>CM076086.1:12342862-12975362 GCA_038088235.1 Zacco platypus | reverse complement strand
ATGTATGCTGTATATGAATTTAATGTATATTTTGAAAATTTAAATTCTGCAATCTGCCATGCGTTCCACGTTCACTATTTCAAAATTCAATATATGCAAATAATTGTGCATATTTATATTAAATATTGAGCTCACCAATATTGAGTACATTTTTCATTTAAAACTTAAAACCTGTAAAAACAGATTTGTTTTCCTACTTAAGCAATCTGTTTTTGAAAACAGTGTATTTTATTAATTAAAATAATCTCATGAATAAAAGTAAATAGTTAACAAAACTCTTGTGTTGTTTTTTTTAACCCAACTGGTTTTTAACCCAATCACTGGGTTAAAAATAACCCACAGTTGCGAAGGTGCTATGCTAACCCATAGTTGGGTTACTTGTTGGCTTATTTTTAACTCAACATTTTTAAGTGAGTGGTTATGGTTTCGGTGTGTTCAGCCATGTGTGGGCCACATAATGGTCATCAGCCCTTTACAGAACTCAGCCATACAAGAATAACATACACCGCTCACATATAGGCCATGTCAGTTTTTATTATTTGGCTTACTGCTGGTTGAGTTATGGGCCTCTTTTGGTTTAGTTCTGGCTATAAAGATGTGGGCCAGATCCGGGCAGGCAAGCACGATCTAATCTCTGCTGTTTATCTGGGCCACATCAGTCCCAAAGGAAATTTGCTGACTATGTCCGCCAAGGTAGTCAGGGGATTTTAGGTCAGAGCACTTGAACTTGAAAAATTATGTGTACTGACATCTTTTTTTCCGCGGTTGCAACAACATTCCTTTTGATGTTCATTCATGTTTATTTGATAAAATAACTGGTAGGAAGATGATCGGTCCATGAGCCGCTTGAGCTGAGGCGCTACAGCGATCTGTCAAGACACATTAAAGAGCCACAAAATTTCACATTTTCAAATTTCAAAGCCATGTATATTCAAAGTCAAACTGTCATCAATCCACGTCAAATGACTGTGCCATCCTTGGGATTAAAAAAACATATATGCTGCGTCCAAAATCGCCTACTTCTCTACTATTGAGTAGGCGAAAAGCAGTAGGCGAGAATTACCTCGATGACAAACTATTTCTCGCGAGATTCGGACGTACGTCTACTTAAAGTGCGTCCAAAATTGCCTACTTCTCTATATTTGCTTTACTGCAAACTCAAACTTCTATAAATTTCATTTTCTGAAGCTGCTTTCACATGTAATAATCTGCTGTTTGAGTGTCTTCTTTAAAAGAGACCAGCCTATAAAGTCTGAAAAGGTTTAAATGTATATTAGCTTAAAGTATATATTTATATTGTGGAAAGTATAAGGTGCTAGACCTGGTTGAACTTAATCCCCTTTTTGCTTTATTGCACTTCACTTAAATATAAATATAAATATAAATATAATCTTTAATATAATATAATCTTTATAAAGTCAAAAAATGGCTCGTATACTGAGGTATACAGTATGTAATTACATTCTGTTGCATGCAAATATGTTACCAAGTACTGTCTAAGAAAAAAAAAGGAATTGATAAAATACATTATTTGACCACTTAATATGAGTAGAAGTCTATAATGGTTGCCAGATTATAGTATACATGTGTGAATAAAGTTTATGAGTAAATGTTGCAGTATCTTATTTGGCCAGATGGTGGTGCTTATGGTTTGTTTATGGCTGTAGGAAGTGACTATATTAAGGAAAATATGTTTTTATTAAGAAAACAGAAATGCAGCACAAACAACTTGAGAAGAACATTAAAGTGCATCTACATACATCTTCACATAGAAAAGAACACACAAGCAAAATAAATGAATGAACAAAATAAAATAAATTATAACTATAAACTAGTCAAACAAATAAACAAATAAATAAATAAAATGGACAACATTAACAAGCTGAGGAAAGCAGACTTAACATGTTTGTTTCTGAAGTTGTTTGTATATTTATAATTTTATTTACATGAATTTTCATTTATTTTCCTTGTGTGTTTGTTGTTCTTGTGTGTTCTTTTCTATCTGTGAAGTTTTATGTAGATGAACTTTAATGTTCTTCTGCATTACAAAAAATAGAAAACAATCTTGTATTGCTTCATAAATAGTTAAACAAGGAGATATAAAGGGATAGTTCGCCTCAAAATTTAAATTATGTCTGTTGGTAACCAAACAGATGATGGACCCCATTGACTTCCACAGTATGGGGGAGGGGACTATGGAAGTCAATGGGGTCCATCAACTGTTTGGTTACCAACATTCTTCAAAATATCTTTTGTGTTCAGCAGAAGAAAGAAATTCATACAGGTTTGACAACTTAAGAGTGAGTAAATGATGACAGAATTTTCATTTTTGGGTGAACTATCCCTTTAAGAAGTGTATGCCTCAATCAAAAAATGTGAGAGATTAGGACATGGATACATAGTTGTGTAGCATTTCCCTGCCTGTTTATCAATGAAGAGAGTCTCTGTCTTTTAAATGTGCTCCTAATAGCTGTATTATTCCGATTATTTGCCAGAATGACTCTATTAAAGACAGTTATGCACATGGACAGAGAATCTGAATGCAAGATGGGATTTGGCACGAGCACTCACAGACAGTCTGTCTATGAGGATGACAGAGATGCTGAGTGCCAAATGAGGGCCCATGGAAACTGGCACATGATGAAAGCAGAATCCATTTCTTTTTATATCAATGCAGAATAGAGTGACGATAATGGGATCCTCAGCAGAAAAGCAGCAGTCTTGATTAGGCATTCATAAAGGCACGTGTATCGCTGGTGTATTGCTAGTTGCATTTTAGTTATGTAAGGATACAACTTCACTGACTGCGGTGGAAGGGTGGAACGGAGAATCGAAAGCAATGCAAAAGATCCGTTGCTTTGACTTCATATGGAAATAGAGAGAAATTCCCTTCTGGAATTCCCCGAGTACGCAAATGCTCGAGGCGATATGATTGTTTTTCTGTGGTAAATTAATGGGCACATAATGAGATAAAAATACAATAAAATAAAATAAAACCCACGGCCTCGACCCTATAAGACGCTCCAGAGATTATTTATTTTAGAGGAATATATATTTATTTTATTTAAAATATAGGCCTAAAATAAATGTAATACCATATCGCTTTATACAAAATTAATTAACAGTGAGAAAATTATGTTTCAGACAAAAAGTGGCCAGTTCGTATATTTTTGTCCGAAGAAAAATAGTTTCAAAAGAAGCTAGAACATCAAGCTTGGCAAAAACAAAAAACAAACCCACAATTTGCTCTCATTCTCAAGTCTAATATTTATATATAATAAATAGCAGCACTATCTGAATGCCATAAATTCTATAATAGCCTATATAATTGAATTATTATTAAATTATGTGCCCTTTTTCTTTTTAATTGAGCAGCAACTCACTATCGACTACATAAATCACCTGCGTTTGTATTGTAAGAAATTAACAAATAGCAACAGTCGATATATGTACAGGGAAAATATTGTAACCCCTCATAAAAGTAATGAATCAGGCTGAAATGTTACCCTCACCCACCCTCTTCACACGTAATGACTAGTCTAGCCTTTCCACTCTGCTTTGGTGGAAGGAATACAGTACGTATCGCGTACAGCGTGCAAACAGCAAACAAAATCTCAGAACCAATCAGAGGCGCGAATGCACAGCACGTGATTGAACATGGGATAGCACTAGAGTGGCTAGTGAAGCGTCTCTTAGAGCGTTCTTTCTTTGTCGTTGCTGTACTTGTAGCTGTTTGCAGTTCGCTTCAATAACAACACCCGCCGCTCCACCAGCGTGGCTTTCCTCCTAAGGTCAGCCTATTTCCCTCTGTTTCCATCGGGATTGTCTTGACATTTTTTCTGACAACGTAAGTATTAAGGTACTAAACGTCGATAAGGTTTGTATGTATCGTCTGTTTTTCGAGAAGGTGACGTTTTCAGGGGATTTTTTAATGAGAAATATATACGCCGCTAGATAACGGGTCTATCTATGCTGGTGTTTCGCCTTGAGGTATCTTTATATTCCAACACAGAATGTCTTGAAAACTGTATTTAAAGTCTTTTGTCGTGTAATGTTGTGTTAATTAGGCTTTTTATCCACAGGTATATCAAAACGTGTGTGTTTTAAGTAGTGTAAATCCTCAAGCTTTGTTAGTGTCGGATTAACTTCTGCCCACTTTAAACTAAAATGCTTATGATGATTTTTTTCAGCATATAAAGTTAACTTTTATACATTAAAATGTGAAGGGTATGAAATCCACCTGAAATATGTTGCTAGATGATTGTTGGTTATCTAAATGTATTGCACATCAAATTTTGGTGTGATTTGCTCCAAATCATCTGGTTTTTAGTTAAAGTTATAACGTTCACGTGCAGCTATCAACAGATGATAGACATAATATCACAAAAAGGTTTTAGACAATTTAGAGCAACTTGAACAAATTGCCTAAAGTAAATAATCACGTGGGCTGTGTCTCATAACCTAGTATGCTGCCTACCTAGACAACATTTGTGGCCATCATTGACCCGTGCAGCACTTTTGAGCTGACTAGATAGCACACTAGGTTTTGATACACAACCACAGTGTCTTGTCCTCAGGTTATGCAGTTTAAAGACTTTCATAATCAGATGAAGTTCAACATGATCCCACGCTTGACACAGCTTTGAACTGTTCTGTGTTTTATCTCTCTGTGGTATAAACAAAGAACTAGAAAGAAATATTTGATCTAAAGGAAACAGTGTTTAAAAAGGAATCTTCTGGGTTTTTTAAGCTTGTTTGGACCTGTTGAAAAAAATGATACATTTGTTTATACAGGCTTCCCAACGTAAGGGAAAATACCAGAGAACTTAAAAAGCTGGGGAAGTAATTAAATCATAAAAGACAGAAATATCTCTCTGAACATAATTATATTTCTAGTTATGCCATGCTTTAAAATATTGGAAAAATATTACTGTAAGGTCGAGTAAAACTTGCTTGGAAGTTATTATTTTAAGTCTGAATTTTCAAAGGATCGCTCAAATGATTCACAAAATGGTTTGAACGATTCATTGGTGAGTTGATCTGAATCATCTTTATCTTTTAAAGGTCATTTGGAAAGTCATTGAATAAAAAGAGTGGTGTTGCCGTATGATTATGAAATCGTTTTGTGCAATAGCAGACAGTGGATTGGCTGTGATTGACGGAGTCATGATTATCTCCAGATTGTAACCAAATTTGTCGACTCAACAAGCTGAGACATTCTGGAGAGAGGCTTTATGTAAGGCTTGAGCAAAGGTAGTTTATTTGTGTGTAAACACTGAACACTAGAATCCTTTGGCTTCACAGGAATCCAAGTGGCTCCCATGAAAGAGACTGTCGTAAAAATGTCCATTTCTAAATTACAGAAGCACCGCAGCTTCCAACGCCTGTCTTGTTAATATGATTGCGTCTGTGGGTGTTTCTTTTACCTTATCTCGATGTTTTGACAAAAATATTGTCTACAATTTGTTGGTCTGTTTCTGAGACCTAAATGCGAGAAGCAAATTTTATGATGAAAGCCCAATGTATACTATGTATACGCTCACAGTATACATCATTTGACTTGTATGGATATTGAGTATACAGGCGTTCGCAGTTTTGAGCAATCTCTTGTCACGAGTTACAACCCATGTAAATATCTTTGTATTCTGTCATGCTAGACTAGAGATGTACAAATGTGGGTACTTTCTAACCTCTTCGCACATTCTCTCGTCTATGTAAGCCTCCGTTGTCACTGTAGCTCGCATGCGTTCTGGTCTGTTCTGTTTATACAGTTTTTCTTCCATTTACTTGTGAATTGACTACTTGTGAAATGACGCCCCTAGGGCACGGTTGCCACCTTGTGGATAAACTAATTACTGCAAAAAAAATAAATGTCCATGTGCAACCAAAGTATGCGCGTTTACAAAAATACGGTGCGGTTAGGAATCGGGTCTCCTTTAGTACCCTGTATGAGCCCATTGGTTCAATGGACTTTTAATGGGTAGAATTTTTAGTGCCTGATTACGATTACTGCGTAATCGTGTTATGATTTACATCATTTAAAGTGTAATAATGACCAACATTAATGTCTTTTAAATTACATGGTTCATATTCTAGTATGTATGCATGTATGTAACTGAAGCGCTTCTTGCTCATAGTGTTTGTTTTGTTTTTTCAGTTAGCATATGTACTAGCATAGCATACATCTATCTGTTTAGCCTGCTAGCTTAGCTTATATTATATTAGGTAGGGCCTATGTTTTTTTTGCCTCCAATATAGTTCCCAATTACATGTTTCAAATTAATGTTTGTGTTTACATAGCATGACAATTAATTTATTAAAGTATTATTATATACTGTACCGCATTACTATTATTGTGTAAAATTATTATTAAATTACTTTTACAGAACATAGTGTGTTGCAACAATACTTATCCTTACAAAAATACATTGTTAGGCATGTTTGTGTTTCCAGTTTGTTTTATGCAATACATTGGCATTCATTTTATATTTCAAGCATGTTGTTTGTACACTTAATCTAATAAACATCATACACTAGTTTAATAGGTTATAGTTAGTCAAGACATCGCAATAACTTTTGATCAGATTACTGCCTGGGTCCTAAAGGAGACCCGATTCCTGGAGTCGATTTCTCATGACATCAGAGGCGCTCTGACAGTACGCGCTTACTCTTCTGATGACTAAATTAGTCACGCGCACTGTACACTGACCCTCACGCACACATAAGAAGACCCGGGTAGTAGCGATTGTCGATAGCATATGCATTAATCTGAAAAGGTACTAAAGTGAGATTAAACTTCTCAAATAACTGTTTTTCTTCTGATTGCTTTGTAGAGGCACCATGGAGGAAGAAGAGCACTTTGTGAACATAGACTTGAATGATGACAACATCTGCAGCATCTGTAAACTAGAAACGGACACAGGAACGCTTTCCTTCTGCCATGTGTGCTTTGAATTGAGCATAGAGGGTAAGAATACTTTTTTTTTTTTTTTTTTTTTCTTTAAGTTAAAGCATTTTAATGTCCTCAGCTTGCCAGTTCTGGGTCAGATTATGCTAATTATAAATGAGTAAAACTTTCTTTATTCGCCCATGCATATCCCCCTCATTCATGTATTAGCGAGCCTTCTGTTCCGCCGCTTCATGTGCTGCTCAAAAAAGTGAACTGGAGCGTTTGAAGTGCCACTTTGGCATCTAATTAACGTTCAGCTTATTAAGGGTAGACTAGTGTTTCCTGAGGGGCCTCATTGGAGCGGCACTTTTGTTCTCTGCAGCTGTCTTTTTTTTTTTTTTTTGCTCTGAACCTTCCCCATAAGAGCACTTAGTGTTTCAAACAGATTTACATCGTCATGGCAGGAAGTAGGCATCTTGGGCATAAAGAATTTTCTCTGGAACTGCATACCTTTGTCTGGAATTTTCTGCCAATAGTTTCTTTAACGCGACACTCAGGTTTCAGATATGAAGTTATGAAGGATTTGCTAAACAGGAAGTTTTTATTTATAGATGAGGATTCTTAGGTTTGGGAACCTGATTAGACATTAATTAGAATTTTAAAGTGTCATTTTGTTTAGAGATACGCAATATGTTTTCGATACTATGTTGGTTTTTGTCTTTTTTTTTTCATGTAAAGGTCAGTTTTGGTTGCTTATTTGTGCAATTTAATTGTTTTATGTTTGTTACGCTTACCGTCATCTTACACTGACTTGAAGTAAGTTAAAAAAATTCACTGTTCACAGTGAATTCACTGTTTGCTGTAAACTTAAAACAATTAAAAATAATAGCATGTAATTAACTAGAGGTTCTGGTAAAATGTTAATTGCTGCAGTCTATTTATAATGTTTAAATAATCTTAATGAATTATATTAATAAACGTTTTGAAGGAATGATTCAATGACTCACTAATAAATACAAATCAGATGATTCCATGACAAATACATTTTTATCAGTCACTTGTGGTGTAAAGATGTTTCAAAAGATGATTTTGATTGCTACTGTAGTGTTTATAACCGAACTATAAGCTTTTATCCCAGTTCTTCTGTGAAAATCTGAATTTTTGTAACTGTCTGTCTCAGGATTCATAGTTGGGAATGAATCTCTAAACAGAAAACTTTTAATTTGTAGATAATGATTCCCGGTTTGTAAGCAATGCCTAAGAGGATGCCTAATGGTGATAGAAAAAAAATAGAAGATAGGGAGAGAAATTGTTTCAGTACCTCATTTGCTCCCAAAACTTTTGCATTGGCTCACAAAAGTATAGATTCCCCTGAGAAACTCTGTGTTTGCTCACAAAACCACTGAAAAACATTTTTTTTTTCTCCCAACTCCCATCATTTCCATCTAAAGTTTTTTTTTTGAGAAAACGCAAAAGTTTTGCAAGTGAATAGGCAAAACGCTTTCAAATGTTCTTGTTCGTGTTTGTTTAAGCACTCTCTGAGTATCAAAGGTTTCTATTTATGCCGTTTTTTTTTACAGGCATTTGTAGCCCATCACAATCTGTTGAGCGCATACACGCAGTGGCCTATCAGAGCTGCTAGTCAGTAAGTTAGTCAGAATCCACTAAAATGCACAGGGTTTTGTTTTGTTAGACACAAGCCGCACATTCGCAAGTCCTATCATTATAACCAACAAAGTGTAAACATGATGTAAATAAGAGATTCGCTGTCCAATCACACAATTTTGGTACCGTGACATACCTAGTTGTACATTTTAATTGTTTTACATTTAGATTGAGTACTTTCAACTAACAATTATATTTAATTAAATAACTGTTAAATATAATTATCAGCGCATATCAAAATTAATATTTATTTTTCATACATGTTTTTGTTTATTTAGAAGATATGATTTTTATTGGCTATCAACCATTACATGAAAATAATAGGTATCGGTTCAGAATTTTAATATTGCATCTCTAGTGTATCTCTAGTTTTGCTTTTATCATGGCTTTATTTTCTAGCATTGATTGTATCACGTCCTGCCAGTAAAGCCCTTTACTTTCATTCTGTGGTAGTGCAGATCAATGGCCAA
Organism: Zacco platypus; assembly: GCA_038088235.1. NCBI lineage: Eukaryota > Metazoa > Chordata > Actinopteri > Cypriniformes > Xenocyprididae > Zacco > Zacco platypus. Next base: position 12,966,338 of record CM076086.1, on the reverse strand, counting down.
TCTAGGTCAGGTTGTCAAAGCATGACCAGTGGATTCTATTACATACTGGGAAACTGTGCATAATGACCTCTGTGTTTGTAATGTCAGGTGTTTGTCGGCTGGAAGCCTTGTAATGTGTAATACAGTGTGGTGTACTAGCAGTGTCTCCTGTCACATGCCACTTGAAAAATAAACACAATCATCATCAGTCTTTTTGTACCTCCCTTCCTCTATTGGTTCTGTTTATTTTTGCATTCTTCTACCTTGGAATTTAAACAAAGCTGAGATTTCATCTGTGATGCATTTTCAGTCCAGACGGTCTGAAAAATTAGGGATCATTCAGACAGGCTGCCATTTTGGAAAATGTTTTTTTTTATTTTTATTTTTTTATCTGCTTATCTGTGACATGCATAATCCCAGTTTATGAAGCGTCTGGATTTGAGCTGTAGAAGAAAGCATCCGTGACTCCCATCGAAGAGCTGGGTCCATTCACAGCACCGAGCTCACGAATTAGACGCACTGAATATTCATGCCTGTGATAGAAGGTTACCGCTCTTGAATATTTAACAGAAGAGTCCATGAGAGATCTGGCCAGGCAGCCCACAGTCACCCAGCCATGATGGTGAGCTGCAGGCAGCTGTATGTCATGAGTGACTCACCACAGAATGGCAGTGTGTTTCACAACAGCACTCGTGGCCCCATGAGAGGGCACTGACAGGCCTGTGGTCTTTCTGTACACGCTCACAGGTTCTTCCTCTTCTGATTGGCTGTTTGCCACTGAGTTACACTCTCTTCCCACTAACAATACACTCCAACATTCTTGGCGTGGGTAAACAAGCACAAGCTGACTGTGCATGTTTAGACCTGAATGCTCTTTTGCCCACACCTGCTCATATACCTGCGTACCCTCAAAAAAACATCCTGGCTTCCAAAGTAACCAAACTAGTTTGTTCTTCACCCCTGCAATTTTTTTTCTTCTGCGTATTAATTTGTTCACTTCTGTTTTTCTATGTACAGAGTGTAACCTAAAATTTGAGGTAATTATTTTTTTTTGGTTCAAATGTTTTGTTTGTAGCAGAAGAGGTGCTTTCAGTGGCTATTTTTAACATAGGGCGCACATGGTGCGTGATTCCGCTTTTCTGTTTCCTCAGAGCTGGTTCTCCAAGCACAGAAAGAAAGAAAGGGTGACACAAACAATTATTTCTGTGCTAGGGATTCACCAATATGAACATTTTGGCCGATACCGATAACAGATAATTCTTTATATTTGAAAGCCAAAAGCCAGTAAATCTAAATCCAAATTTTAACGTAATTTTTGAGAGCCTGATTACAAAAACAAAAGTTTCACCATTAAAAGCCATGTCTACATGAATCAAACATAAACAGTACAGTAGCCTATTTTCAGTTCAAGTCTTAAAATTACTTTTACACTCTCATATGGCCAACTTTATATTATATTGTATTATATTATATATTAGTTTTTGGCTGAAATGCTCGTTGAAAGAAATGCACAGCACATAAGGAAAGAATGGTGGAGACTGCGGACTTTTACTTCTTGGATGGATGTACGAGGGTCTTGTGTTGTTTGAAAATGGATGCTTGTAGTCCTGCATTTTTCCTCATGTAAGAAATAACTGCAGCAGCCAGATTACTTATTTTAACAGCACTTTGAAAAATGTCTAGAGCTGATGGAATAGCTTGGGAAATGTTTCATGGGGATTGACTTCTTAAGATCAGTTGCTAGCCTTGAATTATATTGACAGTTTATACAAATAGTTTCTTTTTTTTGCATGATATGAAATGTTACTTGTGTATTTTACTGTAGTCCTGGAGTTATACTGTTTTATAACTGGTGCGATGATATGAGTCTTTTTATGCTTTTAACAGTAATCTATTAAAATATTTTCAAATATCATTTATTCCTGTGATGTTAAAGCTGAATTTTCAGCATCATTACTTCACTCTTCGGTGTCACATGATCCTTCAGAAATCATTCTAATAAGATGATTAGTTGCTCAGGAAACATTTCTTATCACTATCAATGTTGAGAGTAGTTTAATATTTTTGTGGAAACCATGATAATTTGTTCAGGATTCTTTGAATAGAAAGTTCGAAAATAATAAATGTCAAATATATATATATATATATATATATATATATATATATATAATATGATATGATTATAAATGTCTATGCCGTCATTTGTGATCAATTTAATGCTTTTTTTGCTGAATTAAAGTATTAATTTCTATATTCTGTAATTTTTAGCTTGTATGTTTCAGAGACGGAGAATTGGCTCTGACAGATGCAAGCCTGGCAATAGAATTATTATAGAATACAATTTCTAATGCTGCTTCCTCATTGCAACACTCGTTGCCTTGATGCTAGTGTGTTCTGGGTGGTTGCTAGGGTCTAAGGAGCCCAATACCCCAACCAAAGTCCCTTTCAGGCAAGTCATTTCACTTGGCCGCCATCTTTGAAACACCTCTTGGGCAGCTTTTTCAGTCATGCAAGTGCAGCTCTTTGAATGCGGAAACATCAAATTCTCCAAAGATGTTATCTTACAAATTCCATATTTGAAATCACCAATGAAACCTGACAACAACTACCTCATAAATTGTTTCAAAACACTCAAAACATGACACAAAACAGCATTTTTCAGGCTGAAGCAGCCAATGTGCATGCGCAGTCCTAAGTGTGCATCTCAGCTTTCTAAAGCAACTGGAGCTTCTAACAGCAGCTGAAGTGACTTTAACATTTGGGAATTGGCTCTTTTTATTTAGAAGGCAGGGCTTATTCTCACCATATTGTGAGGTGCATTTTCTCCCTGTCATAGTAATATGAGTGCAGTGTATTTCTATAGACAAAGGTTGTCAGAAGTACATGCTTTGGTACCAAATTGGTACTGAAATTTTAAAAATGTGACGATACCAGCATTTCAACCTACCATTTTGAGAGCTGTTGAGCAGATTCTTAAACTCCTCTGATTAGCCATTGTGTTCACACACTATTTTTGTCCATAGATCGTGTCCCACCGTTATTGAGTCTATGGGATTTTTTTCCCCTCACCAAGTATGTTGTCAGATTGTGTAGACAAGTAGTAACACGCCTCTCCTCACCAAACTGCAAGATTTAAGGTATCATGTTCGTGTTTGTTTTTTCAAGGCCATTCTATTTAATGGTTTTATTCTCATCACACTGTTGTGTTACACTCTGCCCACTCTTCTTTTCCACTGGCCCTTAAAGACCTTGATGGCTGGCTGGCTGGTTTCTTGCTCCGCCAAGCACACTCACTCAGCACTAACAGTTTCCCCGCAGCAGACACAGGCCGTCTCTCATCCTCTTACGTAAGAGCAGTGGAATGTGAGCTTGCGTACATCAGCCGAGTGAATGGCTGGATAACCGAATATTCCAGACTCTTGGAGCACAGTAAGAACACAATGCTGAACCTCAATGTGTATCATTTTTTTGCTTGTACTTGTGATGATTCTAGCTTTTCCTGTTCTCGCATTTGTATGTTGACCATCCTAAGTGATGGATGTTAGAGTACACTAGTGTGACCTCTTGACACAGAAGGTCCAAAGCTCTCTGATAATCGGTGAATACAGTCTGCATGGTGAATGAGCAGATTTGCTGACTGCGCTTTTTTTGCTCAGTGAGCTTTCCATTTCAGTAATGCTTCTCCATGCTCCAGAGTAATCGGAGGCTTTCAGCAATATTTCTGCCCTTTGAAATGGAGGCATTAGGGAAAACACATCCCCAAAGGCAATGTAGGATGGCAGCATTACCTTCATAAATTGCCTCAGCAGGTTTATTCCAGGATATGCACATGGGAAATGTTTTACTCTGTTCTTGTTTTCAATGTTTGTATGCTGGTTGGTCTACTTTCCTAAAATTTGTCAATGTACAGCTCACTATTAAACTCAACCTTTTGTGTTTTTTCTCTTTTATGTAAGCAAACGCTGTACATTGTAATGTCTTTTGTTGTTTTATGTGTAGGTGCATGAACAGGGCTTTATGAAGGGCTCTATAGACCTTATACAGAGCAGCGCCATGACGGGTATAAAAGCCGAGGCTGTGAAGGATAGATTTACCATGTTTTCAATGGCATTCACTGTAAAAAGCTGCATAAAGCTCCGAATCACTTATAATTTTCCACAACTCATGTTGTCTGGAGTTATGTCTGTTGAAGTTTAAGACATTTTTGCAGTGTTTCATTAGCAGAGCAATCCAAAAATGTGTTAAATAATAGTACAAGCCACTGACGAAGATGTCTATCCCTCACAGCCTCGCTTTCATTCCCGTTAAAGATCAAAGAATGAATGGTGCTGCTGTCCCAAATTCCTTTTTTCAGTTTTAATATTTTTAGATTCAGTTTTAAAAAAAATTTAAGTTTAGTAATCAAAAAGCACGTCTAATTATTTGAATTCTTAAAACGTACACATTTAATACATATTTAATATCAAAATAATGCTGATTAAATAAAAGCATGATCCTTTAAAATGTAATCAATGAAAAATATATTAAAAATAAAAGAAATTCTTATAGTTCTGTCACAATTTCTTCAAGTTAAACCAAACTTTTATTTGGATGGGTTGTCAGAAAGACCTTTGAGTTCCTGTCTGTGGTATGACAATAGTTTTATGAAGTAAAATGGTGAAATGTTGGTGAGGCAGGGTTTAACCATCATGGACATTGAGAGGTACAAGTCAACCTCCCTCCCAATAATTAGAAATGGCCAAATTCCCCCCCCCCCCCAATTTTTTTTATGAAATGTTCATGGTGTTCATTTACTTCTAAGCGTAAGCGGTCCCTTTGCACTTTAATATTCACATTAATGTAATTTGATTAATTGTACAGCCCTACTTTTCATTTATTTGCCTAATTCCGTGACCTTGTACTGTAAATTCCATTTGTTACTGGATTCTACATTTTAGGCATCCCTGCCTATATGGTTCTACTTGATCCTTGAAGAGCATTTTAATCCTAATCCAAGGGATGGATTTAACTCTGGTCTGTAGTGGTTGATTGCTTCTGTAGAAGCAGTATATATGATATATGACCAGCTATATTTATTTTACTGTGGGTGATGTGACGCCTTCATGTCAATCACTGCAGCAGTTGACTGCGCTCCAGTTTTAATCATGAGGTGCTGTTTTGGGCACGACGGTTCCACTCTTACCCCATGTCCCCATTCCCTGCGTACACAAACACACACACTGAAGTGTGTCAAGGATCCAGTGTCCTTTCTTCATAAAGCAGAAGCAGCCCACATGGTTGTGAATTAACCCACAGTGAGACAGGAAGAACAGGCCGATTCAGTGGCTGAATCATTTTATATGAAGAATTGAAACGTTTCTCAATATATGAACATCAGATTGAGAACACATTTTATTTTTTTCCAGTGCGCAGTCATTATCCATGGAAACACCGAACAAGAACAGTTTTTTTTTGCAGTGTACGTCACACTGAGATGTTCGGTTTGTTTGAAGGTTGTTTATGATGTAATTGAATGTTCTGTTTATCTAAAGTGAGCAATAACTGCAAGTGGAATGGTGATTTAATGGAACAATGAAAAGGCAAATGACATAGATTGCACTTGATAAGATTACCGTTTCCATGACAGCAACCCCCCCTTACCCTTGGCTAATCGGCTAATCTCTTTGGTACTGTTTTCTGACTAGTAACACGGATTACAAGGCCTCCTTTCTTTTCTCTTGTCTCAATCTCCATTCTTGTCATTCTTACTGAGAGCCACTTGCTTGTTGTTGTTGTTGAGGCCAGAGTGTTACACAAGCACCACTAAGTATTTCATCACTAAATGGTTTGATTCAGATCACTTCTTCCTCTGTCTGCTTTCAGACATCAGCTAGATATGGAAATCAGTTATTTGCTAAAAAAAAATGCCTTTTTCCCCGGCAGTCACGGAGTATATTAAAATATAAAACCATTATTTTAAATTGTAATAATATTTCACTATGTTACTATTTTTGATCAAATAAATGCAGGCTTGATGCACATAAAAGACAAAAACAAAAACATTACAAATATTAATGTGTCCAAACTTTTGACCGGTACTATATAAATTCCTTTAATCAGTCAGTGATGACGATAGAGTGAATTCAAATTTGCATTTAAAATCTCTTTGTATCAGTCACACACTTTTTCAGGGTCTTGTTTGCTTGGCTCATGAATCCCGGAGTAATGATTCGATTTTTGGGTTGTACTGGCTTACGGTGATCCTGGGAGACACCGTGCTCAGAAAAGTGTGGTAAAAATGCTCAGAACTCCTTCTGCTTTATGTTCTCTGTCAGAGCCTGAGTGTGTGTGCTGTTCTAACCTTCAGTACCTCTATTTATAATCGCTCTCTACAGTGTTCTTTCCTGTTATTCAGACTTCGCTCTGAAGTGCAGGAAATCGGTTTATCGTAAGGCGGTGAATGAATTTGGCTTTTGCCTTCTCTCAGCTTCTCTCAGCTGCTCTGCTTAAGAAAAGCACAGTGAGTCAGGCTAAACCAGACATTTTAAGTCTTCAGTTTAGTGGTACAATGTGTGCAGACATTACTGGAAATAAACAGTGTATGTGGTGAGGGCTCCTCAGCTTACAGTTACCTTGAAGAAAATGAAACAGCGGTTATGACTAATCCACTGTTTAGTGCTGCATTCACGGTTCATTCTTATTTCTTAAAAGGATAGTTTGCCCAAATTTTATCATTACTTACTCAACCTCAAGTTGTTCCAACCCTGTATGAGTTTTTCTTCTGCTGAACACAAGATTATTTTGAAGAATGTAGTTAATCAAACAGTTGATAGACCCCATTGACTTCCATAGTAAGAAAAAGTCAATTATTTTGCAAGTCAATGGGTTTTATCAACTGTCTGACCAACATTCTTCAAAATATCATCTTTTTTGTTTAACGGAAGAAAGAAACTCATACAGGTTTGGACCAACTTCAGGGTGAGTCAATGGTGACACAATAGGTGAACTATCCTTTTAAAGGGGTAGTTCAGCCAAAAATGAAAATGCGATCGTTTACTCACCCTAATGTTGTTTCAGTCTTGTATGACTTTTTTTTGCAACACAAAAGATATTCTGAAGAATGTTTCTTCTGTTTTTGTCCACACATTAAAGTCGTTGGGCTCCAAAACTACACTTGACCTCACTGAGACATTTTTTCAAAGGGGTTTTCATTTTTCAAAATTGCGCCTGACTGAGTCAAGTCAGGTAAATTATAGAACCAGCGGCGTGTAAACTGGATCAAATGATTCCCTGAAAAGATCATCAGAATCATTTGTTCATGAATAAGACGTCACTGCTGATCTCATGAGGTAGAGCTAGAGTAGATTATTAGGTTTTCAGTGGGAAAAGTTACAGTTTTCATTGTTTTTGATTGTATCCTTTTATGACACAATTTTTAAGACGCCATCAAAATCTCACAATTCTTGAATCCAATTTCGATACCACAGCAAAAAATACTAACCTGGCTAATGTTCAAAAATGATTAAACGGTTCCAAAAACAGTTATAAAATAAAACAAATGGCAAGCAATAGCACACACAAATACCAGAACAAATGTATAAATGAAATAAATAGTGCTTTATGTTTTTGGGCCCAGGCCATTGAGCAGTCCTTTACATCTCGCCCTATTTTGTGTCCCAGAAAAGAAAGAAAGTTATATGGAAAAAACATAAGAGAGATTAAATAATGGCAGAATTTTCAGCTTTTCCTTTTAAAAGCAAATGAGTGTGTGTCTGTCTCTGTCGCATCCCACAAGTCTCTGATGCTGACTGGCATGTGGCATGATTAGAACTCAAAACATGTTTGAACACAACTAAGCTCTGACACAAAAACGTCACATCCTAACGCAAAACCAACACACAAAGGCACCCAACAGCACTCGTTCTGTGCCTCTGTGTTTTATTTGTTCTTGGCCTACTTTAAGTTTCTGGCAGAGATGTGTTTTTATTCTGCTTTTCAAGGACCCAAAACAGGAAGTGATGTTTTCAGGTGCTGATTTGCTCAGCGATCAACCGATTTGTAGACACATCTGTTTAAAGCTTGTCAGTTATACAGTGTTTGACGGTTGAAAGGGATTAAGATGTGTACCTCCTTTTAATCTAGCAAAATGGGCACAGTTGTTGTCATGTGACTTTATATTTAGAAAGGCCCATCACATAAACCTGATAAGCATTTTTATATGCTAAAAATAGCATGTGTGCTATGTTTAGCCCATGAGAAGCAGTGAATTGTAAATATCTAAGTGTGTCCTCTTTTGTTTTATACTAGGTGTATCCAGCACCACCCTGCTGCATTCCAAATCTCTACGTGGGCATAGGGACTGCTTCGAAAAGTACCATCTCATCGCCAACCAGAAGCTCTCCCATGCCAAAGCCTCTCACAGTGCATATGAGGGCGTGAAACGGGCGCTGAGCCAGCGAATCAGCCGTATTATACAGTACACCCAGAGCAGAGACTCCGTAACCACAGAAACACCTGGGCGCTGGGGGGCCAAACAGATTCTGTGTCACTCCCAGCAGGGCGGTAGGAAGCTCGTACCTCAGTCGGATGCCCAAGTTCCCCGCTATGCACCGCGATGGGCGGATGAGGCGTCAATGGCAGTGTCGGAGTACGGGAAATCCATGCTGGACTGCCACTCCTCCGAGGAGCTCGGTCTCGATTTGCTGCAGGGCTCATGCCAGGGACTGTGGGCTGGAGAGAGACGCCACCCACGGGAACAGCAGAACCGAGAGCAGAGAGACACAGCCAGACACACAGGACACAGTCGAGAAGAACGTGAGTAACATTTGGGATCAGTAAGAATTTTTTTTTTGGACATGTTAAATTGATCACAGTAACCGATGTTACAGAACATTTCTGTTTCAACTAAACTGTTCTTTTGAACTTTGTTCATCAAAGATTCCTGAGAAAAAAGTATCATGGTTGCAACAGATGTATTAAAGAGTACAAATGTTTTCAACATTTATATTAAACTCTCTCTTGTGCACCAAATCAGCATATTAGAATGATTTCTGAAGGATCATGTGACACTGAAGACTGAAGTACACTGAAGTAATGATGCTGAAAATTTAGCTTTACCATCACAGGAATAAATTACATTTTAAAATATATTGAAATAGAAAACAGTTACTTTAAACTGTAATAACATTTCACAGTTTTACTGTTTTTACTGTATTTTTGATCAAATAAATGCAGTGTCGGTGAGCAGTAAGAGACTGTTTCAAAAACCTTACCTACCTTGAGCTTTTGAATAGTAGTATGGTTTTGTTGGTATTATAAAATCATGTTTTTTTGGGCTCAGGTTTATTCTCATGGTAACATCTTTGACAAAGTGAAGGAGAGAAATCGATATCCTCACCATTAGGCTTTTATCTGACGCTTTGTATCTCTGCATCTTTCCCGTCAATACAGTTCACAAAACACCAATAAAGGGCTGAGGTCACAAACTAGACCTTGATTTCTCTCTCCGTTCTTCAATGTCTGTCTCATTTTGATCTCATCCAAAGAAAAGGCTTCTGTTAAGAACAGATATGACATCAGGGTCACACCACGTGCCTTTCAGAGCCGTGCATTTGTTTAGAGTGCATCTCAAGGACTGTTGTGAAGTCATCTGCTTTCAGCTGTGAAAAGACATGTTTGGCAGTTTTCATTTTATTGAAAAGGATTGCGAGGGAATGATTTTCATAGCCAATTTGTTCGTCTTTCTCTTTCAGTGGTGACGATGAGTGTGGAGGATCTTCGCCAGCTGAACGAGCAGCTGCTGCTACAGATACAAAGTGAGTTTGATCTTTAAAATTTAAAGATGGTTAAAGATAGTTCACCCAAAATAAGAAAAATATGACGGTTTTCATTTTTGGATGAACTACTCCATTTAACCTGAACATGCTTTAGGGAAGAGGGACTTGATATTAGTAATAAATTAAATTGTTTGATATACCATATTTCCTGCAAATTATTAAATTGATTAAATTATTATCATTAAACAATTATGTGGTAGATAATTTATTCATCATTATGTCTAGGCTTAACAGTATAGTTTCCCTCTGGCGCATTTTGCCAATTTTATCTGGCCTCACCACTGGATTTCCTATTTATTTGAGTTATTTAGTTGTTTCTTTGTGTGTGTGTTTTTACATTTATTTTTTAATTAATTTTACATTTCATTTACATTATTTTCATCTTATACTTTTCATTATTTTATTTGCATTTTATTTTTATTTAATATAAATTATTAAAAAGATTAAATGTTACATTTAGTTTTTTTTTCTGTTTTTCTTTACAAAGAGAATTCGCAATAATGGCTGACTCTATATTTATATAATATTATTTATATTTATTATGTTGTCTCCATAAACACTTTTTTTGGAAATTGATGGCGTACATTACTTATTTATGTGTAATTTTCAACCCAGTCTTACTGATGCCAACAAGACTATCACAAGTCTTGTATCTTTGATAAAACCTCCCTCTGTATCGGCCAGTAGGAGAATTTTGCCTAGGTTGTAAAAATACAATTATTCATTTTTATATTAATAACAAATGGCATCTGTATACTATGAACAAACTTCATGAAATAAGTCCCATTGTTGATATTTCAAATCTCAAACTGATGGGACCAGATTGTTTATACCCATTGCAGGATAGGCCATGACGCACAAGTTTTTAATACTAGGATTGGCAGATTTCTGCCAAAACTCTTTCTTATTGAAGCATGTTTTATTAGATTGTGCTGGTTTTAACCCTGTGAAAAATCTTTTTTTATTCTGTTAACTCTTTTGAATAACTTTTTAACAAATTTCAGCAAGATATAGTTTTAGAGTTTTTAGCAAAAATAAACGGTAAACACTTGATATAGTATTACATTGAATTTTTCTCGCTATGAAAATAGCCACAGAAGCTGGAATGGCGTTAAAAACAAACAAACCTAGCTTTTAAAGTTTAAACAGACATTTCACAACAAGCCAAATGTTTAAAGTCCCCCTGCAGTCACTCATTTTATCCCTTAAAACTCATCTTTGATTATCAAAATGACGTATTTATGCATTTATTCCTGTGAAAATAATTGCTTGAATATAACTCTCTACACCTTTGCTTCATTTAGTGTATGTGGAATATGCAAATTAGTCCCCGCCTCCACTCAATCACACAAGCTGAGAATAGCTGATCCACTCGCTCAACTTTACTGTAACAAACGCTGCACAATGGAAATATTTAATGTTTAATGTGGAATGTTTCATTCAGCTACGTATCGGAAACTGATTCAGAAGTAGAAGAGCAACTTTACTACAGGGTGGTTTACAAATTCGATGTATAATGCATTTTATGTATCGCTCTCTACAACATCGGACACATAACAGAAATTGACATGATTAGCCTTTGGCTTGACTACGTTATCAAACAGCTAATAATGTGTTGCTAATGTTACACAAACCCTGTTCCCATTCACCGTCTCCAAGTCAGACCGCTGCCTTCTAAAATCCAGCATATGTCAGAACTGCTTTGAACATCATAGAAAGTCAGTGGAGAAAAGCCCTGCGCCGCATGTTTACTGGATTGGTAAGAACTGGTACGTCTTTGACACTGTCTTTGGCACACTGCAGTTTTAAGGAGAACATACTTGGCAATGGTGTTGACTGATGAATTTGCACACAGTTTGTCTTAAAGCATATTTAAAAAAACACACTACAACAACACTAAAAACTCGATTTTCACCACAGGGGGACTTTGAGTTTTGTGAGACACAAAAATGCATGCAGGCTATACATTTGTTGTTGTTGTTGTTGTTGTTGTTTTTTAAGAGATAGTTCTACACTCTGGCTATCCTTATTATTGAGCCATTCTTATAATGCATATTTCAAGTTTTACTATGCAAGTTACCATTATTCTTGTGTTGGAACCTCTTGAACTAATACACACACTCTGTTTGTCCCTCAGGTGTGTTTGAGGAGCTGTCTGTGGCTGTGCAGGAGAAGGACTCTCTTTCATCAGAGCTTCATGTACGGCACATAGCCATCGAGCAGCTCTTCAAAAACTGTGCTAAGCTGCCGTGGCTCCAGATAGGGCGAGCTGGGGTCAAAGCTGGCAACAATCCAGTGGAATGAGCCCTTTTTTTTTTAGGGCCACGGAGTCCCCCCAAAGACCGAAAAGAAACCGCAGCTCCAAGCAGACTCTTTTGCGGAAGCTCAAAGCTCAAACGGACCGGAAACGCACACACTGTGCTAATAAGTTTAATGTCACCTCCCTCTTCAAGGTGGCATCTGAACTTTCAGCTGGACTTTAGAAAGCAAAAGTGTTTTGCAGGCCTGTCCAAAGTGTTTCTATGCAGAATGAGGTGTTTTTAAAACCTTACAAAGACTTTTTTTTTATTATTTCCATTCTATCGTGGTTCCATTCGTGTTGCTTTTTACTTCTCATATCACTGTTTAATCTCTACACTTGATCATGGGGGGTTAATAGACTTGACAATGTTCCTCCTGCACTTTCGAGCTTTCTGATTGGCTGTGGTGTTGCTGTGGTAACTGTTCCTTAGTTAACAGTTTTCCCTCCCTCTGTTCATTGCAGTGGAACTTGTTAATGACTATGGTTGTTCCGTTACTCTAAGGCGTATTTCTCCTGTTGTGCTGAGATGCAGCACGAGCTCTTTAGTGGAAGTTTACATTTCTTTTATTGCACTCCTAAAGCAGCGTTCTTCAAATCGACATTTCATAGGTGCGTCACAACATTTCACGGGTTATGTTTAAGAAAATAGTCCTTTGGACATGAACGTTTCAGCTGGTATGGTTAGTTCACACATGTTAAGCACAGGCCTAACTTTGATTTAGGCGTAACTTGGTGCTGGGATTAATATTGGAACGATAGGAATGCTTAACCAAAGCCTTTGTTACCTAAAGGTAACTATTTCAGTATTTATTTTGTTAGGACAATTATTTGCTTGCTACAAATATTTAAAACCAAATTTGCTAATTGGTTCTCTATGACTTTTTTTTTTTTTTTTTTAATGTGTGGTTTTCCTTTCTGTAGTGTTTAGAGGTTGTTTTCTTGCGATGTTGTGGTATAGTTTCTTATATTTAGAGTCCTTGCATAAAGTGAAAGTAAAAGGGCAAAAGGGAGCCTTTATCCAGCAACTGCCTTGATTTCAGATCAGAGTGTGTCGCCATCTGGTGGCCATTCACAGAATCTTGTCCACATGCTCTGATAGGTGTGCATGGCTCTATGTCTATTATTATTGTTCTATGAAGCCTATTATCTCTAGAATTTTTTTAATGCAACATTGTTTCAAGGAATCAACTAGGTATTTTTGAATTATCGGTTCTCTTTATAAGAGATACACATTCGACTGACCCCTCTGGGGTTTCTAAGAATATTTTATTTTCTATGAGTGAGTTATCTGTATAATTCTGGTTATGCTCTGAAAGGTAAAGTCAGCAAACTATAGCTGAGTAATTATGAATGAGCTGTGGAAAAGAAGCAATATGTGTCTGAAGTGTGGTTTGATTTCTTTGTGCAGTTTAAAATCTTTCTTTTATGGTTCACTTTGTGATTTGACATGCTTAGTTAATGAAATGAAGCACACTGTCCAAATGTTTGTGTTGTGGAGATACCGAATGAACTACGTGAGCTGGATGAGATTCATTTTTGTCTTGAGTGTGTTGCATATGTAGACCATATGTTAACGTATGTTGGTGTTAACATAACATCATGCTTTTTCTCTTATGTTCATTCTTTATTGTGATTATTATTTTATTTTATTATATTATTTTACTTTTTGTTTTGTTGTTTTTCCCATTGGTCAGTTACGTGACATTTCAAGTGGTTTATGCAATACTGTTTTGTTAGCGGATCCTTCCCATCAGTGTGGAAGATTTCTGGATGCTTTTGTTTGGAGTGATGTGCACATTTTCTTTAAGGGAATGAATTAATAAAAATATTTTTTCCTAAACCTCTGTGTGATTCTTTTCATTTAATTCACTGGGTTCAACAGCAGCTGATAGGATTGTGTCTAAAATGTGTAATAGCCTTTTATCCAATAACTTAAAGCACTTTGAGTGACGTAAACTCATTATTCTTGCATTTTAAATGGCTTGCTGAAAAACTGGAAAGATTTAAGTCTTCTTAATTAGAAATATTGTGCTGAATGCAACCAGATGGTACTTGAATGACAAAATAAATGCATGAATACATAATAAAACATCTTTCAGTTTAAACTAAGATATTTACTGGCTCCATTGTGTTCCTAAGTACTTTCTGGCCAAGTTTCATTCATTAAGAATGTGTTGCATCTCAGTCTCTGATGATCATGATTATTTTGTTTGAGTTTTTACTTCCTATTTTGTTACTTCCGGTTAATAAAAGAATTATTTTTCACCCAAGATTTTGTGCTGTGCATACACTGCCACTAATGGTAACAACAATAATTAAAGTGTTATAATAATGCATTATTTATTCTTTACATCATTTAAATGTTTGCTGATTTGTTAATAAGATGGACATTATATACTGAGCACTGCATTTTGTCTTATTTTTTACAGTAAAACAAATACTGATCCCCTCAGAAGGTTTTTTTTTTTGCCATTTCTCTATTTTCTAATGACATGGGTGGCTAAATTAAGTTATCGACGTTATAACGTAGTAACAAAATCTATATCTTTGGTACTTTGGTGGAAACTGTGTTTACCATGGTGAATTTTTGAGAAATGCCGTTTTCCGCGCTGCGCATCTTTGGTTCCGCCTCCAGCACGCGCGCACACCGGAAGTTTGGATTTTGTTGTTACACTGGAACAAAATGGCTGCTGTGAGTTTTTTTCATTGAAGGCACTGGAACATTTATTCCGATTCTTGCTTTGGATTTTCTACCTGTGGTGATGCAACTCGATTGGCAAGTCGGTTTCAATGTTTGTCGCCATTGTCACTTTCTGCCCTGCTCTATCAGGTGGTCGTGTTGTGTGGATTTGTGCATTTTAAGTGAGCTGTTAGCTGTGGTTAGCCAGCCTGTCGTTTGCTGGAGCTCCAGTGCTGAAGTTTGCCTTCCTCTGCTGGGAACATATTCCTCTGCATTTCATGAATGCATACTATTTATTGCTATTGCATCCTTAAACACATACTTTGTCATCATCCTGTTGAAGTTCACCTCATTTGTTTACCAGATGTTGTGATTGCACACACACACACACACACACACACACAGAGATGCAGAACTATCTTAATGAGCTGAGTTCATGTCTCATACTTTGTTTATTCGCATTCATACACTTGTCACTGGATGTCTGGGCTTGAGTTCTTAATGGAAACTGTCAGCTGACAGATAAATGTGTTTCTGAACTGTTTCTCTCTGATCCTCTCTGATCTCAGGGCTTGAATGGTGTGTTTGTGGAGGTGACAGTGCTGGTGTAACACAACATCGCCTCCTGTCACACAGCAACCACGATGGTGAGAACTTCACATTTGGTTTAATGATGTATTTTTAATATCATGGGATTGATTTGATCATGTTTGACATTTTCACTGACTTGTTTGGACAATATGAGAGATTTGCCCTGCATGTATATTGTGTGATGGATTTGCATTTATCTTTCTTCCACAGCAACAAGCCCTGGAATATGCATTGGATCGGGCTGAGGTATTTTTTTAAACTTATTTCTGTGTTTGTATCCGTGATACCTGTTTGTACGGCAATGATGTATTCTACTACTGAACTGTGACATTATTACGTCTTGTTTAGTACATTGTTGAAAGTGCTCGTCAGCGACCAGGAAAGAGACGAGTGTCCTCGAGTGGAAGGAAATCCTTATATCAGAAACTTTATGAATTGTACATTGAAGAGTGTGAAAAAGAACCAGAGTTGAAGGTAAGCTCTCGCACAAACACCTTTATTACATGTTTATTAATACTAGAATTTTAATGTAGTGGCATTTGCAGCCCTTTTTGCTTACATAATCTGACAAATTTCTTTGTGAAACAAGATACTTAATGAGAAAATTGTAAGGTGTGATTTTTAATACATTATATCAAATCATGTTATGGAACTGAATTGTGAAAATTGCTGAATGTTGTTACAGTATATATAAATAAATGCACGCACACACAAATACACAAATAAACAAAGTCCTTACTGCCTTCTTCGTGTAGAAACTGAGGAGAAATGTGAATCTACTAGAGAAGCTGGTCTCACAGGAGTCAGTCTCATGTCTGGTGGTCAACCTGTACCCTGGCAATGAAGGATATTCGCTTATGCTTAGAGGAAAAAATGGATCTGGTACTGTCTGCTTTTTATTTGTGTATTATGCTCATCTTATCATGTTGGTTGTTAGTAAACTCTTGCTTGAGCTGATGTTTTTATCCTGACCTATAAGATTCAGAAACAATCCGACTTCGCTATGAAGAAGGAGAGTTACTGGAGTACCTGGATGCTGAGGAGCTGCCGCCCATCCTTGTAGACCTTCTAGAAAAATCACAGGTTAGTGGCATCACTTTAAGAAAATGTGTAATTTCTTAATCTATTTTTCCATTTCATTGTATGCACTTGAAAAAGTCTGCCCTAACATTTTCACATTTTATAAAAATTATATTAAATTAAATATAAAATTATAAAAAAGAACAGTGTTGTCATTGTTAACTAAAACAAGTATTAAATAATTAATAACTGAATAAATACTGTTATTATATTATTATTATTATATTACTATTATGCTATTACATTATTATTACTATTGTTATTGTACACTGGTGCAGAATTGATTCAATATGTAATTTTAATTCAGTTAACTTGCATTATTTATTTTTTTTATTACATCCAGTGTTGTTTTAAAGCACTGTGACGGTCCATAAACTGATCGATAAACCAATGGCTTTGTTTTGTTTCTCTTCTGTTCTGTCAGGTGAACATATTCCACTGTGGCTGTGTAATAGCCGAGGTCAGGGACTACAGACAGTCTGGAAATGCAAAGATGCCCACCTACCAGAGCCGGCACATCCTGCTGAGACCCACTATGCAGGTCAGTAACAGTCCTGATCCATCCATCACCAGCAGTCTCTGAGAAATTTGAAGTATTGTTATTAAGTTGTGTCTCTTCTCCATCCCAGACCCTGATCTGTGATGTTCATGCTATGACAAGTGATCACCACAAGTGGACGCAGGTAAAGCGACTGCATACAGCATTAAAAGTGACAGATTCATAGCTCGGTATGGAGGAGGCAGCAGTTCTCATGTGGTTTGAATGTGTTGTAGGATGATAAACTTCAACTGGAGAGTCAGTTGATTCTGGCTACAGCAGAGCCTCTGTGTCTGGACCCTTCCATCTCTGTCAGCTGCACCACTAACCGTCTGCTCTACAACAAACAGAAGATGAACACACGATCCATGAAACGGTAATGCACTTAGCTCTTCAGCTTTTCATTCAAATGTGCTCTGGTTTTTGTGTGCACTACCATTCAAAAAAAGTTTGAGGGCGATGATTTTTAATTGAATTGAATATAATGAATATTTGAGTGTATGTGTGTGTGTATATATATATATATATATATATATATATATATATATATATATATATGTATATATATATATATATATATATGTATATATGTATGTGTGTGTGTGTACATATATATGTAAATATATATATGTGTGTGTGTGTGTGTACATATATATGTAATTATTTATATATATATATATATATATATATATATATATATATATATATATGTATGTGTGTGTCTGTACTATGCATATTTTTTGTATTTATAAACACATACATGTATATATTTAAGAAATATTTACATGTATGTATTGATGTATAATTGAAATTATATATAAATATTTATTGATTTCTATATTTTTCTTAATTATACACATCTGTATGTATGCACTTATAAATACAAAATTTATATACACAGTACAAACGCATAAATTATGAAAACAAACTTTTATTCTGATGCCATTAATCGCAATTAATCGTTAAATAGCCCTTTTGTAGAAACCACAGTACACTTTTTTTTTTTTAGGATTCTTTGATGAATGTAAAGTTCACAAGAACAGCATTTATTTGAAGTCTTTTGTAACATTATAAATGATTTTACTGTCACTTTTGATTTAATTTAATGCATTCTTGCTGAATAAAAGTATCAATTTTTGTCAAACTCCTCTGTGTATAAAACAGAATGTACACAGAAAATTCTTTAAATGGATGTTTTCAAAAATGTTCCACCAGGAAAAGTGTTAAATTATTTTTTTTTTTTTTGTGTGTGTCAAATATTGAAAAGAAAATCTTACATAATGTTTGTTATATTCATGTGAGTCGATAATCAACTGTTGTTTTTTTACTATTACAGTGCTAATTCTGTTTTTAAATTTATTTTTAATGTTGTTCTTCCCATGAAAATAGCAATAGATGCTGAAATGGCAATAAAAAGTAAACAAACAAACAAACTGAATAAAAGTATCAGTTTCTTTAAAAAAAAAAAACAAAAAAAAAAAAAAACATAGTTATCCCAGAATTTTGAATGGTAGAGCATGAATGTGTTTGAATGGTAATGGTAATGGTAGTGTAGTGTATGTTCCTTTCATCTGCTGTTTGGTGTGCAGCACGATAGGTAATAACTGCAAGCATTTTGCGTCTAAGGAATTGCACATAACCACAGAGCTTATGTTGACATGCACAGAGTAGATCTTTTATTGTGTGTTTGTGGTTTGTCACCGTCTGTGCACTGAAAACCCGCTGCTGTTCTGATCTCTCATTGTATTGTTGAGACTTAAAGGAATGTGAGTGGTTTTCACCAACATGCGCTTTTATCCGTGCTCTGTTGAGCTAGCAAAAACTAGTTGAAGCTCTTTTGGCTGCTTCAGTTGAGTGCAAGAACCTGACCAGAATCTGTCCCTCTGTACTGACAAAAGCTAAATAAGAGGGTCATTTCATGTAGTTTTACCAAAGTTAAAAGCTACAAAAGAGATCCTGAAAGTCAAAAGCAAAATATCAAATCAAAATGTCAGTTATGCGTTTTTTTTTTTTTTTCCATGCTAATGGTTTTCATGTTTCTTCCTTTTGCAGGTGTTTTAGGAGGCATTCACGAGCAGCTCTGAACAGACAGCAGGAGATGATGAGCCACTGCCCCGCACTGCCACAGCTCCGACTCCTGGACTACCTGCAGAGGAGGAAAGAGAGGAAAACTGCTCCCTCCATAGATCTTAAGATCTCCAAAGCTGGGAATGTGAGTCAAAGACGAAGACACAATCTGCTGACCTGTTTCATTTCTGTGCTATTTTTAGAGAAATCAATTTAAAGCTGGTAAAATATGTACACTACTGTTCAAAAGTCTGTGGTTAGTTGCATTTTTTTATTATTATTTATATTTTTATTCAACAAGGATGCATTAAATTGATCAAAAGTGACAGTAAACACATTTGTTTTTTACAAAAGATTTCTATTCTAAATAAATGCAGTTCTTTTGAACTTTGTTCATCAAACAAAAACAAAAAAAATTTTGTTCACAAAATATTAAGCAAAATAATAACAAGAAATGTTTCTTTAGCACCAGCCTATTAATGATTTCTGAAGAATCATGTGACACTGAAAACTGGACTAATGATGGTGAAAATTCACAGGAATAAATTACATTTTAAAATACTTCAAAATGGAAAACAGCTATTTTAAATTGTAGTAATATTTCGCAATATTTCTGTTTTTACTGCATTTTTTGGTCAAATAACAGCAGCCTCGGTAAGCATAAGAGACTTCGTCCAAAGACATTAAAAAATCTTACCGACTCCAAACTTTTGAAAAGTAGTGTATTTATTATTAATCAAATGTTTTGTTTAAACAAATAATTCTGGGTTTTTGTTAAATCCTATCATTCTTTATCTCTGTTTAAAGTTTTTATTTTCCTCTTGTTTCTCTTGTAGTGTGTGGACATGTGGAAACAGAACAGTTGTCAGCTGACCGTCCCAACAGAAATTGATGTGAGTTGCTGTAATGCAGTTATATGAACATACAGTGTCAACTCTCATTTCTGCAGGTCCAACAACATTTCATCACAGAAATAACTTCAGAAAAATAACTTGAAATGTATCATTAAGATCATTTTCACAGTCTTGTGGCCTTCAGTGTTCTGTTGTAGGATGTTTGGACATGTTTTCCAGCAACCAAGTCAGTAAAAACGAGTTTTTCTCTCGCCTCCAGGTGGAGAAATATGCAGTGGCAGAAAACTCAGTCAAAATAGACGACACTCAGCCCACTGTTTGGCCTGCACAGGTAACACAGTTGTGTTAATATTACGTAGGAACTAGACTGTACATGAACCCTATAATATGCAAAAGAAAAAAAAACCCTGTTTTTTGTTGTTTTATCTGTGTGACATGTTGTCTTTGTCTCTGAACAGGATGTGAGGGACGACTACATTTTCGAGTGTGAGATGGGAGGCCAGCCTCAAAGAACAAAAGTCACTATCTTCCAGTCTATGGGCGACCCGCTGGTGTACGGGAAAATCTACAGCGCCAAAGACTCCAAATCAGAGGAGGACATCACAGACCTTCACCTCATTCACCCACCGTAAGAAACAACTGATATTTTAGTATTTCACTTACAAGTACTTATTTCACATTTGTATTACGTTATATATTCTCTTCTCATATATTACACATTTATATGCGACCAATGAGAGGTGGGGAAGTGTCCAGGAAAATTACATTACCTTTATGTATGTAAGATGAGAGTAGTTTTTCTTGCTTATTTATTACTCACTCACCTGATATTTTTTTCTGTGGTTTGTAGATTCCTCATAGGTTCAAAGACAGATGCTGATCGGTAAGTATGGGAGCCGCTTTTTGTTGTTTGGTGTTGTTGGGTTTCTGGTCTTGGTTGTTTTCAGTCACCATGTAAATATTTCTGTGCTGCAGGTTTGTAACGCAGTATAAAGAGGTGTATGAACGGGACGTGAAGTGTCAGGTGAAGATGTTGCACAACTCAGGCAGCGCAGGGTCGCAGCTCTCTCCCTCCAGGGAGAATGAGGTGAGACAATTTGAAGTATGTTATATCTTACTGTTCCAACTATGATTTTAATCTGATTTGTTTAAGGTCTGATGTATTTATTTTGCAGCTCATGCTGCAGGAAAATAGATATGAGGCAGATAGGCTCTTTTTCTGCCTGTCTAAACAAATCCCAAAAGTGATTGATTATAGGTTTATGTGGCAGATATAGAAAATGGGTACCAAAACAGTTGGCATGTGAATTTTATGACATCCATGCTGCCCATTTTGATGGCTGTTTGTTGTTCATGCAGGCTGATGGCTTCTCAGCACTGGTCCAGTCTTCGGTTTTAGGAAAGGGTGTCAAACACAGACCTCCTCCTATCAAACTGCCAGCCAGCTCAGCCTGCGCCTCCTCAGGTGAGACAAACTTAATGTATGATGTTTATACTGTATGCTCATGTATGCATGTATGTATACATACATGAACATATAATAAATATTTATTATAACACACATGGACACACATGTAGTTTTGTCTCTCCACTTTAAAAAGTGTACAAATATCCCTTTCTGTTGTCTAGGAAACCTGTACAGTACACAGGCCTCCAGCGGCCATCTCAAGTGCCCGACTCCTCCACCCACAAAGAATCAGTCGCTCTCCCGGAAACACTCCATGGAGCTTGGCCTGCTGTCCCCTGCTGCTCTCTCGCCCATGCAGAGTGAGTATCTCTCCACCCACAACCGCAAAGCTGTCACTGACTAGGGCTGCATGCTATATCGAAATAAATTCAAAATGTTAATAAAAATGTCAAATCGAGCAGGCTGCGATTTAATTACATAAATATATGCCCCTCCAACCCGTCAAAATAAAAGTTCAATGGTTTATCATTTTAAAAAGAAGAAATTAAGAAGTAAATATTGGTATTGTAATTTCGAGGTAAAATAAAATAATTTTTATTTTATAGTACAATAGTTATTACAATATATTTCTTAGTTTTAAAAATAATATATATTTTTTTATAATTTATTATTTTATAATACAAATGATTTATTTTTCATAATAATCACAATAAAATCATAATTCATATTATTTTATAGTCACTTAAATTGGTCAGAAACAAGGGGAATGTGGCTGATAAAAAGTGTAAAGATATTTAAAACAACAATAATTCTGACATTAAAAAGTTTTTTAGAGTAAAAATTCATTTTTCAGCTTATTTTTTAATTTTTTTTTTCTATGACAATATTCAACTTTATAATTTCATTTTTTCCAAATATAGCTCTTAAAGTGATCTGGTGAAAATTAGCATTCTGTATTTTTTTTATATTGCAGTAAATAAAGCAGAAAAGCTTAAGATCGCAATGTCAGTTTTTTCCAGTATCTTGCTGATCAGTGTTGTGTGCTGGCCAGATATTTGTTTATTATTGTTTCCCTGTTTTTCCTCTGATTCTTCATCCATAGGATCAGGTACTCCCAAGCCCTCTACGCCCACACCCACCAACACACCGTGTTCTACGCCACACCCTGCCGATGTTCAGAGTGCCACGCCCTCAGTAACACCCACCCCTCAGGACCCCACTCTTCCACAGCAGCCTACCCTGCTGACTCCCTTCGCCCAGCAGCAGATGGCCCTGCCTGTCATGACTATTCCCCTGCCCACGTCCAGTACCACATCTTCACAGGTCATGACCAACCCTGCAGGGCTGAACTTTATCAATGTGATGGGCCCAGTTTGGTAAGTGTCTTCTTTCCCCATGGATATGAAAGGGAAAACATAGTTTTATATGACTAACCTCTGCTCTGTTCGACTTTTGGTTTCTTACACACAGCAGTCCACAGACACTGATGAGCGGTTCTAACCCGATGCTGGGTTGTAGTCCTGGGACTCTGGCTTCTGGGATACCCCTGAGTGGACTTCTGCCCTCTGGTGGGCTCATGTCTGGAACTCTGCCTGCCATGCAGCCTGCAGCGCCAGCAGGTAAACTACTCTGTCAGTTGCTCCCTGCAAGTTCAGATGTTCATCTGTGACTTTTACAAGTTGTCAGTCACTATTGTGAAGAGTAAAATGTCAATGTTGTCCTAGCAGGTGGGCCTTTCGGCCTGAACAACAGCCCGGGACTGCGACCGCTTAACCTTCTTCAGGTGAGGGAGCTTTTTCCAGTTGGGTTACAGTCAGTGCCGGTCCTAGACTCCTGGGGGCTTAAGCAAAACTTTTAAGGGAATGCATTCATAAAACCCTCAAAATGACTCCCAACCCCTTAATCTATTCTTTCAGAGCCGTTTCACTGTCAACAAACAACAGCGAGTGAAATGAACAATTTAGCCTCCAAAAAATAATAGCTTACTATACAGACACTGAATAAAGTAATGTAAAAATAAAACACTGCATAGTCTTCATTGTATGAATTAAATATACATTGGTTCTTATTAAAGGTAATGAAGTTATTCAGTGTAGAGCAGTGAATGATTTATTCGTTTTCTTTTGTGCTTTGATTAACATTAAATGACAGCATTAGATCATCTTTGATAGCAAGGGGGCCCCCTAGTGGTTCGGGCACTCTTCGCAACGTGTACTTTGCGTATAGTGAGGACTGGCAATGGTTACAGTAATTTTGTTGATATGATTCTTGCATTACCTCCCATTTATTTTTGTATTTCCCCTTCTTTCAGCTCCCTACAGGACCACTGATTTTTAACTCTCTACAGCAGCAGCAGTTGTCTCAGTTCTCCCCTCAACAGCAAAGCAGCCAATCCGCCACATCCAGCCCCCAGCAGCAGGGGGAGTCGGTGAGTTAGACACACTCTATCCATCATTTTTCACGGCTACCATTATTCTAGTAATCTTGTGATGCTGAGGATCAACTCCAATAGTGTTAAAGAATTGGTTCCTGATAAAATTTCTTGATAATTTACTCACCCCCATGTCATCCAAGATGTTTGTCTTTCTTTCTGTAGTCAAAAAGAAATTAAGGACTTCAACAGTTACCAATGGGTTGAAGGTCCAAATTGCAGTTTCAATGCCGCTTCAAAGAGCTCTAGCGAAATGATCAGTCATTTTCTAAGAAAAATAAAAATGTAATATTTTTTAACCACAAATGCTCGCTCTGCGATGCGCCACGCATTACGTATTCACGTTGGAAATGTCACACATGACGTAGGCGGAAGTACAGGGCAAGTGTTTACAAAGCGATGTGCAAAGACTAAGTCAAACGGTATTTACAAAAAAAAAAAGGTAAAACAATGATGTCGGACGATTTTGAAGTTGGAGGAGAAAACGAGATTGAGTTTTTCGCCCGCGGTACTTCCGCCTAAGTCACGTGTGACCTTTCCAACGTGATTACATAATGGGTGGCGTATCGCAGAGTTAATGCAAGATGAACATTTGTGGTTGTAAAGTAAAAACCAGTATTCCTCGGCTGGGATCATGTAGAGCTCTTTGAAGCTGCACTGAAACTGACATTTAGACCTTGAACCCGTTGGTTCTTGTTGAAGTCCACTATATGGGGAAAAATCCTGGAATGTTTTCCTAAAAAAAACAACTTCTTTTCGACTGAAGAAAGAAAGACATAAACATATTGGATGAAATGGGTGTGAGTAAATTATCAGGAAAATTTAATTCTGAAGTGAACTAATCCTTTAATGTGTGAAAATCTGAATAGTAATTCTTTTGAAATCAGGCTGACTCGGGTTTGACGGCAGAACAGGGTCTGACCGCACAACAGACGGCAGTCATCAATCTCACCGGAGTGGGGGGATTCATGTCCCCTCAGGCAGCAGGTACAGACTCATGCACCGGATACACGCATTTCATTTCTCTGCTACTCCTCTCACTGTTATTAAAGTACATCTCTAGATATCTCTAACAGACACTAACACAACAAGTAGACATACTAATGGATTTAGATTTTGTAGTGTGTCATACTAATCTCAACATAGATCAATCGAAGTTAATTAGACCTGTTTTACTATTTGAGTTTGTCATTTGATTAACATGATGGTGGATGCCACTCTTTCTGCTACATTCTACCTTTTATTTCCTGTTACCTCCCTCCCCACCCTGTTCTTTCTCTCTCCCCTCCCCTCCCCTCCTTTTCCTCCTCCACCCCTCCCCCTTTGTCCGTGGTAGTGCTGTCCCAGCTGGGTTGTGGTCTGGAGGGGTCCGGGCCCAGCCTACCGTCCCCGAGGCTCCAGCAACAGCACCAGCCACAGATCCAAGTAATGCAGCAACTTTGACCTCATCCACCCATAGACATGTGTATATCAGACTGACCTTTGACCTCTCAGACACTGAATCCCCTTGACTGACCGACCTTTGAAGACCACATGAATTCAAAACTGACCCTATTTATTTTCTTAAAACACCTTTCTGGTTTTATTGTGCATGATTCATCCGTTCATATTATTCCAACCTGATTCGTAATCATCAAATTATAACAACTTGTTCCAGCTCTGAAACATCTCTTTTTGGCTGACAGGACAGATTCATAATTTATCCCAAAATGATTATGTTTTTATTTTTTTTACTACACGTTTGGCGTTCAAAGGTCTGGTGCAAGATTGTGGATCAGTCTGTTATATGATGTCTATGCATTCACTCTTTAGATTAAATGTTCCAGACTACACAGCTAAACACACTGTTGTTCATTAGATTCACATCAGTGGTTTCTTTCCTGGCTATTTCTGTCCGATGTGTAAAGCTTGCTGTGTTTGAGTGACAATTCTTCTAAGCCCTTACCAACATCTTTGCATATAATGTTGAGCTAATGGCGAATCTCTTAACAGCTGCTTGAGAAGCATGTTTTTAAAGCAATATATATATATTTATATATAACTTCAGAAATGTCTTATTTAGAGGGATTCATCAGATTTCACTTGTTTCATTGATAAGCATGACACATCCGTGTTGTTTTATCCATCACGCACATCTGACCCCAGTAACAGCTGAACCCTTGCATTAGTTCCAGCTAAGATGCGAGTTGAAGTTGCTGTCTTACTGACGCCAAACGAGAGCATGGCTGTTTGTGTGTGTGTGTGTGTGTGTGTGTATAATACAGGATAACTGACAAAACAGCTGCATTGCACTTTTACGTTTAACACCTTTTTCCATTGCTACTGCTTGGTCCTTTCCTGTCCCGAGGACAGTTTGTCGTTCCCATTCCCCCCTCCCCATTCATTCCCCCAGAATATACCATTCCTCCCTCTTTCAGTCTCACACAGCTTCTGCAAAAACCTTTGATGTCTGTCTAGCGTGTTGCATTTTTATTTTCACTGCAGTGTTAATGAATGGTGGTTTGCCTTCAGCAGCTCTGCTTTAGTTGAAACTCTTCCATTATCTGAGCCAATGGGATTGACGACACAAATATGTTCTGCATGTAAAATTGATCTAACACTCATTTAAAGTTTCTTTAAAAAGAATAATTTAGTCCATGTTGAAGGGTTAGTTCACCCAAAAATGAAAATTCTGTCATTAATTACTCACTCTCATGTCTCTCCAAACCCATAAGACCTTCATTCATCTTTGGAACACAAATTAAGATATTTTTGACCCCTCCATAGACAGCAATTCAATTTTCACTTTCATGGCCCAGAAAGGTAGTTAAGACATCATTAAAATAATCCATGTGACTACAGTGGTTCAACCTTAATTTTATGAAGCGACAAGAATACTTTTTGTGCGCAAAAATATATATATTTTTTGTTGCAGTGCTGTGGTTACGGGTTCTAAGTCAGAATGCTGGCTCAGTATTGGCTGACGCTGTACACATGAGCAGCACAACACATAAGTGTGATGCTGACGGAGGAGCCGGCCAATAATGAGTCGTGTTCTGACGTAAAACCTGGAAGCGCTGAACTGTGTGTGCAACGTAAACAGCATAGGAGAATGATAGGGAAGAGAAGAAATTGTTGAAAATTTTATTTTTGTTGTTTTTATGTGCAATTTTTTTTTTTTTTTTTGCTGATTCATAACATGAAGGTTGAACCACTGTAGAACTTCAGTCAGTCAATAGTCACATGTGAACCATTTTTGTCTTTACTACCTTTCTGGGCCATGAAAGTGGTAATGAAATTGCTGTCTATGGAGGAGTCAGGAAGCTCTCAGATTTCATCAAAAATATCTTAATTTGTGTTCTGAAAATGAACGAAGGTCTTATGGGTTTGGAGCAACATGAGAGGGAGTAATTAAGGACAGAAATTTCATTTTTGGGTGAACTATCCCTTTAAATGTAATCTTCAGCAAATCTCAAAATGAATATCCATTTTTCATATTGTATTCAAATAATAATATTGTGATGCCTAAATTCACTTTGCATTTAATATGATTTAAGTTTATTGTGTTTTATTCTTAAATTCTATACTATTTTGTCTAAATTTATCTCACTTGCCATTTATCTGTTATCATGCCAGGACACATTCCAAAGTCATACATTTCATATGCAGGCACAATTTACACTACTGATCAAAAAATGTTTTTGAAAAAAGTCATGTTCACCCAGGCTGCATTTATTTGATCAAAAAATACAGTAAAACAGTAATATTGTGAAATATTATGTGAAATTTTAAATAACTTCTATTTGTTGATACATTTAAAATTTAATTTATTCCTGAGGTGGCAAAGCTGAATTTCGGTTACTCCAGTCTTCAGTGTCACATGATCCAGATTTGGTGCTCAAGAAGCATTTCTTATTGTTTTCAATGTTGAGAACAGTTTAATATGCTTTAATATATTTGTGGATAGAAAAGAAAATAGAAATCTTTACTGTCACTTTTGAACAATTTAATATGTCCTTACTTAATAAAAGTAAAAAAAAACAAAAAACCTTTTGAATATCATTTAAATATTTGATTACATTTTTCCCACATTGTTATAATTTAAAATTGTACTATTTAGCGGGTGCCAGTTTGATGATTGTCATAACATTTAACTCCCTGGCTACATGTAAGAAATGCTTCTGAGGCACAGCTGCTGAGTGAGGAGACTCTGGCTAAATTTTTAACTGCACAAATTCATTATCCGTTACTTTCCCTTTCGCACAGTTGCAATTCTTGCAGCACCAAATGCAACAGCAGCAAATGGGTATGGCAATGGGGGCGGCAGCACAGGCGGCGCTGCCACGGCAACATTCCGCCAACCAGCCAAGAAGTAAGAGGAAACGGAGCACACCACAGCCCCTCCCCAAATCATGACCTCCGGCCCCGCCCACTAACCCACCGTGTGGACGTCAACAAACGGCACTGTGCTTGATTGGCAGCATCTTACGGACAGACTGTGGCTCACCCGGACTAAAGTTGATTTTTTTTTATGTTCATGGGGGTGCAGGAATTGCCCACCTGACCTCAGGCCAGACGAATAGATGTATTACAGCGAGGACATTTAGAGCAGAGGACCTTAGAGTATTACCGTATTTTTAAAAGAAATACAAGATAAAAAATCAGACAATTCTTCTTGTAGGGTTCTCTACGGCATGCTGTCTTTATTTTCCTTCCAAATGGCCCTTTCAACGAGAGCCTTTTTGGCTCGAGAGGGTGGACCCTACGCACACTAATAAGGGCCATACAGATGTGCCTAAATCACCTGTTGCTCACCTTTACCGTTACGAGAACTCATTCTCTCTACTGCTGGATGTCAGAGTGATGGGCCGCCTTGTCCCAGCATGCAATTACATGTGCGGTTTTTATACGGCACATTTTAAAATGGCATTTTGTTATACTGAGGGGGGAGTTGATGTATATTCTTATGGAGAAAAAAAAATCTAAACCATGTGAGTGGATGACATTTCTGAACACTGAGGCAGAATTTTTGTAAATGATCTTTGTCGGCAGTTTTATTGTGATAAAAAAGAAAGTATATATTGACAGTGAAAAATACAACTTTTAGATAAAAATGTCATGTGTGTGTGTTTATTTCGTCGTCTTCATGCTCCCAATGACTTTGTCCACTAGTTTGCTGATCTCTTTGTTTCTCGTTATGGCTCGACTGATGCAGTGTTGTAATTTCTCACCGGATAACGACGTCCCACCTAAAGCAAAATTGTATATTTGTTTTTAAATCTACAAAAAATATTCAATCAAATTTACAGAACACAAAATCTGATCTGAAGATGCTCATCAACAATCTTGTCACCTTAGACAAACTAATGCTTTGAGAATCATTTTATAAATCTGTTAAAACAAAAGAGAAGTTTTGAGGTCTCCCTTTGTTTTGTTTCCCCCCCCGCCAAAATAAAAGCTCTGTGCTTCAGAGAGCGTTTTAATGCAAAGAAATTAAGACATGAATAAAATTGTAATTTTAGTCTAATGTAAAATTAAATAATTAATTATTAAATACTCTTTTTTTTATAGTACAACAGTATTACATTTATATTAATGCATTTGGCAGACACTTTCATACAAAGCAACCTTTTATAATTTAATTATATATACAGTCAAGGATGAGTTTTTTCCTTATATCCTCATGCTAAAGTTCCTGCTCTGCTCTCCTTGATATATGGAAGCTTGTTTTCTCAATGGAATAAAAATTGTGACTCATTCTGACTTTTTTGGGTCAAAATTCTGACTTTGTATCTTGCAATTCTTCATTTTTTCGCAATTCTGACTTTGACTCTCAATTCTGAGTCTGAGATTATCACAATTCTATCTTTTCTCTCAAATCCGAGTTTATATCTCACAATTCTGCCTTTTTTTCTCACACTTCCAAGTTTCGATATAAATTCGGAACTATGAGAAAAAAAGTCAGGTCTGTGAGAAGTAAACAAACAATTGCAAGTTATAAAGTCCGAATTGTGAGAGATGAACTTGTAATTGCTGGAAAAATAGTCTGAATTGTGAGATAAAAAGTCACAATTACCATTTTAATTTTTATTCTGTGACGGAAACAAGCTTCCATACGGTCCCAGTTTCACCCTGATGAGTCTGCATCCCTGATGCTGTAAATGACCTGCAGTTTTGTGACAAATGTCTTAATGTTCACCTGGTTTGTGGACGGCACAGAGTCGATCCTCTTCATCTGTTACCACAGTCATTAATGCTGTGGATAAGCTTTCCTCTTCCGCAGTGGGGTCGACAATGATGATGGAACTGAGAAAAGAGGAAATGGGAAAAAGTGTCCGTGAACTCCTCCTTGTGTCATTTCTGAAGAACTTTATATTGATCTGAGACCAGCGTTCTCTTTCTTATCGATTATTAAGTTAATTTGGCTAGACTAAATACTGTGTTTTTAACATCAACCAACATTGCAGTTGTGTAATAGAGAAACAAGTTAATTACTCATCAAATACTGCAAACGAAGAGCCAACTGGGAGCCGGTTGATCTTCAAGTGTCTCTTCTTCTGGATGTCAACTTCTGCTAAATCTGTCTCTTTGTTTATAGTGACTTCAGGAAGTCGGGCTGAGAAATTGGAAACGTGTTTATTAGTCATCTTAACAGCAGGACGAAATGTTACATTCAGATGAAGTGCTCACCGTTCTTTAAAGCTGCCAGCAAAACTATGATGCAAGCATCAAGTAAGTTCCCATCGTAATCCAAACACATAATGTCACAGTACAGCACCCAACAAAGCTAGAAAATAAAAGTGATTCATTAAATATAAAGCATTTTACATGAGAAATGTGATGGTATATTTTTTAAAGAGACTATTATTAGTATAACATTATATAACTTACCTTAGCTTTTTCAATGCACAATTCCTCCATATTTATTAAATCTGAACTGCAGAGCAGAAAAAAATAAGGTTTAAGCAATGATAACCCTGATAATGTTTTGGCTTGACCAACATTATTTGCAGGCTTGCAATTTTTTTTATTATTATTATTGTTCCAATCTCAATGTTTTAACCCACAAAGAAATGTTTTTTTCTTGAGTTGTACCTCTCAATGACATCTGCGATAAATTGGCTGGCTGCCTGAGCCTGTTCTCCTGGCGGTCCGGGTCTGAACTTAGATGAACACAGTGGAGGCAGATCTACATTTGGGACTTGGAGACCAAAGAAGAAGTAGAGTGAAATTTCATTAAACATCCCAAGGTATAACATTTGTCAATTCTCCAATTGTAATTTACGTTTACCTATATATCCTTTATTTGGAGCATCAGAGGGCGGCATAGTTAATTCCTGCAAGAAAGAAATGCTGTAATTTCATAATCCACTGCCATATCATAGTTTTTAGGAAAATAAGAATGATTATTACAGCTTTTATTCCACAGATGACTGTGGTGTTTCCAATTTTCACCATTGCTGATCCATCGGCTGTAGATATGGAGCCTAGAAGGACACATTTTTCTGATTAAATATAATGACATCTCTGTATTTCTAAAGCATTGAAAATTATTCTGATCATTTCAATGTTATTTTATAATATGCATCTAATACTTACTAATATTTAAGGTTGTGGGTCTAAACTCTCCCAATTCCCTTCCATCTGGACGACAGTTTTCTTTCTGTTGAA
Source organism: Zacco platypus (assembly GCA_038088235.1). NCBI lineage: Eukaryota > Metazoa > Chordata > Actinopteri > Cypriniformes > Xenocyprididae > Zacco > Zacco platypus. Next base: position 12,934,943 of record CM076086.1, on the reverse strand, counting down.
TAATAGATTAAGAGGATAAATAATTGAATATTAGATCAACAAATTACCTGTGTTATAACACCGATTCAACTTCATAGCTGTCAGAAACTAAAACATTGATCAACTCACCAAAAAGCTCCTGTGATATTCTAAAGGCTCTGCGGTTCTATATATAAAAAAACACCTCATTATTTACGTTAAATAAAACAGAGAAATCACCATCACATTATCCTGAAAACTTCCAGTATTTTAAAATATTACAAGATAATCAGATACAATCTACATATGTAATTCATCCTGTATTATAATTCACTTACTTGAAACCAGCCGCCATGATGTTTAGAAGCACCACGTGAAGACTGCAGTGACGTAAAGAGGTGAATCTCCCGTCCTCCGCTCCAGTGTGGGGCGCTAGTGCTGTTTCTCACCGGCCGCTCTGCAACGCTGGGCTTTCTTCGCCCACTGTGATGATGTGGTTTGTCAGAACGACTTCCGCGTAGGTGTTTTTCTGTGACTGGAAGTAAAGTTCAACAATGGAGATTTAACTATTTATTCCGTACATTAGTACGACGCCCATTCATATATGTCCCGCCTCACGAGGTCTCATTTTAAAGCTGCTCTGTATGAAACTGTAGGGTAGTTTAGCTGTAAACTGGTGACAGCTTCCCTTCAGTACTATGTTGACTGACAAATGGATGATGGATTTCTGTTTATGTGAATTATTGCAGTGTTCGCTGATCCTGGCGCTGATCGTCTTAGTTTTGGTACATCTTATGATTTTTATAATATTGGAAGTTTTTATAATTTTTATATTATTGTTGAGCTATGACGTTTCTGATTTCTGCTTGACCTATCCATGCTGTTGTTATTTGTTAATGAAATAGGAATTTGTAATTAAATTGTTCTTATGAAATACTTGTGAATATATATATATATATAGTCACATTTTTGTTGAGCTTCACCGATTCATCCAGTTGAACAAGTTAGTTACTCCTGTGTCACACCTGTTTGTTGTTTTCTTTAGGTTGTTGTGATTGCTCATGTCAGTGCTAAGATGGTAGATCAGACTCGCCATGAGAAGGAGAAACACTTTTTGACTGCAGAGGGCAAGAAAGAGTCTTTTCCCAGTCTGATGGACCCTCCCTCTTTGGAGCTGTCCGTGGTTGTCCCTTCATACAACGAGGAGCTCAGATGTGAGTTATTTTGATGATATATGTCGTATTATATATACATTAATCTCTTCTTGGTAATAGGACGATTTACATTATTAATATTTATCTTTGTCTCCTACCACAGTGCCTGTTATGATGGATGAAGCCATGGAATACCTGGAGAAGAGACAGGTGCATTATTCAGTTATGATTTTCTTACACATGTCTATTATGAAATAATGCTAGCTTGTATTATGTATATGTGCTTAAAGGGTTAGTTCACCCAAAAATTTAAATTCTGTCATTAATTACTCACCCTCATTTCATTCCAACCCCGTAAGACTTTCGTTCATCTTCAGAACACAAATTAAGATATTTTTGATGAAATCAGAGAGCTTTCTGACCCCTCCACAGACAGCAATTTAATCCCCACTTTCAATGTCCAGAAAGGTCCTAAAACATTGACACTGTTTTAATAATGCCTTTAGGACCTTTCTGGAGCCTGAAAGTGGGGATTAAATTGCTGTCTGTGGAGGGGTCAGAAAGCTCTCTGATTTCATCAAAAATATCATAATTTGTGTTCTGAAGATGAACGAAGGTCTTACGGGTTGGAATGAAATGAGGGTGAGTAATTAATGACTAAATTTAAATTTTTGTGTGAACTAACCATTTACATATAATATACATTAAAAAAATTATATATTTATAAATTAAAGTGTAAACATATCTGAGTTCACTTATGAATCCAGGAATGATGCCACTTCTTTGAATCCTTTTGGATCTTTCTGCAGACTGGTTGTTTTAAAGCATTAGTTCACTTCTGAATTAAAATGTCATGATAATTTGCTCACCCCCATATCATCCAAGATGTTCATGTCTTTCTTTCTTCAGCCTAAAAGAAATGAAGGGTTTTGAGGAAAATATTCCAGTGTTTTTCTGTTTATAGTGGACTTCAGTGGGGTTCAACGGGTGGAAGGTCCAAATTACAGTTTTAGTGCAGCTTCAAAGAGTTCTAGGAATAAGGGTCTTGTCTAACGAAACGATCGGTCATTTTCTAAAAAAAATTAAAAATGACATACTTTTTAACCACAAATGCTCATCTAGTTCTCTTCTTCTTCTTGTAGAATTCCGGCAGTGTAGACGCTGCTAAGTGTATTACTGCCCTCTACAGGTCAAAGTTTAAACTAAATGTTATATATTTGTACTAGCATAATGAATATGACAATTTAGTTCAAACTTTGACCTGAGGAGGGCAGTAATACACTTAGCAGCGTCTACACTGCCGGAATTCTACAAGAAGAAGAGAGCTAGTGTAAGATGAGCATTTGTGGTTAAAAAGTATATATGTATTTATTATTTTAGAAAATTAACAATCGTTTCACTAGATAAGACCCTTGTTTATAGTTTATAGTGTTTATTGCACTGAAACTGCAATTTGGACCTTCAACCCGTTGAACCCCACTGAAGTCCACTATACAGAGAGAAACCCTGGAATGATTTCCTAAAAAGCTCTAATTTCTTTTCGACTGAAGAAAGAAAGACAGGAACATCTTGGATGACATGGGGGTGAGCAAATTATCATGAAATTTTAAGTCAGAAGTGAACTAATCCTTTAACAGCATGTGTGAATTTTTCACCACTAGATGGCATTGCTGTTTCTAAAGTGACTGTTTAACCCAATTTGTCCTCTTGTTGATTATACAGAAGGAGAATCCATCATTCACATATGAAGTTATTGTAGTAGATGATGGCAGCAAAGACAAAACTACAGAGGTAGTTTTATCTTTAATTGTTATTATTCTTTATAATATGTATTATATAAACATGAATAAAATAATTTCTGTGCTTGTGATCAAACTGAATGCTTGATTATTTGTATCTTCAGGTTGCCATGAAATACACAAAGAAGTATGGAGCACAAAAAGTGAGAGTTCTGACGTTGGTGAAGAACCGTGGAAAAGGCGGCGCAGTTAAAATGGTAATAATACAAAAAACACCCAGTTCTCCTTGTGCATTGTCATAGAGGTATCCACATTTCTGATGAAAGTCAAAACAAAGATACTGTTTCCTCTCAGTTGGGAATGTGAAGAAACTCATTAATCAATAAATTATATGGCTTGATGCATGAAGTAGTTTAAATATGTTGTCAATCTCAGTTAAAAGTCTTATTTAAAAGTTCTTATTATAGTTGTTTTGATGTTGTTTGTTGTTGTATTTGTCTCTGTTCAGGGAACACTAAGCTGTCGTGGGCGGCTTGTTCTTATGGCTGATGCAGACGGAGCCACTAAATTTGCTGACATTGAAAAGGTGGAAGAAGGTCTTGAGAGCGTCAGTGAGAAGCCTGTGAGACACCACTTTTTGTAAATAAAAATAGACCCACAGCATGTTGCAAATCTCAGAGTAGTTGGTATGTGGATTACATATCTGTTTGAAGCTTAACCAGGAGATGGAGTTATCAAATTACTCAGACCTTTCCTTGCCAAAAGATCTCGGAGCATCTGAAAATGTTTTCGTCTTATGTTCATGCAGGATAACATGGCGATCTCCTGTGGATCCAGAGCGCACCTGGAAGAAGAATCAGTGGCTCAGGTAAACACTTTTTAAACACTATTTCACAAAATATTCTAGTATAATAGTTAATGTTCATGAGAGGATTGCCAATACTTTCCATTTTCAGTCTTCTGTTTCTTCTTGTGACAGCGGTCTATGTTCCGAACGTTTCTGATGTATGGATTCCACTTCTTGGTGTGGTTCTTTTGTGTGAGGGGGATTAAAGACACACAATGTGGTTTTAAGCTCTTCACTCGTGAGGCTGCCTTGAAAACTTTCTCCAGCCTTCATGTGGAACGCTGGTAAGGAGACTTAAAAATTGAAGAGTTTTATAAAATGCCCCAATTAGGATTTTTTTTTTAAATAATATTATATTTCCGCTGCGAAGCGGAGTGCCTGCAACCCCTTCAGCCGCGACTTATTCACAATACAGCAATAGCATCAAGTACCTTATTGCTTTTATAAAAGAGGTACTACACAACACAAATATTAAAGACAAAAAATATGTATAAAAGATTTAAAATCACCAAAAGCCTTCCTTCTGCTGGAAAAAATAGTGTCCGACTGAACAGCAACAGAAGTTACATTATTACGCCTTTAGATGACGGCAAAGACTGCCTTTATTAGTAAGTCAGTGAGTAACGAAGACTTTTGTATTGAATGGACTGAAATTTGTTGTGAACACAGAGCAAGACACAACTGACAAATAGAGACGCAGCGCATTTAGGCCACGCCCACACCGGGGGGGAAACGTTCCAACCCTCTCCATTGACTTTGTATTGCGTGAAGCGGCTTCCTTGTCATTTCTTGCTTCTAACAAAAGACAGAACAATGCTTAAAAGCTGCTGTGTGACAGGGTGCACAGCAAAAAAGCTAAAAACCCCAGAAATACATTTTTATAAGCGAACTGTAAAAGCTAGCCTTTAAGGAGACAAAAGTATAAGACATGAAGCATCAGCAGGAAGAATGGGTAAATTTTAGTTACTCAATATATCTTGGACCTGTGGAAACGGTTCCTTCGAACTGTTTCAGACACTGTGATAAAAGAGGTTATGCTCAAATGTATATAATGAGAACAATAAAGTGTTTTTTGACCTTGGATGCACATAAACCTTTTGTAGGAGACCTCCAAAACAAAATTAGGATTCTTTAAAATAGCATAATAAGGGCACTTTAAAGCATCTGTAACTTTTGCACATATAGTATTAAATTCCAAAAAGGGCTTTGGTTACTTTCATAACTTTTTTTTATTTTTAATATGAATATTTATTTTTATTTTTTTTATTAATTTTAACCTCATTATTTTGTTTTGTCCATGCAGGGCATTTGATGTGGAACTTCTCTACATTGCTCAGTGTTTTGACATCCCAGTAACAGAAGTGGCTGTTAACTGGACAGAGATTGAAGGTTTGTGCTGTCAGTTATGAAATATAATGTACTTAAAGCATTGGCAATTAAAAGACTTCATACTTTATATCTTTTTTTCTATTTGCACCATGAGGTAATGAAGACTTGTTTAATTGCACATTTAGGGTCAAAGTTGGTGCCGTTCTGGAGTTGGCTACAGATGGGCCGGGATCTAGTCTTTATCAGACTGCGTTACCTCACTGGTGCCTGGAGGCTGGAGTCTGAGAGAAAAACTCAGTAGCTGTTGTTACTGCTAGTGTGCTGTTCGTGTGCTAACAGGGCCCAATGCTTAAACGCACAGCCCTCCGCCACAAATCAGCACACTGTGTACGCAGTCGGTGAACAGCATTTGCATTTCATTTTCACTGACCTTGCTGACCACATAAGGGGATTGTCATTGTATTTTTATTTTTTTATGTGATATCGCTGTTTTTCACGTTTTTCTTTTACATACTATATTAGGTTTTGGTTTGGCAGATGGCTCTTGGGAAAATAAAGAAAAATTATAATCAGTTAGCGTTTTTGTGTTTACAACTAATATGAAAATGTTGCACAGAACCAGATGAAGACAAATGATCCTGAGTTTTTACTCTTTTTCTTTTTTTTAATGAAACGAGCTTCTTTGAAAAACATTGTTTTATGCAGAGCATTCAAGAATAATTTCTGCACCTGATTTGTAGTTTTAAAAGAAAAAAAAAATGTGGTGTGTGCTTAAAAGGTGATGTTTAAAATCAGTTCCCTTTTTACATTTCTCTGTGGTTTAAAAATACTGTTGACTAACAGATACGGTCCATGGCAGGGCAATAGATGGGGTCCCGGTGCGGGTTGCAGACCTGGTTCATGGTCTGGTGTGTACTCGGCCCTTTTTAATGTCGTTTACACAATGGGTTGCTCTGCACCCTGGAGAGAATATCCTGTTTGTCCTCCCTTTCACTCCACCAGGAAGACATTTGTTCTTTGTCAGCGCCTTTATCTTGTCAGCCACTCTAAAAGACGGTGCATTTCAATATTTTACATTGACAAATTATTTTTAAGAACCGTTATTTAAGCAGCTATAGATGTATTGTATTTCTCCTGTCTGCTAAGCCCTAAGTATAGAGCCTCGTCAGTAATTTATATGATCCTGTGCACCTTGATTGAAGAGGATCATTTTGCGGTGTCCTTTTATTGGAAGCGAATTCCCCCTGCCAAACTCATTTGATCAAAGAGAGCACTAAATATGCGAGCTGTCATTATCGGGAGTATTGTTACGTTCCCCTGCAGTTGTTGTAAACTGTGAAAATGTCAAACTTCTAGACTCTCTGTCGCCATCCTGGCTTGCGTCATTAACTGGACAAGTCACTCTACGCACACAATCGAAGTGTATCCATCCGCGCCGAGGAGCGCAGGAGAAGTAGGGCTATCGATAAACGTGCTGGCGCTCCGCCAATCTGCCACTAAATATGTTTTGATTTTTACTATTCGAGCTTCTGCTACTTTCTACTTTAACCTTATTAGTCATCTGCTTCCAAGTTCTAAACTTATAACAGGTCAATTTTTAGAGAGAACAGGGCTTTTTTTTTTTAAATAAACACCTGTTTCCCCCCCCACTTTAAAATATTAAATAAAAAGAAAATGTCCCATGTTAGCGTTGAAATGACCAGGTTTCGAGTTATGGAGGGTTTGACCCAAAACAATTAAAGGTACGTATTTTTATCTTACACAACGTTTCTGTCGCCAATTAAAGATCATGCTAGAAGTTAGTGAGAAGGCGCTCGTGATTAGTTGCTTACACTGTAACCATAGCAACACTTGGCTTCTCGAGCGTTTCCAACGGTCGATCAGCAAAACTTAAAACGGTCGCCAATGTTGAAATAAAAACGTCCCTATAGTAATATTCATTTGAAGCGTTTTTGAAGTTAAAACGCGCTAATTCTTCACAAGTTCTTTCGAAACGTCGACCGTTTGAAGGTGACTGAATAATCGCACGCTGGGAATTACTGAAATTAAAATTAATAAAACTACTTTGACTCTTTCACTTTACATCGTTAGCCAAAAAGGTACACCACTTCCTGTGAAAGGAAAAACAGCAGTCCGCGCTTGTCATCCCTAAAAACAAATTTAAAACACTTCTGCCCACAATGACCTGCTTTCCCTCAATAATAGGCCTGTGAGTGAGTCTCGGGCTGCCCTTTTTGAATGGGATGATCCCTCTGTGTGTCTGAAGTCCTGGGAGAGTTCCAGGAGCTGCGGATGAATTCCGCACGAAGGCGCTGAGGCTCCAGTCAGACTGACGCCGCGGCTCTCGCTCCATCCAAACACACGCGCTGTACACCTCCAATCGGCGCGAGATTCAGCGTTCGGCTATTTTGCGGAATTTCCCGACTACGCGGATTGTAATTCGAATCGTCACAAGAATAAGGTAAGGAGTAAAACGTGTTATTTATATTATTTACAATTTATTTAAGAACTTAAAAAGTAAAAGTTTTATAAATGATAATAAGGCATGACAAGTGTCAAACTTTATGTTGTCTTGACGCTATATTTTGTCGTCTTCACGCTAACTTGTTGCTTCTTGTAAGTCTATATATCTGGAGGCTGCGTAAACACAGACATTATGCCACTTGCTGCTTAATGATGCTGCTCCATAGAGAGTGATACGTTTGAGACAGTGTATACCTGATATACTTTTTCTTTTAAAGAAGTGCCAAATGTAACATTTTAACATTTCTTAAAGGAAACAAACAAAGTGAAGTTGATGGAAAGGATGTGTGTGGGGGAGTTAGGTGATTAAGCCTATCTCAGCACTCAGACTGCCAGACGCCAGTTTCATAAGGACACACTGCCTTTGAGAACAGAGCAGATGTATTCACCCTCGATTGATCTGCCTGCGCCTATCTGAAGCGGAGGCATGATTTCATACACTGCTATTAGTCCTGTGTGATCTCATTCATCTCATACGGTTATTTGATTCAGTTAGGGGCGTGTTAACACCTCCGGTATCACATGCAATAATATTTTCAGCTATTATTTGACTAGACTGGCCAAATGTGGAAGCAAGCCTCTCCGCTTTCAAATGCTGAAACGACATTGATTTTTAGCAGATCATTTTCTGCATCAGAAAGTCTCTGACAGGAAAGGGAGAGACGAATAGGTGAGGTCCAGCGAGAAACAGGAGGACCTGTTGACAGCAACAATAACTCAGCAATAACTCAGAAATCTGATCTGAACATAAATGTGTTGTGATTACTCCCTAATGGCACGAATCTCAAGGGTCAAGAATATGTCCCTATCATATTTCACCCCAAAATCATAAGCAGGAAATGATGTTTTGCTTAAAGAAAATGGTGCCATTTAGCTTAATATATGTTTAGATTTGAGCATTGTTTCACATTATTTTTAATGACAATTAAGCACATTTTATTCCTTAATTGTTATCACTGTAATGCAAAAAGTATGTTTTGCCAAATGCATTAATAAAAAATAATTAATAACAATAAATATAAGTAAATTGTATATGATTTGTCAGTATTTTCATTATTTTTCAAATTGTTGTGTTAAATATTGTATTTAAATTTTTTTAAATAATTGTAAATAAAAGTAATGATAATTTAATCACACACAAATACAATTGTATATAATATATATAATTGTTATTTTAAATAAGTGAAAAATATTTTAAATTAAAAAGTTAATTTTTTTAAAATTATAATTATATATGTATATTATTGTATATCTATATGTATATATATATACATGTATATATTATTGTATTACATATTTTTATTTAATTATTTTTTAAAATTATAATTATATATATATATATAATTGAATAAAAAATATTGAGTACAATTTTTTAATTTAAAGCACATATAAAAGGCAGTTTAAAATATTGACACAAACAATTTAATTAATATGCTTCTTTGTTTCTTTCACCAGATAAAAACTGTTGACAGTCTGATGAAAACATCCCTGTCAGGGGGTTTATTTTACACCCTGCTGTATCTTGGCTGTAAAGAAAGAAACTGAGGCTCCTGGGTTGAAGTGATTTAAGACCGATCTGCCTCGCATGCCCCAAAAGTTGAGAAAAAATCCAGTTCCCAGTGTCACCCAATCCCACAATGCACTCCACCACATCCATCACTTCCCTCTTCTCCTTCACCAGTCCAGCTGTGAAAAGGCTGCTGGGCTGGAAACAAGGAGACGAGGAGGAAAAGTGGGCGGAAAAGGCTGTCGATTCCCTTGTGAAGAAGCTCAAGAAGAAAAAAGGGGCCATGGAAGAGCTGGAAAAGGCTCTGAGCTGTCCTGGCCAGCCCAGTAAATGCGTCACCATCCCTCGATCCCTGGACGGAAGGCTTCAGGTGTCCCACCGTAAAGGTCTGCCACATGTTATCTACTGCAGAGTGTGGCGCTGGCCGGATCTTCAGTCCCACCACGAGCTCAAAGCACTGGATTGCTGCGAGTTTCCTTTTGGCTCCAAGCAGAAGGAGATCTGCATCAATCCATATCATTACCGTCGTGTGGAGACGCCAGGTGGAAATCAATACGCAAACCACTTTTTCTTGTCTTCTTCCGTATTGCATTAGTATAAATCTGTTATTAATTCTTCTTTTTTTTCCCAAACAGTTCTACCCCCAGTCCTTGTGCCACGTCACAGTGAGTTCAACCCCCAGCACAGCTTGTTGGCAAAATTCCGGAATGCTTCCATTCACAACGAGCCTCTCATGCCCCAAAATGCCACTTACCCAGACTCCTTCCCGGCAATGCCGTGTAGCTCGTTCTCTTCATCTCCCTCCAGCTCTTTAAACCAGTCCCCCACTGCACACAGCTACCCAAACTCCCCCAGCAGTGGAACCGACCCTGGGAGCCCCTACCAAATCACAGGTACAACAAATCAACACTCATTATTTGCAATGATTTCTCAAGCATCGGTGCCACTGAATTGCATACATTCATACAGTCTTTTTGGTCATTCAAAACCGTTGTTCTTGTTGCACAGCAGAGACACCTCCTCCACCATACAGTATGATGGAGACCACTCCACCTGAGGATGTGAAACCAGGAGAGACCTCCAACCCCCATAAACTCATTCTGTCAGCCCCCCATAGAGGTGAGACACCAGACTTACTGTGCATTATGGATGTACTTTGAAATGCTGAAAAGTTGAGAACACACCTACTTATTTGTTGTTATTATTAACTCAAAGTATTAAAAAGAGTTTTTGTTAATTGAAATAATGCTGAAATGAAATAAAATATAAATAACAGTTGAAAACTTAACATAACTTTTAAAAATATAAACATTGATATTGATTGGGCAAATAACTGAAATAAAAAATGTTATAAAAAGTTATACATTGCTAAAATTGAAAAAAAAAAAAAAGCTAAATAGAAATATAAAAAAATGAAATAAAAAATTCTAAAAATTAAAGTAAAATTAAAATGAAAACTGAAAATAAAAAAACTAATTCAAAATAACAAATACTGTAAATAATACTAAAACAACACTAATCATTTTATAATATTACTTTTTTTGGAATAAAAGTCATAAAAACAATGAAATACAAGTGGAAAAGATGATTTATAAAAGTGATGCAATTTTATATATTCAATTAAATTTAAGTAGCTGCCCTTGTATTCTGAATATTTTTTCGCTGATTTTCCTTCAGTAAATGATCTAAAGCCCCATTCTCAACAAGAACGATAAGTATAACTCTAACTATAAATTTTTAATTATCATTCTAATTCAGTGAGAATAGGAAAGTCCAGATCACCACTATAATGACACCAAAACAAGAGGAACGATATTATTGGAATTATTTTCAGAGCTTGGTTGATTGATTTTAATTTCAAGCTTTTAGGCGTTATCTATATGAAAATGTTTTTAAAGTCAGGAGAAACATAAACCTAGACTGGTGTTTCCAAACTATGAAAGTGTTAAATCATGATGACATTATTAATTTTAATTATTTATTATTATTAAAATGCATCATGAAAATGGAATGAGAGGTACGATGCCTGACATTTCTTGAATGCCTTTTTTTTCTCCAGACTTGAGGCCAGTGTGTTATGAGGAACCAGAATACTGGTGTTCAGTGGCCTATTACGAACTGAACAACAGGGTGGGTGAGACATTCCACGCCTCTTCCCGAAGCATCCTCGTGGACGGCTTCACAGATCCCTCTAACAACAAGAACCGGTTCTGTCTCGGATTACTATCCAACGTCAACCGAAACTCTACCATTGAACACACTCGCAGACACATAGGCAAAGGTTTGTTTAAAGTTTTACATTTCTTTTTTTCTGCATTTTTGTCTTTGTTGTGGGTTTTTGGATCAGAAATGGACAGAAAACAGTTGCTTTGAGAAGATCAAACTGATAATTGTCTTTCATGAGTTGATGCAATTCCTAGAGAAAGTCATAAAAAATAAAAATCACTGTGTTTATGGCACCAGATAGTGCTGGCCAGTCAACACTGCACTTCAGAAACCCAGCGAGACAGATAGAGTCCACACTATCCAAATGTTGGCTTTTCTCAGGGTGCTGGATGAGCGTCACTGTGCCAGTGTTGGAAAGACATTAAGTGTTGCCATAGGTTACAGCAGTGACAGGGAGAAGTATGCATGGACGGAGGCCAAGTTTGAGTTCCATCTACTTGTGTGAGAGATCCTGGTGGGAAAAGCGCCAAGGACAACGACATAATCCAGATCAGGATGCTTCAGGAGATTATTAAGTTTTCCGCTTGGCACGTGATAAAACGTAATGAATCCAGGGTTTGTGGATAATGACTTCTGGGATTTGCCAAGTTCAAGGGTGATGATGTAGTGTTTTATGTGTGGACTTTGCAGTAGTTCACAGTGCTGGGAAAACACACTTGTATAAAAGCCACTGTTGTTATATGTTATTTTTTATTCTTTTTGTTGACCTATAAAATCTAAACATGTCTTAAAGTCAGCATGAAATGGAAGTTGTGATAACCCTTTCTTCCCTATTGCTTCTCAAACAAGAAAAAATGTAGGGCAGGGCTTGATTTTGTCTGTCAAAAAAGTTTTTTTTTGCAATATTGTTTACAATAAGACCACGGACATGCAATAACCGAGTTAAAACTACATTTAGATTTCATGTTCATGACTTTAAAAGTGTATTTAGCCTCAGATACACCTGCTTTTAAACCTTTTCTCTGTTTTTTGTTGTAGGTGTGCACTTGTATTATGTCGGAGGGGAAGTGTACGCAGAGTGTCTGAGTGACAGCAGTATTTTCGTACAGAGTCGGAACTGTAACTACCAGCACGGTTTCCACCCCACCACCGTCTGCAAGATCCCGAGTGGATGCAGCCTCAAGATCTTCAACAACCAGCTGTTTGCCCAGCTGCTGTCACAGTCGGTAAATCACGGCTTCGAGGTGGTGTATGAACTCACCAAGATGTGCACCATCAGGATGAGTTTTGTCAAGGTAAAGAAGTCTAGAATATGTGGTTCATAATGGCATATACAGACTATAAAGTAATCTAAACCCTATATGTACACACTAGTTTTGCTGAATCGCTGTATGCTATTGATTCACTAAAAAGAACCGGCTCATAAAAGTCTTTCGATTGGGAATCAGTCTACACTGGTTACCCTGAATGCGTTTGATTCACTTTAAAGAACTGGCTAATAAAAGCACTTCAAATGACCCTTCGCAAAGACCCGCCCCCTTTAGTTACTGTTGCTTTGTCCAACAAGCCATGCGCTCTCACGCCACACATCATGTTCTCATGGAGTGAAAAATACATCCTGGAGCAAAGAGGACACTGACAACGCGTCGACAGACATATGAAACAATTTCATATGTAATGTATTGTACTTTTTAAAGAAGTTTAAACGATAAATACCATATAGTGTCTCTTTAATGTGTCGTGACAGATCGCTGTAGCTCCTTCAATCGGCTTGTGAACCGATCATCTCTTCATTCTAGTTCATTTATAGCATCAAATAAACATGAATGAACATCAGAAGGAATGTTGTTTCAAGGGCAGAAAGATGTGAATACACACAATTTTTGAAGTTCAAATTCACCAACGTTAATCTACTAACTCCCCTGACTGCTTTGTCAGACGAAATGGCAGATTCGGGGTTCTGATTGGTCAGATCGCCTGTCAATCAAACTGTTTGCGAAGGGTCAATTGGAAATGAGTCTATGCTAGTTGCGTTTGATTTACTTTAAAGAAAAGCCTTATAAAATTCCTTCGACTGGGATTCAGTCTACACTGGTTGAGCTGTATTGGATGCTTTTGATTCAATTAAAAGTACTGGCTTATAGGAGTCATTTGTTTAGGAATCAAACTACTATGGGTTCACCGTATGAATTTGATTCACTTAACACAACCGCCTCAAGAGTCATTTGTTCAGGAATCAGTCTACACTGGTTGTGCTTGATGCTTTTGGTTCACTAACAACTGAATCATTAGTCTTTCCTTTGGGAATTGGACAACATGAACAAGAACAGTCCTATTAGATTCATTCGTTCAGAAGTCTACACTGATTGCGCTTTTTGTTTCATGCTGTAGGTTCAGTTGTGGTGCCGTGTCGATTAAGTAGGCTAGTGCTTAACTATGAAACTCTGTCAGACAATTTTAGTAAGGTGTTTTTTAATGTTTTTAGGAATAATTTTAGTACCCGATGGTTCTACATGCAAGAATTTAAACAGAACCAAATAAGAACCTGTTGTCAGTACCCAACCCTAAACTTCTCTTTTTCTTCAGAAAATGCGAAAACTACTTTATTTTATAGTTTATTCTAAATATAAACATAATAACATGTAGTATTTTTGTATAATACTCGTCAAGTTTATTACCTCTAACAATACGTTTGAAAGTTGCTGTTTAGCAAATAAAGGTCATTAATGTCATTCACAAGCTAACAGCTCTCTAAGTGGTTAGCTGTTTCAAATAGAAAATCTTCTAAGTGTTGCTATGCAAACTTAATATGTAGTTATTCTAATCTTTGGCTTCTTGTTTTATGGATGTTGCTCTGCCAAAACACACTGCAGATCCCATAGCCCTGGAGTTCTCCTGTTACTGACTGATACGACATGAACAATATTCCCTGCTTAAATTTTATGTATGCAGACACATAACAACAAATTGTTATTATTTCTATGTTAAAATACTTTATAAATGGCATGGAATTGCAAATTAGTTTTTGGAAAACTAATTTGCAATTTCTTTTGGTGCTGCTAGTGGATCGACAAACATTTATTATTATTATTGTAGTTTAGTTTTTTTAAAAACTGTTTAGTGCTTCAGATGTTGTATGAAGATGCTCAAGTATTGAGGATCAAATGTCTCCTCTTCTCAGGGCTGGGGAGCCGAGTACCACCGTCAGGATGTCACCAGCACCCCCTGCTGGATAGAAATCCACCTGCATGGCCCTCTACAGTGGCTGGACAAAGTTCTGACCCAAATGGGCTCCCCACACAATCCTATTTCCTCTGTGTCCTAATGCATTACAGAACAAGAGGAATATAGTTCCCCAATAGACTTTTACAGCGACCCAAGACACATAACGCTCTCTCTCTGTCTTTTCAGTGGATGTTTAAGGTACCAGTATAGGATCAGCCAGGAAATATCAGGCCGTCAAATAAGCAGCTGTGTGGTTATATAAGTGTTACATTGTTTTTAATAAATAAAAAACTCTGCTATTTCACAGTATTTAGTAGCTGAGATCAATTCAGATAGAATCTCTCTCATAGGAAGCCAAAGAAATATGTTAGTGGGCAGGTACTTGTTCTGGCAATGTTTTATTTGTGTCTTTTATAACATTTCATGTTGTTGTTGCTGTTTTTCGGTTGCATTAGCTTTCTTGTTTTTGTAATACAAAAACCTCCCTTCTATTTGTGCCTGTTTATTTTTTGGCCCAAACACAAATATAAACTTTAAAAACAAAACAAAACAACATTTGAAGTCGAAAAGTCCACAGCCTACTTGGTATAATGCTTTTAAAATTTTAAAACTGCGGGTTATCAGTTTTCACAAGATCAATAAAAGCTTCATTTGTTTATTGAGCTTACCCCATCATTAAAAATAATAATAAAGCTGATGGAAGAATTCTGTGTATGCTGTCTTTCAGCTACACTGCCAAAAAGGTAAAACAAAATCGTAGCTTTCATCGTGACATTAACAAACATTACAGATTAGATTAAGATCACTAAAAAAATGAATTCTTACAGCTGCCATTTCATATTTTCTATCAATAATTTAAAAATACTAAATGCGACAACATGAGGCCGAACAGGATGGCTAGAGTCTAATGCATTATTGATATACAGCAGATTTAGCTGCCAACTCATTTCATGATATCAACGAGTTTGATGAGGACAGCAGTACTTAAAATCGATCGAATCCTTGTCAAATATCCCAGTTTTCAGTATGCAGTCTCCACGGGATCAAGGAGAGCTGCGGGTCACAGATGCGCTCAGTTCCCACAAGAATATAGAATATTCCGCATTTCAGATTTCTGTGAAGTTGTGATGCCATTAAATCCTCAACAGGATGAGTAAAGCATCGTCAGCCTTCAGTAGTTGTGCTGTGTTTGAGACCGATTCTGTGTGGTCAGCAAACGCTGCTGCTGCTGCTGAAGGAAGCTGATGACTTCTGGACTCCTCAGCAGAGACTGAAACCCACAAACAACAGAACATCAGATAATGGCAAGTCATTGCTAAGAAACAATATTCAGTTCATATAAATATGAATGATATTTATGTCACATAAAATATGCATTTTAAACAGAGTAATTGATCACAAATTCACAAATCTCTCAATTAAAAAATCTAAATCTAAAGGAAAACATCTAATATATATATATATATATATATATATATATATATATATATATATATATATAATATGTATTTGATATAGATAACATGTATTATAGATGATGACATAAATCATCGTGATATGTCACCATCAGCTTTGTTGAAGAAAAGTTAATAATTGTCTTTATTATGATACAATCAGAAAACACAAAATGTAAAAAAAATAAAATAAAACTAAACAAAATTGTTTCTATAAAGATCAGTATTTAGTGTGACCTCTTGGATTTCTCATCAGATTTTGAAAGTTTTCTTGGCCTTTTCCATTCCATTTAGTTTTAAGAGAGCTGGATCCTATTGCTCAAGTGTAAGGAGAGGCCATTTTAGCCAATAAAAGTCATTTTTTCTTCTATTTTTTAATATTGCATACAAATTGCCTGAACTTTCTGGTTATATTCTAATAAATAATTATATGTGGTCATTATACCATTGCTAAGACAACATCTAATGGTGGCCTAAGACTTTTACACAGTACTGTCGATAATGTGTATTAATAATAAGAACAAGACATGACTACATGATATTTTTTTTACATGACTACATGAATTATGCATTATCCGCTCTAATACCCACACACCACTGCATTAGGTTACCAGGAGGTGTACCAGTAAAAACACTCTAGTCACCCAAAAATGTGTGTTAATGCACTTACCAGTCTCTTCTGGTTCAGCACCTGCTCAATGAGGGAGGGTCTGGCTGGTCTGTCTCCCATGGTACCCAGCCGTTGCTTAGTAACAGATACAGGCCTCTCCTCCGAACCCTCCTACACATCACGAAATACAAAAGCTTATAAGTTAAGACCCTTAAGTTAAATCCTACACTGAAAACTGTTGTTTGTCCAAACGTTTCTTACGTCTAGTTTTCCCGAGGACATGGCCTGGTCGCTTTTCTTCTTCTTATACTTGTCCTTATACATTTTATTCCGGTGTTTTTTGCACATCCAGGGTTTCCTGGCTTTGGCCACCTGAGTTGTGGTCTCCGTGCAGCCGTCATAGATGCAGGTCTTGGGCACGTTTTCGCTCTCTCCGGACGTCTCGTCGTCGTTGAGCTCCTCGGGGCTGGCCGCTCCGTCTCTCGCCTCCGCCACGTCGCTCTCCTCGCCCGGGTCTTCCGCGTCGTACGGGAAGTTCTCCTGGTCGGACGGGGTGGTGCTGCTCTCCCCGGGCGCGGGGGTTTGGCTGTCTTTACCCATGTTACCCAAACTAAGATGAACGCTGTCGCTCATTTTTTCTTTTTACAGTCTCACCTGTCATTCAACCATATGTACGTACAGAATACGTACGTACAGACGCCATGTAGGCACAGAATAATTCAGTTTAAAACGAATTTTATCTGTCTGTCATTAAAATACCACATCTTAATTGCCATAAACACAATAAATATAACCTACTTGCATAAAAACGGAAGAATATGAGCTCTGAGGGAGGTCACAACAAAAACAAAACAGCGATGGCCGCTGCAGAAAGAGACTCGCCTCTGTGTGATCAAATGGATGTTTCGCCCTCTATCGGCACCAAACTGAAATGCAGATTCCAAGATAAACACAATACACCGGCCCAAAACTAGCCTACATTTTCAAACGACACTTAACATATGTCATTGCATTAGACAACAAAATATCACACTAAATGGCAGACGATACCGATAGAGCATTCTGACATTATCCCTGTGCAGGGTTGGGAAATAACTTAGTTACGTATTTAAAATACAAAATTTGAGTAACTGTATTTCATTACAGTTACATTTTAAATGGGTGGTAATCAGATTACAGTTACATCCTAAAAGTATTTTAGATTACCAAAGTGATTACTTTGAGTTGTAATGTCATTTAAACATTAATGTAAAGATTACTGGATTCACAACTGTTTTGTGACAGTTGTTTGTGAGTCTCTTGTAATTGTAAAAAAAAAAGATAATTGTGACTTTTTAATCTCTTTGACTTTCTTCCTGGCAATTGCAAGTTTGCATCTCACAATTCTGACCTTTTTCGTAGAAATCCAAGATTTAAACACAATTGCGTTTTATTTGACCCTTCGCAAAACCCGCCCCGTTGCAATGCCCGACAACCCATGCTCTCTCACGCCACACATCATGTTCTCCCGCAGTGAAAAATACATTGCGGAGCAAAGAGGACACCGACAACATATGAAACAGTTTCACATTTAAAATATTGTAATTTTTTAAAGCAGTTTAAACACTAAATACTAGGGGTGTGACGAGACCCCTATCCCACAAGACAAGACTTTTATAGTATTTTTAAGAAATCCTCAATAATGAAACGTATGAAGGGAAAATAGTCTTTTATTCAACTGAAAATCATAAAATGCAAAAATGTTGGTGCATTTTGAAATCAACTTGTAATGCATGTCATTTTACTTCTATTTTAATGAATTATTAAATGTTTTGCCACAAAATCAACCAATTGTTTTCTGCCCTGTATAATTTCACATGAGAAATCTCACTGAACTTCTTTCTACAGATTGAACATAAATTAAACAGTATAAATAAAAAATTCAAATAACACTTTAAGTGTCACTTTAACTGCAGTACAAAGTTGACCATTTCCCAGTCACTACTGATTGTGTGGCTGTAACTGTTATATAGCTCTGCGCACACCGAGAAGTCCAACCGTCAGCAGTAATAGCGATGCTTTCTGCCTCTTTAGGGGCCGTTCACATATCACGCCTAAAAAAGCGTGTAAAGCGCGGCAACGTCGCTTCCTCCTTTTGCAAGATCTCATCACACCCCTACTAAATATACCGTACAGTGGCTCTTTAATGTGTCGTGACAGATCCTTCAAACGGCTCGTGAACCGATCATCTCTTCATACTAGATCATTTACAGCATCATATAAACATGAATGAACATCAGAAGGAATGTTGTTTCAACCTCGGAAAGACGTGAGTACACACAATATTTCAATTCAACCAATGTTAATCTACTATAGGCTACTCCCTGACGGCTTTGTCGGATAAGATGGCGGATTCGGCGTTATGATTGGTTAGATCGCCTGTCAATCAAAGGGTGCGAAGGGTCAATTGCAAGTTTTAAAGTCAGAATTGCATGATAAAAACTTCTTTCAGTTGCAAATTTATATCTCAACTTCTTTGCTTGCAATTCTGCTTTTTCTTATATATCTTATAATTCTGACTTTTTTCAATATTGTGAGTTTATATCTCATAATTCTGACTTTTTTCAATATTGTGAGTTTATATCTCATAATTCTGACTTTTCTCAATATTGTGTTGATATCTCATAATTCTGACTTTTCTCAATATTGTGTTGATATCTCATAATTCTGACTTTATAACTTGCAATTGCAACTTTATATCACGCAATTCTGAGAAAAAAGTCAATTAGCTTTTTGTGCCTTTCATAATTATTAGTATTCCAAAGTTTTCTAAAGTATTTAGATTAAGTTACAAAACATGGATAATCTAACAAAATTAAATTTTAAAGCATGCATTTTGTAAGTGAAATAAAAGTATGAAAAAAATTAAAAGTAATCTACCCAACCCTGTCCCTGTGGCAAACTTTACTGCCCCTAACAAAGAGCAGAATACATCGTCGCAAAAGCCACGAAGTTCTCAAGTTCAAGTAAGTTTACTTTTCATACAACATCCATGCTAAAGAAACCACCAAGGATCCATCTCCTCCAGCACATAACTGCTGAGCTCACTAATGGGATCTCTAGTTTCTTTCTAACAGCTGTCAGACAGCTCAGAAAACATTCCTAGAGTAACCATATCACTCCTCAGGATCACTTTATGGGCCCCTGATTGATCCTTATTTATCTGTGTTGTTTGGGTGCTGTATTGAATTGCAGATAGTATTGTTTATATTGCATGCAAATCTATTGCAAGTATCTGTTAGTTCTATGAAATATATCAAATAGTTTAATTGTGTTTTACACGGAAACCCATTTCCATGTAAAAATTAATGGTTTGGTGACCATTCAAAATTGTCAGATAAAACGTCATGACATGAAAAGTTGATTTCTTTGTCATAATCGACTTTTTATGTAATAATTATGACTTTGTCTCATAATTTTGACTGACCATGGAGTTAGTAAATTAACGTTGGTGAACTTGAAAAAAAATTGTGAGTACTCACGTCTTTCCGCGCTTATATAACAACATTCCTTCTGATGTTCATTCATGTTTATTTTGTACTATAAATGAACTAGTATGAAGAGATGATCGGTTCACGAGCAACATGAAGGAGCTACAGCGATCTGTCACGACACATTAAAGAGACACTATACGATATTTAAACGTCTTTAAAAAATTACAATATTTCAAATTTGAGATTCATATCAAAAGTAACCTGCTCTGTCTTGTCTGTCAATGCGTTGTCAGTGTCCTCTTTGCTTCACAATGTATTTTTCACTTTGTGAAAACATGATGTGTGTCGCAAGAACAGCATATCTTGTCGTACACAGCAACAGTAACTAAAGGGGGCGGGTCTTTGCGAAGGGAAAGATACTGATAGACTGTCGTAATTATTAGATAAAAAAAAATAAATCATGAGAGACTAATTTTTACTTTTTATGTCATAATTATAATTTTGTATAATTTTTATAATTTTTAGCATTATTTTTTTTCTTATGTGGCAGATCATGGGCTTCCATAGTTTTATTATATTCTGTTTTGTTCTAAAAAAAAAAAAAGGCCACTTAAATGTAAGAATAGGTTAAATTTATATAATAAATATTTTGCTTTTAAAAAATTAAGGCAAAAAGTATTTGGACATTTCCTGGTTATCAAACGTTAGTGGATCCTGTCCTGGATAATGATAATGTGGTGAATTAAAGACATGTTTCTTATGCATATTTTATGAGCAAATCAGATTTTATTCAACTCTTCCAAGATATGACATGTTGTACTCTACATATTATCTATGTATTAAGGGATATAACATTTATGCATGTAAGAGTAATCATATTGTCAAATATAATTTATAATAAGAGAGACAGTATGACAGCTTTTCCATTTACAGTTATTTATGTACACATGTAAGTCATTAACACTTTTTCCAAAATCAGAATACAAGGCCTTTATGATAATGCTTCAATACAATCCATCTTCTTTGAGTCTCAAATGGAGTTATTTTACACAGTTGTTTTACACTGTTGACAGAATTATTTCATGTAAAACCCCAACTTAATAATGATACTGATAATAATGATAAATATTTAATTATACAACAAAATTACCTCTAAAATATCTCGACATTTCTAGAACATCAGTACATTCAGACATGTGTGTGATCATCCGGTCTCTCTCTGCTGTCAGGACAGCGATGACACCGTTGATCTCTGTGAGGAAACGCTGCAGATCTCCATGTTGGTGAAGGAGCTCCCGGCCTCACTGCTGCATTCTGGGTATGAAGAACTAGAGGATATGATGTTCTTCAGCCTGTGGAGAGCAATGATCAACAGGGTAAGCAGGAAAAGCAGCAAGCTGAGGAAGATGGAGACATAGATGTAAACATTGGCAGTTCGTCCATATGAGGCAGCGGCCGCCCCGGTAGAAACAGATGTAGGGCTGAACCTCAGGAAACTCTCGCTGTTCACTTCCGTACCATTTATCTCCTCCACCGACCCATCCATCCCAGACATATCTGATGGATTTGGGAATCTGTTGGGAAGATAGGATAGATATTTAAATTATTCATTACATTGCTTAATTAATTTGTCATTTTGTGATTGAAATCATAGCTATTATTATAATGTATTATTAATAAAAATACATAGTTAATATCATTATAATTAATGATGACTATAAATAACAAAGTGTAAATTAAATATTAATTATTATATCATATATTATTATATTATATATATTATATACAACAAAGTGTACATTAAATATTAATTATTATATTATATTATATTACATCATAGTAATGTATTAAAGTCATTTTTCTATTAGATATTATTAATCTATTTTAAGTAGCATTCTTGTTTGAACATATGTTTGCATCCAAATACAGAATATATTTGAAAGTATTATTGGACATGTTAATGCTGTTCCATTCCCGCTAGTTATGAGCATAATAGTTAATATAGTTCACTATAATTAATGATACTTATAAATAACAACAAAGTGTAATTTATTAAATATTAATTACTATATTACTATATATATTATATATTATTATTATTAATAACATATGATTGAATCCAAATACAGGAGATATTTGAAAGTATTACTGGACATATTAATGTTGTTCCACTCCCACTAATAGCATACTGCAGCATTGATAGGTCAAACTTTAATGTTAATTTAATTTATGAAATATTTCATAAATGATAAATGACAGCAAACAACAATTTATTAAATATTAATGTTTATTTATAAAAAATATTTAAATTAAACAATTATAATATATCTAAATTATTATTATATATAATATAATAATTAGTTCTAAACTTTTATATTATATAATGTACAGCAGAACTAATTATTATATTTAGGGCTGTCGATTTAACGTGTTAATTAGATTAATTAGTTATAGTAAAAATTAACGTGTTAACATTTTTAACACAATACCACAATCATCTGACATTTCATACAGTTGATTGATGATGAACATGATGCAGGGCAACAACTCACTGCGCAATGAAGCCTATAAAATGCAGCTAGAAAGTCCATAAAGTTAAAGATATGTGGACAAAAATGCCCGTTTGAGTTTTTGTCTCATATTTAGATCATATGAGTTAAGTAATATCACACGAGTTTTGTTTTTGTCCCATATCATATAACGAGTGCAAACGCAATACTGATTTTATACAGCAGTTCAGTAAATAAGAAGTTAGAAAATAGAAAATATTGTCTATTTTGTTCCATTTTGCCAATGAAAATGTAAAGACAAAGCTGAACTGTTTGTCTCCGCGCAATGCACAGCAGTGTTTCATTTCTGAATCTGCGTTCTGAACAAACCAGGTGAAGTCAATGATTCAGCAAACCATTCATAAAAGACTTGTTGTGCTTGAAGCCGCGTCACACAGACTGAACGGTGTATGATATCAAACTACAGCCGCCAAACAATTATTTCAAGACATTTTCCAAATTGAAACACTTCCTTTTATTCATCTAACAGTCCAGGCGTATTTTATGTTGATCCACCAGAGTTCACTGACACACGGCTGACTATTTCCTTTTCTGACCTCTGTTTGATGAATGTTAAATTTTTACTGTTCAGAAAAAACAACAACAACCAGAACACTTAAATACTTCAGATTGAATGTGAAGAGGATGATAATCACATTTAATTATGCTTTTTGTATCCAGGCAACCTGCATATCAGTGGGCTCATAAGCTGGCGCAGCTTGTTGTTAGGCCACCGCCGGTCCATTAGGACTTTGGGGTGGTCACACCGGCTCAGTGGTGCACGCAGAAGGTCAGTCAGTTGTTTACACAGCCTTCATACTCACACCTCATGAATAATAGATTGAGAGGTGCCTGAGCAGGAAAATGTCACAGAGTTTCCGGATTTAAAGAGAACAACATGCCAAATCATTTGTTTGACTGGCTGTCGGTATCAACAATGGGGTTTTTTACAAAGCTGGTTTATTTGTGGTCTGCACTACATTCTAAATCTAATCTATAATTGAAAGCTTATACAAGACCAACAAGTATTCAGCATTGAGCAGAAAAGTCTTTCACATTTATAAACTCGTATGACAGACATGATTCACATTTAGTTCTTCCCCTGAGACGAGCACAGTTTAGCGGAGGTCACCTCAGCTATGCGAAAATCCTTTTCATTTCAATTCATAAGA
Organism: Zacco platypus; assembly: GCA_038088235.1. Taxonomy (NCBI): domain Eukaryota; kingdom Metazoa; phylum Chordata; class Actinopteri; order Cypriniformes; family Xenocyprididae; genus Zacco; species Zacco platypus. The sequence goes on along the minus strand of CM076086.1, from coordinate 12,911,237 downwards.
GAGCATGTGTGCATTAGTGTGTAAATGAGCTGCGTCGTCACCATCTGATTTGTGACTTTGTGTTCTTCACAAACAGTATTCTTAATCACAATTTTAATGATTTAGTCTTTCCCCACCAGCATTTTTGTTTGTTTGTTTGATGAAATGGCGGCAACATTAATCATTTTCACAAAAATTTCATGGCCCCTAGAATATTTTGTTATATGAATATTTAAACAAGCACTATATCAAAAGAAAGAACAGAGCCTCTGCTTTTGGGCAAAAGAACACCTGTAAACACCTGTTTTATTCTAGCTTCAAGCAAAAAAAAGCAATATTTTGAACAAAATGCTGAGAAAATAACCTTTTTGTTAAAGACTACAACGTGTATAAGCAATGCTTCAATCGCTTGTTTCTGCTCATATTTTTTGATGCGTCTGTGTTTTGATCTGGAGATTCTGTACTCTTTCAGAATTTACGTAATAGCGCAGTGAAAACACGGAAAGCGGGGAAAATTCTGGGGAAACGTCGTCTGGACCATTTCCATACTGACCAACGCAATCTATCAAGAGCAGCATAAATTAGCGTCTGGTTTTAGACATGCTTTTTTGAATGTTAAATAATGGCACATTTACCAGTCAATTGACTAGTGCAAATCTTAGTAAATCACCTTGTATGATTCATTTAAATACTCTCCTGCCATAAATTTTGTGTCTGAAAGGGAAACTCCTACAAATGCATATGCAATAAGGTCAGCCGCAAAAAAAGAACCCTGTCCATGCCTTTTTCAGCGCTAATTTTTCACTGCGTGTCTTTAGTGAATGACTGACAGTAGTTTTTCAAAGCCAAAAGTGGGTTTGTGCTGATGCAAGCTGTCTCATTTGTTAAAGTTACCATAAAATCCAAATTGATTCTTATTTTATGTAATATTGCTGTATTTATAAATAAATTATTTATCCGTGCGCATCATTATGTGGCCTCGTAATCTTTAATCAAAACTCTTTTCTGATGACGTTTACTGGCGTGAGGGTGGGACAAGCTGTCACTCAAATGACATCACAGCAATAACAAGCCACAACGATCCAATCAACTCCCCAAGGATAAAATGAAGTCTCGCCCTACAATTTTTCTTGTTCTATTTCAAGTTTTTTTATTTGTTTATACATCACAATATAACTTCCATTTCATGGTGATTTCAACAATTTAGGCATTAACTAACATACAATGGACAATGAGCAATACAAATGTTCATTGTTTGTTCATGTTAGTTCACAACAGATACAACTTTTGATAAAAAATTTTTTTTATTAATAATATTGAAATATAATGATAAATGCTATAGACGTATTGGTCATGTTGCTCAAGTTGACTAACAAAGTAAAAGAGCAACTTTTTTTAATTTTACCTTTAAGTGCAGTGTGTAATAGCTGTTTGTGAATGTAAAATGTCTGCAAAGTTTTAAAGATCAAAGTGCTTGACAAATAAAGTTATTGTCTCCTAAACAAAACAATCAATTCTGAACTGCTGAAACGAGATGAGACGTCAGCAGTAGAATGGTGGGACTATGACATCACTTTGTAGGCCACTTAGCATCACGCTGGTTCCCTCGACAAAAACCCAATAGGACTTTCCCATAAGCTTTTGGATTATCGCAGAAAATAATTTCTCTGATTAAACAAAAGTCAGATTTAGCCACTTGTACCAACCGTCATTTTTCAAGACATGTAACAGTTTAAAAAAACCATGTATTTTATGTCGTAGAATAAAACGTGAAAGCATCTTGAGCTTGTGTTAACCACGGACCTTATTTCAGCCATTTAACCAAAACACCATTCAAAAAACACACTGACTTTGAGATGATGGAACCGGAAGTGCTAAAGTGCAAACTCACTTCCGGGTTTTGGCCAACAAAAATGCGTCATAGTTCCACCACTCTATTCCAGTGTCACTTCCTGTTATATACCTACATAACAATGTAATATATTTGCATAACATCAGCCATGCCATCGACCAATGTGTACTTGGACCCTCAAACACTGTAGTTGTAGCTGAGGCTAGGAAGAGTTCGGTTCGCATTGTCGAGAAGACACTATTTTCCGCACAGCAAATCTACTTTGCATGCACTTCTACAGGATGAGGACTTGCTCTGGAATTAGAAAACAAACTCCATCTCAGCGTATTGAGCGCTGAGGACGCCTCCGGAGCAGAAATTCAGATTTTCCGTTTCCGAAACGCACTGTAAGCAGTAGACCAATCACAACAGACTGGGTCATCTGACCAAAGGAGGGGTTTAGAGAGACAGAACCTTCGACCGGACTGTTTCAGACGCTTTGAGAAATTAGGTATTGTGCACTGTATTATGAGAAAATTAAGTGTTTTTGACCTTGTAATGCATGTAAACCTATTGTAGGAGACCTCCAAAACAAAATTAGGAACTTTTCAAATAGCATAATAATGAACCACTTTAATGAATTTTACCAAATGAGACCTTATTGTAAAGTGTTACCATATTAATTTTAAGAGCTGCAATTTTGCGGATCAGTCTGACATTTCTCACGCTGTTCAGAACTTGTTTTTGAGGACCCTAAAAATTGTACACATATGCCGGACAAAACAAGTGAAGTATTTTTAGGCTGCGGTTCACCTCAATACACAAAACTTGCTATTTGTTTGTTCACTGGCATATTTCTGTCCCCGAAGCTTCATTGTGTGGGACGACAGTCGTCTGAGCCACAGCAGGACCCGAGAGCCTGTGGTTAGAGTCTCATAAAGGGTCATGATTTATGACCACTTCCTTTTTTCTGAGTTGTGAGATGAATTCGTCTGCAGAACAAATGCCAGAAGACAGCAACAAAGGGGAATCACACTTATTTTCCTGGACGTTTCCTCAGTCAACTTCAACGCCCCCCCACCAGCTTTTCAATTTATGAGTGAGATGCGAATCCCTGCGGCAATATAAATCATTCAATCCCTCTTGTGGTTTGCCTGCAATTCCAGGAGAAGTTCAGCGGGTCATTACGGTGTGCGGCTCTAATCTCTGTTTATGGATTTCATTTGGGGAAGCTTGTGGAAAGAGAATGTAATGACTCAAACATAAAGGATGTCAATGAACGAGGGGATCGGGGGATGGCGAAATACAGAGGGATGACGAAAAAGACATTTGGAAATACTGATGACTGTCCATTGTGACTTGCTACAGGCTGATTTATCTTTATAAACCACTTATTATATGATTACATGAGATCATTTCAATTAAGCATTTTTTAATGACACATTTAAGTCAGTTTGAATATTTAGCATTCCATGGCATCTCAAACAGTTGAGGTTTTTAACATTCAAATTGAAAATAACATCAACTTTCTGAGTAATGAACTGCATTGACAAGGAGAAATTCTGACCTTTCTGATGCAAAAAAAGAGTCGTCGGCACTAAATCACACAGCTATCCGTCGCGCTCATCTCATGGTCCTGGAGTGAATTCCTTATGGGATTCCTTAAGATATAGCACCCGCTGAAATAGATGCCACTTGTGTTTGTACTGAGTGCAAGAGGAAGCAGCGTATGTGAATGCGCTCTGTCTGGTGGGCTGATTCTCAACAGTGGGTTGGATATCGTCTGTCCAGCTGTTGTACTCTGAATCCCCCTCCCTCTCTGTTTCATTCCTATCATCTCTCTCCCTTTCTTGTTCCCCTTCTCATCTCATTGACGTCTTCTCGGTTTCTTTAGCAGCTGATTTATGTTTCAATTAAAGACGAAAAAGATGTCTCGCGTAACTCATAAAAGATGGTACGATCGTTCTCGCCTTAATTGTTGTAATTGGGATTTGATTATCTCAGTGATATTACTCAGCTCAGCAGCTTAGACTAGACTTCGGTCTTGTCTTCTCCCATGGTGCCGTGCTCAGTCATTCATATCTGACAGAGCTAATCACCGCTCTCATCAGCATCATGAGCCGAGAGGCCTCTTGTAGCCGTCTTTGTGGCGTGACTCTCAGATGTAATGAACACTCAACGAGACCTTTAGCCAGGCGACATCACGGCTCATATAATGTATAAAAGGGCTGTTCTCCTTTGTGAATTAAGCATGAGGGGTTTTGTTGAATTTATAAATGATTTAGTGAAGCCTAGTCTTAAAAATAAAGGTTCTGAAAAGGGGTGTGCCATAGATGAACAATTTTTAGCTTTTTAAAAACAATCTTTCATTGAACGGTTCTTAAAAGAAGCATAGTGTGAAGAACATGTTTAAGGTAACAATTTACAACTAACATGTATATTATGAACTAACAATGAAAAATAATTAAAGCATCTAATAGTTTTCATTTTGTTTCTACATTTGCTAATATTAAAATCAAAAGTTGTATTTCTTAATATTGTTAAAAAGGACCTGAGCTACCGTGAGCTAACATTGAACCGTTTTATTTTTTTTAGCGCTGTCAATCGATTAAAAAATATTACCTAATTAATCAATTTTTTCTGCAATTAAAAACATTGGAGTTCTTAATATTTTTATATTGTAATAATTTCACAGTTACTCTCCAAGTTAGAAACAATTAAAATATTAATTAAATATTTGTTTAATGCAATTTTTATTAATGAAGGCCAGTAACACTGATAATACTGTCTCTATAATTTTTTTAAAACATTAATTGTAGACATTCAATATTACAGTATAACTGAAAGCTATCAATTTCTGTATTTATTAGGCTTTACAAAATAACAACTTTAAATTCAAGTGAGCTTAAATCAATCCTCACATAAACCCATTGTAAAAAATGTCATATTACCTGTAGCCTTAGGACATATACAGAAATTGAATAAAGCACGTTACTGTCTTCACTGTATAAATATAAATATTAATGCTTATTAAATCTACAATTTTCTCTGTTACTTTTGTTCTTTGATTAACATTAATGACAGAAGACAACAACTGGTTTGTTAGGTTGCTGTGACTTTAAGAGATGCCACTGCCGAACATGACACATAAACTTACTTTATTCGAATCAATGGAAAGCATATTTACACTGAATCTGAATTGTTCGCTATCCTCTATATAGCGCACTATGCACCATTCACCATACAGAAACTAATAAATGAGTGAACTAATGCCCGATTTCAGCCGCAGCTTCAGTGTCTGTTTATAGTGTTAGGAGGGGGCGGGACTTCAGATTCTAGAGAGCATTTGATTGGACAGAAGATTTGATGTCCGCGATGATGTCATGAAAATCCGTGATCCATTTTAGCGGAAGTGAGAAGTAAGTTTTGAATGCTGATATCTCCTAAATGCGAATTTTGTCATTGTTTTGGAACACACCAGCTTATTCATAACCTTAAGGTTAACATATTCATAATAAAAGCTAAAAGAAAACTTACATTTTGATTTCAAGGGGACTTTAAGAGTGTATATCTGTCAAATTTCACATTTGAACATACAGGTGGTAGTCTGTTTTTTAAATACGAACAAATGAGATGAAGATTAAAATGAAAAGAAGTACTGGCTGCTTCTGATTTTATCAACAAAAGAATAAAAAATAGCCCAATGATGTCTGTAATCTCTTTGTTATCTCAGTAACTGAATTTGTGACACGTCTGTCTGTCTACAGAGAGTCTAGCACAGGCTGGCATATGGATGGAGCTTTGGATGCAAGCAGTGGGGCAAAGCTATGCATGTCAATAGGACAGAGGCGTCATGCCTCCTGGGAAGGTCTTATCTCTTCTGCTCTGTGCACTAAAGACACGGAACAAAGATTATGGATCGGCACAAAGCAAAGCATGACTGTCTGGTGCAGCTCACTTTTTTTGTTTTGTTTTGTGAATCATGAATGGGAATTCTGTTTCGGTATTAACTGATGCTTGTGTTCTTAATGCTCAGAGATCATCACTGATTCATCTTGAACCAGTAAAAAACTCTCTATTCCTCTTAAAGGGACAGTTCAGTTTACCCAAAAAATTATTTACTCACCCTCATGTGCATGATTTATAAATGGAGGGAACGAAATAGAAAATCGTGCACACAATTTAGCAAGGGAACGAAAGAGGAAAACACGCGCACGATATACTTCTTGTTCTTGCATGTCATGTGCGGGGCTCCGTATATTGCAAACATGTCGTTCAACTGTTTATGTCAAGTCAAGTCAATTTTTATTTTATTTGTATAGTGATATATACAATACAGATTGTTTCAAAGCAGCTCCACAGTTATAAACAGGAAATAATGATCAGTGATTGTTCATCAAATACAAGACAATTTAAAATTCTGCTTTAAAAGTGCAGTGTGTAAATTTTAGCGGCATCTAGCGGTGAGGTTGCGAATTGCAAGCAACGGCTCAGTCCACCGCCCTCCATTTCGAAGCGCATAATGAAGCTACGGTGGCCGACACAGGACCAATATGTCGTCTGAGACAGCAGAGAGTAGACTGTCAAGAAAAATCTCTCTGTAGAGCGGTTTGTCTGTTTAGGGCTACTGTAGAAACATGTACAAAATGGCGACTTCCACGTAAGTGGACCCGGGGTTTATGTAGATAGAAATGGCTCATTCTAAGGTAATAAAAACATAACGGTTCATTATACACCACTGAAAACATAGTTATGTATATTATATTGCATTTCTGTCAATAGATCCTCCTAAATATTACACACTGGACATTTAATGTTGCTCAAAATAGACAATAGTGTCATTATTTAGCTCAAGTCAGTTCAGTGTTGATTCAGTTCAGTTCAATAACTGTAAAATGAATCACTTTTGAAATTAGCTCAATTCAGCTATGAGCAGCTCCACTGAAAACAATCATGTCGTTTTTCATTTTGAGTCAATGTTGATTCAGTTTAGTTCAATAACAGTGTTAATGTTGCAAAATTCATCAATTAGGAAACAAAGTCGAATCGGCTAAAGCAGTTCTGCAGAGCTGCAAAGAAGGTCATTGGGGTTGAATACATTGATTCTTATTGACTTTCAAAAACATTTAATGGATTGAACTTAAATTTACAGGAAAACAACATATGTCATTAACTGATACAACCTTCTGAAGTGTTAAAATTGACCTTTATAATATACTGACAACCACCATAAACACAGATGGTAATGAGAAAGCCACATGCGATCAAAGCTCATCACAAATAGCTTCCAAAAACTTAACATAAATCCATAATGTGGAAAAAAGTAGCTATTTAAAAGAAAATTCATCAAGTATCACACAGTGTTTACAATTTTCGCTGTAAATTATAAGAATTACATTAGATTTATGTTACAGTTTTTCACAGTATAGTAAGCAAACTTACAAGTTTTTTACTAGCATTTTTACAGTCTTTTCCATTTTTTAAAACATCTTTTATGTTCAACAGAAGAAAGAAAGTCATACAATATGAGGGTTTGGAACGACATGAGGGTGAGTAAATGATGACAGAATGTTCATTTTTGGCTTTTTAACATTCATCGGAGAATTCGCTCGCCTCATAAAATGTGCAAGGACGGGATTTAGAGGGCAATATCTTCCTCTAGATATATATATTGGCGGCATTCCACTACAGCTCAGATGCCCACTGGGGATCATGGGTACCCTTCCTGAGTCCTGCTGTGTCTATCCTGTCCTTTGGGTCTTTATAATTGCTCCAGCTAATGCTGGCGCTGAGGCACATGAGTGAATGCTGTTGGATTTTGATAAGAACAGTGCCTTGGCTGATTTTTCCTCTAATCCATAAAACTGTAAAAATCGGAGAAGGTTTGTTATTCCCCTGATGCAAGTGATTCAGCCCAGCTTTGGTGCATCTGGTCCCATTGTACGCAAGTATAGGTCGAATGTTAACGCACCGAATTTGCAAAGCCGCCGGAAGTGTTTTTGATTAGACTGTGTGCTAACTTCAGGAGGAAAGGGTCATATTGATAATGAATCATCCGCTCAACCCGCGTGTGCTCGACTGGTTTTGACAAGAATGGCATGTTTGAAGAACCTTTGTGGCAGAAAAACGGCAATGTGTCAATCAGGATTATCCTGTGGAATACTCTAGGCACTATGGGAAGGTTTACACAGTGGAGCATGTCAGAGGAACACTCCGTGGAGATCGCACTCTCTCTTTCTATTTCCCGTTTTCTCCCAGCTGAGATGATGCTCTTTGCATAGTAATCCAAGTCTCAGAGGTTCTGTATTGCTCTGACAGCTCAGACAGAATCGAGTGGACTAGCGACTCTCATGCAGGCACATGCTAAGGAAATTTACATTCATAGGCAAAGATATGGATAAAAACCATATTTTAAAAACTAAATAGCAATAATTATATTTTACAAGAAGTTAAAATTGAATTTAAAAAGTGACTTAAAGTGTCTTTTTCATATAGAAGTTGTAGAGTTACAAAACATTCAATAGATAAATGTATATTTAATCATTTTCAACATTTATAAGATTTGGATAAAGGACAAAAATAGCAGTAATTATGTGTTCCTATATATTTAATTTTATTTATTTTAGTTTAGTTTTATTGTCACTAATGTAAGTGAATTTAAGTGTCATACAGTCACATATGTTCAGCAATTTACATTTATGGATAATCAAATATTTACAGTAGTGGCCAAAAAGTGATGTTTTTAAAGTTTGATTTAAACCATCAAAATATGAGGAAAATATGAGGGAAGAATAAAGCACTAAACTCGATTTAAGGAATTTAACTGACAAAATTATTTAGCAAAAAAGCAAACTACAGCTTACAGGTTTTATGCAAAAAATGCATAGAAAAAGAAAAAGCTCACATTAAAAAAGCATACATTGACTACAACATAATCCATTATTAATATTTTATTGGTTCTCTCTAGTTTTTGCATGTGTTCATCATTTCTTTTGAATGACAGCCTGGCCAAATATTATGTCCGCACAATTTGACACGTTTCATTGCCTTATCACAAATAAAATCTACATAATATTACATATCTTTAACAAATTTTTAATCATTTGAATAAAGGTGGACATCACAGTTAATAAAAATAAATTACTAAAAATATAAATAATTATAAGATTTCATTTAAAAACGTAATTTACATGAATTAAAAGGGCATTTTTCTTAGAGAAGTTGTAGAGTTATAAACATTCAATAGATAAATGTATATTTAATAATTTTTCTTAAATTTTCAACATTTATGGGCACAAAAAAGATTAAAAATAGCAATAATATAACAATCATTTAATTTTTCATCATTTCAATCAATCATTTTTTTTTTTATTTAACTTTAAACTTAATTTAAGTGTCATACAGACATTTATGGACAAATATATATAGATAAAAACAAACTAAAAATAGCAATATTTATGTTTGAATTTAATTTAATTTAAAACTAAAATTGGGGTCTTCTTTTATTAATAATAATAATAATAATAAAATTGTATAGAGCCTTTTTCAAAACCCAGGGTTTACATTACAAAGTTAGGTTGGAGGAATACAGACATTTATGCAGACAACTTTAACCAAAACAACTAGCGCCATGCCAGTTGAGCTACAGGAATATGTTAAACTCCATCATGCTGACTTTTGGCACCATACAGGACAATTTGGCCTTAGCTGTGAACTGGCATCAACATTTCACAGCATATACGACAACTGGAAATTTATCGCTATAACTCAGCTGCTGTTGGCCTGTCAGATGCAATACATCAAGATAATAGAATGGCAGGGACCCAATTCAATCTGCCTAACACAGCATACAAAACACTTCTGAAATGTACAGTCACCCCAAACTTCAGAAAATGAATCGCCCCTTAACTATACTTCAGGGTGATTCCTGTCACAAACCCTAATTTTTGGCCAACACACGCAAAGTCTTTGACACACGTCAGTGTTCATGGGCTTCTGCATTCTCCGAATATTTTTGCGTTGATTTCATGTGTTTACTTGAGTGGGAAAAGAATCCTTCTGAAGTTTTATGTCCTCCTGAACTACAGTAAGCACCAACATAATCTCCAGCTCTGGGTTTGCTGTAACATGTCCTGCTGTTTGTTTATACGCACATCACCTGATTTAAATCCCAGCGTCTCTAGCACATTTACCCTGACTGTCAGCACTCTGTTATTGTTGAAATCTCTCTCTCTCTCTCAGCCAGACAAAGAGAAAACAACAGCACCATGGATAGTAAAGAAGAATCCATCAGTTTCAGACAGAGCCTGTTTCCAAGAATAAACTCAACAATTGCCACATCGAGACAGGAATAGTTCTTCTTATTCTCTGTAGGTCACAGACGACTATCTGTAACCTCTTTACATATTGTCACTTGAAATTCAGAGTAAGCAATTTTCCTGAGAGATAAAGGTTTACATTTGCTTGTATTTGTTCTCAAAACATGTCCAATGCTTCTTTCCATGTGATCTTGTGGTGTGCTGTATTTTATTTTAATGAGATCTTTAATTGGATTTCTAGAGGCTTTGTAGTGCGACTCTTGCAGAGACTCTCTGGTCACGCAGTGAATTGTTCAGCCCTACATCACATATTCAGAGCGATCTTCGCAGGAGTCAGACTTAAATGAGAGGCCACGCTGGTGTAAACATCCCCACTCTCTGGAAATGTGAAACACATCTACCGTATTTCTCAGCTTTGAATCTGGGCTGTTGATAAGTGTGATATGCTGCTATACTTCTTTAATATATTAGTGTTTGGAAATGCAATATTAGTTCTTATAAAACTAGTGCTGTCAAATCGATTAATCACGATTAATTGCATCTCACATAAAAGTTTGTAAATATATACATATGTTTGTATGTATGTGTTCAGCTTTTGGTACTTTTGTGTCACATGTGTTGATTTGTATTAAAAATGAAAAGGTTTCTATTTTTTTGTTTCTACTTTCCTGGTAAATTTCATCCTCTTTTTTTGTTACTATATAGATCATTTTGTTTAACTGTTATTTTAGAGCCAAACTTTCGTTTTTAAAGGCACAATATGTAATTCTTTCACTGCTATTGGTCGCATATTCAAAACAAAGGTGTGGCTTGATAACATGTTGATTTTGCTGAATCGTGGGAGGTGTTGTCTTCACATCTTCAGCTGGTGGAAAGGAATCTGACGGGAGTCACGGGACTTGGGTCGAAATCACGATATTTAAACAATAAGACTAACTGTGTTGAGCTATATAACAATGATTAGTTTTCTGTGGATTAATGTATCCAAACAGTTGCTCACAAGTCTAATAAAACACATATTAAAGGATATTTGTTGTTACCATCGTTTCTACGAAATAAAAACAGAAAATGAAGGTAGGTATGATGTCATTGATAGGCGACACATGGATACGGTCCGTGTCCTGGTTAAAATTGCTTATTTCTCTGGATTTAAACATTCTTGGAAACATTTGGGATAATGTAAGTATACAAGTCAACCAAATATATAACGTTGTAGTGGTTTTTGTATATTTTAATTCAAAACTCTAACATATTGTTCCTTTAAACTGTAAAATCAAACTAAACAGAGTGAAATAAACACAAACCATTTCAATAATAGTTGGGTTAAAAAAATAGATTCAGATGAAACGTGATGTGTGAAGAAAAACATATCAAGTTAGGTCCTAAATATCAGAATCGAATGGCCTAGAATATTTTATATAGCATAATTTCCAATCAAGCATAATTTATTTGCATAATTTCATCAAATTATGCAAAAGTGTGTGACATTTTTATTGTGTGTATGTCCTTTTTAGATAGCATAAATGTGATTTAAGCGAGTTAATCTAAAAGTTTATTATTCTGTAAATTTTTTCTTCGAAAAATGTTCATGTTAGGCTGTTTGTCAGCTACTCATAATCAGTATTGAAGAAACACGTTTCCATGGTTACGATGCCACGTGACTAATCCTTAAGAAGACGCGAGTTTAATTATCTTTTATTGGCAACACCTGGGAAACGCAGCAATTAAGCCAAACGTTTTAAGTAGCCACATGTCGATTGGTTATGAATATCGACATGCACGTATAAAGGGGTTAGAGAGACAGTCGCTGTTAAAGCATTTTCATCTACGCACTGAGTTTATTGGGTTTGTTTTTAAGAGACGCGGCAAAAAGGTTTGTTTTGAAAGATTTCGCTTATCATGACGTTGATTCAAATAGTTGTTTATCATTTAAAATTCTGTTGAATTGACTCTTTTCAGAGTAGATAAAGATGGCTTCCCGTAGCTTCGCTCCTCTTTCCAGTCGTCAGGAAAACATCATGGGCGTGGGAAGAGCTGACGGCCTGCGCGCTCACAAGCCCGGCCAAAGATCTGTGCTCGGTGTTTTGACCGAGAACGATCAGTATAATCGGGTATTTGACCAGGTTAGTGTCAAGGGTTTGCATTCTTACTGCCAAAGCGCAAGAAAGTGACGTTGTTTTGTGTTTTAAGGTTTCATCCAAGTATAAGCCAGCTCTTCATGATCGAGCTACTCGTGACGTCAGCGCAAGCAGTGCTACACTTGGTGACCACGTGACTGAGCCAGCCGTGGTTCAGTCAGCTAAACAATCAACCTCTTTCTTGCTGCCTTCAGAGCTTCTCATAGTAGATGATGCAGTCCAAGATCTTAGCTCAGGTATGCTGAAAGATGAGTCTAGAGTGTGCAAACATTAAAGTATCATGACTCTGAAACGGTGTAACTTTAAAGCTTTACTTTTTAACAAGTATAAAGTGTTGCAGTCCCTGCTATACCCTTTGTCTATAGTTTAATTGTCACAGAGCCTAAGTCATTTCTTCCTTTCACTTCCAATACAAATCCTTATGGCTGTATATGGCCTGAAACTGCTTTCTAAATATTTAGGTTCTTGCATGGATGCTTCTATGCGTTCATTGTTGGAGGAGGACGCTTCCTCCGAGGATGTCCTGTATGTTCCAGAATATGCTGAGGACATCCACAGATACCTGCGTGAATGCGAAGTTGGTGTAGTTTTACTTTTCCAGTTATTTGCGTAGCCCTGTATCGGTACCTAATGCACTGGGTTTCTCAGGTTAAATACAGGCCGAAGCCTGGCTATATGAGAAAGCAGCCTGACATAACCAACTGCATGAGAATTATTCTTGTCGACTGGCTGGTTGAAGTTTGCGAGGAATACAAGCTGTGCTCGGAGACTCTCTATCTGGCAGTTAATTACCTGGACCGCTTCCTTTCGTGCATGTCTGTCCTGAGGGGAAAATTGCAGCTTGTAGGAACTGCTGCTGTACTCCTGGCTGCGTAAGTGATGAGCACTTATTTTTAAGTGTTACTTGGTGACGTAACCACATTGCCGGTTTCTGATTAGGAAATACGAGGAGGTGTATCCTCCGGAAGTGGACGAGTTTGTGTACATCACCGATGACACCTACACGAAGCAACAGCTGCTTCGGATGGAGCAGCACCTGCTCCGAGTGCTTTCTTTTGACCTGACCGCACCCACGGTTCACCAGTTTTTGATGCAGTACACTTTGGAGGAGCATATCTGTGCAAGGACTGTGAACCTTGCTTTGGTGAGGAGGGAAGGGGGTGTTTTTGTAACTTTCTTCCTAAATTGGATATTGATTCCTCTTCTCCCTGCCCCACAGTACCTTTCAGAGTTGAGCCTGCTAGAAGTTGATCCCTTTGTGCAGTATCTACCTTCCAAGACTGCTGCTGCTACATATTGTCTGGCCAACTACACTCTAAATGGGGCTCTGTGGGTGAGTCTAGCCTTTAGTGGTTACCCTGTTTTGTTCAGAGTCTTTATGCTTAAACCAATATAGTGTGATAGAGTGTATATATATATCTATCCCACAAATACTTTAACTCCAATTGTGTGCAATTTTAGTCAATAAGTTTTCTTGTTTCTGACAGCCTGAGAACCTGTATGCCTTCACCGGTTACTCGCTGGCAGTGATCAGCCCATGTCTGAAGGAGCTTCATAAGCTCCATCTAGGGGCTGCAAATCGCCCCCAACAAGCCATCCAAGAGAAGTACAAGAGCTCGAAGTGAGTGGGCATTTGTAAAATGGTTGTCTTGGTTCTTGCACTGTTCTTACTGATGACTCTTGTCTTTCAGATATTGTGGCGTGTCCCTGATTGAGCCTGTGAAGTCTCTGCCTCTCCCTTGATTTGTTGACCACATGAGTACCTTGCCCAACAAGTGAACTGTAGCGCTTAAGTCTCTTGTAAATATTGGAATTTATTTTTTAAGTGTGGCTTTTAAACTTTTTAAAATGTGATTTTTATCATAGGATGCTTGATACTATAATGTAAACAATAAAATTGTGACTTGTTTCTCTAAATCCAATGTGAGGTTGGTCTGAACACTGTACACTTATCTCTGATTTGAGATGAACAAATGATCTTGTACCACTTTATCAACATTTCCTCTTGTATACTATGTGCAATATCATGTACCCATTACTGAATTTCAATAAACGAAACGAGTTGCAGTGCTGCCATGTTGAGCCTGTTGTCATCTGCTTAACCCTCTGAGGCATAATCATTTTTATAAGTGACACAAAGGTTGCATTTAAAATTTTCAACCAAAAAATTTCAAAATGAATGGCATCCCCTTCAGCTAATAAAATTAGTCTTTGCTATGTGCTTCATCTTTTGGCAACAAGGAAGTGGAGACATTGTTATAAAGGCTCAGTAAGTTTAGACGAATGTTAATGTAATTTACATCCAAGTGCTTTTGTAAAGTTCAAAGACCAAAAAATCTATGCCATAAATGAGTCTTTTCACACTGAACCCAAGTTGGCACAATTGAAAGAAATTGAGGCAATCAGTGTTTAAGAAATTCAAAGTTTACACAACTGTTGTATACATTTTAACTGACTTGAGTACACTAATTCATACATTTTAACTTGATGATCATATAACCTCAATGTAAACCATTTTATTAGCGTAAACTTGGCTAGCTATAGCAAGCTAATTCAGAAAATGATAACCTGTTCATAATAGCATGGTATAGCACTTGCTGAATGAGTTAATATAAAGCATTTAACTTTCTCTCAAACCAAGCCACTTGTCACCATGATGGGAACTCTCCAAAAACCCAAATTAACAATCAAAAAACATAAAACAATCCCTACTAAATTTCCCAGTTAATCTTGCAAAAAAAAAAAATCGCATTTACTCTCCCTTTGGAGTGCCATTGGCAAAGCATGCTGGGAAATAGGAATCCAGGCCCAGTTTCAGTTAAAAGTTTAAGTTAAAAAAATCATAAAACAATGAAACAGACTTAATATATCAGTTTTGAGAACATGAAAGAAAAAAAGTTGCATTGGCATTGTAATTGTAGGCATTGTAGTAGTCTTTTTGCTTGATGTAAGTTTTATGGGAGACTGAAAGGGAAAACTGAACTGTTTCCAGAAAGTATTGATGATATTGACTGCAGTGCATCAGAAAATAAGGTCACAGTAAAAAAGGAAGAAGTTGAGGATCAAGAAAGCAGAGAAGGTGATTGCAGAGATACTATGCCAGTTTGGAAGATGTGATCCACACTACAGCCAAAGGTCAGGAAAGATGCCACTGCCTATTGGCCTCACAACACTGACAAGTGGGATGCTCCAAAAATGATGACTAAACATATCAAGATCAAGTTACATGTGGAAAGTGTGGGGTACACTGAAAAAGAAGAGTCTTGTTGAGACGTCACGTCTGCAGAGCCAGCTTGATGTCACGTCACATCATGTCTGCAGAACCAGCTTGATGTCACGTCACGTCATGTCTGCAGAACCAGCTTGATGTCACGTCACGTCAAGTCTGCAGAACCAGTTTGATGTCACGTCAAGTCAAGTCTGCAGAACCAGCTTGATGTCACGTCACGTCATGTCTGCAGAACCAGCTTGATGTCACGTCACGTCAAGTCTGCAGAACCAGCTTGATGTCACGTCACGTCAAGTCTGCAGAACCAGCTTGATGTCACGTCACGTCATGTCTGCAGAACCAGCTTGATGTCACATCACGTCAAGTCTGCAGAACCAGCTTGATGTCACGTCACGTCAAGTCTGCAGAACCAGCTTGATGTCACGTCACGTCACGTCTGCAGAACCAGCTTGATGTCACATCACGTCACGTCTGCAGAACCAGCTTGATGTCACGTCATGTCAAGTCTGCAGAACCAGCTTGATGTCACGTCACGTCATGTCTGCAGAACCAGCTTGATGTCACATCACGTCAAGTCTGCAGAACCAGCTTGATGTCACGTCAAGTCTGCAGAACCAGCTTGATGTCACGTCATGTCTGCGGAACCAGTTTGATGTCACGTCACGTCAAGTCTGCAGAACCAGCTTGATGTCACGTCACGTCAAGTCTGCAGAACCAGCTTGATGTCACGTCACGTCAAGTCTGCGGAACCAGCTTGATGTCACGTCACGTCATGTCTGCGGAACCAGTTTGATGTCACGTCACGTCAAGTCTGCGGAACCAGTTTGATGTCACGTCACGTCAAGTCTGCAGAACCAGCTTGATGTCACGTCACGTCAAGTCTTGATGTCCTGGTTCTGCAGAGCCAGCTTGATGTCATGTCACATCTGTAGAGCCAGACTGACGCGATGTCATTTATTATATGCACAAATTCAAAGTGTCTAACAGTCTGGACGCGTCGGCGGCGCTCGCGCTCTTTTAAACTTATAAACTGGCAAATGATCTACCCAAAAATGATGGAGGTCGACAGAACATGTTTATTTTCAGAATACATTACAATTAATCCAAAAGAGATGATGACAACTCGCACAGCTACGTTACAAACTACACTTCTTTGCGTGTCTGTTTTCTCTTTGCACCCCGTTTCGGCGCCATCATTATTCAGTGTCTTGAAGTCAGTCAGCTGCAGAAAAGTTGCATTTTCGTACCTTTTTTTTTCATATATTCAGAAGGTGGGACACACTTCGATACAGTGACAAATGACAATAGTTGATTTCATTACAGGTGAAAGTCACTGTGAATTCATCTATATCCAATAGAAAAAGAGCCTAGTATTTTGTTCCCCTATGTTAAGGTAATGGAGGCCCCTCCTCCATAACCGAGGCCCTAGGCAACTGCCTGCTCTGCCTATAGGTAGCGCCGGCCCTGGCTACAATCATTGATTTTTCGAAAAACTAAAGACATGGGTTTTACTACAGTCCAGGCAGTGAAGTTGCATCTGAATTTGTGTCAAGTTATTGTTGCATAAGATTAAATGGAATGTTAATAAAGCTTTTTAATGTTTACACTAAGACCGTTTCACTACTTTTCAGATTTTGAAAAGGCATTTGAATGTGTGTGAAGTTTTTGACAATTTGCCAAAAATTATTAACTCTCACAGTCATGACGACACCCTAAAAAAAGAACAAAGCTCTGATATACAAACGTAATTTTGGAAAATGATTTTAGTCATAAATATATTTAAAAATAATTACTCCTATAGAGGGTTCATATCCATGCGGAAAGCAAATTTAGTTTTACGGTGCACGACGACCTCTAGCGCTTACTGTATGAATCAGGTCTCAGGTTTTTTTAATCGTTCATTTAAATTAATGACCATGATGGGTGGCAGCAAATACAGAACCGCATTTTCCGGCGGTCACGTCACTTGACATTCATAGACAATTAGATATAAATGCAACAATTATCCAAATGTAGGCCTATATGACGCGCTTAAACTTTACAACGCTAAAATCTCGTTGGGTATAGCACGAGACGAACAGCTTAATTCGACCCCCTGTAAATCACTGTAGATTTTCTTTACGTATTCCACAAAACACCAGTATTTTTACATGAAAGAAGCGCTGTGAATTCTTTATGCTTAATAATCTGGTCGAACCTGCTTGCCTTGGTGACAAAGTACATACTCTAGTCAGGAGTCACTTCATCTGAAAGCGGATCGACCGTCACGCTTTTCCTCAGTCTCTCGTAGTAACTTTAATAGTTACTCTTTTCAGTTTTCAACCGCAAAGTCATTCCAAAGTGTCCTGGCGCTGGAATGGAGTCATCAGATCCGGCTGAAATTCGTTCCATTCGTGAGAACTACGGGAAAGCTCTGGAGTGTCTGAACACAGGGCTTCGGTATGATGAGGCGGGGAATAAGGACCAAGCTCTTCTTCTGTACAGACTGGGCAGACGGCATCTTCTCAAGGGGCTGGAGGTGAACACACAGGGCGAGCGCTGCGTTGGACGCTGCTGGGACTGCGCGCGACAGACGCAGCTGAAGATGAACGAGACTCTGAGCACTATCACCTCTCGTCTAGGGGTGCTAGAGTCCACAACGAAGCCCCAGCGCCTTTATCCGACCCTTCCAGTCCTCCTGGACCCTCAGCCAGCATCTAACATCAGAACACATCTCTCAGCTTCAGGAGGGGCCCCTGCTCGTCCTGCCTCCCCTATGGTGGGCTTCACTGAGCATCCACCAGCCTACACTCCACAACCAACAGATGGGCATCTGTCACTCTCTCATGGAGGCAACAGGCCATTTCAAGCTGCTCCAAACCAGCGTCAGGCATTTGCCCCAGTCAATCTCAGAGAGGTTGGCATGGAGATTATGTTCTTGCCAAGTGGGGTGCAGATGTTCTTTGTGTCTGCTGAGGGTCATGTCAGCGCCCCTTCTTATCCAGGGTACCTGCGAATAATCATATACAGCTCTGACAGCAGCGCTGGCTACGCCCCAGCCTACCTACAGGTAAATATTGTGTTGGGACAATATTTCTTTAATCATTTGTATGTATAATTATTATTATTTTTTGTCTTATTCTCCAGCAGTTTATTGTTACTAAAACTATTAGTAAAAATTGTTGAAATCTAAAATAAAATGTACATTTTAAATGAAAAACCGAACCCAAATGAAAATGAGAAATTAAATGATTGTTGAAGTACTAAAATTAATAGAATTGAAATAAAAATAAATATGGTAAAAAACGTATTAATATTAAAAAAATATTAATAAATACCTTAATATTGTATAAGTAATACTAAATTGTGACTTGTATTTTTTAAGCATAAAATACTTTGAATTTTGTTTGATTTATGCCTAAAATACATAAATTTATGAACTTAAGTGTTAAGTAAACTTTAAAAGATTTTTTAAGGACATTTAGATATTTTTTGTCTGGCAAACAAGACAAAAATATTAAGTAAATTACATTTTGTGTGTATGAATAGTTTTCATTCATCTTCATGTTTGTAATTTTTGAATAGCATCACATTATTCACCCTGTATTTGTGCTGTTAACAAACTATTTACCACCTTGACAAGAACTCTGTGAGGTCTTGTGGTGATCACATGAAACTAGGTGTTGTTAATTTTTTTTTAAAGAATTACATCTGTGTAGGGTTTGGTTATTGTTAAACACGGCTGACAGCAAAATAACTGAGATTACTGTCATGCTCATCATGTTATACAATTACAGGCACAGCACATTCTTGTGTGTGAAAGCAGAGAGAGAAGTAGAAACCTTGTGTTTTTATTAAGAGAAGGACTGAGATTCATTTGGTATGGCTCATTCGATATGTAGTATTTGTGACAACTTTTAAACTCAGGGTAGTTTTACTTTCAGTTGGTTATATCTGACACGTTTTAGAAATGTTTCACTTTCCGACGTCAAAAGTGTGGTTTTACTGCTCCACCTCTTCATTCAAACCTACAAAAGCCAGTCCAACCGGACTCTGTGGTGGTTATGTCAAAAGCTTTAGATCTGTTTAGCTTATGTAGCGCTAGAAACAGTCTTGTAACGAATAACGCCAGGGCTCTTTGTACAGAGTCGGTCTGCACGCTGTTTCAGCAAATAGAAATCTCATTGAATAGCTGACTGACGGCTCTGTGCAGTATTGGCAGATTTCCAGTTTGAGGGCTGATAGCTGCTCTGGGGGCTTGATGTAGGACACGTGCAGTCCACGCTCTAACATAACTGCTGCATGTGTCCCACAGTGGTCTTTTGTCCCACTTTAGCCATCCAGAACAAAGGGTGACCTTCTGAACGGTCACACAGCGCCCAAAAATATGCAATAAAATTCCAGTCTCATTTCACCCCACCTGTCCCTCATGTGCACAGTGACATCCAAATGCACAAAATTAATATTTATTGTAGTTTAAAGGAGGGGTTTTCAAATGTTTTGTTGCAGAGGACTTGTATTTAGTTCTTACTGTTAAAAACTATTGCTGTCAATACAATAAAACCATGATTTCCGAAGGCAGAATGATGATCACTTTGACAATGAGTAATACCATGTTTTAAATGATTGTTAAACATATTATTAAACATGTTTTATTAATGTCTTTTGTTCATTTATTAATGTCTTTTTGTTCATTTGATCCCCAGTTTCAAATGGTCTGGCTTAAAAGATTAGAAAAATGTCTCTAATTTTGTGCTTGCAGGTTTGTGATTGGATCTACCCACTGTACCCAGACTCACCAGTGTTACTTAGCAACAAAGGTGTGTTCACATTTCCTGACACCACAGCAGCAGTGCCAGGGTCCTATGTTGGGGTTGTGCTGTCCTCAGAGCTGCCTGCAGCAGACAGGGATCTGTTCCAGGAACAGCTGTCAGTGTTGGCACAGCTCAGGGTCCAGGTAATCAATCTCACTTTCGATTTTGAAGAGAAAAGTTATGATGAATCAAAGACCAAATTAATTGTTTTATTGAACTCTAATAGCTGTTTATGAATGCATTTATAACTTATAATGGTGCAGTCACATTTAAAGGTAGGGTGGGCAATTTTTTCATAAACATTTTTTGTTGTTCTGGTTGAAACTCTCTTCACATTCTGATAACAATCCATAATAGAAGCGGTCTAAATATTAAAATAATTATCTACATATATGTCTGTGGAAGTCAAAAAAATGCTGCTTGCAGCTATAGTTAGGGGTTCAAGACGAACAAAACGTATATCTTCGATTTCATTTCTACCATGAAAATATTTCCACCATCTGGGATTTTGTTTTTTTTTGCCTGATCGGAACCAAACCAGTGCAGAAAGATTCTGTGGTGTCTGAATATCAATAATTGTCAAACAAAAGTCAGAATTTCTATTCACGGTTGCTAGAGGGAGCCATAATCTTTGGTTAATGGAGGCTAATTGGAACAAAATTCTGTGGGCATGTTCGACTCATGATCATAAAGGTCTGTAACAATTTGGAAAGAAATCGGCCACTAGGTGGTGCTAACGAGTTTTACAACTCATGTGGTGTTTCACACATCAAATATTCATAGAATTTGATGGATTTCCTCATTCTGGACAACTTTGCCACTGAACAACTTGTGCTTTGAGATGAGGTAATTTAATGCTGTCTCGTGACGCTTTGAAGACTTTGCTGAATGCTTTGCATTCATGTGTTTTGAAGGAGGCATGGCTTTAGAGACGCTTTGAAGGGAAGGTCGGATCTCATGCTTTCAAAGCTAAATTTGCTATTGCTAGCTTCTCCGAAATTGCCTACTGTACCTTTAACATTGCTAGGCAAATTTTCAAATTCAAAATCCAGTAGGAATCCATGTGATCTGGAGTATTGTGTAAAAATTTCCCCATGTAGTTTTCTCATTGGGTTTGAGGAGCTGCTCACACAAATTTGCTGCAGTGATGAACAACAAGCACTTGGTTTGAAAGTGACTTCTCTGTGACCCATGCTTCAGGCATTGCTACACTACTGATAATGGACAATGGACCTTTTTTTGTCCTCGAAATTTTAGTTTAAGTGAAATTTTTTATAATACAAAACTGTTTGGAAATCGGTGAAGTTATCCTTTAAATTTGCTACCTCATACTGGTTATAATTGAGGTCTTTTATTTAAGGTAGATGAAGAACAAGGTGGTGCTACAGGAACAGACTCAAACCTGAGTGAGAAGGTTCCTCCTGCAGAAACACCAGTAGGGGAGGAGAAACCTGTTCCTGTGTGGAGTGAAAAAATGTCACAGAGCATTCTAACAGGTCTGAAATTTACCATCAGAGTACAGTAACCAAAACCTGAAATGTTGATAGATACTGCATTGGACAGCTAGCGTGGTTTTCTTTTACTGAAGTAGAAATTGAGTAAAGTTGTTTGTCATATTATATTTTCCACACTTTTACCATGATGGGATAGTGTGCACACATTGAACACCTTGTTGGTACATTTTAAAATTAGCCACTAGAGGCCACTCTAAAACCCTCTAAAAGAAAAACAAGTGGAGGAGGTATTGTGATTTTTTTTTTCTCCACAGGGACCTCCTGGCTGGGTCGGGGGCTTGTGCGAGGAGCTGAAGCTACCGGTAAAGCCATCCAGAGAGGAGCAACTAAGCTACGAGAAAACATCACTCCAGAGGAGACGCCAGCAGAGGTCAGCCCCAAGGTCACCAAGAGCCTAAATGCAGCCAAGCAGGCCACTGGAGGTGCTGTGAAAGTCAGCCAGTATCTAGGTAAATCAATGGTGTAATTAGATTTATGATATGCTGAAATATTTATATATTCTGTTCGGTAAGATGTATAACACATTTTGTTTTATTCACCAGTGGATGGTGTCGCTGCTGTAGCAGATCGAGTTGGGAAAGAACTTGCTCCACATGTGAAAAAACACGGTAGCAAACTCATCCCAGAATCCCTCAAGAAAAGCAAAGATGGCTGCTCTAAAATGGATGGAGCCAAGTTAGTGGCAGGAAGCAGCATACAAGGTAACCGAATAAATTGAATAAAAGCATTTTACTTTTGTCCTGCTAAATAATAATTTGATTTAGTTTATCAAATTTGTAGATTTTCATTTGAATCCAGCAAATTGTGCTGTAAACTGCAGGTTTATCAACTCTCTGGTCAAGTCTTGAGACAGCCGCAAAAACTATTGGCAAAAGTATAACTTCAGAGACGGTGACTACTGTGAAGCACAAGTAGGTGTTTTTGATGTATTGTTCTTCAGGATTCATGGTTTCTCTTCTGCTTTCCCATTATTCTTTCCCAATAGCCTGATACTGCTGTTTTTTGTTTGTTTGCTTTTTTGCTACATACCTATTTAAACTTCACTGCTTTGGGAAATGGTTTAATCTACTATATCCTGTTGCTTTTTCAGATTTAGGGGTCTAGGAAACCTCTTGGACCCCCCTAGCAGAATATAAATGGTGGCGGGTAAAAAAAACACTGCATTTTCTTTGACTGTCTCTGCCAAGTTCTAACCTACCCAAAGTGCCTTATTTTCTGGAGTTATTGACCATTCAGAGGTTGCTGAGAAGGTGCTTGTTCTTATTAACGGCCTGTCAGTGTGCTTTGTGAATTAAAACTGAGGTGAATGCAACATTTTGTCTGCTTACTTTGTTCTGTTCATTTTCAAATGTTTCACATTTCTTTCATTTTCTTTAGAATCAATAGTCAATGTTTAAACCTCACAGAAGCACTTCTGTCAGGTCTTATAGCTCAGAATACCTTCATGTTTTGATCAGGTATGGAGATGATGCAGGACAAGCTGCAGACACTGCAGTCCAGTCTGCTGTCAATGTAGGTGTCACAGCATTTAATGTGGACAATCTAGGCATCAAGGGTGTGCTGAAGGCTACAGGCAAGCAAACTGCAAAAGCAATGGTGAAGGATGGTTCAGGAAGCAAAGGAACTGAGGAGAAAGAAAAGCCACCCAAGAAAGGGCAGGATGAGAAAAAATAATGAAATGTGTTGTAATAAATTACCCTTTATCGTGTATTTTCGTCTCGTAGCCCAAAAATGATAATTTTGTATTGATAATAAGATTGATATTATACAGTGCAGTGTTTACAGATAAATGCACTTTGACACTTAGAAACAATTGCAGCTCTATTGCTGTTTTTTGGGCATTCTTGTGGCTCAATCTTCAAGCAAGTACCTCATTCAAGTTTACAACAAAAAATTTATAGTAACCATATTTTAACTGTAGCCGTGTCTGTAAGTACAGTAACCACGGTACTTGTAATTTTTGTGTACAACTGCCATAGTTGTAATAAAATTGAGTAGATTCTTCATGGACACTTTCTCCTATTTGATATGAATGTACATTTGTCAAAAATCAACGATACTGTTAGTGTTGTTGTAATAGTGAAAACAATGTAAGGGATATTTAAAGGTAACAGCATACAGTAAGGGCCAAAAGTAATGATGTCCGGAGTGGATATTTGCTTTTAATGACAATTTAGGTTCAATGAAACAATCAAAATAGGAGTTTGTTATATTGAGGAGAATACACTAAACTTGGTTAATGTATTAAAAAGGCTAAATTATTTGGCAAAAAAGGCAAACTGCAGAATATAATTAAATGTGAGTTGTATATTTGGTTATATTTATGCATGGTTCACTGTTTTCAATCACAGCAGCAATTCTCCTGGGCATTGAATGGGCAACTTTGCGCATGCGTCATACTTCTTTCCAACCCTCATAGTTCTTCCCAAGGTTGAGCTTCATCTGAAGACCTGCATGGCTTATCACAATCCAGGTTTATAATTTCCCAAAGGTTTTCAAGAGAAGGCCATTTGAAGACTTCAGAATGCTACGCATAATCTCTTTCATTGTGTACAACTTTGTTCCATGTATGGTATCGTTATTATCATGTTGGAAAATACACATTTTCTCTCCAAACAGATCCTCCATACTTGGCTACATTGTGTTCAGCAGGATTCCCAAGTATTGGTCCATTTTCGAAGTGCCAGCTACTTTTTAGATCCTTCCAAGACCTGCTGCAGACATGCGCCCCCAATACCATTATGTTTCCCCTGCCATGTTTAATGGCTCCCTGCATGCATTTGGTATTAAAACACTCCAGTCATGGTTGATACCATCCACAGCTAGGTTGTTAAAGTTTGACTTGTTGCACTGCCGAACACGGCTCCAATCTTCCACACTCCAGTCCTTATTTTCTTTGGCAAATGCAAGTTTTTTTTTCCAGCAGATAACTGTAAAAATAATATTGTTGGATTAACTTAAAAAAAATTAAGTAACCTGGTTGCCTTAAATTTTTGAGTTAACTGAAATTAAAAATTTAAGTTGAGTTCATTAAAATTTGAGGTTAATACAATGGAGATTGAAATCAACAGAAATTCAAAATAGCCTATGTTATCTGAACCACATAAATTATACAAAAATCTTAACAACAACAACAAATGCTGTGATAACAAATCAGGAAAAAGATTTTTTACACTGTAATAAATGGCTTTACTGGTGCTTCTTAAGCTCTCAATCCACCCTCATCTTGCCATTTGTTTACAGATTGACCAGATTTAGCTATTTTATCCTCCTTGGTTTCAGAGGACTGCTCCTTCAATCTGTACATTTTCACTAAAATCCACAAAATAACATCTAATAATAAAGCTAATACCTGCCCCACAGTGATTTATTGACTATAGGCCTATAGTCTGCGAATAAAGAGTGAAAGCGTAAATAGATTAAATAAGTTTTACACCTCAGGCACAACTTCACAACATGCATAAAAAAAAAAATTAAACAAAGTTATTAAAAAGTTTGATATCACTTTTGCCACTACTATAGGCTAGGCTAGGCTAGGCTAGGTGCTAGGAAGCCGGCGTGATCAGTGTTGTGGCTGTTCGGTGCCATGGAAACAGCCCAACAATCAGCGACTGAAGATGGGAGACACTGATCTCAGAAATTATGAGTTATCCCAACTGCAGGCAGAAGTCGAGCAAGAGAGAGAGGTCAAGTAAGTCCAAACAACTTTTACAAAAACACAAATAACAGACATTTCAGACTGATCCTCATTACATGTTTATTTAGTAACTTTGTAAATCGTTTAAAGGGACATGTTACAGGATTCGGTGTCTGACCTGAGGAACACACTGGTTGATTTGGAGAAGAGACTTCACAGTGTAGATGGAGAAGGTCTGAACATTATCAAGAAGCGTACAAAAATACATTTGATGAGTAATCTAATGAGTTGAACCGTATCTCAAGCTCTGATTTTGCATTCTGCTCAGAGAACGAGTGGAGGACCAGATATGAGACACAGCTGGAGCTGAACGAGCAGCTGGAGAGACAAATCCGTGTCGTCCGAGAGAGACTCGAGACCCTCCGCGGTGATCCCGCTGGTACCTTATACACACGCTGTCTTTTTCTTTCCTTTTTCTTGCTATAGTAGGCTATAGCATCATATCTTGTAGTATAATATAGCTCATATAATTGTTAGCGTTTTTAGACCTCCTTTATAGTGTCAATCAATCTGCAATACCACAAAGAAACACTAGAGGGCACCTGCTGAAAAATAACACAAGACAGAGCAATTTATAAGCTGAATGTGTGCTGAATGTGTTCTGGAAAAAGTATCATCCACACAACATGGGCTGAGTCATAGACAGTCCATGTCCACAGTTTCACATACTTCATTCATGGTTTCCTCTGCTGCCTCCAAGTTTCTCTTCATCTTCTTCATCACATCAGTTATGATCAAATAATTGGGTCTTGTGCTGATACATAATGAAATATGAGGCAGGCCCAGACAAGCCATATTTATAACTTAGAGCTGAGAAATAATTAGGCATGCTGTTATATCGATGTACTGCATACACACTGCACCTTGTAGGCCTAACTTTTGTCTCACTGTACAGATCGACTGGCTTCTATTCGCTCTTATGACGAAATGTCCGAGGTAGGTATTCTAAAGCAACTAAAATGTAAAGATTATTATAAAAGCATTTTACTAAAAATCTGTTAAATGTATAATTAAATAAATGAATAATTTTAAGTTTATTTTAAAGTAATTAAAATAGATTTCACATGGCTTCTATTCACTCATTTGATCAAATGTCCAGGGTCGAGAATAAGTACTACTAATTTCTGAAAATTATAAATAAAATTGAAACGACTAATTATATAATTTTCATAAACATTTGTGTTTAAAATATTTAAAATATAATCCAATTAAAGGGTTAGTTCACCCCAAAAAATAAAAATCTGTCAGTAATTACTCACCCACTTTCGTTCATTTTTGGAACACAAATGAAGATATTTTTGATGAAATCTGGGAGATTTCTGTCCCTCTATAGACGTAACCACCACATCATATTTTGAGTTTAAACCAGTCACTTGATTGTATTAACTCAAATTTTTAATTTCAATGATTATCTCAAAATTTTAAGGCAACCAGGTAACTTACTTTTTTAAGTTAAACCAACAATTCATTTTTACAATGTGTTTACCACAAGTGATGTGTGCGTTGATGAATGTTTGTGAATAAAAGCTGTTCATCATATAAAGTCATGATATATCATTGTCATATAAATCGTGTCTCTTCATAAAATTTGGACTAAAACGCTCAATTCATATGGATTAGTTTTACGATCTCTTCATGAACTTAAATGAGCTTCAAAGTAGTAGTTGTGTGGACTAATGACAGAATTTTTTTTCCAGGTGAACTTACCCTTTAAAATGAATTATGTAAAATATTATTAAATTAACATAAAATATTTAAAATGTTGTTATTTTATTGATTATAACATCATAAATCTCAAAGAAATCTAATCTCAAAAGAGCCCAAAAATACACATCTCGCTCTCTCACGCCCCCTGTCTGTGCAACTGCGCTTCAGTTTATGCATCAATTCATACACGTTTAATTTTCAGCGGCTACTGTTGCGTGGCGCAATTGTTTCTCATTACAGCCTGGCAAACTTAACATGGTCCTCTGCCAAAGACGAGATTAAAAAAAAATCTGTTGAGACAGCCTGCGAAAAAATTAATCAGTGAGAAGTAATCTGTAAATGAGGGAAGAGAAGCGAGAAAGATTTGGGTGTGCCATGTCACAGGGATGGGATGATAATTATAGAATATAATGAGAATGTTTGGGGTTACTCATGACCCCGAGCAAAGAACCTTTAATTTTGTCCTAATTATATTATCATGAGAGCATTCATATTGTTTATGTCTTGTCTTGAGTCAGCTGGTTGAGATGTTTATTTTGTTCAGGATGCTCTCAGACAGAGACTGAAATTGCTTTCTACTGAGAAGAGCGGCCTTCAATCTCAGCTGATGGATTTTCAAATGAGAATTGTGCAGGAAGGAAAGGTGAAGCTCTACCCCATCTTCTCTTCCTCACATTCAGAAAAACACCCTCAAGATATCACAATCGCATTGTTGTACACAATTTCCAGTTATTAAATGTATTTAGCACCAGATTGACATTATCACAAGTGAGTGAAATAGGTTTGGGTTTGGGCTGCTGAATTATCTAATGATGATGCTGACATGAGAGTCCTAATTATTTCTTCATACATGAAAACATTGTATTATTTATTTACACATACCTTTATTATGCATTTTGTTTCTAATAGACTTACCAGAAAGTCTACGAAGAGAGGCGGGCGTATCTTACAGAGATTGCAAAGGTGTAAGAATTTTCCATTTTTTTCTTTCAACTGCTTTTATCCAAACCACTTTACAGTGTAGATATACATTTCACGTATAGTTGGCGTTAATGTTGATAGCACCATGCTATACCAGCTGAGCTAATTTTCCTAAAATATGTGCTATGATAATGTGTCCTCAGCTGTCCTCAACAGTGGATATGAGAAGAAAGCAGCAGATGGTTCTATCCCGGAGGACAGCACTGGGTCCAGACAAAACGTAATTGTTAAAATGCACGGCACATCATCTAATGACACCACTTTGATTCAGCGAAAACAATGTCAGTTCTTATATTTTCTTGAAACATTTAAGTAGCATGGAAAAACATGCAGGGCTGGTAAACCAGAATGTGATTATCACACTCATTTCACTGGTACTTAAAATCCTGAGTAATAATTGAGCAATAACTTAAAGAGATAGTTCTCTCACACACACACACACACACACACACAAATGAACTCACCCTCATACTCATGGCATTTCAAACCTGTATAAATTTCTTTTTTCTTTTGTCTTACCAACACTGGATTTTTTCAAAGTATTTCCTTTCGTGTTCTACAGAAGAACGATAACCATACAGGTTTGAATTATATAAGGGCGAGTAAATGATTAGACTTTTCATTTCTAGGTGAACCAACTCTTAAACATTCAGGTTTAATTGTCCCATTTAAAAATACAATTTGCATATAAAGTGAAACAGATGTTCTGTGGATGGATGGCAGTGGGTACTTTTGAATATATTATTAAAATGTTGGATTCCCCATAACTTGTCTATTATTTCTGTTTCCAGCAGAGGCCAGGAGGGTATGAGGCAGCATTCAAATATGATGAAGGGATCTGTCAAAAAAACACCACCAAGAAGCCGACTGCCTCAATTAAAACATTAATGCAGTGCATGGGTTTGATTATTTTTGCAGTTAAGCATTATTTTGGTTGGGCCACTCTTAAGTTCACTACACTGTAAAACATTATTGTTGGTTTAACTTAAAAAAGTAAGTTACCTGGTTGCCTTAATAATTTGAGTTCATTGAAATTAAAAATTTGAGTTAATACAATGAGTGGTTTAATCAACAGAAACTCAAAATATTATGTTATCTGAACCACATTGATTATTGAAGCTCATTTGACAAAATGTGATAACAAATCATGAAAATAATGAGTATAAATACTTTTAAATACATTTTCGAATAGTTTATTGACTTATTTTTATGGGTTTTGTGATCCAATTCCATTTCAAGGTTGTTTCTTTAATTAAATATATTGTCATGAATGAAATACTTTTCATTGCTTGCTGATGAGTCAAGGTTAAGACTATTTATCTTGTAAAATGTTGTCATTTAAGTACAATTACATTTAAGACACTAATTGCTGTCGAGAATGTTATTTGAATGATCAAAGAGAGTTTGAGCAGTGTGCACATTAAGCACATGTTCGCTCTGAATCGTGACGGAGCTTCGAGGAAGACTTTATAAAAGCAGCCTCACTGGAGAGGAACGGGGCGGGGGGGGGGCGGTGTGCGCGCGCGCGTGCGTGCGTGTGTGGGGAGGGATGGCTGTGGCAGGTCTGCGGTGCGGGGCTGAATCTCAATGAGAAAGCAACCAATGTAAATCATAGCAAGACACGGAGGAGAGAGAGAGAGAGAGAGAGAGCAGCAGCTGCCGACCGACCAGCCAGCCTCCTCTGCGGGACAACAAAGGAGGTGCGGCTCACATCACGACTCCTGTCAGCACAACTCAGCATCTGAATCGTGACCATTGAGAAGAAATCTTGAATATTACCTACATCTTCACCTTTAGGCAAGTAGAAAGGTTTATTTATTGTCTGTAAGTGAAATAAAACAGACTGAAACCTCTGAAATATTTTAACCTGCTGTTTAGAATGTTGTTTTGGTCATTCTAATTGATTTGAAGAGTTCAGATGATCAGTTGTGTCATTGTTGAATGGTCAGTGACGTGAGATTGTCCAGATTATCCGAAAATAAAGCCTATTAAGAAATTCAATTCAACGAAAGACGACTCGAATTAAAGTAATTTTCATAAGTTTGTGCGACGTAGTCAAAATAGAGCATAATCTTTTAGCCCTCTTTTAAAATATTATTAATAGTTGTGTCAATGTCAAAAAAGTTTTTTTTTGTGCCTCTATGTTTTTAAATATTTTATTCACGTTTATCTTTTTATGAAATGTTCAGGTAGAATAAAATGTCTCGATATTACTAACTAAAAATTAATTTGTTTCGAATTAAAAAATTAACTTGGGAAAAATGTTTTAAATGTGTACATTTAGCCTACATGTTTTTCACTTGACAGTAAAATCAGTTTAGTGGTCGTTAATCCAAAATAGCCTAGTTGTAAAAAATATATAAATATATATATATTATTTTTAAAAAATGTATGAAAGCAATATTAATTCGTACAGGTTTTCAAAGTATTTGCAATGTCAAAATAAGACTCAACAGCTACATGGTGACAGGCGCGGGATTTAATGAACTCTAAGAAACCTAAGCTGTCTATTTTCAGACGAGACATTAACTGACATCCATGGTTGAAGAGCATGCAAGGATTAAACCAACACTGTTAGTTTGGTAACTTCCTTTTTCCACATTTAATTTTCACGATTTAGCCCTAATCTGACTGGACGACATGGAGGAACATTTTGACGAGAGGGACAAAGTGCAACGCCACAGCCGAAGCGCAGGACGGGCGAACGGGCTGCTCAGCCCCACTCACAGCGCCCACTGCAGCCTGTACCGGACGCGCACTCTCAAAACTCTGAGCTCGGAGAAGAAGGCGAAGAAAGTGCGCTTTTACCGCAATGGTGACAGGTATTTCAACGGCATAGTGTATGCCATCTCATCGGACCGGATTAGAACCTTTGACGCTTTGCTGGCCGACCTGACCCGAACCCTCTCTGACAACGTCAACCTGCCCCAAGGGGTTCGAATCATCTACGCAATCGATGGTTCCAAAAAAATCACCAGTATAGATCAGCTGGTGGAAGGTAAGAAGTTGCAGCTCATACATACACGACTTTCTAATCCGTCGGTTGCTGTAGTCATACATTTAATGCTACAGGACTTGATATAACTAACTAACTAGCTCATCTCTCCAGGGTTGCCAGGTTTTCACAATAAAACCCGCCCAATTGCTACTCAAAACTATCCCAAAACCAATCGCGTTGCAGGGGGGGTCCCCGGTTAAATCCGCCCCTGGTAAAATTCGCATTCCAGCGGCTAAATATCATGTTATTTGAGTCGCTTCAACCCGGTGTTAACGGTGTTAATGTAGCCCAATTCGGCGGGAAAACCTCAGTTTTAGATATTGATAATTCAGTTCGTCGTTGTCACTCACTGGAACAAGCTTTGATTTGCCTCAGATGTTAGGCGATCTCTAGCTAATGTGCTATAACCTTTAATCAAAACTACTTCCCCTCCCGCTTGCAGACATCTCTTCTCTGATGACGTGTGTACTGGCACGAGGGCGGGGCAACCTGTCACTCACATGACATCACAGCACTAGCAAACCAACCTACATTTTTTCTTGTTTGAGAAGCCGTTTCATCCACAACGGGGAAGGAATGACGATCGCAACGTTTCATGCCTACTTTAAAAACGTCTCTCGACCCAATCGCTTGAGAAAATGCTAAATAGTTACAAAGTGCCATTAGAGTCAACTCTCGAGATTTTTTTTCTATTTCGCTATACCCAGTTTTTTAATGTAAGAATGCGTTCTGCTTGAACAGCGATTTCATTTTAATAGTCTATTATTGCGTATTGCCTTATGAGAGTCTTGGTGCCTTGGATTCTCTTTTTAAAATTAGAGCAGTAGATGTGACGACAGGGATGAAAAATTAGGCCACTCAATGTTGAGCATTTAAGTCTGCATGACTTTAGCTTAAATCAATGCATTTTAACAGCGAGGACAGTTCAACGGTGCAAAATGCCAGGCAGTGCCTCGGGTCTTTACCCTGAAAATTAATGTCACGCACACATAATTTTTATTGAAGATGTGTAAAATATAACACATGAGTGTACCTCTATGTTCTTTTGATGATTATAGGTGAGAGTTATGTGTGTGGCTCCACCGAAGCCTTTAAAAAACTTGACTACTCCAACAACGTCAACCCTAACTGGTCTGTGAATGTGAGGGCCTTGGGTTCCGGCAAGTGCCCAACATCTCTAGCAAGCTCAAAATCAGGACCACAGTACAAAGAGAGCAAAGACTTCATCAGACCCAAACTGGTCACTGTCATCCGCAGTGGGGTGAAGCCACGGAAGGCAGTTCGCATCTTGCTCAACAAGAAGACGGCCCACTCCTTTGACCAAGTTCTCACTGACATTACAGATGCTATAAAGCTCGATTCTGGTGTTGTCAAGAGGATCTACACCCTTGAGGGAAAACAGGTAGGATAGGATCATTTATTAATGGAAATCTTATCACTGCTACAGTCATTTATAGTGCCATTTCAGAGTCTAAAAGGAGAATCTGTTTTGAGTTTTGATTCATTCATGTGATTTTACTTGAGACAACTAGTTTTTGTTATGTAATCTGACCCTTGAACTGGCATGGAAAACCGGGAATGCTCGTTGGGAATCCCAAATAATTGACATGCTAGTGAAATAGAAATGTTAGAAATTCATTTATCAACAGCCGAGTCACTCTTGCTATGTGATTCAGTATTCAGTTGACTCAAATATACATTGATAAAACATTTGTTATGAATCGCTCTTCCATGGAAAAACCTCATGAGATATCCTAGAAATACAGGGGCTCAACATCCAAACAATGTGGCTCTTGTTATTTCATCTCTGAAATGAATTCATGCCACAAGTCTTGAATTATGAATAATGAAATCTCATTATTTCAAATGCTACAGCAGAAATCTCCCCCTAACCTGCAGCAAGATTTATGGCAGATCGAGTCTAGTTTATGAATGGGAATCTGTGTCTTTGCCCACGCACACTCAAATGGAGAGAACCTGTGTCTCAGAGCATACAGAAATAACTCATGCTCTCGTTTAAATGCCTCCCACCTTTTCATGCTGCTCTGAAACAGCTGTGCCCTCCCCACGCACAGAGAATGACAGAAGGGCACACACATGTGATAAATACATAAATCTATACACACAAATTTGTGTCGTAAAAAAGTATTTGATCATACACACTGTAAATAACCCCCACAGACATAAAGTGCAGTTCAAAAGTTCAATGTTTACTTGTGAAAGTGCTTATTTCTATTTTTTTCATAGCAAATTATATTACCAGGATAACATTATGGAATTTTAAAAAATATGCTTCTATTTATTTCAGTTTATTTTATATTTGCATTTTGTTCTGTATGAGCATCACAAGTTTGTTGCATGATTTGACTACAATCCAACAATGCAATTCTACAATGTTACACAGGAGTCACATGACTAATGTTGCAAATTTGATTAGTAGCCTAGAATCTTAAAGGGCTAGTTCACCCAAAAATTAAAATTCTGTCTTTAGTTACTCACCCTCATGTCTTTCCACACCCATAATACCTTCGGAACACAAATTAAGATATTTTTGATGAAATCTGACTCTTCCATAGACAGCAATGTAACGACCACTTTCAAGGTCCAGAAAGGTACTAAATACATTGTTAAAATAGTCCACATGACTGCAGTGGTTCAACCTTAATTTTTTGAAGCGACAAGAATACATTTTGTGTGCAAAAACAAAACAAAAATAACGACTTTATTCAACAATCTCTTCTCTTCTGTGTCATTCTCCTACGCTGTTTATGTTCAGCGTTTCCAGATTATACGTCAGAACGCCGGCTCTGGTCACATGAGCAGCATGACTCATGCATGTGATGCTGATGCAGGAGCCGGCCAATAATGAGTTAGCGCTCTGACGTAGAACCTGGAAGCGCTGCAACGTAAATAGCATCAGAGAATGACACAAAAGAGAAGATAGTGTTGAGTAAAGTCATTATTTTTGTTTTTGCGGACAAAAATAAGTCTCGAATTGAGGTTAAAACGCTGCAGTAACATGGACTATTTTAGCGATGTCTTTAGTATCTTTCTGCAGCTTGAAAGTGGTAGTTGAATTGCTGTCTATGGAGATTTCATCAAAAATATCTTAATTTGTGTTCTGAAGATGAACGAAGGTCTTACGGCTGTGGAACCACATGAGGGTGAGTAATTAATGACAGTTTGTGTGAACTAACCATTTAAATATTCCTTACACATTTTACATCATAATGTTTAAACTTAATTTTAAATCCCAGATTTTTCAGTGTGGACTTTTGAATGGCACTGTACATGAACATCTCTGAACGTGTCTCTGCTCAACCAGGTAAAATGTGCAAATAAGAAGACGCCATTTGGCTGAAATCCATTAAACACTAATTAATCTGCAGACGGATCTGTTACCTCTCTCCATTGATCTCTTTGCTGGCGGCTCTGCCAGTGTCTCAGATCTTCAGACTTCATCTTTTCTATTTGAAAACCCTCTAAATCACCTTGAATCGGGGAAAACTGGAGCAGATTGGAATTGCAGATACTTTATTAAATGTGCAGTCATGCATTAGATGTTTTATTGGCTTTTTAGAGTAACAAATATGCATTTTAAATGAAATTTAATCCTTTCAGTTGTTTTAAACATGATTCATAAAAGATTTTCTCCCTCCGGTATAATCTGATATCAGAGGTTACACAGTAAGGCATCGAAGCTCTGGTCACCATCCAGATAAAGTAGCATTATGGGTAGTACTATTTTTAGAACAAGGATCGATTGGGCCTGAGGGAGCCGTCTAATGAACAAGCCTGGCCAGACACAGTTACAGCACACGATTTTTGTCCTGATACAGTTATGAACAAAAGCAACAGAAACCAGGAAGGAGACACAAAGAGAGAAAGTAAAAAGAGATAATAGAGGGATCTATGTGGGTTAGAGAAAAAAAGCACAAAACTGTAGTGAAACGGGAGGTGGAGGTGTACAATTAACAAAGCAATAAAAGTACAATTTCCTGTTTTTTGTTCAGTTTGAATGCAGGATCCAGGTGTGGAAGCAGCTTATGTCAACATTATTGTTGCTGTGCTTGTTTAATGAATTACAAACTAAATCTGAATGTGTAGGTGATTAATGGAATTTCTAAAGCAATTGTTAGATAAGTTAGGCGTTGTTGAGTCATGAAGTTATTCATTATCTTCTACATAACAGGATTGTGCTGGATATTATATCTTTGCAACCTTTTTGCACTAGGCTCATGTTGTTTTCGGAAAAAAATAAACCTTCAGAAAATCCATGTAAATTCAATTTTATGTGCTGAGTGAGAGGTTGGTAAGAGCGCTGAGCCAGAATACTATTCAATAAACCATAAGTTTTAGAATTTTTCTGCGGTGTTAATATATGTAAATGAACCAGCTTGTGCCCTATGAAAGAAAAATATGGATTTCTGCTTTCAGTTTGTGAATTAAATTATGTTTATCTCCTGCCCTTGTTCAGTAAAATGTAAAATGTACTCCAAAAAGAGACTGTTTGTGGTGTATTGCACATTATTCGGCATATTTCAGGGAAAGCAGAGAGCAATTCAGCCTGCCTTGTGTTGATTGGAAACCTAATTATAAATGCAAAGCTTAGAGATGAATGTGATTTTCCCAAGTGTAAATTAGTTTTTTCAAACTACACATCCTGTTGGTTACTTTGGTGTCATATGGCAAATGCAAGTCTGAATTCATATAGCCGACAACAGGCCTTGATGCCTTCAGTAATTTATTCATTGTAACAGAAGCAACATCTGCCTCTAGCTCTAGTGTCAGCAGCACCTGTCGTGATTGTAAAAATAGACATCAGATGCTTGAATGCATGCGAGACGCATGTAGCCATCGTCTTTATGTGGAAATGAAATGTGAATGAATCGAAAAATCTCATGATCACGAGAGATCTGGGTTTTTGGGTCTTTGCGTGAGTCTCATGGCACCTTTCTGATAACCTGTATAATGAGGCCAAAGACAGTAGATCAAGGTCTTATTTCATCTTCATATCGTGAGACATTTCTCTGGAGTTTTACTATAGGAAGTGAAGTATGGTTTTATGGCATAAAACATGGTGAAGCTGTGCCAGATTAGAGCAAAACTTGCTATGGCTCTGTATAGATGTGTGTGCTTAAATGAGTTGTCATCTAAGAGAGACCTCGCTAAAAGCACAGCAAGTGGCATTTTTAGGATAAAATTTGTCAGTGGAAAGCTGGCAGGCCATTTATGATCTATTTCTGGAATGATTCCGTGAAAAAATCTGTGTAATTCTGTGGGTTATGTTGATTTGAAGATTATAAAATAGAGCTGGTAATGCACTACCTCTAGAAAAGTATGTGGTTAGTACAGTTTTTTTGAGAGAAATCAATGCTTTTATTCAGCAAGGATGCCTTAAATTGCTCTTCTAACAATCGTGAAAAATGCATCACAATTTCCACAAAAATATTAAGCAGCAAAACTTTCAACACTAATAAAAAATTAATGTCTTGAGCACCAAATCAGCATGTTAGAATGATTTCTGAAGGATCATGTGACACTGAAGACTGGAGTAATGATGCTGGAAATTCAGTTTTCCCATCACAGGAATAAACTGCATTTTAAAATATTTTAAAACAGAAAACATTTATTTTAAATTGTAATAACATTTCACAATAATACTATTTTTAGTGTGCCTTAGTGAGCAAAAATATTCAAAAACTTCAAAAACATTAAAAAATATCTTACCAAAACTTTTGAATGGAAGTGTACACTCTTCTTGACTGCTAAATGTATCAATTTAGTTTAATTCAGAAATTAAATTAATATTTTCGGGCACAGATTCTGCGCAGTCTTACACAGCACCATTTTCGACTAAAAATGGAAAACTTTTTATGCATTTTGGCCGTTCATTTACAACAACAATATTTTTAGGGCCTGAAAACCAGATTTAAAATGTAAATGTTGCTACCGTTATGTTTAGTCAATAGCTGTGTAGTTTTTCTTTACAAAGTGACGTCGCCATCTACTGGCGCTTGCATTATACAGCGTTTTCATGGATCTGTGTTAAAAAGGATCTTTTTGACAACCTTGTCATCTTTACGCGAATAACGTAACTGTAACAACATTGTTCTACAGTTAAACCACCATACTATTGTAACTTTTAAAAACTTTTTTGCATAGTTTAGCTTTTAAATGTCTATTTTCAGCCAGGTTTGCATTTGTGGCCCCCTAATGGGCACCATAGAGACTTGAAGGTCAGCTCTTTTGACTTGACCCAGCAACCAACCACCTAGTGACCACCCAGAACACTCTAGCAACCAAAGCAGTATCTACGTAGGAAGTTTTGCATTGACAAGCATCACTAGTTTATTGATTGACTCGGGTGCTTCGCATATATAGATAGTTTCAAAATACACATGATTTCTGTGCCACATCTGATTTGTCCCCTCAGATGACCACTGACCTGAATCCTGGACTTGGATCCATTTCTGGTTCTACTAAGTGCAGGCTCAGATTTTAGCTTGTGGTGCAATGCTGCTGGAGGACACTGCTGACAGATGGGTGCAAAGAGGGCATGCAGCTGAAATTCATAATTAACATGTGTCAGAACTAACCCGTTTAACATCGTCTGCAACCATGCCACTCAAAATGTCCCTTGCTTAGAGTTTTCTGTCTGTCTGACTTTCTCACACATCCTCACTATGCAGTTTACTAGGAACCATCGCAGTTGTGGTTTGTCTTTCCTCACAAAGGACAGGACTTTGGACACAAGCTAATTTTATCCATGCTTTTTGCTCCCTTATGATCTCTTCTTCTAAAGAAACTGATCAACCCCCCCCCCCAACAGTTTCTATGACGATGTGATCCAGTTGCTTAGTAACGGCCTGAGCCTTTGTGACGTCACTGTGGGCAGTAGTGTGTGGGGAGTTCAGTCTGAGGGAGAGGTAGACGTACGATAAGTGGTTTAGGCCACGGACATTGGTCTCTTGTTCTTATCCGTTAAGCCTATATTTACACACACTTACACACAAGATGTAAAGCTACACAAACACACAACCTTCTAACACACACACACACAAATAAATAATGAGGCAGACGTGTCCTGCATACTGCAAGCGATTCTTAATGACCTCTGGCATATGCTTCAGGCCAAGACAGAGACATAGCAGGCGTGTAATCGGCAATCACTCATGTGTTCGCTTTTCCTGGAGTTTGTCGGATGGACATAACTGATTTTCCGCACCATTGCATACACACACCCTGCTTAATTAGCCATGTCTTTCAGTCTCCATTGTCTGGAGGGCCATTTACCCCCTCTCAGGCTCTCCTCACCTCTCGTTCCCCTCCTGTCCGATGAAATGGACAGATATTCTGCCTTTGGCATATGGTCCCCAGTTATTGTAGTCAGCAGAATTTCTTTGTTTCCTGGTGAGTTAAATCCATATTAAAATCCAAATCTGGATTAACAACCCAATCTAAGACTGAAGATTAATCTGGGTTTCAGTAATGTTCTCATGTATTGTATTTAGTAAAAAATAAAGAGGCAAATTGTGCCACTTTTGTACGTGGTGCGATAACGCTGTGCTGTATTAAAAAATTAAGTAATTTTCATTTTTTTTGTAAATTAGACTTATTACAAGGCTTTAAGGCTTATTCACAAAACTCAACGCTGTTGGTCTGCAATGAGTTGATTCAGGTGCCTTGACAGTGTTCTAAGGGGCCGTTCTTACAGAATGCATTTTTACGTTCCACTGCACTGCTTTTCCATTAGTTTTCTATGTAAACTGCACTAGGCGGATACGCTCACATCTCGTATCTTTTGCAGCATCTCTCCTATGACACGGCGTTCTAAAAACGCGGCACTCAAGTTAAAGTTTAAAAGTTTAACTTTTAAGAAACACATTTTTTCAATTCACTGCCCTGCATCTCATGTTTTTAAACACGTTCTGTTTGAATTAGAATGCCAGGTCACGAGCAGAGTGCTGCAAAACATATGAGCACAGTAGTCAAACACATCCATCTGGAATGTTTACGCAGAAAGAAATTCTAGTAGTAAAACAACGTTAAAAATAGTCAACGTGACTACAGTGGTTCAACGTTAATGTCATAAAGCGACGAGAATACTTTTTGTGTGCAAAAACAAAACAAAAATAATGACTTCAACCTTGAATGTGGTAATTATGTTGCTTTCTATACAAGATAAAAAAAAACAACCTCTCGGATTTCATCAAAAATACCTCAATTGAACCTTCGCAAACAGTTTGATTGACAGGCGATCTGACCAATCATAATCTGCCATTTTGTCTGACAAAGCAGTCAGGGGAGTCAGTAGATTAACGTTGGTGACAAATTGTGAGTACTCACGTCTTTCCGCACTTGAAACAACATTCCTTCTGATGTTCATTCATGTTTATTTGATGCTATAAATGAACTAGAATGAAGAGATGATCAGTTCACAAGCCGATTGAAGGAGCTACAGCGATCTGTCACGACACATTAAAGAGACACTATACGCTATTTATTGTTTAAACTCCTCTAAAAAATTACAATATTTTAAACATGGAACTGTTTAATATCAAAAGTACCTGCTCTGCTTTGTCTGTCGACGCGTTGTCAGTGTCCTCTTTGCTCCGCGATGTATTTTTCACTTTGTGAGAACATGATGTGTGGCGTGAGAGCGTATGGCTTGTCGGACATAGCAACAGTAACTAAGGGGCCGGGTCTTTGCGAATGGTCAATTTGTGTTCCGAAGGGGGTTTATGGGTTTTGAATGACTTGAGGGTGAGTAATTAATGACAGAAATTTCATTTTTGTGTGAACTATCCCTTTAACATTGAGAATTGCTTTAGACACACGTTTTGTGAGCATGTTTGCGCTGTTACCTGATTTGCATAGTTCATTTCAAAAACTTGGTGCTACAACAACACAGACAGGATTTGAAAAAAAACTGCAGTGAATTCCCCCCACCCCCACAAAATAAATGGCAGTTTTTGGTTTAGCTCATCCATCCTCATTTATTCTGAGTATGCTGTAGCATGTCAGACAGCAGGTATCTGGAGATCTGATTCTAGTCATTCTGCTGCTTTTGCTGAGTCACTCCAACCAGGTGTGAGTGTCTGGATACAAGTATGTGAACTTTTCTGTCGACAGCTTGTGTTTGGCCGTGAAAGCTTTGTGCGTGTGTGTGTGCTCAGCAAATGAGCTCTTTATGCAAATCATTTTAATGTGTGTCTGCTGCCAAAACCGCACACTATGAAAGCCAAAAAACTCGGGGCATTTACATCTGTCTTGTTAACTTAAGCACCCCTACTAGCTCTAGATATCTGTTTTGTTTTGTTTTTTGTTACGTTTTGTTTAAATCGTTTCTTTTGGTTTTGTGTCTTGTTTTAGTTTTTCTTTGTGTTGTGTATTGCGTAAGTGTGGCAGCTTTAAAAGTTCTTAGATGACTTTTGAAAATGATCTCTTTGAAAAACGCTCATAATTAATTCATCATAATCATCATTATCACACCCTTATCTTTTAATGTGTTCTGTAATAACGTCCACATTGAACTTTCTAATGAGAGACTATCCGGTGAGACTATTATCAAAGAGAGAGCGAGCGCAACAGAGAGAACAGTCTGATCATCTAAGCTACATCTTTTCCTGCAGCCTTTTCTCGGGGGACAAGATTTTTATCGTTCGCCGCAGTTCTGTAATAATAAAATGAATCCTAATCTCCTCCCACTTCTGACATAGAATCTGTCTTATGTAATTGAGATCTTATGTAACTGCTCTTGTAGTCTGCTCGGCATTTAGCAGGCCTGATTTAGGAGATCAAGATGGCAGCTAATTCATCTCAAGAAGCTCCACATTATAGCAGACAGTGACATTATTAGGACTCCGTTCCCTTGACTCCTGGTGTTCTTAAAGGAACAGGGCGCACAAATATGAGAATTCTGTCACTTTTTACTTGTATCATTTTAACCATACATGATTTTGTTTCTTTTGTGAAACATTAAGGATATATTAGATAATTTTTTAAGTTCTCTTGCTTTAAAAAAGACCAAAAAAAGCACCTTAAAAGATGTCTATACAACTTCCGAAGGCATGCAATAGTTTTGTGATGAACAGACTAAAATTTACACTACTTTTCAAAACTTGTTTTTTTTAATTTATTTTTTTATCTTATGCTCACAAAGAATGCATTAATTTGATTAGCATCATTATTCTAGTCTTCAGTATCACATGATTCTTCAGAAATCATTCTAATATGCTGATTTGGGCATCTTAATACTTTTATGGATGTATTTTTTCAGGATTCTTTGATGAATGGAAAGTTCAAAAGAACAGCATTTGTTTTTAAAAATAGAAACTTTTGCTAACATTTATAAATGCCTTTACTGTCACTTTTGACCATTTTAATGCATCTTGCAGAAAAAAAGCATTATTATTATTATTTTTTTAAATCTTACTGACCCCCAACTTTTAAATGGTTAAGTATGTTGTGGAAAAATACACTTTATTTTGCACCAAAAACAGTGGTATCCGACTTAAAGGATTAGCGTACTTTCAAATGAAAATTACCCCAAGCTTTACTCATATTAAAAATATGGTTATTTGTAAAAAAAAAAAAATATATATATATATATATATATATAAATATATATATATATATATTAAAAATACATATATATATACAGTGTATATACATATCCATATTTAAGAAGTTATGAAGTAAAATATGTAGCTTCCACCAGACCGCCTTCCATATTCAAATTACGGAAAAAGCGGAACTGGCGTCGCGTCAGTTTGCTTCAGAAGGACTTTATTAACCCTCCGGAGCCGCGTGGAATATGTTTAAGGTTGGATGGATGTGAATGGAGACACTTTCTTCAGCTCATACTCATTTGGTAGCGCATTACTGCCATCATAAAGCTCAGATGCATCAGGATCTTTATTAAAATTTCTCTGATTGTCTTTGTCAGAAACAAGAAAGTCATATACACCTAGGATGGCTTGAGGGTGAGTAAAGCTTAAGGGTAATTTTCATTTGAAAGTGAACTAATCCTTTAAAGTGCCATAGTTGCAACATTTTGAAAGCTATCGTGTGATTTCAGAAGTCTTCACATGTGAAAAGGAGTCTAATGGTGCTTTTATGATGTGATTTTGCTCCTTGGAGCATGAGAGACCATTTAAATGGTTTCATTATATGGACAAACAAGAACGTGAACATCCTGCCTAACATCTCCTTTTGTGTTCCACAGAAGAAAGAAATTCCTGGACCTAAAAGATGTCAGCAGGTTCAAATTTGACATTATCAAATGTCAGGGCGTCAAATTCATCTTGCGTTTCATCTCATCCGAATGCAAAACAAGCTAAAGACAGCAGTTATTTTGAACACTGTGCGGAGGCTTGATGAACACTCAGATGGAGGTGGGCAATAATTCAATCTGTTGTCTGATGAGCTTCTTCTGCTAAAGGACCAGCCTGTTTTGATGAGACATGAGCCTCCCACGATCATAATGCTGTCATACCGCCTTATTTTGTTAGGCCTTACTTTCTTCCCTCACTCCCTCCACGCGCATTTACACA
Organism: Zacco platypus; assembly: GCA_038088235.1. NCBI lineage: Eukaryota > Metazoa > Chordata > Actinopteri > Cypriniformes > Xenocyprididae > Zacco > Zacco platypus. The sequence continues at coordinate 12,868,494 of CM076086.1, read as the reverse complement.
CACAAACACCCACACAAACACGCACATACGTGTGTAGGATGACTGTATATGAGCTTGTGGCATGATGTTCCACATTTCTACCCCTGCAGACTTCCTGCTGCTTTACACACGCATGCATGTGCAGGTCGGTGGGCGCCCACATGGGCTGTGGATTAGTGTGAAAGCATGAGCTGGCATCTTGTTGGATCCTTCACATTACCTCACCTTTGTCATGGCAACAGATTCCTCTCTGCCCTCTTGACCGGGACAACTAATCTGGGTCCCATCACCCGATGCTAACGAGATTAACCTCCAGTCTGGTTACTCAAGACTTGCACTTTAACCCCCTATATGAGTATTTTGAGAAAGGAAGGAGGCGCTTTTGCGTTTGTTTTTTGTTTGTTGTATCTATGGCTGTACTTTTGAGGCGTGTGTTATTTCTCTCCACATTAGACAAAGCTTGTTTCTGTCTCTTGCCAGAAAACACATGGTATAATCATCTTGTGGGTCTATACGCTTTGGCGATGGGAAAAAAAAATGTCTCTGTTGCAGTGCTAGACGCTCAGCACCAAGGACAGCGCCGCTCAGGATAATGAGGTTACCAGAGGACTGTCTGTGAAATGCTGCAGTGTTTATAGTTGAATTTTTTATGTTGAATACTTTCTACTTTCTCGGTTTTATATGCAGACCCAGTAATCTGTTTGTAGGTTCCCTGAAAAGTTAAAACACTGGCTCTGATTAGCCTGACATAGCAACCCTTGCTCAAATGGCATGAGTTTGGGGTGGGGCTTTCTGTCTATGACTATTTGGTGCAGCTCTCACAAACACATACATATATCAGTCTCTCACTAACATTAATGTAAAACGATTAATCACGATTAATCACATCCAAAATAAAAGTCTGTGTTAATGTAATATAAGCGTGTGTACTGTGTATATTTATTATGTACATATAAATAAACACACATGCATGTTTATAATATATGTATATGTATTAAATATATACATGCATGTGTGTGTATTTATATGTACATAATAAATATACACAGTACACACGCGTATATTGCATTAACATAAACTTATTTTGTATGCGATTAATTGTGATTAATCGTTTAACAGCACTTGCTATTTTTGTTTTAGTTTTTAGTATTTTTAGGGCTTCAACCTATTTTATTTTAGTTATCTGACAAGGCAACATATCTCATTTTTCTTTTTTTAAGTCTATACGTTCTTGTCTGTTATTTATATTTTGTTATTACAGTTTTAATGTAACTTTTTTTGACAGCTTTAGTTTTAGTTAACAATAACAGCAATATTGTGTATTAATCAATGCGAATTTATTTTAAAGAACTTGGAAAACTTGGAAAAAGAACTTAAACTTGGAAATGCCCTTTTAGGAATTGTTTAATAAAGCCTTTCAAAAATGTTGGCAGTAGTTAATGCAGTAATTTCATGTTAATGTTAACATATAAAATTTCCGTCGATTTGGATTACGCATCTTTTATACATTGTTTATTTAACAAACAAACTGATAAACTTCAGTGATGCGTATTTGTCAGTCATAATACATAAATGAAATGCTAAGAAACAGATAAGATTTCTGTAAATACACAATAACCAGATTCATGTTGATTCTAAACAATTTGAATAAATGCATTTTGATTATTTAAATAAAATAAAATAGATGCAAATAGTAGAACTGTCATGATTTTTTTGTTTTTTTGCTATAGTATTGCAACATGACCGTATTTTAGTGTCCTGTCAGTTGGGTGAACTGGATCACTAGAGTTTGGTATCAGTTCGTCTGATTCATGCCAGCTGTCAAAATCCCAGCTTGTTGTTTACACAACACTCTCCTCCTGAACAAACGCTAAATTTATTCTCCCTGAGAACAGAGGGGCACAATTTTAACCCTGTTAAGAGGTTGTTTGCATTTGTTCTGGGTCATTATACATGTAAGAGTGTGTTTTTGTTGATGTAACACACCGCCCTATAGGCTCAAATCATGGCACGTCCAACATATTTTGTTGATCCTGGAACAACATTCCTGTCCGAAAATTTAAACCTAACCATATCCCTACCCCTACCCACAAGTTATCCTTAAAATCAGAGGGAAATGATAAGTAGATATGTAGAAGCACCTAACCCTGGTTGTAAGCCTAAACTTGACATAAACTGTAAACTTGCACCTCAAATCTGATTGGTTGTTTGGAAAGTTGTTTCAAGATCCATGAACATGTTGCACTTGGTGAAATCAGGTTCTGCCATACATGTTAAAGAAAAACGATCTGGTCTGGGATCAGATTTCATACTTTCTCATACCAAAATAATGTAATTTAAAATAGAATTTTTTATTTTGGATTAAAGATCTTTTCTCTCCTTCGTATTGTCCTCCTTTTTGATGACGGCATAGTGTACCTGTGCAGCTATATATAACCCCCACTGACCTCACTTTCTGTTCAGGTCCTAAAGTAGTTCCAAACATTTTGTACAGAGTTCTGTTCCTCCATGAAACTTCCCTGAGAGTGATAAAAATAGCATATCACAGTTTTTTTTTTCTTGCTGAATTGAGCCGTGGGTGAGAACAAGATGGAGCATCTGTACTGCAGCAAAACACTGCCTTGAAGACAGATTTCATTTGTTTTAACATAATACAACGAGACATTTCATTTCTATCAAGAGACCTAGTCCTGCAGGCTTCAGATTATTTCTCTGTAAAACACTTTCTGTGTTAAATTTCAATGTGAAATTATAGTTTTATAATTATGATTCAAATTATATTATGTAATTTGTATAATTAATCATTTGAATCTGAGATTTTCAGTGTGGTTTCAGGCTTTTGGACTCCATTGAATATGAGACAAAATGTATAAGACACATTTTCAATTTTTCTACCTGGTTTTGTGTGTGAAAGAGTGATGGAAAATATGTGTGTGTGTGTGTGTGTGTGTGTGTGTGTGTGTGTGTGTGTTTTATCACTGACATACGTTGTTTTGAATAAAAAAAAAAGATAATCAAGTTTGCCAGAACATTTCAATTAGATTTACATGCAAAAATATGGCCAGTTTCATTGCTGTTCTGGTTTTCTTAGTGCATGTAAACAGCGACATCTAGTAGTCTCATAAATCATTGCACTGTATCATTTAAGTAAATACTCTATTAGAGTAATGGGAAAATATGGCCCTCCCAGATGAAAGAAATTTATATGGATATAAATATAACCCGCACAAATTGACAGTGAATAATAAAAAACATTTAATGTTTTTAATTGCTTTACAAATGAACCACATCAGCACAACAGAGAAGACGAATCCATCATGCGCTGCCCCACATTTTCCTCTAGATGGCGCAATTGAAGCGTTGCAAATCGGGAACGGACCATCCAGTCACCTCTGGGGGAAACGTTTATTTTATCATTTACGCTTTTTTTCAAGGAAAATAATAAAGAAGTTAACAGTTTGAACTTTAAACATCTGAATGAGAAACTGCTTATTGCAAGCTAAATGGGAAATTAAACTAAAAAGATTTAATGTAATGTGGCACAATCAGAAATTCGCCATGTAGACTATTAGTCTCATCTCCATCAAAGCTGCTGTTCAGAAATAATCCATGTTATAAGCGTTTAATCTTTGGGTAGCTCTGCCGTTTATTGTGCCAGCTTGATCACTGTGTCTGTTCCACTTTGAAAGACAGAGAACTTCTGATCACAGTCGTTGCATAACCAAACTAGTTTTACATTTCTTTGCGCCATTCGCTCTGGGAGACCTCTTCTCCGTTTATGGCAAGCCGTTTTGACTTTTATTCATTCTTAGGATATGAACTTTCACTAGTTAAAATGTTAATTCTTGATATCAAGAATTATATTTCCAGTAGTAACAAAGTTCATTCTTGATATCAACAATTCAATTTCCACTAGTATGAACTATCATTCTTGATATCAAGAATTGTATTTGAATGGCAGCCTATAGCGAGATTTCACTAGTAAAAATACAATTCTTGATATCAAAAATTGCCATTGTTACTAGTGGAAATCTAATTCCCGATATCAGGAATTAACATTTTAACTGGTGAAAATGTAATTGTTGATATCACAAGTTCATATCCTGAGAATGAATAAAAGTCAAAACGGCTTGCCATACCCCGTCAGTCTGGGTTTGACGCTTTTCTGCTTCCATCTTTCTCTTTCTCACCTCTTTACGCGCGTCACCTGCATCCCAGTGGTCTTTCCGAGCCGTGCCCTGATATGGAGCTGTTTTTCTGGTGTTTTTAAATCACTGCTTGGTGAGAAACATCAGAAAAATTCTCATCCTCAAGGATGAGCTCCTGCTGTTTTGTACATAACTAGTTTTCAGAACAGTCCCTTTTGTCATCCTCTTCCTCTCGTTCTCATATCTCACATGTTGTAAACTGTGCCATGCCATTTTAACTAATGTTGTTTGTGCCTGAAAATACCATAAATTGATCTGCATTAATCTGTGACATTTAACTCTAGATACTGAACTTTGCTGCATAATTCATCTGCTTGTGCTGAATGTTACATCAGATTGTGCATCTTGTTGAGGAGAAGTGTGCCATTACATCTGGAAGCAATCAGACTTACAATTTGTTTTCTGAGTGCTTTAGCATGTTGCTAGGTAATTGCTAAGGTGTTCTGAATGGAATCACTAAACACAATTGTGCTACAACACTTTAGCAACTGCCTGAGCTAAAGCACTCAGAACACCTTAGCAACTACCCAGCAACATGTTTAAACCAGCGGCGAGGCCAGACATCTTAAAGTGAGTGGACCTTGGTGAAATAGGGTGGATCAATGCTTACTAAATTATAGCATTTTACAATTAAGGCAATTTAGATCAGTTAAATGTGACAAAATCTATTCATAAATAAAATAACCAATGAACTGAATAACAATAGCTGAATTAACAAAGATAGATGAACATAGGCAGAGTTCTGTAATAATAGCATATTAGCGATCTGGCTAACGATCCTGTGCATATCTAGAGCGTTACATGTTTTTGTGTCGTTGAGCAATGTAGCCAATCACAGACATGTCTGTTGATTTCTTGAATGCAGTGGCCAATCAGATGTGTTTAAAGTAGAATTCACTCTCCGCTCAAAGCCGGAGTTTTTGTCCAGTGCTTGGTTCTGCGCGCTCACAAATCGTCTCATAATGACAAAGTGTAGACATTATGTAAATAAGAGATTCTTTGTGAAGTGTATACAGTAGTGTTGTCAAAAGTACTGTGAGCGATACCAAGTTGGTAGTTAAATTTTAAAAATGTGACACTTTGAGCGCTGTTGATCGGATTCGTAAACACCTCTGATTGGTCATTGTGTTCACATGCTCATCATATATATCTGTGATTGGCTACAATCAACGGTTCAAAAACATGTTAAATAGACCCTCTTCAGCGAGCGCTTACACAGATACACACGGGAGCGTTTGAAAGTATGCGTCTATCAGCGGACCGCTTTTAAATTCAAACACTTCTGTGCGTTGAACATTGTAGCCAATCACAGACATATCTGATGAGCGCGTGAACACAATGACCAATCAGAGGTGTTTACGAATCCGCTCAACAGAGCTCAAAGCTTCATATTTTTAAAATTTCAGTACCAACTTGGTGTTGTGGTCGGTACTTTTGACAACACTAGTAGACAGCTTCATTGATTACAATGGAACATTCTGAGATTGCGCCCTTGAGATGAGTGACAGCTTTTTAGTGATTATAAAGTAAGCGCTCTTTATTTGGTGTCTAGGCGATATGTAGTCAATTCAGAATTTGAATAAAAACATAACCAGTGGCCACATAAACGCTGCAAAGTTTTTGCTAAATTAATGTATTTGAGCTATTAGTATTGTCATGAATGCATGATTTTTTTCTCCTTTGCCACAAAAAAAGTATTTAATGTGAAGTGAAGTGATATGACGTGTGGCCAAGTATGGTGTCCCATACTTGGAATTTGTGTCCTGCATTTCACACACCGAGAACACACAGCTGGAGGGGATAGCTATTTTTATGCTGCGGCACCCAGGGAGTGATTGGGGGTTAGGTGCCTTGGTCAAGGGCACCTTAGTTGTGGGTAATAAGAGTGGAAGAGTGGCCACAACTGCCCCCATTTTTGTGTCTCAATTGATATGGGTGGACCAGCCATCAATCTGAGTGGGCCAGTGCCACCCTGGCCCTTATGCTGTGTTGCCACTGGTTTAACCTCTCCTCGGGTCGTTTTGACCCAAAATTCTTTCTTTCTTGTGTGTTCATCGGAGTGGTCCGAGACTTTGGGAATTTTGTCACACTTGAACTTGGAGTACACACACACACACACACACACACACACACACACACACAAAATGTACTGGATTCAAGATGTTTTTGTGGTTGTAATAGAAAGAGTAACAAACCCTCCCCTCGCAGGTCATTTTGACCCCCATAGGAATGAATGGGAAATGGAGAATTTTTTTTTTTTATTTGTCAAAAAAAAATGCCTAGCAACATGCTTAAACCATTCAGAACACCTTAGCAACTGCCTAGTGATGTGCTTAAACCATTCAAAACACCTTAGCAACGGCCTAGTGATGTGCTTAAACCATTCAGAACACCTTAGCAACTGCCTAGTGATGTGCTTAAACCATTCAGAACACCTTAGCAACTGCCTAGTGATGTGCTTAAACCATTCAAAACACCTTAGCAACTGCCTAGTGATGTGCTTAAACCATTCATAACACCTTAGCAACTGCCTAGTGATGTGCTTAAACCATTCAAAACACCTTAGCAACTGCCTAGTGATGTGCGTAAACCATTCAGAACACCTTAGCAACACCCTAGTGATGTGCTTAAACCATTCAGAACACCTCAGCAACACCCTAGTGATGTGTTAAACACTTATAATGCTTTAATAACTGTCTAGAGATGTGTTAAAACACCTGGCTAGCAACTGCCTAGCAACAAAACTATATATATTCTTAATTTTTAAAAATGTTTGTCCATATTCGAGACAAATTTGGGTTGAAACAATACAGTATTTTTTAGAGTATGCTTTGCATCTGCATGGAACCATGCTTAAACCATTGAGAACACAATTGGCAACTACCCACAACTTGTGACATTTTCTTCAAAAAATGCAAAAATTGTTTTCACATATTCATGTTTCACAAGTTATCGTTTACTTATAAACAGGAATAATGCCATGGTTCTTCTCTGAAAAGGTCCTTTTTGAAAAGATTTTGTGCTGTGCTTGAGACTTATTATATATACATTTGTTTATTTGTTGTCCCTTTGATTCACTGTCTGAAATGATCAATCTTTAAAAAGGTTCTCATTGCAGCCGTCCCCATAGACGGCCAAAGGGCTGATGGGAAATGAGGCTTGGCTGGTAAATCTAACTTCTTCTTGATTAGGGGCAATCGACAGTAACAGGGCTGGTGGTTACTCATCTTAAAAAGACATTAGAGATGTGCTCAGCAAAGCCTTCAAAGCCTTCTGGGTGATGATCACGATCAAACCACCTCATTTGTTTTTGACGGAGGAAGGCTGCATCTGTGATTTGGGCTCTTTGATCATTAGGTTTTCTATCCTAAAGCCATTATTTTATAGACATTCAGATGTTGTAATGGATCTAATGCTGCTAATGACTTTCTCTCTTTCCAATTGCAGGTCATGTGCCTTCAAGATTTTTTCGGGGAGGAGGACATCTTCATCGCATGCGGCCCGGAGAAGTTCCGTTACCAGGATGACTTCCTGTTGGATGAGAGCGGTAAAAAACTCCTCAGTTGTTTCCTTTGTGTTCATTTCAGCGAAAGAACACTACTTATCATGATCTCATCAGCATGAGGTCTGCGTGGATAGCGTCTTCCGCCTACACAGAAACTTTCTCTTTGTCCCGTCTTGAATGAAGAACATCCTATTAACAATTAGTTCATAACCAACTTATGAATGAGTCCATTAAAAATTCATCCCACAAATGTGGAATATAAAAGAAAGGCATATTCCCCCTTAACGCCTACACCAACCACTTCTGGGTTTGTGCCGTCTCCACTTGTCCTAGATGGATAGACCTTCCTCTCCTCTCCTCTCCTCTCCTCTCCTCTCCTCTCCTCTCCTCTCCTCTCCTCTCCTCTCCTCTCCTCTCCTCTCCTCTCCTCTCCTCTCCTCTCCTCTCCTCTCCTCTCCTCTCCTCTCCTCTCCATGTTTTCCTGTTGTGTTGTTGTCAGGAAATGAGAATCTATAAGTGGCTCTGTCTGGTTTCCTTTCATTAATGGTGTGGAGAGACAAAGGCTGTTGCCGGTTTGACTCTGTGCTGATGTGAGCTCAGCTCAGTAAAGTGCAGGCGCCCCAGTTTTCTGAAGTGTGTTCGGAAGAGCTCTCTCTATGATTGTTGCATGTTTTGCCCCATAATTTCCTCATTGGCTGCAAAAAACTCTATCTATCCATCCATCTATCCATCCATCCATCTATCTATCTATCTATCTATCTATCGATCTATCTATCTATCTATCTATCTATCTATCTATCCTTTGTCTATCTGTACATCTATCTATCCTTTGTCTATCTATCTATCTATCTATCTATCTATCTATCTATCTATCTATCTATCTATCTATCTATCTATCTATCTATCTACTCTTCGTCCATCTATACATCCATTCATTTATCTATCCGTCCATTTATCTATCTATCCATCCATCTTTCTACACTTCGTCCATCTATATATCCACTCATTTATCTATCCGTCCATCTATCTATCTATCTATCTATCTATCTATCTATCTATCTATCTATCTATCTATCTATCTATCTATCTATCTATCTATCTATCTTTCTACTCTTCGTCCATCTATATATCCATTCATTTATCTATCCGTCCATCTATCTTTCTACTCTTCGTCCATCTATATATCCATTCATTTATCTATCCGTCCATCTATCTATCTATCTATCTATCTATCTATCTATCTATCTATCTATCTATCTATCCATCTTTCTACTCTTCGTCCATCTATATATCCATTCATTTATCTATCCGTCCATCTATCCATCCATCTATCCGTCCATCTATCCGTCCATCTATCTATCTATCTATCTATCTATCTATCTATCTATCTATCTATCTATCTATCTATCTATCTATCTATCTATCTATCTATCTATCTATCTGTACATCCATCCATCTATCTATCTATCTATCTATCTATCTGTACATCCATCCATCTATCTATCTATCTATCCATCCATCCATCTTTCTACACTTCGTCCATATATATATCCACTCATCTATCTATCTATCTATCTATCTATCTATCTATCTATCTATCTATCTATCTATCTATCTATCTACTCTTCGTCCATCTATACATCCATTCATTTATCTATCTATCTATCTATCTATCTATCTATCTATCTATCTATCTATCTATCTATCTATCTATCTATCTACTCTTCGTCCATCTATACATCCATTCATTTATCTATCTATCTATCTATCTATCTATCTATCTATCTATCTATCTATCTATCTATCTATCTACTCTTCGTCCATCTATACATCCATTCATCTGTCCATCTGTCCATCTGTCTATCTATCTATCTATCTATCTATCTATCTATCTATCTATCTATCTGTCCAGCTATCCGTCCATCCATCCATCTTTCTACACTTCGTCCATATATATATCCACTCATCTATCTATCTATCTATCTATCTATCTATCTATCTATCTATCTATCTATCTATCTATCTATCTATCTATCTATCTATCTATCTACTCTTCGTCCATCTATACATCCATTCATCTGTCCATCTGTCTATCTATCTATCTATCTATCTATCTATCTATCTATCTATCTATCTATCTATCTATCTATCTATCTATCTATCTCTTCATCCATCTATCTATCTAAACATCCATCCATCTGTCCATCCCTCTATCTCTTCATCCATCTATCCATCTATCTCTCCATCTTTTTCTCTCTGTCTGTCTCTATCCATCCATCCATCCATCCATCTTTCTACTCTTCATCCATTTATCCATCTATCTGTCCATCCATCTATCTATCTCTCCATCTATCTCTCCGTCTCTATCTGTCTGTCCTTCCATCCGTCCGTCTGTCTGTCTGTCTATCTATCCATCTATCTCTTCATCCATCTATACATCCGTTCATCTATCTATCTATACATCCATCCATCTGTCCATCCCTCTATCTCTTCATCCATCTATCCATCTATCTCTCCATCTTTTTCTCTCTGTCTCTTTCTGTCTGTCTCTATCCGTCCATCCGTACGTCTATCTATCTATCTATCTATCTATCTATCTATCTATCTATCTATCTATCTATCTATCTATCTATCTATCTATCTGTCTGTCTGTCTGTCTGTCTGTCTGTCTGTCTATCTATCTATCTATCTATCTATCTGTCTGTCTGTCTGTCTGTCTGTCTGTCTATCTATCTATCTATCTATCTATCTATGCACTGTACAGAACAAATTTAATGAATATCAAATGATTTATCACAGTGAATTAGAGCGAGTGTGGTCAATCATGAGTAGAGATTTAATTATGAAGGCACTAGTAGAGGGACACGTGCCGTTCTAATGAGTTTTGATCAGAGCCGAGAGGAACATATGAAGCATGCCGATGGCAAGATGGATGGAGCCAAAATGGCAGCCTTTGACAACAATGATTTCCCTGAAGAATGCATATTTAATACAATATGAGCAGAATGGTAGCCTATTATGGGACTCTGATATCCCACGTTCATTTTTATTTGATCCATAATACTCAAAGTTATGAAATCATTATTGTTGATGAAGATGATTATGTAAGACTGTGATTAACAATTGTGAGAAAACATATTTTTAAAACTAGACTGTATTATATAAGGAGGTGATTTGTTAGTACTGGAGAGTTAAGGGGTGAAACTTGCTCTCTACATGTAACTCCATTGAGACAAGTGTGAAGTGGCATCCTGCCCTTCACGAAATCCTGCCTTAATAGACTGTGGCATTTACTGTCATACCTGGTGTCGCAGTCTTATTGCTCTCTGAATGTATTATGTACACAGGGTTATTGCAGCAAAAGTGGTATAGATAAACATGGAGAATGCAAGGGGCTAGGCAACACTTCGTCTGCAGAGAATCTAATTTAATCCCCAGTCTCTGATCTGTATCTAGGGTTAGGCCTTTTTCTCACTTGTAGCAATGCCATCTTTTTGATCACACTTGCATAAATGTGTTTCAACAAGCAGATGGTTTTTGAAGGAAGATTAATTTAGTGCTTCAGTTTAAGGATTATTTTTGGGTAGAGTTTGAGTTTTAGAGAGGATTTGAGATTGCAATCAAACTAGACAGTCATTTGTTGTAGTAAAAACTGTTGAAATAATGATTTAGCTATTAATTTAAAGACACAATATGTAAGATTTTTGCATTAAAAATCCCAAAACCACTAGTACAGTGTTATATATTTTGTTAACTTGTGTACATTATCCCAAAGGTTTCCAACATTTAAATTCAAAGAAGTTCACAATTGCAAACAGTGTTATGTCCCTCCTCATTGCGTTTCTCCTCGGTTTCCGCTTTTACTGCTGAAACCAGGGAAGCGTCAAAAAACTGAAAAATGCTGCCTTCTGAGGATGCATTTCAAAGTAGGAAGGCATCAAGGCATGTTCAAATCCAAAGTTAGCTTAACTTCCTGTCTCATGAGATTCCTTCATCTAATCTACTTTTGAAGGCAGCATAGATGTATCCATCACTGCATTTGATATCCCACAATCCTGTGCTTTCCATTCTGTGACAGTTGAGCTTGAAAATAAAGATGGCTACTGAAAGTTGCAGTTGGTGGTCTGTTTGTGTTATTGTATGTTTTTGACTATTGTTTTGCATTTTTGATGTCATTTCTAGAGAGAAATTACTATGGTAGTAATGAAATATTTGCTTAGTTATCACCAAAGCTTGCACTTTTTTGCAGTAGTTCATTAAACCACAACGTTGCCTCTGAAGTCTGTCTAAAATCAGTTTCGTGAGGTGCCTTTGTGCACAAACGCTGTCTGCAAAGTCATTGCCTGATAGGGCAGCAAGTTTTTGAATGCAGCCCATGGCAAAACATTGAGCACCCCCCCACTGATATAGTCCACTTGAAGGACTGAATGAAAATGAATGATTGAATTTGGAAACTGAGTGCTGAAAGGGCTGTCGCTTTAAACCGGTTAATAATCGTTTGAAACTTAGCAAACTGGTAGCTCCAGTAGTAATGATAAGATTTATCATGGAACTATGTATTAACCCTAATCTTCTGGCGAGACGCAGGAATTCATTGGGCATGGCAGTGTAATTAAATACAGAATGCGTTATATATACTGTATATAGTCATTTATACATGTATATAGTCATATAGTAATCTTACATTACTTGCGGCTAATTCATCAGAATGAAACAAAATAATGTGATCAAACGTAAGTTATAAAACATTTCCTCATCCACCATGAACATGATTTGTTAGTCCCGTCAGATCGATTTCCATTGGCAGTGGAGATGAAGATGAAGGTGAAGTGGAGGTCACTCCATTACTCCACACTCCTTCACAGCGTCAAGTTGCACCTTTGTTATTGTTTTGAGTATGCGACCTCTAGTGGTGAAACGTACATACTGCACCTTTAATCGCCCTAAAAGTTGACAGCATCATTTACTTGCCCTCATGTCGTTCCAGACCGTTCTTTCTTGCATGTACATTTTTCAGCTGCCAAAGTATGAACGAAGTAGAAGTATTTTAATTAGTTACTCAGACTTTTGGGCTCCACTATCTAATGTGATTTTGTTGTCCGACAGAGTGCCGAGTGGTGAAATCATCATCCTATGGGAAGATGGGGTCTTTAAACAGAAGCTCTCCCAGAAGTTTTGCCCTTTCCAGACGCAGCAAGTCTCCTTCTGGATCAGGTAATGATCATATATGCATGTATATGCCTGTTTATGCAACAGCAAATGCTTCAAACATCCTCTCTCCGTTGATTGAACATTTGGTAAAAGAAAATAATTAACTTCTCACATCAGATAATAAACAAACTAATAGGAAGTCATGCGTGTGTGACAGCTCTCCGTGCAGTAAAGCACCCCTCTGTGTGTGCACCCCTGGAGCGGAGTGTGTTTGCTGGTTTTGAGTTTGAATTGTGTTCAGATATAGCTGTCTGATTCAGAAGGGCACATCCCGATGGAAAGGAGTCAAAGACAAGAGATATGAGATATTGAGGCATGAGGGAGGGAGGTAGATGGGGTGATGAGAGAGAGAGAGAGAGAGAGAGAGAGAGAGAGAGATGGAGGGGGGTAGTGTGACTCAGTCTTGCAGATCCACATCAAATGTTGTGCAGTGAATACCGTTGAGTGTGATCTGAATTATAGGCACTATGCGGTTTGCTTTTGCTCCAGTTTGCATTGGTGATTATCATATTCAAATGCCATGTTATAATACATGCTACTCCATATTCCAAAAAGCTAATAGTATAAGCATCATGTTAGTGTTGAAAAAAACATGGTACTTTGCAGAGTCTTAATTGTACTGCAAACCAGACTTGCTTATTTATTAGATTTTAGGTATACAGGTTTGAATGAGTGTTTCTAGTACATTTTTGTCAGCTTTTTATGGATAAAACAAAAAACACATGCACTTCCTATTGATGCTTTTCTGTGTATCTGTGCCCTAGTTTTCCCAAAAACACCGCCTTTACATCTTCACCTCTGTAAGATTTCTAAAAGCTGCTAGTTGATTTTTTTTTTTTCCTCTAGCCAAGTCGTCTGTTATATGATTGGTTTAAATCGTACGAGTTGAATCTCTATGAGTAGAGGTTTGGCTCAGAGTTCTATCTGGTCGTCATGGAGACGCCGGCTATGGGAGCTGTGCCTTGGAGACAATAGAGGTGCCCATATATGGGCGTCTCTTCCTGTTTGGCAGGCTTAGCGGAAGCAGGCTCAGAGAGTGCGGCTCATCATTTCTAGTCAGGCGGCTGTTTCTCAGCAGACACTCGCAGACGTGATCCATAAGAGCATGGAATCGGTTTCGCTTCAAGTGCTTGGTGTGCCGGTCATCAATTTTCATCATTCAGCCTGTTAATCCTTTAAGAAACCCCGGGGTGAGGGAGAATATGCCAGCTTGACACATGTTTGCAAAGGTTTATTTACCGGTCTGGTTTAAGGATAATTTTACTGCAGTTTGATGACAGTTCTAAGAAATTAAAAAGTATGCTGGTTATATTGATTCTTTATCTGCCAGGGTTTTCAATCAGAAGATCTGTGAAGAGCATAGGCTGTATAAAAAAGAAATTTCTTTAATTGTAATGTAATATTTAACTATTGTCTAACAAAGTGTTATATGTTAAAGGGTTAGTCCACCCAAAAATGAAAGTTCTGTCATTAATTACTCACCCTCATGTCGTTCCAAACCTGTAAGACTTTCGTTCATCTTCGGAACACAAATGAAAATGTTTTTAATAAAATCTGAGAGATTTCTCTCCCTCCATAGACAGCTACACAACCACCACTTTGAAGCTTCAAAAAGTTCAAAAAGAGATCATAAAACTAATCCAATTGAATTGAGTGGTTTAGTCCAAATTTTCTGAAGGCATTTTGAGGGGCAATGACTCAAACCAAGAAAAAAGACAAAAACAACAACAGAACAACTTTTTTAATGTACCAAATACAAGTAATTAATTATAACATTAAAATTAAGCATTATTGCAATAATATCCTCAAAATAAAGGTTTAATTTATTTTAACCTGCAGCTTTAATTCCTAAACAGTGTGAGAAATTAGCTTTTCCATTAATATTTGCCAGTAGGTGGCGGCAAGACACTGCTTAAATCAGTGAGTCATTGAATCATTTAATTCAACTGATTTGTTCAAAACAACACCACTGAGTGCTGTGTTTGTTTGGAACCATTTTCATGAAAATTAAAACATATATTATGTATTTTAGTATTTTATTGATCTGTGGTATAAAAATCAATATCACATTTGCAAACACGCTGGTAGGTTATTGGAGAAAAACAGCTCTCTTTCTCGATAGGGCATCTTGTATCTTGTTTAAAAAGAAACTCATTAGATGGGGTTTTTTTGCTCCCAATTTTGGGGCATTTTTATTTATTTTGGTGGCAGTTTTGCTCCTACTAAAACATGACAGCCTATATAATTGAAAGATTACTCCATTTATTTTGATGGAAATTTGTGTCAATCTTAAAAACAAACAGAAATATCTTTTGATTGTTAACAAACCTCAAATTGCAGAATGAATTGCTTAAATTTCCAGACTGTGTCAGCTTAACTGTACTGTTTATACTGCGTGTTTAAGCCCCGTTCATTCTACATCAATCCCAATAGACCTTTTTCAAGCACTTTGATTAGTTCACTTCAGTATTTTGTGCTGCTTCATAAAAATGTGTGTATTGCAAAAGATCACGGTGATAAATAGATTTATAGTGCATTTTTTGTGTTGCAACGTTTTGTCTGCTGAGTTCCGTGTGAGCTGCGCAGCAAAAATCGTCCTCGCCAGAGTGAGGACAAGTCAACTATTAACAAGACTTTTTGTTGATCTATCATTATCATCCCATATTGAGAATAAACAGCAATATATTTATCTTATTTATTTTTGTGTGTAAGTGTGTAAGGCATAAATTGTGATCGTGTTAAGATAAGATTAATTTTGAAGCACTGCTCTCTTCTAGTCCACCAACAAAAAAAAAGTTGGGGAATTTCTGCAGATTATCCACAGACAGGAATGTAAAATAAACGTTGATATGGAGGAGAGAAGGGAACAGGGGGTGCAGCTGGAGTGCGAGCGAGAAATGGAAACCCTGAAGTGGATCTGGAGCAGCAGAGTCGATACAGAATGCATTTAGCGTGGATTGAAATCCACCCCGCTGAGTCCGCTCATATATATGCCCAAGAGGGCAAAGGGGCAGTGGCTCGGGCCCCGTAGCTTCTGTCATCTGATTGAACTTTTTTAGCAAATAAAAGGCCTTTTATTATAATTCTATAAATGTCCACATTCAGGTCGTGGTACACGTGACTTAATGCTGTGAATTTTTTATAATGTAAATGGAAGAATAACTTTTATCTGTCACCATTTACTCACCTTGTTGTCATTCCAAACCTGTATGAATTTCTTTTTATTTTCTGTGGCAGACTAAAGAAGATATTTTAAAGAATGTTTTTTTTGTCTATAATGAAAGCCAGTGGGCTCTATTTGTATTTTGTTAATTGTAATATGAACAAAAACAGACACACCGGTTTGGAACGTATTGGAACATGAACTCGCTACGTAATGATCCGTTATACAAACACATGCCTCACATCGTCTTTATTTCTCGCTCACCTACTAGGAGTCCCACACTGGTGTGGGCAGGTGTATACATAGTGGAGGCGTCCTGTACTTTCTCAGCAAGACACAACCAGTGCACGGATATGATTGCAATTGCAATTTTGTAGCTGTTGCGTTGCTTTTTGTTTATTGCTACTTCTAGATGTGTAGTCGATTGCAATCACATCTTCCGGAAAAAACAATGGTCAATTTATAGTCTAAAAACTCCCCTCACTGAAAGGATCAAACAGACTGGCTGAGAGACAGACATCTGCCTTTTAATCTGTCAGACAGCGTAGGTCAAATGTGAGATATTTCTTGGGATGAATCAGATTAGCGATTTCAAGAAAGGTCTAGCTTTGCTTACTTTAAGTGCTGTCTCTGAGAGAAGCTGCTCACTGTATGAGTGCTGTTTATATAATACACCCTGTCAAGCTAAGTATAGCACATTGATTTCTGTTTGAGAGTGGCCTGGACACCTTTAAACACACATGAACGCACTTTACCTGATGAATTTCTATACAAATGGCCCCGATGTACTGTTTGTGTACAGTTACGAGATGCCTTTTGTTTTTTAACACAACGAAAAACCAAAGCCTGTGTCATCCTACGGATTATTCACAGTTTGAGCAGCACGATCAAGTGTTGAGCATGACAACACATTTAGAGGTGCTTTAACAAAGGATACACAGCAAGACAGACATAAACAGCCTCTCTCTGTCATATTTATCAACAGCTGTGTGGGATGGCGGAGATGGTTCATTACAGACTGCATCTCTTTCTGTGCCTGTCCTATTTACTAAAGGCATCCTTCCAATGGATTTCTGATCTATAATCTTAGGTCGTTCTCCTCACGAATTTCTGTTAAGATTTCCTTTGAATTTGCACGGAGGAGCTTGGCCTCGTAGTCGACTGAATTTTTATCTGAGCAGTTTATCCAGAGAGTAAACTTTAATTAGAGCACCAGAGAGTAATCTTTAATCAGCTCGAAGCACCGCTGGCTGACTGTCCTCAGGAAATGCAGAGCTGCTCCTGTCACTCTAATTCAGAGACCTTGTTATTATTCCTACTGTGTAATTCCGGCCAGTCGCTCAGCTCGTTACTGACAAACTCACAAACAGCTCATTAATTCATTATGATGTGCCCTACTGCAGGAAAACTGAACTATAACTTCTGTTAAGGAACACTCCTTACGATTACCTATGATTCATCGGTGCACATCTGTTACCTTTTTTAATCAAAGTGTATTCACTTATAAATAAAGAATATAAAGTTGTTCCACGTTGGAAATGACTTTACTTCAGTGGATGTTAGCTAAACTCTAAGAAAAGTCATGTTGCCAGCGCCATGCTCTACTGTTTGAGCCAGACATGTTCACAAGTCCCTAAAGGCCAAGTCCAAGTCACTTCTCAAGTCTTTGTTCTACTTTCAGCTAGCTATTGTAATTAACAGTGTTTAGAAATATCAAAACTGATTTCTTCTTCAAAAATGTATAATATAGCACTCAAAGTATTACTTAAATCAGTGTAATTTCCCAACCCTGTTCCTGGAGGCACACCAACAGTACACATTTTGGATGTCTCCCTTATCTAATCCATTCATTTCAGGCCTTGGAGTCTCTTCTAATGAGCTGATGAGTTAAAGGTGTGTTTGATTAGGAAGAGTTAAAAAATGTGTAGTGTTAATGTTCCTCCAGGAACAGGGTTGGGAAACACTGACTTAAGTCATTAATTTATTTTTTATTCACTATCAAAAACTATTAGTTTCAGACTATATAAAATTGTACCACTTGGAGCTCAGGAACGGTCACCATGACAAAAAAAAAAGAGCTGTGTATTTTCAGCTATTTGAGTTGCCATAGCTTGCTGTAGTTCTAAAGCAACGATGAGTAATGTAGTCTACCAGTAACAAAACCCATGTATAAACCATAGACCGTATTAAACAATGGATGTAGTGTCCGTGAACTCACCCATAGGTTTGTGAAGAGCATTTTTTAAAGCCCAAAGTGGACAGAGCCAGCTGTCGCAATCTTGCGTGACTTCCGGATAAACGAAAATGGGCAAAGAGGTGGGATGTGGGTGGAGCTGAGGCAGCAGATGTGGGTGGAGCTGAGGCAGCAGATGTGGGTGGAGCTGAGGCAGCAGATGTGGGTGGAGCTGAGGCAGCAGACAAATGGCTAGTAGTGACAGCAGCTGCAATCCATCTGTCACTCAAGTGGCCACGCCCTTAATTATGCAGAACTATATAATATAAGGGAAATGGATTAGTTATAAAAAATTCACCCCCTCCCTGTTGTCATGAAGGGCAAAATTAGCCATAGACCAAAACTACTTTTTGTACCAACCAGGCGGTAAACTTTTTTTTTCTGCTGTAAAGTTGGGCATTTTAACATCTGTGGGATTGACTCTCTTTTGGAGCCTGTCTCTAGCGGCCAGTGGATGAATTGCAGTTTAGGCACTTCCATGTTGGATTCAAGAGAGAGACCTGAAGGTTGCGGCTTTGTATAAACAAGCGTTACAGTAAATAACACAAAGAACAGCATTCCCTTCTGTCTGTCATTTGTGATCAGGTAATATAATAAACACCCCCCGACTCAACAGACTGATCTGTGGAAATGAGTTGGACAGGGTCATAAATTTCGTATGAAGGTGTCCGTCCCATCCATATGCTATATATGGATATTATATGCACATGGTAGCAAGTACTTGAGGAAAAAACATGAAAAGGACATCGATATGTAACTCTTGAAAATGGACAGCGCTCCTATAGATTAATTGATTGCTTTTCAAATTAAAAGACATGAAGATTATCACAAGGTAAAACTTGGCTGCATTGTTAATGATTTTTGGTCATTTTTATAACAGAACTTTTCCAATGGGTGATGAATACGAGTGCCTTCAGATCCATCATGCGGGTTTAATAATGCTTTAGTAGCTTGATCTGTTTGTTGCAGCACAGATTTACAGGGAATGAATGAATCAAGAATGATTAATAAAATGTCGTGTTTCATGTTGTCATGTGGGGTAGTAAAGAGAGAACGTAATCGGGAATTCCTTGAATGAGTTGTTTTTCACAAGCCTCTGTCTTCAAGACCAAGTCAAGTCCCGAGTCAGTTTTTCACGACCCCAAGTGCGACTCGAGTCCAAGTCGCAGACTCGAGTTTCCAGCTACAGGAAAAAACACCCATTTCCAATCCACTCAATTCCCAATGAATAAAATAAAGTCCCATCCTATTTTTCCCTGTTTTACTAAATTTCCTTAATACGAAAGTAAAATGAGTTGTGAATGTTGTTCACAACTTTATATGTAAGGTCAGAATCAATAGTCTATTGAGATGCACAATATATAAGGCCAATATTAGCATTATTGTTTTTTAAATTATCCATCAGAAAAGAAGAAGCCCAATTACAACAAATTTCAAAAGCTGTTAGGTTAGGTAGTTATATTTTTGTGTATTCTAATGTTGGGATTTCACTAATCATGTCAATTATTGGAGTCTACAATGGGAATGCTGTTTAAAAAGAAAAAGTATAAACAGATGAAAAGAATGATCAGCTCTCTGTCCGCATCGCTCTTTGTCTGCAATAAAAACGGTTGAAAAGTCATGTTTGTTTGCATGTTGGTGATGGAATACATTTTTCGTAGCTCTTATTGCACAGGGACTGATATTACTGTGTCCTGGTCCACTCTTGTCTATCTCCTCTCTGAAAGCCTGTTGTGCATATCACATAGATGCACCATAAATAGAAATTTCATTAAAAATGATATCCACTGTGAGACAGATGCGCTTTCGTGAATGTACTCAGAGCAGAGCGCCCCAGAAGACAGACAGAACCACTATCTGGATGTTCCAAATTCTTTAATAATGCAGTAGTGTGTTTATATATAGTGCATTGCATAATTTGTATATTTCGTTCTTATGCCATGTAAATTATGCCATTTATATTTTCTCCATCATTTCTCATTTTTTGAACATCTCATATTTTCTATATTGATTTATAGTCACTTTTTTGTAATGTCTATTCAATGATTTGCTCATCTGCGCCAGTAATGTAATGTCTTTTGAACTGTCCTTCAGGCTTTTCTCTGCTCATATTTGTGTGATGAATTTAATAATAAAAAAATGGAATCAATTAAAATCCCCTACAAACATAATCATCTCTTCTGTGATTGATCATAAGTCATTCATATTCAGAAGTTATTTCTGTTTAGCTGTAGTGGGAGTGTTAGATCAGGACAGGGGTATGTCAGGGGAGGACGCTGTGCCTCTTTTACGGTCCCTTTTGAATCATATCCTCGTTTTGAATTATGGACAAAGGGTCAGATGCAAACAGCGGACCAAACTGCACCTGGTGTGAAAAAGAGAGAAGTAAACAGCAGAGAGAGAGAGAGAGAGCGAGAGAGAGACAGAGGAGGAGAGATGAGAGAGGTCACATCACTGGATCCATCCTCCCACAGCTGAGCATGTTACACAAGAGCAAACTCAGAGTCATTTTTCTCTTTTCACTAAATTTATATTTGTATTATAAACCATGCTGAACTCATCCCATACAGTACATAAAATATGTCCATTCTCCCTGCAGTCTCCTGCAATGCTGTAACATCCCCTATATTTTGCAGTCATTTATGTTTGTGTATTTATGAGGGAGCGCTGGAAGGTGGGAATAGATTCGACCTCAGCAGGTTGGGTTATGAACGGGATATTTGATTGCTTTCAGTCATGAAAATGGAAGCTGTCAAACCTTATGCTCATAACGAAAACATTATTATTGAGGTTGTGATAATATGAGGAATATTTTTCAATCAGTTATTAACTGACTTAAACTGATACTTGGTTGGTGCCCAACCCAATCTAGTTTTGAAAATTCCTTGCTTTAGATGTTCTTTGATCTTTACAGTGTAAAAAAAAAAAAAATACAGTAAAAAAAATGGAGAACTTTACTGTAAAAAATACGGTAGCAATCTGGTATAATGTTTATGGGACAGCTGTCTATTTTACAGTTCAAAACCATATCATTTAAATGTTTATATTGTAATAATTACTATTCGTAATCGTTTATTTTACACACTGTAGAAAAAAATTGTTAAATTTACAATGAAAAAACGTATCTCATTAACTGATATAATGTTAATTTACCTTGAAATAATACAGTAATAACCACTAAACACAGAAGTGATGAAAGTCACATGATGAATCAAAGCTCATCTCAAGCAGCTTTTCCAAAAGCTGAGAAGGACAGTATATATAGAAGGTGCACACAGTGTTATTTACACAAACACTAAACATCATGGTAACGCACTTGAAATTTTAAAAATGCAATAAACATTAATTTAACAACATTAGATGTAACATATAACCTTTATGTACATAATTGATTAGAAAATCTAAGAAGAAACTGTCTAAAATACATCAAATGTGAAGTGCCACTCAGGAAATTGTGGGAATGTCAATTTAGGGTTTTTCGCTGTAAATTATACAGTGACTTATTTTTTACTTCCAAAAACTATAAATTTAACGACATTTTACCGTAAAAAATACATTAAATGTACTGTTAGATCTATTACAGTTATTCACCGTATATACTACAGAAACTTTCTGTAAACCAATTAACTGTTTTTCACCATAGTATTTTTACAGTCTTTTACTGTTAAAATCACTCTAATTTTTTCAGTGGATATTTGGATAACCTTATCTCAGGGGGTAGGACAGCTTGTTGCCATTTTTTGACTGGGAACTTTGAGAACGTGTTGGAGAACTAACCCCAAAATAAAACAGCGATGAGTCTGTCTGTGAAGCATCATTTGCATCAAATTAATGAAGCACCACAGATTGTGCTAATGACTGTACTTCTTCCCCCCAGTCTGACACACACACACACACACACACACACACACACACACATACACACTAGTATTACATAGGCTATTAGTGAAGACATAGATGAAGTGGTTTTTATATTGAGGTAAAATTTTGTCCTTCACACATATCTCTTGATATTCAAAGCAAAACCTCTTCAAATGTCTTCACAAGTTGTTTTTTTGACATATATTTATGAGGAAAATTTTTAGACCTCTTAGACCAAGATTTTAACCTCACAAGTGTAGCAAATTCTGTAAACACACACTGCATGCATTTCAAAGAGAACTCAAAACCTCTTCAGTTCAATGTTTTTGTTTTTGGCAGGAAGACATTTAGAGAATTAATCACTTGCAATACTCTGAATGCTGAAAGAATTGACATCTACCAAGCTATTATTGAGCGTTGTCTGTTTCCTGTAAACACCACATAGATCACACAAGGTCAGGTTGACAAATTGCTTTTATAAAGAAGCTCTTGTTATAGGCTTTTTAAAACACCTCAGTATTCACTTGCTACTAAGATGTTATTCAGAAACCAAATGATTCATGAATTAAATAATTATATGAATACCTGAAAACAGATAGGCTAATACATAACTGAGTAAATTAATACATAAATAATTAAATAAATACCTGACATCAAATAATAACCAACTAAATAACGCCAGATTCGACATTTTAAGTAGGTTCATTGAAGTGAATTGGTCATTTGACATGATTTTTTCACTACATAAGCAGCGAGACCTTAGAAATTACTATTTCATGTTAAAATACGGTAGTGTTTATGTTTGTATCTGGCCGTGGTTTGAGTGCCATTAAAGGTCTGTCGGTGAGAATATTCGGCGCGTTTCCACCATTACCTCAGCCCGCGCGCCTCCCACTTACCGTACTGCACTGGCTCAGGCGCGCGTCACAGCAACGCAAGCAGACTGCCAGCCAATGAGCGAGCAGCGGCTCACGCTCTGTACTCCGCTCTGCTCTCCGCTGCTCCATTCATTGGAATCCGCGCTCAGCGAGTGCTGCTGCTTTCTCCCACCTGGAATAGCACTGTGTCTCAAGATGCTGCAATACGAAGGTAGGAGAGGCGCATTCGGTGCTCTTTTGTGGATACATGGGAAGCTGGCTTTTATTTTCAATGACAGAGTTTGATAGTGTTGTTTATTCAGCTGTGTTGAATGCCAGAAGGATTTTGATTTGATATGTATTCATTTATATATGAATAAGCATGCTATTGATTTAGTTAGTCTTTACAGGGTGTTGAAACATTTTTGTTTAAACGTCTTGAACTGAGATTGTTTTTTGCGCTGTCTGTCAAACTTGATATGACATTTCCATATTTGTCTGCTACAAAATAAAATAGTTTAGAAATCTACTATTTATCGCTGGACTGTAAATGAATGAGAATTTAGAATGTTTATGCCAACCCTCATGTCATTTTAAGCATTTTAGCAGCAAGTAACCTTATATATATAGTTCATAATTAATATTTTATAATTTTTATGTCTTTAAAAATAAATTGCATGAAAACACATTGGTTTATTTTTTATAACTTCACTTCAAGCTTTGACCTTTTCCATTCATTCATATGCTCATAGCTGTGGCTTTTAGTGAATAAGAAAGAATATGGTGTAATTAAAAATAATTATTTTTGCTACCTATTTAAATTTTTATGGTCTGCATAAATTGCTGTTTTGACAGGATGTTTTTTATGTCCTGGCGACATTGTAACATATGAGAGAGTGTTAAACTGGCAAGAGATGCGTCCTAATCTGTATCAGCAAATAGAGGCAGTAGCTTGTGAATATGAATCAGCTTGGTGTTGACTGAGAGTTCGGATCTTCTCAGTCATACCACGACTGATGGGCCTTGGAAGATGTGAGTGTGTAGAAACGGAGGGATTTGTGCCACTGGGTGTGTGGCACTCTATCCAAAGAGGATTTGTTTAGGGATGCGAATGTGGGAAGCAGGAGCAGCTGTGTGGGCGATTTCTTCTCTTCTTACTCACAGACAGGCTTTTGAAAATCTCACTCTTTGAATATAAGAGCACTGGCAGCCTCCCGGGGCTCTTGGAATATTTGCTGAGCTTCATTCACAAACTTTGTGCACTTTTTTTAATGAACTCAAGCATGTTTCCTCTTTCCTTTTGTAGTGAATGGGACTCCAGCCAGTCAGCTGTCCACACCCCATTCTGCAAAGTCACCCAGTCCGTCTCCCACCAGCCCAGGGAGCTTGAAGAAACGCAGGGTAAGACAACATGCTCTCTTCAATCACCCTAGTACACACACAAACACACACACAGGCCATGTTTTTACATTAGCTCATATAAACATAAACCTCAGATCTTTTCCTGTCCATCTGGTGCATTTGATATCTATTTTCAATTCTACTGTGTTAAATTGTGTCCTTTATACAGTTTTTATCATGGTGTGATTTGGGTGTTTAGATCCTTTTCCTCTTAGATAGAACATCCTATTGCCCTCCGCCACCATCTCAGGCTCTATATAACGCGCTCCTTCTATGTTCTCAGGAAATGGACAAGGCCATCATTGACAGCACAGCTTAACTTCCCCACTTCTTCAAAGTGGCACTATGATCCACAGTCAATCCTTAGTCTGGGCCACCACTTTTGGAGATTTTATGTGCTCTTTCTGTCTCTAGTGGACTTTGAGCTTGACTTCTGCTTGTAGTAGAGCAGCAATCATCAAGTAACATTGAGGATCCAAAATTAACATTTTCCATTATCTGCCAATGGCGAGTTTTTGAGAAAATTGACCATAAGTACCATAAATATTTCTTACCCATGAGGCTGTATTATATATCCTTTGTATTTAAAAAAAATTTACATTTTATATCGGTTTTTAGCATTTGTTTCCTCACAGATTGACAAGGAGAGAGAGTTGTGTCACTTGCGGCATCATATTCGAGGTGATATACTTTCTGTGGCACCTAAAAAAAAAAAGGAAATTGTGATTTTATTTGTAATAATTTCTTAATTTTTTTTTTTAACTTCATGTGAGAAATGTCCTGAGAAGTGTCACCACATGGAGTTGTGCCCTATGTCAGTGTGCTAACCACTAGGCTATCCGTGGCGACATGCACATTTTTTTTAATTGATTGAATCGCTCGCATCATTGAGTATGACTAAAGTTCCCACAATTTGTTTCAAATCATGTAATATACTGCGGTTTCTAATAATATTACCTGCCCACTGGCGAATATTTTATTTGCTCACCAAAACCAACTCACATTTGGTACGTGGCGAGTGCTAATTTTGGATCCTGATTGATACTGTTTGGCGAAAAAAGAGAAATTGCATGATACATGCTGTTGAAGGAACATGCAACTCACCAGAAAGTGTTTATTTATTAGTTTTTTATTCCACCATAAACGCATTACTATTTGGTTCCAGAGGCCAGTTTGTGTGTGAATGGGAGGTTTGTGCATGTGACCAGATCAAAGTATCTCTAATCCTGCAGTTGTTAGACTAATGCAAAGAGGTTTAATGCAGTAGAAACTTCTCCTTCCCAGTCCAGAGTTTCTCTCAGGCTTATAATATGAGCCTTAAACCCTAGTGATTACTCTGTCTCTGTCTTAAAAGTCTTCCATTCTCTTCTTAGCTCTCCATGACTAAAATACACTACAGCGTCCGAATGTTCAAAATGTTGAGCTGTTGGGACACTTCAGATCCAACTGCAAGCAGTTAAAGTTTGTTTTAGAGCCAGTGAAACACGTGCTGATATTGACCCCTTATAGATTAATCAGCCACTTAGCCAGTATCAAACTGGAGCTTTCCTCTGACCTTAAATAGGTTCTGATGGTGTAGGCTCATAGAGAAGCGACTGGCTACATTAAATGTGCAACACGTTCTCATTTTTTTCCTTTAGTTTTAACACTAAAACTTTCTCTTAAAAGTACAACCCTGTTAACCCATATAGAAATGACATTATTAAATCAAATCATATATACTCATACAGTAATATTCAGAACCACAATAAAAGCTAGTAGTATAAAAAACATTATTTTACATGGTTTGTCATATTGGTGCCACCATGATGACATCACATGACCAAAAGAATGCTACTCATTTCTTTTCTTGGTAACCCTCCTATTATCGAATCATTTCACTCACAGAATAAATTAAAGAGTTAGTTCACCCAAAAATGAAAATTCTGTCATTAATTAATCACCATCATGTCGTAAGACCTTCGTTCATCTTTACGTTTCTTAAGTTGTGTTCCAAACAAAGGTCTCACGTGTTTGGAACGACATGAGAGTGAGTAATTAATGACAGAAATTTCAATTTTGGGTGAACTAACCCTTTAATTGTTGACAAAAAATAGGGTATTTCTACAGTAGCATTATATCTGAAAACGTTGGCTGACATTGCATCCTCGACGATATAAACAAAAAATGATTGACTGCACCTTTAAGAGAAAGCACAAACATGTTCAACTTTTTATATTCTAAATTTGAATGATCAGATTTGAATAGAATTGGCTAACTTCCTCTTGTGGAATGAGTCTGACTTTTAATGATTCTAAAAGTGATTGAGTCGACGTCCCGGCGGAGAGATGGAGACACCGAGCACTTTGTGTTCGCCCTTCACCCACTAGGAAAGACTCAGAATCTCCACATACTTTTCACTTATCTCGCACCGCAGCCTGAGCTCTTGAAGTTGGATGATCTCTCTGCGGTTTGATTCTGTCAGATGGCTTTGCTCTCAGCTCGTTGCTGTTGCAGAATGAGAATTTGGGACAGTCAGATCTGCCCAAAGCAGAGACGCATCTCAGCGTCTTTACAACCATCTCCTGTATAAGTGGGTCAGGCTTTGAACCCCCCCCCTCCCCTCCCCCCAGCGGAGTTCTGTGAATGAAGGAGGGAGAAAAAACATTTACATAAATATGATACAAATGCAAAAGAACTGAATGTTCTCTCCAAATGGCTCGGAAGAAGCAGGCACTTCTTTATCTGGCTTATGAATTTATATGAGTCTCCGAATGTTGTTATTGCTGCTTTGTGGTTTGGTTAGTCAATTAGCTCGCAGTGTACGCAAATACATTTCTAATGTGTGTGATTACAGCAGTTCTCAGCTAACAATACATTCCTGCTGAAAATCCAAAGATTACCCATTATAATCCATCTCTGATTGCTTATGCTACAGTTTAAATGACCTTACTGTTTCCACTTCAATGATTTAAACACTGATCATTACTACTGATTTATTATTAATTAGCTTTACCGCTCAAGCCTGGGCTGTGAATTGCATTCAATGCATGACCCACTTTGAGAAATGAGGCACACAAGAGTGGAGGCTCTATGCTGGGAATATACACGTGTGTGTGTGGCCTCTGTATCCTTAGGCACATCCCCTTCTTCATCTCTCTTTTTTTCCATGAACCCTCCGTTTTTCTGGGGAAGAATATGGAACACACACATTTGATGCTATGGCGACAAATACATTTTTAATCCATGTCAGCACACATCTAAAACAGGAATGAAACTTGATTCATAGTGTGCTAATCCATCTAAATCTGGGTAAATGAGGTGGGATTGAGCTAAATGAGGTTACAATTTCATTTGTATCAAAGCGGTGAGATTAAATGGAGATTTTGTTTGTCAGGTTTGTATGGTTGGTTTACTAGGTAGGCTTGTTTTGTGTGTTGCGTAACGCGATAAGTGAGGCCATCAAGCTCAGCATCATTCTCAAAATCACACCTGTCTCTCTCTATCAAAGTTGAGTGCTGTTCAGGATTGAATTGAGAATGCACCAGTTCAGATTTGAGGTAGCAAACAGGATGCAGAATTGCTTCTTTCCTATTTTGTTGCTGTGATAGACAAAGTGTTCCGCCATTGCAGTTCCACATCCTGTGGGCGTGGCCAATTCAATTAAAATTTTCATAACCCATTCGTCATCATCTCTATGTAATGATGTTCCTCAAACTGTCTGTTGGGTTGCATGCTCCTCACATTTTCCTTTGGTGTTTTTTTCACCTGTATTTTTTTTTTCCATTTTGGATGTTTAAATGACATTGTGTGTATGTGTGCATGTGTTTTCATTAATTCCATAAACATTGATTTGAATATTAATAGTCTCAAGTCAATTGTTTTCATTTTTTGAGTGAGCTATTCCTTTAACTTGTCTCTTCATATTCATTTCAGAAAACTTTGTATTCTGACCATGTAAATATCTGTCTGTGCAGTAGTTTTCAGTCCTCTTGTGTTCCATTGGTTCTCATTGTTTTTGTTGTACCTTATTGTTTCTGTTAAGTTATACTGTACTGTACATCTTTGCTTTATTGTCAATCATGCAGTTATCATTGTTTTTTCTATTAGTTTTGTATCACAATCTAATTCTTATAGAGGTTTTCATGTGTAGGAAGAGAAGATCATGTCATTGTTTTTGATGTGTTGTCTAGAATTATGTTTATTTTTCCATAAAGCATGTCATTCCATCACGCACGTATGATTGAAGATGCTAAATACATTAAACAGTAAGTCTCTTTATCTAATACGAGTTCAACCGGGTGTTCTTTACTAAATCTTTTCGGTCCGCTTCGGTTTATTTGGGATAGTTTAGCTCAGAGTTGCTTTAATCACATTTTATTCATCCCAGATTTTGTATTTTGTAGTGCACAATCATTAGCGTTAATAACGGTCCTGCATTGCAAAAACAAATTACAGTCATAAAGTTAGTTTGATTACAGGCGTAATTACCAAATGTCCTGAAGTGACTCTTGTAAGATTTTCTCACTTTTGGTCTTGGAGTTGCAGCTAAGATGCATTTTACATCTCTTCTCCAAAAGATTCCAGAGAAAGGGAATGAGTAGCAGTGATCCTGATGAAAACAGCAGGATCCGGCTCAGCCATTGGATTAAATATCCCCATTGCATCATCATCATCATCGCCACAAAACAAAATAATTTCAGGCATTAAATCAGTCATTGAAGCCATTATATAATATGTCTGCAACAAAATGATAAGAGTGACCTTAAAATGTAATAATGCATCACTGTTATTGATACTGAGCCTGTTAATTGTTTCACTTAAAAAAAGAATGGGTTGATAGTGTTGCTGCGACACTAAATTAGGGATCATTGAGGCAAATTTGTGTTCTGTGAGCATCATAATTGCGCAGATGCTGAACAACAGACTATTATGCAACTGAGTACTTACATTAGCATGTGCACATGGATTTAACATAACGTAACATTGATAAGAGGATTCTTAAATTAAATGAGAGGCTAATCAAAAATAATAAAGGACTGAATACATTTTGTTTGTTTTCGCTCCTGAGAAAGAGCACAGAAATTCTGTGAAAGTCTGTTTGCAGAGATCTGACCTAACATTCAGCCAGGAAACAGGAAGACGCCTTATATGGGCTTGTCTCTGGCAGCTTCCTGTCTCGCAGAGGGAAAATATTATTAGTACGCTCCAACAGTTTCCATGGTAACAAGAGTTTTGATAGCGCTAGGACAAACTGTGATCTGAATGAAATAGAAAAAGGATGCGGAAACACGCGCGCACACACACTCTCGGCTCAGAACTGTTTCTGATGACACTTAAACAGCCCTGCTTCTCATATGCATCCACTCAAACTGACATTATCAAACTCTGTGAGTGTGTGTGTAGGAGTGCTGACCCTCCCTGACCCGTCCACTGTTTCGTCTCGGCATATTTGCGCTTCGTTCTCGCCATTAGCAGCTCCTTACACCGCCGCCGTCCCTCTAAGGTGCGACCGGGGCAGCAGTCGCACTCCGCTACCGTCCAATCAAATCCATTTGAGTACTCCCAGCAGTCAGTAAAGCGCGGTGCTCCCGGAGACATAATTCCAATTATACTCCGCGCGGACTTGAAAGGGTCCCTGCACCCTGACTGGCGGCAACCGGGAGCGAAAACCAATTTACAGCACAGCCAGTAACTCCGCTCACACTTGGTGCTGCCATGGAAACCAGCAAAGAAACACTGATGCGCTAACTGGCTTTGTCCTAACACGGTGCTGCTGTGTTTAAAAGTGAGAATGAGGACTGTGTCCCGAGGGTGACGGGAATAGTTCACGCGGCAGGTTGAGGATATCCAGCACAGGTAGAAAGAGAGCGAAATACCCAGGGAGCGGTTTCTCAGTTTAAGTGTTTTTGAAGTTGGGTGGTTTTTTGCAGTAATTTCTCTCACACACTGATCATGTTCTGCATGTTCTGGTTTAATGGCATTTTCTTTTCCTCACAGGGATCCCAGCACAGCGGGTCCTCTGTGTCTCTGGCCTCTACCAAAGTCTGCAGTATGGATGAGGAAGGGTCAGTAAGCGATGGTAAGAGATAGTATTATTTATATAGTATTTTTGTATATTTTGATTTTTCTATTTTGTCGTTAAAATTTGAGTAATTCTGACTTTTTCTGTGCTTTTGTCATTGTTATTATTATTATTAATATTTCTGTTTAGCTTAAAATTATTTTTATTTCAGTTTTTGTAGTGTTAGTAACATAAACAAAAATTTTAAATTTTGCCTTGGCTACTAAATGGAATGAATATATAATGGTTTTAATGTTTTTTCAATTTTAGTTCAGCTTTAGTACAAAAATGATTTGTATTATTTTCAGTTTTAGACTTTTTTTAGGCTTAGACTGTTAAAAGGATAGTTCCTTTTGAATATTATCCCATGATTTACTCACGCTCAAGCCAACCTTTTTTTAGATGAACACGATCTGAGTTATATTGAAAATATCCTGGCTCTTCCAAGCTTTATAATGGTAGTGAATGAGGCTTGAGATTTTGAAGCCCAAAAAGGACATCAATCCATCATAAAAGTA
The DNA here is from genome assembly GCA_038088235.1 of Zacco platypus. Classification (NCBI taxonomy): domain Eukaryota; kingdom Metazoa; phylum Chordata; class Actinopteri; order Cypriniformes; family Xenocyprididae; genus Zacco; species Zacco platypus. Next base: position 12,837,515 of record CM076086.1, on the reverse strand, counting down.
ATCCACAAGGATCCAGGGGGTTAATAAAAGCCCTCTGAAGTGAAGTAATGGATTTTTGTTAGAAAAATATCAAATTTAAAAACTTTATAAACAATAATAACTGGCCTCTGGCAACAGACGTACACGACTCTAGTTTGGGCGGAAGAGTGTCTTCTGACCGCATGACGTATTGACAAACGTGGAAGCGCAGAGGATAAAGCAAATCAAAACACCGGTCACAAATTAGAAGTCTAAAACAAGAATTTTTAAAGAGAAGTGGGAGGATTTTGATAAAAGAGAAGAAGGGCTTGAGTTTGTTGCCCAGCCCGAACCGTGAGAAGCTTATGATACTCCTTCAGCCTTTGCTAACACCCTGGATCTGTGTGGATTACTTTTATGATGGATGAATACACATTTTTGGGCTTCAAAATCTCAAGCCCCATTCACTACCATTATAAAGCTTGGAAGAGCAAGGAAACTTTTTAATTTAACTCGGATTGTGTTTGTCTGAAAGAAAGATGCGATAATTTTCATTTTTGGGTGAGCCATCCCTTTAAGCATGGCAGTCAATTGACCATTTCTAAATCCATGCAATATAAATGTATTCAGACTTCCTTACAAAGAGATCAATGTCTAAGTTTGTGCTGTTCAAGAACTGTGATCTTATGCAGATACGACAGGTTGATGAATTTGTTAGTGAAAAGGCCCTTTACTAATGAAAGCTTTATAGTTGCTCAGTGTCTCAAGAGTATGTCTGCAGTGAAGGTCAATATTTGAAGGCTTTGCATAGGTGTTCATTATACAATCACTTCCGCTTCAGTGTACATGGTGTGGCTGACTGTAACGCATGAGCCGAATGCATTTTTATCGTCTCGTTTTTTGAGCTGCATTCAAAGAGATTCTCAGACTAGAAATGTTGGTCGGGAATCAAATTCAACCACTGCCTACAGAGATTTCAGTCATAAAAACAGATTCTGAATGAGGCCCACTCAGTCTTGCTCTAATTCTCTTCCTTACCGTCTGCAGCCGAGCCCTTGGAGGAGACACCGATACCCACAGTCCCAAGCTCCATTTCAGATCGGTACAAAGTCGGCCGAATGATCGGAGACGGGAATTTTGCGGTGGTCCATGAGTGTGTGGAGCACTCGACCAGCAGAGCGTACGCTCTGAAGATCATCAACAAGGGCAAATGCAGAGGGAAGGTGAGATATGGAAGCGTTATGAAATTGTCGATAAAATGCTTATATTTCTATTTTTATGATGATTTATACAATATATATTTATTCTTATTTTTTCTCCTGCACAGGAGCATATGATCCAGAATGAGGTGGCTATCCTAAGAAGAGTGAAACATCCAAACATTGTGCTGCTGATTGAAGAAATGGACACTTACAGTGAACTCTACCTGGTCATGGAGCTTGTAAAGGTGTGTACTATAGCATTTTAATGCACCTGTTCAATTCTGAGGTCAAAATAAATGTAAATCAAAACTGCAGTTGCAGAGTTTCACACGTCTTGAGGAGTTCCGGATGAATTTTAGCTCTTGGTTTGTCTATGTAATGGCCGCCTTGTGCAGTTGTACTGGCTGTGTTGAACCGAGCGTTATTTTAAGCTGCTGTTCTACTTACGCGACTCTTTGAGGGGGTTTCTGCCACGCGAACGGCAAACCAGGCCACCATGAACTTTCTGCCTGCTGTGTATAAACTCCTCGACCTCGAGAAAACTCTTGTGATGTAGATGATTTTGTGTATGTGAAAATACCACATTGCTTTGTTTTTTGGTTGAACAAATGCAAACTTGAAACCATTTGTTTTGTTTTTTCAAATTTTAATAATCAAAACATGCCTTATCAATTAAATGAAATAAGTGATTGAAAACTTTTTTTTTAAAAGAATAATCGAGTACCATTAAATGTATTTTATTCAGAAAATTTATTTCTTTTTTGGATTTAATACAAATATATTATCAAAAACTGGTAATCAAATGAACGCATAAAACTAACAATTTAATTAATTAATGCTTTAAAATGTAATTAAATGAAAATATAACAACTTTTATCCTTTTATTATTATTGTTTTTTAGAGATTTAAGTTAAAAAATGGACAAAAAATATATATTCCTTAAATAATGTTTAAATAAATTATTTATTATTTTGATAAGTACATTTTATTGTACCATAGTAATATATTTCTGTCATAATTTCTTCAAGTTAATAGTTGTAGTGAAGACCTTTGAGTTTCATAATGTATTTGGTTTTTCTCACATAAAATGATCAAAATGCTTATTAAGCCTTCTCTCAGAGCAGTTCTGGAGATGTTCATGTGTTCACGTCCTCATATTGTGCGACGGTAGATTCTGAAAACACCACAAGCGCCACACATACTTCAGTATGTAGTAGACGAAACGCCTGACACAGAGACACCCAGAACAAGCAGACTATTTATATAGCAGTCTTCTTGCGCTTTAATATTCACAGACCATGTCGCAATTCAGTTTATTTAACAGCTCTATTTATTCATCCATCCATCAATTTGCGCTTTTTACGTCACATCTGCGTTATACTGTAAATTCCATTTTCATTCCTATACTGCAGATTTTAACTTTTTTAAGGATAGATATTAGAGATAACAGTCTCTGTCTCTGACATTTTCTCCACTGTACGTGTGTGGGTGGAGTAAGTTGAGAGTCTAAGCAGTCAAGTGGAAAGAAGTTGCTTATGCGCAGGTGAGATTCTCCGTCTGATTTTTTTCTTCCAATACCGTAGATAAGCAAATGTGCTTGATATGATAATCGTACGTGTTCACAGCGTGATATATTGTCATACCGTTACAACCACTGATACAACCCTAATTGTGGTATGTAAATATAGGCTCATAGAATTAGATGATTATTAAAATTATAGCTAATTATCACAGTTATTGCCCTTGGTGTTAACTGGCCTTTAAACGGATAAAGAAACATTCTTAAATTAGAAAATAAAGGGCAAGAAACGCTTGATGTTAAAATCATTTACACAACACATTTTTGTGCTGTTTTTTCGTTGTTTCTCTATTTAAAACGCGTAAGACAGACGTCTTTGACCTTTTGCACGTGCATTCTGAAAAACGCGGCACTCAAGCTAAAACGCGACTGACTCTTATTAAGCGCAGTAAGAACTCGGTGACTGACAGAAGCACGCTCAGAGAAAGCTGATTTCATACATCATGAGATCACAAATTCAACTTTTCCCAATCAAATATACACATCATATGTCAAAATGGCAGCCTTGCCAATTATTCACCTAAACAGTTGGGTAAGAAATCGGATGCGTGTTGTATCTGTGCGTTAAAGTGACAGCAGCCTAATATACCTGCTGTCATCTAAGCTGTGGCTAATATTGCAAAAATAAAATACTCACTTCTCTTGGCTGAATAGTAGCATTAATAAGCATCAATGCATATTTGAAAGAGTGAAGACGAGTACTCAATTTCTTACTTTGCTCTTATTTTCAGGGAGGAGATCTTTTCGATGCCATCACCTCCGCCAACAGATACACCGAGCGGGACGCCAGTGGCATGCTGTACAACCTGGCCAATGCTATCAAGTACTTACACAGCCTTAACATCGTCCACAGGGACATCAAGCCAGAGAACCTTTTGGTAAGATATCAACACACCATCGTTCCCTCTTTCCTTCCTTTCCAAAACATACTTCTGAGAATGACATCCCGAGCGAAAATCTTATGTCTAACAGTTAAGCGCTGTTGTTGTCACATCCTAAAGATCACCAGCCTCCACAAACGTGTGTTCCTGTGTGTACGTGTTGGAACGGATGAAACTCACAGGTCTTGTGGGCTGGATCTCTATAAGTGTGTGTGGAGAAAGAGAGATGATTGCTGCGAGCTCTTTGACTGAGTCTAGACCAGCCACCTACTGACTGACTGTATACGTGTGATATCGCTTCTGCAGCGGAAGAACTGAGATGTGACTCACACATTGACAGTTCACAGACTGTGCTGTTCTCCGAGGCTGTTCTCGTATGAACCTTTTACCAGACATCATTTATGAATCAATGGCTGATACGTAGCCACTTCCTCTACTGATTTAAGATGAAAGTGTTGTTTATTAATTCACCACAGGGTAACAATTAGATATCACCTTACTTCTAGTTCCCCAGTTGATTAATCGGTAAGTTTAAGAAAATAGTTTTACACGTTTTCTGAAATGTTATGTATAAATATTCAAATAAGGCATTATCTAAATAATTATGCACTAATTTGCATAAATGTCCACAACATAAATCAGAACTTTGGATAAATTCCTCTTTCTTTTTGTTGGCATATTAGAGTTTAAGGAGGAGATTTTTTTGAAAATCTCTTTTTATCACTCCATAAATCAGAAAATATTGTCAACACCCTTTATTATATAAATCAGGCAAATTATATATGAACAAACCTTTTTGTAAAAACTTCAGAATATAGATTGGAGAATAATAAGTGCTTTTGAAGTGAACAAATAGATAGTGTAATAAAATAAAAACTTAAATGTGTATTTTGGATGTTTGTTTTTATACACTAGTTTGAAAGAAGACAAGTTATGGAGGCAAAATAGGCCAAAATCTCAAAACGGCCAAGTGCATTAAAACCTAAAATTTTAATAAAAATTTTGTCATCATTTACTCACCCTCATGATGTTCCAAACCTTTATGAGAACACAAATGTAGGTATTTTAAAGAATGCTGGCCAGACAGTTGACAGCACCCATTGACTTCCATTGTATTTTTTTTCCTACTATGGAAGTCAGTGTGTCAACTGTCTGGTGATCAACATTCTTTAAAATATCTTCTTTCGTGTTCAACGGAAGAAAGAAACTCATACAGGTTTGGAACAACTTGAAGGTGAGTAAGTTAAGACAAAATTTTCATTTTTGGGTGAACTATCCCTTTAAGCTCTGTTTATGAGCTGGGGAATTTGTCTATAAATGCTGTAGTTCTTACAATTGAACATGTGTTCTGGTAGCAGGAAATAAGACCCTCTGTTTCTCAAATGCACTCCAGTGAGCTAGAAAGAGCCATGCACTGGCTCACATATGCGCTCGCTTACTCTCAGCGTGTCGAAGATAATCGCTTGTGGCTGGAAGCATGCATGTCAAATGCACCTTGCAATGCAGAATGAGTTTTTTTTCCATAACGCATTACTTTACATATTATATAACAGCAAACATAAAGCCAGCCAAGCTTAGGATGCTCAATGGATTCAGTTCCTTTTTAGCATCAGTGGGATTTAGGTTAAAGACATTAAATGCACAAATTTCTGTTTATTTGAAGCGAGTGCATATTTTTGACACTGATCTGCACGCTCACCTTGGGATTTTTGAATGCCGGATATGTCATTTTCAAAGATTGCTTTGAAGGATCTAGGTTGATTTTGCTCCCAGCTCTAATATCGTTCTTTCGCTTTAATGATCCACAGGTGTACGAACATCAAGACGGAAGCAAATCGCTGAAGCTGGGCGACTTTGGCTTGGCCACCGTGGTAGATGGACCCCTGTACACTGTCTGTGGAACACCCACATATGTAGCACCAGAGATTATCGCAGAGACCGGGTGAATATTTTAGCATGTTTGCACAAATCTGGATCATTGAATGTGTGATATTTTCATAGACTCGTGTGATGTTATTAAGCATAGAGTTGTGATTGTTATGATTCTATTATTTAGATTTAGCTAGAAGTAATGCGAATAGAGCCATAAAACTAAAACAACACCCTTTTGTTTGCTGTATTGTAGATATGGCCTTAAGGTAGATATCTGGGCCGCTGGAGTCATCACATATATTCTCCTCTGTGGCTTTCCTCCATTTCGTGGGTAAGTTCAGTGTGAAAATGAGAAAATGTGAGTAAAGTGTGGTTTTAAAAAAAATGTTTTTATGCTTTTCAAAGTAAAAAAAAAAATCCTGTAATTACCATCAAAACGATTAATTTATTAGTGGAAAAGGGGTTCGGATGCCAAAGATTCATTCTTAAATACATTCTTGCTGGTATGTAGTGCACTTTGAGTAATGTAATCAAAGCTGTAAGGTTATGTAAGATGTTATTGCGCCTCCCTGTGGCTATATGTGGTACTATCTATGAACGCAATGCAACGAGCTCTCCCTGTTGAGTTATATTTGAAGTTGCACTCTGTATTTCAGGAGCACTGATGATCAAGAAGCTCTGTTTGACCAGATACTGCTGGGACAGTTAGAATTCCCTCCCCCGTACTGGGACAATGTATCTGACTCAGCCAAAGTAAGTGGGATATGTGTGGAATAAAAGGAAAATAATATGATAATAAAAAATTTGATGGTTTTTAAAGCAAAAAAAAAAAAAAAGCTTTTTTAAAAAAAGCAAAATAATATGATAATAAATAATAAGTGGGGTCTTTTTAAAAAGCAAAATAATATGATAAATAATTTGTGGGTTTTTAAAAAGCAAAATAATATGATATGAAAACAGTTTAAAAAAAGCTAAATAATATGTTTTTTTAAAAAAATGATAATAAGTAATATGTGGACTTTTTAAAAGCAAAATAATATGATCATATTCATAATATGATAATTGTCCTAACTAGGAAATATTGTATCACTATAGACAAATTATTAAGTGTAGAATGTTTGAAATCAAATGGAATGTATTTATTATTATCATATTATTCACCTTTAAAAAACTGTTTATTATTTATTATAATATAAATTATCTTATAAAATCCCATATATTATTATCATTTTATTATTGTTATTATTCATATTATATTATTTATTTATTTTTGTTTGTTGAATGTGGTCATTGTGTTCACCAATTCAAGGTCATCTCAAATTGAACATCAATATGTATTTATTGGCATTGGGGTTCGGCACTAACTCTTTGTGTCCCGTCCATCTCCTCAGGAGCTGATCGTGTCTATGCTGCAGGTGGAAGTGGATCAGAGATACACAGCGCTGCAGGTGCTGGAACATCCCTGGGTCACTGTGAGTAATTCAGATTAATCTCAGCTCTACAAGAATCTTTATTGAAAAAATTATAACACTGACACAGTCTTAACACATTTTAGTCCTGTTGTTTAATAACTGCAGTAACTGATCGGATCAATGGCTGTTTCAGAATGACGGTCTGTCAGAAAACGAACACCAGCTGTCAGTGGCAGGAAAGATCAAGAAGCACTTTAACACTGGGCCCAAACCCAGCAACAACACCCCAGGAGTGTCTGTCATGACGGTAAGCCCACACTGACACCAGACGCAGCTTCTGTTCTCATGCCTGAAGTTAAGAATAAACATTAAAGACCATGTGTGATGGACAGGCAAAGGATATTAAACACTTTGGAATGGTATATTAACAGTTGAAATATAGTGTGAGTGCTAGCGCTGATGATTTGAGTGTATGTTATCTGAGCATTGTTCATTGAGCTCCAATGATTTTTCTTCGCTTAGCTCGACCATGACTTTTCCATCCAGAGATCAGGGTCATTGGATTTCTATCAGAACCCGGGCATGTTTTGGATAAGGTAACGACACGTGTCCGCTGTAGCACGCCAGTCCCTGTCTTGTTGAAACCCCAGTGTGAGCATTGAATCCTGCTCATGTCATGATCAAGATGGCTGCTGCGCTCTGGCCATCATTCAGCCCATGTGTGTGAATGTTCTCTGTCCAGGTGGAAAGAATGTGCATGATTTGCTTCAACGTCATGCAATTGACATTTTTATGTGCTTGTCACCTGAGCGTGCTGCTTGTGTCACTGTCCTGCTTCTAACCTGCTTTTCATGACCTTCAACCTTCTGCAGAAAAACAATATGCTCAGCAACCAGTCCCGCTGTTGTCCCTAATGTTTTTATAATAAATATATTTATTACATGTATTTATTAGTATTAAATGTACTCTACTGTTCATAAGTTTGGGGTAAATAAGATTTTTATTTGAAACGGATCAAAATGTTTATTATGAATCAAAAGTGACAGTAAAGACAATTATATTCCAAAAGATTTTTATTTCAAATAAATGCTGAACATTCGATTCTTTAAAGAATCTTGAATAAATGTATCACAGTTTCCACAAAAATATTAAACAGCTTAACTGTTTCAACATTGATAAGAATTTTTTTGAGGAGTAAATCAGCATATTAGGATGATTTCTGAAAGATCATGTGACACTGAAGACTGGAGTAATGATGCTGAAAATTCAGCTTTTTTTCAGAATAAATTACATTTTAAAATATATAAAACTGTGTTTTTTTTTAATTGTAAAAATATTTCACAATACTATTTTTTTTATGGTATTTTTGAGCATAAAAGACTTTTTTCAAAAACGTTTAAAAAAATCTTACTGACACCAGACTTTTGAACAATAGTGTATTTACATTTCATTTTTGTTATTATTATTTTTAATTAATTCTAATTAAAGGGATAGTTCAGCCAAAATTTTTTTTTCACCCTCATATTATTCCTTGTATATACACCTTCTAAAGACATAATGTCCAATGTCCAAGCTTTGACAAGCATCCACTTTCTTTGAGTTTTAAAACTCTTTAGTGTTTTAAAAGATGAACATAATACAGAATTGGAATGACATGGCAAAATCTATTGTACTGTAGTCTAAAATTCCTTATTTCCTTCATCAGACCACCGCTCTTGATAAGGAGAGGCAGATTTTCCGACGAGGACGCCACCAGAATGTGAGCGCAGCTCCCTGGACCACCCAGCCGACCTGTAGCCTCCACATTCCAGCCTTTACGCCCCGTCTGTGCCCCAGTCTGCACCTCAACCCCACGTCCCAGCCGCCCACTGGACTTCCTGCTCCAGCCCTATTATCCAGTCCATGTCCCTCTACCACCACCGCCACCACCACCACCACACCCGAGTCTGAAGACTTTTCCGCCTGCTCCACGGAGACTGTTCGCTCCCTCTTCTCCCCTTTCTAGCGTTGAAAGGAAAGAGAGCGAGTGGAAAAGGCACTAAAAGAGGAGAAGGGTTTATGAGGATTCGGAACGTGGCCGAGTGGACTGATGAACTGAACCGAACCATTTTGTAATCTGATCACATAAAGGTGCAGGGAAAACGATGACCGTCAAGAAGGGGGTTTCTTGTTTATTTATGGTCATTATAATAACTTTTTCATCTATTTATACATAATGAAACATTTTCTTTTTTTATTCAATTTTCCTCTTTTTCTGTTGAAGCACCTTAGAAATTTGATGTTTTTATTGGTCCGGTATTGTTCATATGCTTCAGAAGGAAACTGTATGGACACTATAAATGATTAGCTAATGTCATTGCTGGTAGTTAGTATCTCCCGTTCCCAAAAACCCTTCTGAGCAGACTGAAAATGGTTTGAATTGCCGATACCTCTTCAGAGATAAACTTGTATCTGGATTTCCTTCCTTTTGTGGTCACAGTACTGGACGCACAGCACTTGTTCATACGTGAGATGGGGACCTTGTTTTGTAATCAGTGTAAATAATATAATTTCAATTATTTTGATATTGACAATATATTTCTTTATCTTATCTAGACAATGTAAGTCACATTTAACCATTTTTGCAGTTTTTAAGTATATGGAACATAAGCACAAATGCATTGAGGGAAAGACATAAGCAACATTCCTTAATACAGGGTCAGCTCTTGGAAATACAAATGCCAACGGTTCGTTCTGATTAATTCCATTTCATTAATGCAGGACATTCATTCAGTGGTAGTGCTGTGTAAAGAGAAGCGCTGCTGTTGGCGTCAGGAGGTTAGATTAGGGTTGAGTTTTCCTGAAGTGCAGTAAGAGGTGTTCTAGTAACTCATAGCCCTGCTTACGGTGTCATTGTATTCTCTCATTAGTGCATGGAATACAGAGTGGCTCGCACATTATAATTTGAGACATCTTATTAAAAAATATATCATAACCTTATTGTGTTGTTGTTTATTGATGCTGTTTCACACAAGCTGACTTCATAGATTGACACTGATTTTCCTAAAATGTTTTATTTTGAACTCACCATTATGGTGGATGGTGTTTCCTTTGCTTGGCCACTTCATTTATATTTTATAATTCTGATTTGATGCAGTGATGCAACAAGAAATCACAGTTCATATATTCAAATATATAACTATATATTTGAATAATATAACTATCTTATTTTATGCTGAATAATGATAATTTATAAAGTTAGTGTTAGCACATATAAACACAGACAAACAGTTGGTGAAAGACATCAAGACTTAACGTGACATCAAGCTGGCTCTGCAGAACCAGGACAGCAGTTTTAGGCCGCCTGCAGTTTCAGGCAGCTAAATGGCTCTGCAGAACCGGGACAGCAGTTTTAGGCCGCCTGCAGTTTCAGGCCGCTAAATGGCTCTGCAGAACCAGGACAGCAGTTTTAGGCCGCCTGCAGTTTCAGGCCGCTAAATGACTCTGTAGAACCGGGACAGCAGTTTTAGGCCGCCTGCAGTTTCAGGCCGCTAAATGGCTCTGCAGAACCGGGACAGCAGTTTTAGGCCGCCTGCAGTTTCAGGCAGCTAAATGGCTCTGCAGAACCGGGACAGCAGTTTTAGGCCGCCTGCAGTTTCAGGCCTCAAGCTGGCATTGCAGAACAAGGGACGGCAGTTTTAGGCCGCCTGCAGTTTCAGGCCTCAAGCTGGCATTGCAGAACAAGGGACGGCAGTTTTAGGCCGCCTGCAGTTTCAGGCAGCTAAATGGCTCTGCAGAACCGGGACAGCAGTTTTAGGCCGCCTGCAGTTTCAGGCCTCAAGCTGGCATTGCAGAACAAGGGACGGCAGTTTTAGGCCGCCTGCAGTTTCAGGCCTCAAGCTGGCATTGCAGAACAAGGGACGGCAGTTTTAGGCCGCCTGCAGTTTCAGGCAGCTAAATGGCTCTGCAGAACCGGGACAGCAGTTTTAGGCCGCCTGCAGTTTCAGGCAGCTAAATGGCTCTGCAGAACCGGGACAGCAGTTTTAGGCTGCCTGCAGTTTCAGGCCGCTAAATGGCTCTGCAGACCGGGACAGCAGTTTTAGGGCGCCTGCAGTTGAAGAAAATTACAATGACAATTCAGATCATAATTTATTCGTGAAGCAATGCATGATGGGAGCCATTGATGAATTTTGATTGGTGGCACCCAGAATGCACTGCAGCATGCTTTATGATGGTCACCACTGTTGAGATTCACAGGCTCATTCGTGATGTGTGTTTCTCATAAATGTGACTTTTATATATCAAAACAATTTTTTGTAAAATTCTTAGGATCAAATTGGAAAAGTTGTAATTTGGATAGTAGATTCATAGTGCTGCTAAGATGAAATTCCAACTCACAAAAAAATGAGTAATTCAGTTAAAAAATAAATGAGTGATTCAGGTCAAATAATGACTATGTGAAAACAACCAACACCACCTGATCATTAATATTTTCTGCTAAGCAAAAACAAACCAAAGTTAATGTTAAAACCACATTATACAAACAAAAAATTAACATTATGAGAACATTAGAGTAACACTCTGGGAATGTTATATTAAGGTTATGAGAATGTTAGAAAAAAGTTTTTGGTTCCCAAAACTTTATTCTAACATTTTTACCGGTTTATTATTTTGTTTTCTCGCATTGCTGATCTAAATATTGTATATATTTTTCCTTTTGTTAATAAGATACCTTTTCTTTATTTCTATAATTATCTCACACCTTTTTCCTTAATTGTAAAATTAACCATGTTCAGATGGCACCAGCACATATAATCATCAATCACAATCTCGATGTTGCCTTTTCTAACCCTAGACCAAACTTTGGAAATTGTAACTAACTAAAAACAAACCATGAAAAATGTTAGATTAATGTTAGAATAACATTAGAATAACGTTCTGGGAGACAAAAAACTAATTTTAGAAAATATATTAAACCAAATAAATATTTTTAAATATTGTTTAAATTTGTAAAAACTGCAAAGCTGTGCAAGCAACCAAAAACAACAGCAAGTGTTTTCATTTAACTAACTGACATCACTAAGTGCCATTAAAGATAAAACATCTATGTAATATGTATTTTTTTTGGACATTTGGACGTAACAAAGATTGATATACTGATTTGAAAAGGTTTCACAGTAGGCTATTGTGAAGTGGTTTGAACACGTAGATCATAAAAAAGCAACAGTATGTGACCTCATTGAAATCAGGACTGATCACAAGTTGTTTAAGAAAAGAAAAGAAAAGAAAAAACACACAAATACCTCAAAAAGATGTTTTGGCTTGTTTTATTGTAAATACGACAAAAAGGAAACAATTTTATTTTACAGTTATTGATCTATATATTGGCATGAATTAATATTTAAACATTTTGAGACACCTGTGAGATTCTGGCTTATTCAAGTTGCAGCAAATGCATGAAACAGCAGGTGGGGACTGAATTTAAAAATTACATCTGAATCTAAATAAATCATCCATTTACTTCCTGCCAATAAACTATTCCTCTCCTCTCCACAAACGATGCAGACAAATAAAATAATAATAAATTAAAGTTATATGCAATCATCATGATCAGATACATCTTGCAAAATAAATGAACAAAAGATATTTAGCAAATGTACAAATCAAATCAAATATACAGTACTGACCACTCACCTACACGGAGACAGACCTGCGTGTTATGTATGCGCCGTTGTCTCATCTATATTCACATCCAATGGCCAATGACGAGGCAGATCAACAAATTATTTGCATAATTTATTTATATTTTCATTTCCGAACTCCCGTTTAAGCTTCCAGCTGACTAGTACTTGCACCTCTGTAGTAAAACGACTATATTTCAGTATCATATTGTTGCGGATTGAAAAAATATTCTTCTCAATCTTTTCTCACACTTTTTAAAGAAGGGGATGAAAAAATGTCTCAGTATGCGTGTTTGCGGATTTCAAATATCTTAATCCACGTGTTGAACCGCATTTCTGCAGTCACTCTTGGCTACAAGGATATTGCTTACTGTGGCTGTGGTTGTACAACGTAATCATCACATATGATTATAATATTAATTATTTAAATACAACAAACATCAATGCACAAATTATATAATGGAGAATGGACCTAAAAATGGTAGGAAACCAAAGAAAAAAAAAAAAAATCCTTATACATTGATAAAATTATGGGAAGTTACCGGTGCAAAGTGTCTGATACAAAAACTTCAACATTAATAATTTTTTTTCTCTCTCATAAATAATGAAACGTGTGAGTGAGGGAGGGTTTCTTTTTTTGTTGCTTTTTCTCCTCTTTATTTTCTTTTTTATGGCCCGCTTACATGCCTGGCTTTCCTAACCATCACAATATTTACATATATGACAAAACAATTACCAAATATACAAAGAGGAAAGAGAAGCTTGTTTCCTGTCAGATCAGTTCACTTCCTCCCTGTGAATCGGCAGGCCTTCATCATCATTCATATCATCGTTGGAACTACACAATATCTTACAGCATGTCATTAATAAATTAAAGGTGATGGGATCTTCCGTAACAGAGAGCAAGCGGGAAGTATGATTTTTATCCCCTTGCTGTGAAGAACTGCGCCGTTGCAGTTTGTATTTACAAAGATTAAGTTCACCGCTGCATCTTAATCTCACCCCAGAACCCCTCCCTCCCTCAACCCTCCCAAAAAAATCTGTTTTGTTGGTGGTTTATCTCGAAGCCTCTTCAGCAGGGAACTGCGGTACAGTCCATCCAGTCCTGCTGTCCTCCTGGCTTCGATCCTTTACGATGATCTTTGCAGACAAAAGGACTTTAGGCAACTCATCATAGTATGTGGGGAGTGAAGGACAACCCTAAAGGTCTAAGTAACGTTAGAGATATGTCTTGTGTTTTCATCTGGGTTTAACTCCACCCTGGACTTACAGGGACACCATCAACTGTCTAGCAGGAAATGAACTCGACCTTTCTCACTGCTTCATCTGCGAGCCCTAAACAAGGTGCCTCTCTCCTCCTGTCTCTGTCTCTCTGTTCTGTCTCAGTATCTGTTCTGATGTTCGTAGTGCCATCGATTGAAATCAATGTTAAACGCCACAATGCTGCCCGACGCCATCCCAGTGATCAAAGTCCTGCAAATATATATAAAAAATACATTTGAAAAATTAAAAATTTCCATAATATACATAAACAGATATTAGTTATTTATCATTAAAAGCAATTTTTTAATTTGACTGTCCTAATGCCCATATATATATATATATAAATCAGTGGCGTGCGGTCCACATAAGCTGCATACCAAAGCTATTCGTGGACTCTGCAATTAATATTAATTATATTAATAATTAATTAATATATTTTACTATAAATTACTATGAAATCCCTTGTTTGAGGTGTACCATAAAGCTTACTTGATAAAATGTTGGTAATGCGTATGCAACTGTCCGTAAGTTAATTAATTGCCAAATGACGTAATTTTCTTTAAACTTGCCAGTTACAGAGATATCATTGGCTGGATAAGTTGTGAGCGGATCGATCGCCCAAGAGGAAAAATGAGCTGTTGCTGCCAGATCTCGATCACCGAAACGCACCTTTCGCATGTCGAGCCTCCGTCGACTCAAACATCACAAAAGCTCTTACGGTTGCTTGTGAAGGCCCGTCTCAACAGGTAAATGTAGGCTACTCTCAATAAGAGTTCCAACATATTCGAAGTACGTTTCGCTGTGCTGCTGTGTGTCACGAGTAAGCAACTGAGTAAACTGTCTAGAGAGAACGCGAGCGTCTCGTTTATAGAGCATACCCGGTTAAAAAAGTCCAGCATAAAGATTAAAAAAAGTCACTGCTCGCCACTGATATAAATATATATATTTATATATAAATATTGGCATTAGGGCAGTCATTTTAAATATTTTATATATTTTTTATCATTAAATGTACTAAATTGTTGAAATGACTGCCCTAATGTACATCCATAACATATACATAATATATCATTTAATTATTTATGTATGTTAATTCTTTATTAAAAGCTCAAATTTTTTTGATTTTTTTAATTAATATTATAATAAATATTATATATATTTATACACACACATTTACATTAGGCCAGTCATTTTCACAGTTTTATTAATTGAAAAAATGAAAATATGTACTGTATATTTTATATACAGTTTATATGCACTAAATTGATGAAATGACTCCCCTAATGTATGTACTGTATATGTGTGTATATATTATGAAACTCTGTGTTGTCATCCCAGCATTATTTTTATTTCAGGTGTGCTCACCTCTGGTCATGGGATAGGTCCATAGCCCTGATGCCTGCATCACATCCGGGGTAAATATACAGCTGCTTAAAGTCACAGGCCTGCCAGACTTCAACAACACCGTTATCACCTCCTGTTACCAAGTTCTGACCGTCACTGCTCAACAGAATGGCCTGGGGGCGAAATGAAGTTAAGTTAAATATAGAATGTTGTGTAGTCGTGAATGTGTATTTTTTTTCTTTAAACATGTACTGTATGCCTCCTCTTACACGTGTGGAGTCATTGATCTCCATCTGAGCCAAGAGTTTTCCATTAATGCTGAAGTTACAGAATTGTCCTCTATCATAGTAGATGATACAGTGGCCCTCACTGGACACAGAGATCAGACGGGGCTGGAGGCAGTTCTCGGGGCCCTCCAGGGCCCGCAGTAAATCTCCAGTGATGGTGTGCACCAAACATGGCCCCTCTGTAAAACAACAACATCAACAACAGCGCAATTCTGTCATTAGACAGCAAACCAAAAATTTATTTAATTCCTAATGGGTTTATATATATGAATTCTCTTGCAAACCAATAATAGTCTGAAAATAACTAGTTTCAGATATGCTAATATTCAGACAGCTTCCTCTAAGACTGACCTTTGGCTCCACTGATGACAAGTCCCAGTTCAGCACACACTGACACACACACCACCTCATGGTCATGGCCTGTCAGAACCGCTCTGGGTGCTGGATAATCACCTACAAAACAACAGAAGGTCAGGTTCTGCCATCTTAAAAACTGCCTCCGTTAAGAGCTGCAAAACCAAAACTCATTAACACAGTAAAATAAAAACAAAAGAAGATATGTTAGGAATGAAATAAAAAAAAGTATGCAAGTGGGCAACAAAACAGGAATAATGAGGAGAAAAAAATAAACATAAAAAGAAATGCTTGTAAAAATATATATATAGAATTTTAGAGACAAATTTTCTTGTAGTTTAACCTCAATATAAGTCAAAATAAATATTAAAGCATGTATGTGAGAAATCATGTACACTACCACCCAAAAGTTTGGGTGAAATTAATACTTTTATTCAACACCTTTAAGAATGCATTAAGTTGATCAAAAGTGACAATAAAGCCATTTATGAAGTTTATAAAGTAGATTGCTTTGATGTTAATCAAAGCAATGCTCATGTGCACTGGCACATTTGGTTAAAAGCATTGTTCTTACTGTTGTTGGGATTGTCTCCGATGATGTGGTGTCTTCCGCTCCAGTACCACAGCAGAAGGGTTGCATCTCGAGAGCCGGAGACGATGTAACAATCACCCCCAATGTAGGACTCAGATCGCGCAAGACAAGTCACCACATCCCAGTGGCCAAACACGATCTGAGTGAGCTTCCCTGGATGAAGAGTGACTGGGTCAGCACATATATATCACATTTTCTTAAGTAAACAGTGAAAGTTTTTGCTACTTGGCACACGCACCTGTCTCGGTGGAGTAAACACGGAAACTCTTGTCCCAGAAACCACACGCCAGGATGTAGCGGTTGTCGGCTGTCACCACAAAGCAGTGCGTGTTGATCTGGATGCTTTGATCCACCAAATCTGTGATCTGCCTTTTACTAATGCCAGAGTTATTGGCTGGGAGAGAAAACACAGACCAGGTGTGAATATTGAAAAAAAATGTCTGTTTTGAGTTTAAAGCAAAGTCCCTTTCAAGGAAAGTCTGTTCACTCGGCAGCTATATGGGGCATCCAAGACCAAGTCTCATCTATTTGAATGGGGAAATCCTGAAATCTCAAAAACTGCTTGCCAAACTCATTACATATTTCAAATCAACAACACAGTCTGACACAAACTGTTCCATAAATGTTGTTTCTTATGCTAAAAAGCATATATTTCAAGCTTGATGAGCAAATGTGCATGTGTGTAGTCCTAAGCACGGGTCTCAGGACGCACACAAATTTGTGTGTTAATCTGCTTATGAATGTTTACACGAACAAATCTTTCGTTCTAAACTTTAATGTAAATTTATGAAAAAATATAAGAACTGGAACCATAATTAGTGAATGAAACCCATTGTTTCTATAGCAACCGGACCTTCTAATGGCAGCTGCAATGACGCGATGACTTCACCAACTGGTGATTGGTTCTTTTACTTGGAAGGTAGGGCTTATTCCACCATACTGCAACATTGCACTTTCTCCCATTCATAAGTAATATGACTCTACTGTCATTGTATATCTAACGTTTTTGGTTTAAAGACACAAACAAGCTTCATCTGTCTATCAACTGAAGGAATTTCAGAACAGTCCCTAGTGATGTGAGGAGTAAAAACATGGACACATGATATGAGAAACTCACCAATCAGAGAGTCCATCTCAATAGGGAGGTGATGAGCCTGTTCTAAAGAATATCCAGGAGCACCTCTGAGACCTGGACAAAACGTACCATTAATCTTGTGAAAAAAACCTGCCCCGAACAATAATAAAGATCCTTAGACTCACCGACTGTGTTGTGCCAGCGGTTGACGGCGAACAGCCGGCTGCATGTGACCGTGACCGCAGCAGGAATGCTGAGGTGAGGCAGCGTGTTGGCCGCCACATGTGTGACGGGAGAGTTGGAGGGGAATTTTAGCACCATGATAACATCTTGCTGCATCTGGTCTTTGAACATCAGTGGACTCTGAGGAAGGAAACACTGATGAGCAGAAGAGAGAAAGAGGAGCAGGAAGAGGAAGAGGAAAAACAGGGAAGTAAAAGGAGAGAGGAAGGGACAGGGTATTAGAAAGGTAAATTACAATGGAAACAAGGTGAAAAACAAGGTGAAAAACACAGGGCAGGATTGTGGGTAAGGATATAGTTCAGGATCAGTTTTGGATAGGTGTGGACTGTCAGGAAGGGGAGGGGTTTGGGTGATGTGTATAACATCCAACCCTAGGCAGCCTCACTAGGTGTAAATCCATGTCCTAACCAGGTGTGATGCGATAAATCACATCTATTGTATGATAATCTGAATTTTATGTACTACCTGCCAGTGAATTTTGACAAAGGTAAAAAAAAAAAAGGTATGTAATAAAGAAAAATTGTGATGTAAGGAATCAAAAAACAAGAGACAATACTGATCTATTTAAAAGAGCTCTAATATAGATAACTGATGTAATATAGATCTCAATAAAAGAGCTGTTCAAAAAAGACTAATGAAAAAGTCTCACCAGGTGCATGGCGGAGCTGCGTGGAGGGTGAGGCTCTATTAGCAGCTGTGATGGAGCCTGTCCAAATGACTGAATTTGAGCCTCCATGGTCTACACAGATGACAAGAGACAAAACAAGCGGTTACATCTTTAGTTGACAGACTTCTGAGCTGCCTCACATCAGACAGACATGGAAAGACAAGCAGAGCACTGCTGTCAGCATGCTGCTTTTAGAAATGAAATACACATTCACTCACGTTAGACAGAGGAGAGAAGGACATTGACAGGGACACCATTAAAGACAGATGATCAAGATTGAACCCTTTTTTTTAAACCAATACTCTATGGGTTCTAATATCAGGTCTACTAATGAACAACAACAGCACTGAACTATTGTGTTAAACAGGAAACAATAGTGTTCACAGGTAAATTAGTTCTAGGTTTTAATAAATTATTATTTAATAATCTTTTTAATAAATTATTAGAATTTTACAGATGTTAAAAGATCAGTTTAACTATTACCATTAAGCATTTTGTCAATAATCTTAATTATTGAAATTAAGCATTTTTAAGAATAATCATTAATAAATATTGAATATGTAATATTCAATGTTGTTATTATGACATTTAATATGTTTTTTTTTCGTCTTACTTAATTTAGTTTGACTTATTTTTAAGTAAAAATAAATAAAAGTAAAAACAGTTATTTTATTTATTTGTACTATTTTCAGGGTTTGTACAGATTCTGTAAAATGAAATTCCAGCACTTTCAAGGACTTTTCAAGCACTACGTTTTTGGTTTTCTACAATCCACACTTAAACAATTTCTTTATTATTATTATTATTTTTTTACTTAAATTACAGATATAAAGGTATCCAAAAATACAACTTACAACTTATTTTATAATGTATATAAAAATGCTAAGTTTATAATGGCTATTATTGTTTAATGAATCATATTTTATATTATAATGTTGCCATACTTGGTATTGAGAAGCAGAAATTATAAAAATATAAAAATTACAAATCTATATTCAGATAATCACTACATTTCAGAAAAAAAACAATACTGGTCAAAGTCTGAAAGAAACACAACAAAAAGAGCTTAATGTGATTCACACAAGTAGAACAAGTTCCTAGATCAATAGCCTCAGTTGAATCAATGCTCACTGACCTCCGAGACGAGGGGTCTTACCTCTCTGAGCTGGGGGTCCGTGATGGTGTCCAAGTTCACTGAGCCCTCATAAGATAGGTAATGGAAAACGTTGAGAGCCCTAATGGCCTCCGGGCCTCTCTGCTTGTAGCCGAAGATGAGATCGATCCACTGGTGCAACTGACAGGACACAAATTCACTCTCCAGCGCCTGGCAAGGCAGAGGACAACAGGGTTAATACGAGGAACAATCAGGGCTTCAAAGAGAAATTACTAGCCTTGTAAAGGCTGCATGAGGTTCAAAGTTTATTCCTTTTCTTTACAAACTAGAGAGGCTCTATTCAGGGAACTGGCCTCATCTGACTTTGATTCATGACACATTCAAGAATTTGAAGAATTCCATCCCTCACCATCCTGTTAATGCGAACAAAATCCTCTGGTTTTTTGGCCCAGACTGGTAGTTCCACGTCACACACGGCTGTCCTGTCCTCTCTCATCCCCAGGTCATATCCGCTGCTGTTCACAAACATCTCAGGGAGGTAGTAGAACTCAGGGATCAATTCCTGTCATACAACAAACATGTTGACTTTGCAGCACAGAAATACAATCTGTTACAGCACCGTTTTACCTCAAAATTTAGCTTACCCTAACGTCAGACGTGTCCCTCTGGCAACTTCGCCAAGAGCGTGCGATGCCAGAAAACGTCCGGTCGGGATGGTCGAACTTGTTGTTATTACAGTTCAAGAAAAATGTGGTGAATGGTTCCTGTGAGATTGAGAAAGTGGGTTAAGGTTTAGGGTACAATGACGATTTTGAAGTTATGAGAGACAATACTATAATTGACTATGGTGAGGACTCACTATCCTGAGGAGCCAGAAGAGAGTAGATGCCGCAGTGGAGTAGAGTGATGCGTAATGATGGGGCGGAGTTCCATCATCCTCCCATGTCTCATAGCGTTCGGCATAGAACACGGCTCGCTTTGGATTCAGGGCTCCGATTGGCTACATGAACAGGAAAGAGAGAAAGGAATAATATTAACCAAATGACAAAAAAGAAGAAAAACAAACTATGGCTCACTTTGGATGCAGGGCTCTGAATGTTGGGTATGATGTTGTATTTAAAGCGTTATATTTATTTTATGGACAGTCAGATTCAAATAAATTAAAGATAAATTAAATAAAATAAAAAGATAAATTAAAATGAATAATTCTATATAGAAAGGATTAAATCGATCAAAAGTGACAGTAATAACTAATGTCAGAGCAAATTTATATTTCAAATAAATGCTGTCCTTTCAAACGTTTAAATCCAGAAAAAAAGTGTCATGGTTTCCACAAAAACATTAAGCAGCACAACCGTTTTAACACTGATAATAAGAAAGAATTCTTGAGCAGCAAATCAGCATTAGAACGATTTCTGAAGGATCATGTGACACTAAAGACACTGAAATAATGGCTGCTGAAATTGTTTTATATTTTAAAAAATATTAAAACAGAAAAGTTATTTTTAAATTGTAATAATATTTCACAATAATACTGTTTTTGTCTGTACTTTTGATCAAATAAATGCAGCCGTGGTGAACATAAAAGACTTCTTTCAAAAACATTAAAAAATCTTACCAACCACAAACTTTTGAACGGTAGTGTATAAATAATTATATAAGATTTGATTAAATTAAAATGACTAAAACAAACAGTGGGGTCAAAAACTGTTATTTTTAACCATTTATTATGATTCATACTAAATTCTGGGTGATTTGTATAGCTTTAAACTAGTTATGGTAAAAGACAGGAGTGGCACACCTTTGAGAGATCCCGGAAATTCCCAGGCAAGGTAAGATCCAGATCCTCTGACTCGTAGTTAGTCAGGACCCAGGGGAAGACAGGATACTGGTTCAGATCATTATAGGTCCTCCCTGCAAACAGATATCAACAGGGTATGCTGCATGTGAGCATGTAACTTGTATATCACTATTAGATTTACTATAGCTTTAATCGTAGGAAACTTGTTTCGGCAGAAAAGAAAACAATTGTACCTGCAATAGTGTTGAGGAACATGAGATATTCAAAATTTGAAATCTCCCTCCGCTGCCATCTCTGAGTCATGTTAGATGATTTAAAGAGCTGTCTTGGGGTTGCCAGAGAGATCCGTCTATGGAAGGAACAGCGAAATAACAAGGACAATCAGTTAGCATAGGCTAATAGTAAATTTACTGTTAGGGTTGTCAAAAGTACCGACTTTGGTTCCAAGTCAGCGAGCGTTTACACAGATACAGACGGGAGAATTTGAAAGCAGGTGTATCTGTGTAAGAGCTTTGTGAAGAGCATCAACAATGTCTTTTTACAACATATTTATATTCGTTTCATTTTATTTGATTTATTAAGCACTTTTACACAACCGACCATTGACCAAAGCGCTGTACAAATATGTAAACACAAAGACAATCACAACCATAAAACACAAACACTAAAACCACAAATAAAATACCAGCAAAATAAACCTCTCAGTTTTAAAACACAATCAATTTCTATACCTAATTAAATGCTAGTGCGACGAGGTATTCCTAAAGCGTTTAAAAACATTTAGTGTGGGTGCCGATCTGAAAGAAAAGGGCAAACCACTCCAATGTTTTGGAGCTATCGCCACAAAAGCTCGATCTCCACTTCTCCTTTTAGTTCTCGGAATTGTCAAAGCCAGCTGGTCAGCTGACCTTAAAGACCATTTTGGCTTATATTTCTCAATCAGATCCACCACATACAATGGAGCCATACAATGCAATGACTTATAAACAAAACCCAAAATTTATTCTATTATCGATCGGTAACCATTTTAAAAAAACTCAAAACTGGAGTAATATGGTCTTTCTTACGAGTACCTATCAAAAGCCTCGCAGCAGCATTTTGGAATAGTTGTAAGCAGTTAAGCAATGATTTATTTATGCTGATATATAGTGAGTTGCAGTAATCTAACCTTGTAAACACAAATGCATGAATGACTTTTTCAAGATCATGCATGGACAAAAATGGCTCAAGTGATAAAAACAGGACTTAACCACAGAATTAATCTGTTTCTCAAACTTGAGATCACTGTCAAAAATAACTCCTAGATAACGCACTGAAAGGGTAATTCTGCCCAGATCAGCAAAATTATTTGAGGCTCCAAACCACACAACTTCCGTTTCATCCTCGTTCAGTTTTAAAAAATTTAAAGATAGCCATGATTTGGTTTCATGTATACAGTCCCACAATGACTCTATTCGTTTCTTACTGTGATTGTATATTAACATACAATTAATATACAATCACAGTAATTGTGATTGTATATATTAATATACAATCACAGACATATAAGTGTGTGTGTGAACAAATGGACAATCAGAGGTGTTTAAAAGTCCACTCAACAGCGTTCAAAGAGCAAGGGGGAAATGCAGGTAACGTCACATTTTTAAAATTTCAGTACTGACTTGGTATCGAAGTCAGTAGTTTTGACAACCCTATTTACTATTAAATAACAATTAAACATTTATTCAAATAAGAACCACTTCTAAACTGATCTCATATCACAATGCCAGTTTCAATTTTAAAAAGCCAACATCAAAGACCTTACCTTGCCTGAGGGAGGCCATAGCTAGTGCCAACGCCGACCCGAGGTAAACTGTAAACCACCTTCTTTACTGTGGCCTGATCTGGGAAGTTGAACATGACGGATGCTGTGGAGATGATATGATGAAAAAAAGGTTATTTGAGAACCTTGAATTAAACATCAGTTTGACATTGCTCTTTGGCATGATGGCATCTTACTCCTGTTGGCCATGAAGACCTCTAATCCAGTGTTTTGGAGCAGGTAGCGTCTGGAAAAAACTGCTCTGATCTCACTGAACATCCATTTCCCATGCAGACCCTCAGTATATGCCAACACCTGTCACACACACAGGCACAGCATTTGAGATAAAAATAAAGTAGTAGTTTAGCAAAGCATTTGAGACAATAGCAACAGCAATGTATCATCCTGAAATTGACTGATAAAATCTTCAATAATTCAGTGTAAAATAAAAAATGTAATCTCCAATGTAAAAAAAAAAAAAAAAAATGAGGCTATAACTCAGAGTGACATTGGCAGTGGCACATACCTTTGCATCAATCTTTTTGAAAGTTGGATCATCCTCGTCCACCTCAAAATAGATCTCTGTTGTGGTGATTGACAACGTCCCTCTAGCAACAATCACAGGAGCAACGAGCTGTGCCGGCGTGCTCAAAACCACTGGACCTGAAAGAAACCATACCACAGAATGAGAAATTTTACATTTAAAAGTCCTGAGTCCTGGATTAGTGAAAATCACAAGTGATTATGGTTAGATTTTCCAATAACTTGGGATTTCCAGACCAGTTCTGTCAAGACCAGTAATGTTCGTTTTACATCTAATTCAGTTTGATACTGTAACATGTTCTAGTTTTAAAAAGTGTCTTTCACCACTAATGGTCTTTAAAAATGTGCATTTTAGTGGTGCCATCAACTGATTTCTGTTATCATCATGTTATTTTCCTACAGCTCATGATCTCATGAATGCGTATGATCAAAGGCATCAGATTTCACAACCCTCTTTGATCCAAATGACTGCGAAAGTATTCCATAAAAAAGAAAAATCTAAGCAAAAAACAAGCTTATTAGTTTAATTAAATAATGATTAAATAGCCATAATATGTTAAATACAGTCAGCGGCTCATTAAGATAATGAATAAGTGGCTACTTTGATAAGCGTTAATTGGTTAAATTAGTGATTGAGATATTCAATGTCGAAATCAGATGTAGCACTTAAGCTCATAATCACACTCTTGTGCGGATTCAGTTGAGATCTGCATCAAAAGGTGGAGGGGCTGGAGCTTGTTCTGGGCTAAAACATTAATTAGCATACTCGTTTACTGAAAGACCAAACTTGCCTCTTGAGATAAATACCCTCGGACGAAAAGCCACTGGGAATAAAGTAGAGTTGAATACATTAGCACATGTATCAACAATACATCAAAGAACCACCTCACTAATGCTTTCGACATAAACAGCTAGAACGGCACTGTTGGTGCATGCTGGCCTTTAAGACTAATTTGTTTAATAATCCTATTGCACTCTTACAATGGGATTTGAGGAGGCTGCTTGTGAGTAATAGCCTTCTGAGTGCAGCAGAGACGCTGAATACCTGCAAGGTTGTCGATCTCTTTCTCCTGCAGCAGACTGACGGCATCATCATCTCCTTCCAACATCAGCTCCGTCTCAGGGTTCTGATTGACCACCGAATGACTGCGAAATGACTTCTTTGACTTCATGCCCTCTTCTTCCTCAGGGCCTGCCCATACAAAAAAACCCAAATAAACAATAATAAAAATAATAATATATATATATATATATACACTTTATTTTATTTTTTTATTTTTTATTTGTACATATTGTTCACTACTATAAAAAGAATATACATAGTTCTGTCAAATGATTAATCGCGATTAATCGCATCCAAAATAAAAACGTTTGTTTGTTTACATAATATGTGTGTGGACTGTATTTATTATGTATATATAAATACACACATTTATATATTTTTTTATATATATATATATATATATATATATATATATATATATATATATATATATAATAACTTATATTATACATAAATATTTTATATATAAATATAATATATTTCTGTTAAAACTTTATTTTGGATGAGCTTAATCACGATTAATCATTTAATAGCACTAAATGACTCTTTAACAAAACTAATAATAATTCATAATAATAATAATAATAAATAAATAAACTAAGTCAAAAGTAAGCTACAAATGACAACAATACAATGTTATATACAAACATCACCATGCTATTCAAACATTACAAATATCTTTTTTTCTGTCAAAAATGCGAATGTTTTATTAAAATAATGTAATGAACACATCACTACATTTTAATGTCTATGATAATAGGAGAAGAGACATATCTAGATGTGGAAATTAAAATCAGGGGTTAAGGATGTGTTGTGGCTGACCGTATTCCTCCAGAGATTTGAGAGCCACATCCGGGTGGGTGGAGCCAAAGGCATTGCGTACGAATCTCCGCCTCCTGCGCAAGTCATCCTCCCAGTAGTCCAAACGCCAGAAATCATGCAGCTGACTGAGGTAATAAAGAGAAGAAGAAGTGATGAATATCCAGAAAACAAGAAGGAGAAACAGAAATCCAGTAGCAAAGGTTAACAGAAAGCTGTAAGATTGTGAACCTCTGTGACATGGTTCCCCACGCTCCATGCTTATTGGTCAGAATATTGAGGATCTTCTGTTTCAGCTGGTTTGCGGTCACATGATCTCTGTGCTTGGCGGCACTGATCAGGTGATCACACATCTTCTCCTCTTCCCTCCTGTCTGCAGCGTACTGGGCACAGTTGGACTATAACGGAAGAACAAAGAAACTTATCTTCACATGGTGGAGTCCCTTTTGTACTTCACGTATGATAAGCAATTTGCCATGAACCATGTTTCATGACATGGCACAGTGATCCACACAGACTGACTGACCTCAAACTCAGCATGTTTGTGTACATCTTCTGCTCTCTGCCTGTTGAGGATAAACTCGGCCTCATTGGCGACACGGACTATGTGATCCTTCATGGCGTGACACAGAAGCCTGAAATATAAACCACTTGAAATATATAAACGACCCCAATTGCCTTCATTCTGACAGCATAAACCTAAAATAAATACTCTTACTTTTGTATACTTTTGCATAATGAGCATCTCCTTCCAATATATTGTGCCAGGTCTCCAAATGGAGGATGTGTACATTGTTTTTGGTATGAAATATGACTTTAAAAATCTTTAAAAAAAAAACCTTGCACTTACCTCCCCTCATTAATAAGTTCAATGAATGCAAGTCCTGCATTCTTCTGTATGGAGTTCTGCCATTCCTGAAACACCACAAAATAATCATTATGGAGCTAAATAAAATATTTTATTGTGCTGAAGCCAAGTGCAGAACTGAAATTCTAAATATCTGAAGAGTAAAATGCTAAAATACTACGTATTTCTATGATAATAAAGACAATGTTTGTCTTTTTTCAGAGTGGATGACATAGGAGTCTGATGGGCTTGCTGAAGAGACACACTCATGATCTTTCCTGATTGGCTCTTTGCCACATAAGCGGGAGTGATTATTAGGAAAGAGAGGCAGAATGCACTTAGTATCCGCTGCAGATGCTTCTAGAAGGACACGCCACAGTCAGCTCGCATTACTTTCTGCTTCCTGCCAATCAATATTTAGGGTACAGTTTCGTCCCCTGAGCCACTAATGGAGGGCCTGGAGCTTCAGTAATACTATATGTGCTGATGGAGTGATGATGGGAAATAGAGGGGAGGGAGGGGAGAGGAGGATTAGAGAGCATCAAACATTGGATGGGCCACTGCTACACCCTAAACCTCCTAATCTTTACTCCAACCATGAAGGCAGAGGAAGCCTGCTGAGATGCTGCAGTCAGAAATCTAGATCTTTCAGGAGAGTTCAGAGAGGTTCAGTGGGGTTCCTATTATAAGAATCTGACATAAATGTTTGATTAGTGGAAAGAAAAGTGAAATTTCTTCTTATGCAGATTGATGGCAATTATGGAATGCAGTGGTGAATTTTAATTGAGTGCCTTAAAGGTAAGTGAAAATTCTTCACTTCTAAGCACTTTAAATAATTTCAGACACTGTTGGTTAATCATATTCCACTTAAAGGCTGTGAAAAACAACAGCAATGCTTTCAGAATCATAACATTTGAAGTTTAAAGAAGTTATTGGAAGCTCAAACAGAAGAGCATGGTGCTAGCAAAGGTCTTGTGTTCGATTCCAAGGGAATGCATGAATTGCTAAAATGTACAAATTGAATGCAATGTAAGCTGCTTTGGATAAAAGCGCCTGCCAAAAGCATAAATGTAAGCAAATGGGTCTTGTTTAAAAGTATGCAGTGATATCTGCACTGGGTTCAGCATATTGTAGGGTGGGTCTGAAATCGGATCCAGTTTAGATCCAGCTCAATGACTAGCTCCATAAGAGGCTCATGAAACTGGCGAAATGTTGCAACTGTGACCTTTTCCAAGATTTTAAGCTGTTTAAATGCAGTTTATTTTATTTGGACTTTATAAAGCCTGAAATTTTAATAACATGTAGAGGTGATAGAAAGTAGTGAAAGTCAGTGGCTCGTCGGTGGATTAAAGTCTGAGGAATAAAAAGAAGTCGAAATGAGAGAGAATGAAGAGAGAAATCTCACCTGCGAGCACAACAGCATGACAAGCTCCACTACCGACGTGCTGGACTTCATACAAACTAAACCTGTAGCAGTGCATTGACAGAAAACAGATTTTAGCATCCAGATGTCTTAGAGATGTAAATAAATCTCAGTGGGTTCCAAAAGAAAGACCAAAAAAAAAAAAAAGCAAGCATTCATAATTTTTAACTTGTTTGAAATCCTAAAGGTTTTAGGGCCCTATTTTAACGATCTAAGCGCATGGTCTGAAGCTCATGGCGCATGTGCACTTAAGGGCGTGTCCGAATCCACTTTTGCTAGTTTAACGACGGAAAAAATGGTCGGTACGCCAGGTGCATGGTCCAAAAGGGTTGTACCTAGTCTCATAATGAGTTTTGGGCGTAACATGCAATAAACCAATTTATTGGAGTGTCATCTCCCATTGCCTTTAAAAGCCAGGTGCGCTTGCACCATGGCGGAATATAGACACCCTCAACCTGAGGAGTCAGTGTATTGCAACAATTGGACAAATAATTAGCCAATTTCATTCGTCATTACTGCAAATAGGTAATTCTGATTCTAATAATAAAAAAACTGCGCCATTGACTTTAGGTTGACCAGGTTTCTGTTGGTAAATGGCGCAGTTGTTTTCAGTTGTCTCAAAATAACACACCAACAATGCGCCTGAACACACCTCGTATTCAGACCAGCCATGGGCGAACAGATGGGCGCGAGTGAATTCGCTATTTAAGCAACATGGGCATTGAACGTAAAAATGACAACTGCGTCGGGCTGAAACTAGCAAATAACAACTGTGTAGCGCCTGGCATTGCATTGCGCTGGGTGTGTGATAGGGCCCTTAGTGTATTTCTAGGTTTAAACCCAGATTATTAAGTGCAGACCTTTGAATCCCACTGTACATGTGTGTAACATAACATTACACTATTTTATTTGGTATAAAGTGATAAATCAGATCTGTTTACAAATAGTTCTGCTTTAGTTAGACAACAAAAACAGACACACATTAAACTGTGAGCAGGTCAAGACAGGGTGAGAGCACAGACATTAAAGCCAGACAGGACAACAGGGAGGGGAGGGAGAGGTTTCAATAAAGAGGGAGGGGAGGAGAAAAAAAGGAAATATAAGGAGACAAAAGACAGTGGTGGAACACGAAGCAAAAGTGAATCACTCTAGATCTGGATTTTCAGATTTAGGGCTTTGTTTGTTTCAGACGAAATGAAAAAAGGACGTCCTCTCAGGGGTCAACAATAAAGATGTCCTGATGGACCATGCCTGGTGTGAGCAAGTTTTTGGTTATTTGATGGAATTAGCACTAGCAGCTATTATTGCAAATTAAAAACAATTCTTTGTTTGTATGTGTTTTTTTTTTGTAAATATATGCTTAATGAAAAACACTATATATATATATATATATATATATATATATATATATATATAAAACAGAACACTTTAAAGTATTTATTATTATTATTACTATTAATTATCATTATTTAAAAATATAGTATAGCATAAGAATACAACTTTTTATTTTAATATGAATTAATATTATTTTAATAATGTATTGGTACATGTTGAAATTAATATGAACTAAGATTATTAAATGCTTTAGAAGTGTTTTTTATTGTTAGTTTATGGAACCTTATTGTAAAGTCTTATCATATAATTTGTATTATATATTTATTATTTTTTAGTTATTTATTCATTTTAAT
Organism: Zacco platypus; assembly: GCA_038088235.1. Lineage (NCBI taxonomy): Eukaryota > Metazoa > Chordata > Actinopteri > Cypriniformes > Xenocyprididae > Zacco > Zacco platypus. The sequence goes on along the minus strand of CM076086.1, from coordinate 12,808,027 downwards.
TTGAAAATGCATGTTTTCATTGTGAAAATATTATCTTGGCAAGTACAATAAAAAAACAAACAAACAAAAAATTGTTGTTGAGCCCCTTTTTATTGTCATCGTTTAAAACACTTCCTCGAAGTTTGATTCAGCATGCAATTCTCCCTTCAGTTCCTTCGGTGTGTTAAGGCCTAGTAATTTTAAAAACATCCTTTGACCCTAAGCAGTTCTGTTGTTCTCATACCTGCTCTGGGTCCATGCACTCGCACAATTGTGTGTGTATGAGGCAGCCAGTGGACACACACGCAGCAGACAGTGAGGGACTCCACAGAGACACCAGGTAGAGAAGAAAAGGAGCACTATACAGCACCTGTACCTTCTATGAGCAACTCCTGCCCATGACTGCCCAACAGAGTCCGCGAAAGGAAGGGGGCGAAATCCACAAAGATCTCCCTCAGCAAGGGGGCCACCTTCTCTAGCGCACGCTCCAATTTAGTCGTGATACTGCGGGTGGGAAAATAAAGACAGAAAGAGACAGAAAAAAAGGTCCAATTAGCTTCAAAATACAGAGACCAGTTCAAAATCACACTTCCTTTCAATTTCAGCTGGTTAGTATGTGGTAAAGTCACTACTGGTTTAAAGTCATCCTATAGAAATTCAACCACAGGGAGGCAAAGAGAGCAAATGCTTAATTTATCACCGTGTTATATGCACACATCACCCATAAGTGCCACTGCGCTTAGCTACAAGCTGTGTGAACCTGCACTAAGACTACAACTGCAGCACCAGGGATGCAAACAGATTAGGGTGAGTGCGAAAGGTTTCATGAGAAAAAGAAATCTGAGGTCCGAGGACAAACAAGGGATGCCTTTATGAATGACAATGACTCTACTGAAATGGCGAGCTGGCAGGGTTGATTCTGTCAAGTTCTTCGTAATTATAAATGTTGATTTGAAGCATGTATGCTTTTTATGGATTCTCAATTATCAAACTCATGTCACTGACACTAAATCCTCACCAGGCGTAATGCAGATATTTAAAATCAGCGAAATAATGAAAATCAGAGCCAATCAGAGCATATCTGATGTTTATGCTGCATTCACATCACGCTTGAGCTACCATACCAGCTGGTTGTAGTAAAAATTTTTCATTTCTTTGTTGAAACCGTCATGTAAAAACAACCAAAATGGCAGCAGCTGGTGATTTCTGGTGCACTTTCTCAGGTTAGTTTATATGGGTCAACTAATTTAAGTGTTTGGCATTCGACAGCAAAGACATGCATGGATCTATTTTTATGTTGAATATTGCCATAGCAACTCATGTTTTAGAGTCTGCAGATAAAAGTAAAAGTAGAATCCCATATTATCATCATATAAATACAGTGAATAAATATGATGTGAACGCAGCAAAAAATACAGAGTAGTGAACCAATGAGATTTCACATTGGGCGAGGCTACCCAGCATAATGAAAAGAAAATAGAAAACAAGCAAAATGTTAAGTCAAACAGTACAATATTGTTATTGCTAATTAAAACTATTACAAATCATTTCTGGCAATTGAAATAAAGCTGAAAAATATATTAATATTAGATACTACTATAACTACTATAATTAAAAAAAGCTAAGAACTAGAAAGCTAGAAACATAAAATTGAAAAAAGCATATAACAAAATTACTAAAACTTAAACTACAATCAAAATGAAATCAGAAAAATATACAAATAAAAAAGCAAATTTAAAAATAATAATAAATACTATAATAGTATATGAAAATACTAAAATTACACTGGTATATTATGGCTTGTTTAGCGGGGGAAAAACATTAAAATCTAAGAGATTTTATTTTTATGCTTGAAGCTCGTGTCATACCTGGTTTGGACAGTGTAAATATGGACAAAAAAGACAGAATCAAATCTAGCAGAACTGTTACGAATGAAAGCAGCAGCGGTGGTGTAGCTGGCCAGCTTGAAAACTCACATCCACCAGGAAAGAGAGGGAAAAAAGGCAGAAAGAAAGAGAGAGAAAAAGACAGAGAGAGAGAGAAGGGAAGGGAATGTAAAGCTGGTAGCACTGGGTAAGGGGGCCAGTTCAAGCTTCCTTGCCTAAGAAACTGTCCTGCATCTCTGGGGGCTGTTTGGAATCCTGTCAGCGAACTAAAGGATTTGAGTTCAGGAGGCGTCAGCCTGGTTCGCAGTGGACACTGGTCCACTTCACAAAAGGCACTGCAATACAAATGGGCACAAACAGACAGTAATGACTGTACAGGCATTCACTGCAGCTCTTAGTCTATAGTGTGACGTAATCCCTGTGTGTTGATCTGTGCCAAATCGAAGGATGATTGAGCCCCAAAGCTTCCGTGTCATACATGCAAAGACACAAAAATGAACAAAATCAATTCTGTTGCATTCAAATTAGAACAGATGAACCCATCCATATTTGGCAGGAAACCTCAAAGTGCGTCTTTAAAAACGCACAGAGAGAGTGTCTGTGAGGGAATCTGTGGTTGTGAGTGGTGGTTACAAAGATACACAGATAGATGTAGGGAAGTGTAGAGAGGAGGCAGAAGGTAAAGATAAAAGAAACTAATGGATTATGGGAATCATAGGAGGAAGTATGGCTGCCAAAAAAAGAGGACCAGCACAGGAAGTGAGGTCATAATGCATGATTTGTTTTAAGTAAGGGAGAGCCCGGGGTGGAGGAGAAAAGGCTGCGTGTGTGTACCTCATGTTTTCCACTGTGTCTTCAGGCATGGGTGCAACTGTTTGCACCGCTGGGAGATTTTTACTTGTGGCACCGTTCACAAAACTTGATGAAGAGGAGGATGAGGAAGAGGCAGAGTCAGTGGCACCTGTTAATCATAGCGGACGAGACACGTTAGAAAGAACCGATGAAGCACAAGGAAAGTTAACGGACTATCCTAGAGAAAAAATGTGTATATAGTGCAACAAAGCATGCTTAACTATATCAGATGGTCACTACAAATAGAAAAGAGTATAAAATAATGAAAGTCCATGACATCACCAAATGGAAAAAAATCAACAAAAATATTATAACCGCCTAACCACCCAAATTAAATGGATATACAGGCATTATATGCACATAAACGTCAACAAAATGTCTTTCATATGTACAAGATCTTGAGACCACAGCGTAAGATGAAATTAAGAAATATTCAAGAAGACTTGCCTGTTGTGTTGATCATGCTTTTAGGTGTTGCCGTGGCAGCAGCAAAGATATTGGGTGTACTTCCTGAAGAGGGTACTCCACTGGTGGTGGGTGTACCTACTGTGTTCACAGCCAGGCTTCCTGGAGGGGGCTTCTTAACGGGCACCACCACACTCCTGTGAGTACACACACACACACACACACACACACATTGGGTTTCCATGTTTTACGGGGACTTTCCATAGACAGTGATTTTTATACTGTCCATTTCAATACGATACCTTGAAAAATATTGATATTCGATACCATGGGGAAAACTGCCATTAATACCACCATACTGATAATCTGTTATTATCTCATAATTTTTTGGGTATTTGAGTAATTTTGTTGTAATAGCTTACCCAGCACAGGGAGGCATTATTTGAAACAGTAGTATTGAGGTAAGAAATACTACAGAAATAAAAGTAATTAAATAACACTGATAGTTTTCATTGTAAAAATTTAAATACAGATTAATAGTGCATACAATTAAAGTTATTCAGTTAAGAGCAGCAAATGATTTTCTCTTTGTCTTTTGTTCTTTGATTAACATGATAGACAGCAGCAGGTTTATTAGGCTGCTGTCACTTTAAGAGCTTATGCACGGATCCATTTTCTTTTCACTATTTACATTCCAAAACTGACTGTGTTCACCCGAATGCTTGCCAACACAGGTATTTTGACATACTTTTATATGCATTTGACCGTTAAATGCAATAAACCAACTCAATGTGATACTCGCAGGCTGTTTGATAGATGGCTTTATGAGAGCGCCACTAATATAGATCGTCGGTGTGCACGCTTTTGGTGTAAGCACGAAACCTGTGGGAATGAGTGAAATTATTCACAATACAAGCCCTATTCAACCGGAGTGAATGAGATGAGTGAGAGGAGGTGCGTGTGTGTCAATTAATGCATTTTTTCAAACATTTAATTGGTAGTGTACTCAACTCGTATGCAACTTAAATCCGTTTGATGGCTATCCAGATATTTGGTGGAGTCAAACCATGTCAGCCCATTCAGGGTGAAAAACGGAGTGATAAAATATTCACCTGTCCTAATGAATTATTGACATTTAAGGAGCCTGAGAATGATGAACAGCATAATCTTATGTATAATTTATTCATCAGGTTCTCTTAATTGGGAAGAACAAAGGGAATTGATGTTCGGAGGGGCTTTAGTTTGTGCTGTAGAGTACCAGTGGATCCCACACACTAAGCCAGTCAGTCTCTTGAGCCCTGAGCACAAAATTTCACAGAGCCACTGGCATTTCTGCCGACGTCTGTGCGGTAATGAGGAGCTAGACAGAGAAATGGATTGCACCAACAATGAGAGGAAAATCTTGTGCTATGTGTAACTGAGGTGTTTTTGAATTTTTCATTTGTTCTCAGGAAGTCTTGACAGGCCACATGTAAGTGTACCCCCATTGAATTATGAGTGATTTATTGTTTCAACTGCTCTGTTCCAAAATATAGTTAGCTGCCTCCGTAAGAAGCATTTAAAGCATCGTAAATGCAATTTCGTAGCAAAAGCGGTTTCAAAGGGTAGGCGGCATAAAATATCTAATTTTGGTCATAATCAATGGTAGAATGTGTATGCTTCAAAGAGAAGTACACCCAGAACGCATTGCAACATGCTCAGAAAAAACTATTCTAGATGGCAGACAAAGTGATAGAAATGTGCAATTTAAATATTCATACAACTATACAGAAAATGTATAAATTATTGCACCCAATTGTATGAGTATGCTTATCTCATAAAGCACTGTGAATGATGTAATTCAATCATTTTGTGTTTTGTGTCTTTGTTATTTTATATTATATATAATACTGATTATATATGTACAACTTGTATTGTATTATCTATATTTATATACATTTTAAAATACAAATATGATTATGTTAATATTATATAATATATTATCTTTTTAATTATACATGTATACAATTATACATATGTAATATAATATATATATATATATATATATATATATATATATATATATATATATATATATAAAATATATGTATGTAACCGCACATGTACATGACAGATAAGCATAATACACCTTGTGTTATTTTGATGTGCTAGACACCACAGATGCCCACCTGTCAAACGAGTGGAACTGCATGGGCAGCATAGCCGCAGTTTCCCTCTTTAGGGCAGGGTCAGGGTGGTACGGCTGGGGTTCAGGCCCAGCCTCTGCCCCCTCCACCGGTGCAGCCACCAAACTCTTCAGGATCTCCTTCACATTGATTCCCTTGTTGGCTTGACTGATACTGGAAATCGATGCGGCCGGTTTCAGAACCTCGACGCCAGGAGGCGACTCAAGCAGGGACTCGCGGGACTTCCTCACCTCCGACGACAGAGTGCACAGCAACTCGCTCATGACGTCTGGGCCTCCACCTACAGGGTTCCCGCCCAATCCGCTGGAGTCTGCACCCAGCTCGGAGCCATTGAGAGCACTGGTGACTTGCTCCTCCCCGATGCCGGAGTCAGTGTGAGGCAGCGAGCCCTCCAGGGGGAGATCGTCCAGAGGGGTGGCAGCCTGACGGTCTCCACGAACACCATCTGAGAAGGAGGATGGGTTCTCTGCAATTTAAACAAACACACACTTACCAGTCAGAAGTTTGAAAAATTAAGATTCTTAATGTTTTTGAAAGAAGTCTTGCAAAGAAGTCTTTATATGATCAAAATACAGTAAAGATTTTGTGAAATAGAATTACAATTTTAAATGAACGGTTTTATGTTTTAATATAGCTAATATATATTTAATATAGCTTCTCTATATTGCACATTCACAACCTCACTGGTAGATGCCGCTAAAATTTACACACGGCACCTTTAAAATATATTAATATAGAAAACAGTTCTCTTAAATTGTCATTATATTTCCCAATATTACCTTTTTACTGTATTGTTGATCAAATAATTGCAGCCTTGGTGAGCATAAAAGACTTCTTACAAAATATTTAAACATTTTTTGCAATTATTCATTTTGTGTCCATGACAAAATGAAAGTTCAGACATTACAGAAGCATTTTTTTATATGTGCTGCTCACTGCAGCATATGCCAACCAGTTCTTTCCCACCTGAATATTAATTCAACATCACACTCAGATAAAGCTTTGCAAAAATGTCTTGCATGCTCAAGTTGTTGAAATCCTCCCCACGGGAAGTAACTGGTTGACTATAATAGCGTAGATAATCAGAGACTGTTAGAAAAATGGAAGGTGTTTGACTGTGTGATGAACACTTATTAGCATTTGTGGGGTGTTTAAGTGGTAAACACCTAAAAATATATACTGTTTTATAAAGGTCACATAATCATAATGACTGCAGATGCTAAATTTGTAACCTCACCTGTGCTGGTGGGTGAATTAATCTCTTGTCGAATGCTTCTCCCTGATAGGCTGCTGGACCTGCCGATCTCCCGCTGTGGTTCCAGGATGTCCCGGTATTTGGACACCATAAGGACAGAGATGAAATAGACCACGGCCAGAGCCAGAAACTGAGCCTGTTTACTGTCATCCTATTGAGCACACAGCACAGATAACAATCATTCTGTTCACGTTAACATACATGTTTTGCTCCAGCTGAGGTAAGTGAGTGTCTCACCACGTCTCTGAAGACAACGGCTCGGAGACGATTGATGTCCACGTCCTGCAGCAGTCTATCTGGGTCTTTGATGGGGGAAAGGTTACGTGGGACATTTTGTATGACAGTCTGTGGCGGAGAGGGAAAGAAACACACACTTCCTGTTTAATTACATACAAGATTGCATTTGTGTCTGTGTTTCTGATGTGCATTTGATGTGTTTTCATAGACTCTCAAGAAAGTATTTGTGTGTGGATGCATTTTGCATCCCTACATGTGTTTGTTTTCTTGTGTTTGTGCAGGTGTATAACCTTGCTGGCGGACGCTGCAGTCTGTAGGTTCTCCTGGGTCTTGCTGATTGGCAGCGAGGTTTTGCTGCCTCTGTCTCTCTGCCTCTGCCTGCATTCCAGACAGTTCCTCACTGCTACACAACATACTGAGAAGAGAAAAACAGTTTTACTAGAACCTATGCCTTGATTAAATTCCCATTACACCACACAGACGCATAACATCACTACAGCTTAAAAGATTGGGGTTAGTAAGATATTTTTTGTTTTTGAAGTCTCGTATGCTCACCAAGGTTGTATTTATTTAATAGAAAAATACAGGTAAAAACTGTAATATTCTGAAATGTCACAATTTTAAAAAATAGATTTCTATTTTAATATATTTTAAAATGTAAATTATTTCTTTAATGACAAAAGTTGAATTTTCAGCATCATTACTCCAGTATTCAGTATCATATGATCCTTCAGAAATCATTCTAATATGCTGATTTGATGCTCAAGAAATGATTATTATTATAAATGATGAAAAAGGTCGGTGTTTAATACTTTGGTGGAAACCGTGATGCATTTTTTCATGATTCTTTGATCAATAGAAAGTATCAAAAGAACAGCATTTTTTATTAAATAGATATCAATTTAATGCAGCTTTGCTGTATAAAAGTAATAATTAATCTTACTGACCCCAAGCTTTTGAATAGTAGTGTACAAACTGAGATGCACATCCTAGCTTTTTCCTTATGCTTTGAACCCATTTTTAAAGGTGATTTTTATTCATGTTTAAATACTTTCTCTTATCTGGTCTTAATAATGGAGACAAAAATATAAATAAGCCATTCAAGCAGTGTAAACACTGCAGGTCAGTTTGTTTGATGTGACTCATATCAACTTATATTCAACCAATGCTTTGAGTTTGTTTTTTTTTGGCCACAGAAATGACACATTTCAACTTTATTCAGTAAAGGAACATATATAAACCTACTTGAAATAGCACATAGGTAAGATTCATAATACATACCTAACCGTAGACACTGGCGCATTAGTCCACCTGACGACATGTTCTTTTCAGCTTCGATCTCACTGAAATTCAGAGAACTGGCAAACACAAGCACATCCACCATGGCCATCAGCCTGCTGAGAAATGTGACCGCCGTCTCTGAAGACATACCTTGGGTCGCCTCCACATTCTCAAGCTCCGTCTGTAACACACACACGTACACATAACCAAAGTCCAGAAGTTTAGAAACATATCGTAATACACTGTAAAGCAAACACACACAGACACACACACACAAACACATACATAAGACTAAAACACAGTAATGTTCACACCTATATAGAATTATAACAATGTGCTGACAGACAAACAAATGTGTGATAGCAGCAAATCAATAATGCCAGGCCAACTTCACATGAAACATGCCTCTCAAACACATTAAAATGCCTGTGGTGAGGAGGAAAGTGCTGAGAAAAACCTCACACCACATAGAAGGAAGTGTGTTCAAACCAGAGTGACACCCATTTGAGTGTGAACAGGCAGTGCTGTGTGAGTTTCATTTTTGCAGTGATCAGGGAACACTTCACCATTTTGCAACATCAATATCAAAAGTTCGACAATTACATGGTATATATCACAAAGGAAAAACTTTGTAAAGTCAAAGGTCCATAAGAACAGACACCCACTGTGATGTTTTACAGATATGTGGGACCCTTTAAGCAGAGGCAAATATGCTTTTAAACTCTTTGAAAAGCCTCTTTTTTAAACAGGCTGATGGAGATATGAACTACTACCAGACTTAAAACCAAAGTGCTGAGTGCTGAAAATAACATAATTGATGTTGAAAACTGGGAACATGCTCGTTGCTAGGAGACATAATAGTGGTGGACAAAGAGGTCACGCAGCGGTGCATTGTGGGTATGTATAGGAGCGATAGCTCGGACCCACCTCTGCCCCTGTGCCAGAGCTTCCTGGCAGGCTATTAACTTCATTGCTTTTTGCCCCTTTCTGTAAGCAAGAACCTCCTCGTGTCTTTATGACCAACACAGAGGAGAACAAATGAAGTTGACATTTAATAAAGACGCTTATTAACGGACCAATAGAGCTGGGGGACTTGGCAGAGCACCATGGTGCGTTCATTTATTTAATGCAATTTAATATCAGTATATGTGTCTTTGAGAAGGTTTATCATGAATAACAGACTATGATGATGAAACACAAACATATGGGAGGTGTGATGAGCTGCTTTTATCAGATATGACCACTTAAAGTGATGATATCGAGCATGTAAACGATCAATACTGATAAGTTCGCATTATAATGCATCAATAATCTCAAGGTGCATTCAGTTTGTTTTACTAATTAAAAGTGTTACACACAAAGACATAAATAGTACTTTTGGAAAATGTGTTTAAAATCATGTTCACTTACTACTTACATGGGACCATTTTGAAATCACATGACCAGCCAGATACTACTCACTACTTATTGGACACTTTTGCTTACAAAATAATCATGACTGACAGCAAATATCGCACTTCTATGCAACTAAAAACTTGCATGATGCTGCACTTCTAATACTTCTATAGTCCAAGAAGACAGGGATACTGGTTAACACAACATAACTTTAATACAGAATTAATAAAACTTCTGTGAAATAAATGAATGAAAACATAGACTGAGGCTGTAAAAGATGGAAATGATCTGAAATGGATCATACATTTTAAACTGTGGACTGTGATATTAGTGATATTAAAATGTAATGTTAAAAAAACACTGAACATTACAGAAGAATAAATAAATTGGAACTTACAGGGTTTGCACTAACCTTAGAACTCTGCACATGCAAAAAGTAACAAAAAAGAGAGAAATAGAGAGAGTTTTAGAGGTAAGGGGGGAAAGAAAGGAATTAGAGACAACACGGACAACAAAAGCAGCACAAAAAGATGGCTAATAAACAATAGAGTCAGTAAACAGAGAAAATTTCAGATAAAGCTGCAAGAATGTTTGCCAGAAATAAAAAGGTTAGGTTGCAAGTAAGATGTCAAACAACATAGGAGAAGAAAGTGGCAAAATCAGGGATTGCGTTCATATTTAAGATAAGTATCTAAGGCCAGGGTAAGACGAAATTTACCATCAGCAGCACTCAATGATGTTTCTGTGTGTAGAAAAAGATACTGATCTGGAGTCAGCACTCTTACTCTTGAAATGAGTCCTGGTGATAGCACCTCATCAGCACAAGATGAGACATGCATTGTCACCCTCATTTATAACTTTCAGCAATATTCAGGGACTAGAACAGGAACAACTTTTTTTCTTCTAAAAGACTAAATGTTCCCATTGCATCCCTTCCAAGCAAAAAAGGATAACCCTGCCACTAAAAAGTAGTTTTACAATTCAAATATGTTGTACTGATGTGAATATCCACTAGGGGGCGATCATGTGCCACTTACAGATGGGGAGGTGGCAGCAGAGAGCAAGGGCAGGATCCCACCACACGCTATAATGATGTTATCAACCATCTGAGAAATGAGGTGGATGGTGTTGTGGACAAATATAATGTTCTCGTTACTGTTTACGAAGTCCATCACAGATTTTGTAGAGTGGCTGAGAGAAAGACAGAACAAAGAAAGACAGCAGTGAGGCAAGACTATGTAAAAAGTATGTTCTTCTTTTCAGCATTTTACTGTTGAATAACAGAAAAGAGTTTACATAAAATTTGATTATAACATCCTTATTGTTGGTCCTGGAACAACATTCTTTTCAACCAATCAGATTTTACGAATAGGGAAAAGAGTAGGGTTGGGGATCAGGAAATTTTTTCCAGGACCAACTCAAGATGTTCAGGAACATGTCTTTCTGAAGGACACAAACCCTCATACCTCCTCCACATGTGTACGTCACTTTCCAGGGCGAACAACAGGTCAGTGAGAAGGCGCTGATGCATGGGTGACCACTTGAATTCTGGGATACGGAACATGGTAGTACGAGGGCCGGGGCTGAACTGCCGCCTCTGTTCCTCTGTCATTGGCATGCCCCGGAATCCCAGATCCACACGGAGGTCCCTCTCCATCTGACCCGACATTCGGCCATGAAGAGCCTGCAAGAAAGCACCAATTCAATCATTCATCCAAGCAACTGGCTTTGATTGCTTGTTAGTTTATTCTGCCATTAATTTGTTAATTAATTTTTTATGGTTCTGAACCAGACAGAGATTTGAAGGATTAGGTTACTCACCATCATGTTGTTGCAAACCCATATAACTGTCTATCCACAGTGGAACACAAAAGGACACAAAAAATCTAAACCAGATATTCGAGGTCTTCAGGATCACTCGAAACTTCGAAACAGATGTGCTAGAGATAAGTTCTACAGGAAGGTGGCTCTCCAGAAGCAGGATTTGGCACTCCTAGTACTGTATATTGAAATGTAGCACTTCAAGATATGTCATGCTAGGTTTGACGACAATGGGACCAAGGGACAGGCTCTTGGATATCCCTTAACTGAGCACAATGTACCACTTTTGAAATGCAAAAGCGTGAAAGATTTCAGTGGACAATTATTTCAATCTCGGCCTGTTCCTCATACAAAGCTATTGTATGGTTTCAAAAATCTTGAAAGTCATATGGACTACTTTACAGCGTTCTTTTTTGTCATTTAAAAAGGTCTACAGTATCCATCCCCATTTTCTTTCATTTTATGAAAAAGAGCATCATGAACATTATGCCTAACATCTACTTTTGTTTAACAGAAGAAAGTCATACAGGTTTGGCAACATGAGGGTGTAAATGTTTCCAAGAGTTGCCATTTGTGGACAAAATCAAAAATGATAAATCAAAGCGAGAATTAGTGATTCACACCTGTGTGGTGGCTGTGGTCTGAATTTTCTTCATTTCTTTGTCTTTTCCATCATCGGATCGCTCCGTGTCTGAAGTAGTGCTGGCTGCGTCCCCTCCGCTCTTTCCTGCCCTGGCCTCCCCAACCTCTTGCTCCAAACACTCAGCTGTCCTGGCTGCAGCCTGGGCCTCGGCCTCTGCCAGCGTGCTGATGTCCGCCAAGGAGCTCTGCAACTTAAACCCATCATCCTCTGCAAGGCCACTTGGGGTTTGAACCAGGTCTGAACTACAAGAAGTCATGTGGGCCAACAGGCTGAGGTCATCACTGGCACTTGAAGTATGTGTAGTTGTTGAACAAGGGGGCTGTTCAGGGCTGGGCAGCACCAGGGGCTCTTTTGACGCCAATGAGGGAAGCAGCTTCTCGTCCACCTTGGGGAACAGGAAGCCATTGTTGCTGGGAACGCTATCCTTCTCATCTGCGAGTGTGATTAGAGGACCCAGGTTCCCATCGTCTTCAGTCAAACCCACCACAACACTTTCCTCCTCTTTGGGGACAAGGCTCCCATTGAGCTTGTGAACTGCTGCACAGTAGGCGCTGTCCAACAGCGAGTCTACTTCCACCAAAGGGCCATTCTCCATGCCCCCTCCTCCACCGAGAACCTCCGGAGACAGATCCAGATCGTCTAATTTAACCTCTGTGGCCTCCACCTTCTCTGCTTTTATGTCCACCAGCAAGTCATGGACTTCCACACGAACCCCTGCGGCCGACCGTTCAGCTTCGCCCTCCGGGCCTTTGGCTTCAGCCAGCAGGTTTCGAGAGTCTGCGTTCTCTCCATAGTCCACCTCGCTCTCCGGTGTTTGCGTCTGAGATGTGTCGTCAATCTCGCGGATCTCCAAGTTTCCGTTGACAGTGGTGGGTTGGGCAGAAAGACCGGAAATTGTGCTGACGGAACCTTTTTTCCCTTTCTTGATGTTCTCTTCCTCTTGTCGTTGGTACTCCTCATACATCTTTGCCAGATACTCCTTGTGCGCTTCGTACGTCACCTAAAGAGGTCAGTGGTAGTAGTTGTGAGTGTACTTTGTTTTTTGTTTATTTTCCTAGCAGATATTTATCTTATCATCTCCCCCATTAGATAGACTCATTTGGATCATTGCAACACTTTATCCAATTAAGCAAAAACAGGTTGATCCATGTTTAACTAAAATCAGATGCTATTACCATGAACATGACCAAAAGTCAAGGCCAGAAAGTGAAGACAGTAAAAATATCAACCTTCACAGATGTAAGAAATGCATTAAAACCATTAAATGTGATTAAATGAAACAAAATATATCAAAAGCTTCGGACTGGCTTGCTCTAACCTTGGAGTGGGCGATGGAGAGTGTGTCCACCCACACGCGCCAGCCTCCCCACTCGTACTTGATGGCATGATAGAGCAGGATTCGGAATATATTGTAGACCATTTCTGTGATCTTCTGCTCCTCAGGGTTCTTTGGGTTAATGTAGCCCAGAGAGAACATCCAGTCCTGCCACACTGAACACTGCAGCAGACACCTACACACACATTACAATGATACCACAATGCCAATTTAGATGGAACCGACTAATTAGTCACTCCAGCAGAATGTTAACTGAGTTAAAAGCTCTGGCTCTAAATTTTTACACCACCTGTTTTTAACAGTGGCTATTCTAATGGAAAATTTGTGGTTTTCAGAAGATGCTGGATATTGTTAATTTCCTCTATTTTTACATTTAAATTACCTTTGCGTAATATACTACTCATTTGAAGTTAATCTTCCAAAACACTAATGACACTGTTAAATGTAATCTTCAGCAAGTTTCAAAATCAATATCCATTTTCATACTGTACATTATAATGTTGTGATATTATTTTCATTTGTGTTAACAGTGCGTGTGAAAGCACATTATGCAATGATAAACATTTAAACAAGTAATAAACTCCATTATTGTCACATGACCTACTTATGACCCCATGTTTTATTCATTCCAGTAACGACCTGGAAACCTTCACTCACTGCAATTAGAACTAAATCAAACCTAAACTTAGAGAATTGCGCAGTAAACAAATGCTGAAGGCATCAGAACCACGCAAAAACAAACGGCCTACACAAAGTGCTAAGGAGGGAGAGGTTTATGATTGCTGGATCTTGCTGGAAACACTCCTTTACTGTTGCCATCTCAGATTCCCGGAATGTCTGTTCACTTCAGAATGCCGGGCTTGTTACAGAATAGAGAAACAAGCAGTCCCAGTTCACCATCGCTAAAATATGCATTGCGATTTTGGTATGCAGTTGTAACCATGGCAGCAGCTGACTGAGTGTGCCTGGCTGCATGGTGCGCCATAGGCTTGTTTAGGATAGAGAAGTGTACACACACACACACACTAGTACCTAAAGCTTGCTAATGAGCAAATAAGGCTAACCTGATTCCAACAGGTGAAAGTCAGGTTTAGTCTCGGCAGGAGCCCAAGAAGTGGAACAATGCAGGGAGAATGCCACTTCAAATCTTTATTCCTCAATGCATTAATTATAACACTAATTGATTTAATAGGAGGGAGAGTCTTTCCCACTGAGAGGGAGACGCTAAATGCTTCTGATGTTTGCATACAGCTTGCGTGTGTAAAAATATTGTAACGTCTGCGTACAGTATGTCTGGGTTTCTCTGGGAATGTTCGTATGTACAAGGAGATTTGTATGGCTGTGTGCTTTATCTTGTGATTTTTTTTTTGGTTTACCAATAAATATTTGGGTTTGTTTGTACATGGGTGTTTTCTCAGAGGAGGTAAGTGCCTTCTCAAATTGGATGAGAAAAATCAACAGTACCATATATAAAATAGAAATATTACAAGATGCTTAAAAATATAATAGAATTGTTTGCTAATTGATGTTCTAAGCTTAATGTTTTCTATTGGTCTTTAACAGGAAAAACTGTGTACATCAAACCTTTACTTTTGACAAATAAAAGACAAAAACAAAAGCAGTTAATCTCTACTAGTGTGTGTAAACGGTTTACCGTCTGTTCTCTCTGCTGTTGCTGAAGAGTTTGATCATATCGGACAGGAAGAGGCGTCGCACTTCCATCAGCTCAGCACTGGGGGAAGAGCTTTTAAGCAGCGTAGCCACGACCTTAAGAATCACTGAGAGAATCAAAAAGAAAAATAAGAGAGGAGGATGTAGAAAGGGACAAGAGTTTGGACATTTGGACAATAGTTTAAACAAAAATACAGAGCAGTACATAAGAAATGAAATAAACAACAGACACTCACTGGGGTTTTGGATCTTGACTGTAGAATCGGGTTCCGGGTGAGGCTTGTGCACCACCTGAGTGCAAACCTGTTCTGTCAAGATCTATATAAGGCAAAATTCAGTTTGATTTGACCAGAATTCAGTTTTCAACACATTTTATTTAAATACACAATCATTATTCTTATAAAAATATTAAAGGTAAGGTTTCAGAGAGAAAACGACTACTAAACGATACTTTCTATGAAGCCTTAATAATGTGTTATAAACTGTATGCACGCAAATAATAATAATTAAAAATATTTTTTAAAACACATTATTTGATTAATGTTATAAAAATATATGTATATAATTAATAATAATTTTTATTATTTAATATATTACATTCTATATTAATACGCAATATTACTTAGGACTATATTATATGTTTATTAAACATTGGCATTTATCATAATGCTGTTGCCGGCACTTTTTCGTGCTTAAAAACACGACAAAATCACTGCACGTCCTCTTTGGCTCATTAAATTGCATTTTTCCCTCATTCAAAAGTGTTATGCCTTAAGACATGAATATTTCTTGTTATTAGACACTTGGTAAAATGCAATCATGGTGGTTATAATCATAAAACCAAATTGATCATTTCTACAATGGCACTTGTAACCGAAAACATTTGCTTCATTTTGCAAGATTCTACAATCACATAATTCATGATAACTGCCATATCGCCTAGAGCGACATAAACAAAAAATGCACTTTTGGAAACACATTTATAAAGCATTATACATACAGGCATCATAGAAAGTGTTGCTAAAAATATATTCAGACAGGCTGATACCTCGTAGAGCGTGTTGTAGGTGGTGATGGTCACAGTGCTGGTGTGCATCATTAGTCGTTCTCCGAGCAACGTGAAGAGGCTGTGTGTGTGCATGATCTCCACCTTCCTCCTGTACACAGACACATACACAGAGCACAGGGGAAGTGAGATAAGAGGCACGTGTCATGTTGTGACATTGGCGATGCAAAGGCAGGTATACTCTCCCTTACAGGTTCAATTTTACCCCATAGTCTTCCACACCATTAAGATCAATGAGGAGACGCATGCTACAGACACACTGATGAGATTAGAAGTGACACCCTGCTCCTCAAGGGCACACACATACAAACACACAGCTGTCAGTGGCCCTCTTACAGCCTCTCGGAGACATCAGCATTCCCGAGCACGTCAGTCAGGGGGAGGGGACGTGACAGCACAAAGACCGCCGGTCAAATGCATTTAATTCACCTCTCAGACACACACAAAAGGCTGAATATGCATATGACAGATTAATATGCAAATAAATGACACCAGTTCTGCAAGTAGGCATGTCTAACATTAATCTGAACTGTGTAATAACAGAGATATGAACAGTGATACTTTTTTTTTTTTATCATTTATGCATTTTTAAAATACATTTTTGGCTATATTGACACCTTTACTAATAGGTAAGTAGAGGGAAGAAAACAGGAAATGAAGGGAGAAGATGAGTAAACAGGATCGGGAAATGACATTAACCAGATTTTATGTACTATTTGATGGATGAACAAGCACATATTTAAAGCAGGAAAGTCATGGCATCTAAATAATCAAGTATAACCTTCATAGCATCATCTCTGTCTAAAGCTCTGCCTTGCCGGACACACGCTCTGTCGGAACGATTATTCCGGCAGTAGACCGTGCGTTTAACACGTCCTGTCAGCTACAGAACACTCATTCTCTAAATGTGCTCTCCTCCCCTCCTGAAAGGGCAAGTTCATGTAGCCGGGTCATTTCTGTCTGTGCAGCACCGTTTGATCTCCAAAAACATGAATGTGGCTGTGTTGTAATCGAAGGGAGTATTTCTATGAAAGGTTATGCTGTGCCAGACTTTCAGAAATATGTGCTGCTGAAACACATGCAGGTGTAAATGCGAAAATAAGTGTAAATACTTGTGATAATGACGTTGTATCAAGAGGACTGATCCTCACATAAAAAACTAGTAATTGTCTTGAATTTTCTGTGAAAATGCGCAAAATAAACTTAAAAAAAGACCTGAAAGCTCTTATTGAAACAGAGAAAGCTGATTCTGACAGAGACAGAAACATCTCTGCATTACTATATATTTCATTCATAGTACTTAGTAAAAAGATGCCATTAAAACAAATATTTAAAATATACTGTCTTTATATGAAAATATGTATTACAATATAAAACTATATTACAAATGTTAATGTCAGGTATGATTACATAAAAATGTGCGATTAGTTCATTGTTTAATCAATCAACTATTTTGATATCATACTAATATATCACAGAACATCCCACTAAATGTTTATTCTCTGGAGGATGATTTCATTAACGAACTGGCTTTTGTTATTTAAAGGGATTGTACAGACGAAAATAATTTGGCACAGGAAAAAAAGTTTTTTTTTTTTTTAATAAATGTATAAAATAAATAGCAAAAAATGATGAAAATAGATTTTCAGATAAAAAAAAAGATTTCTAAATAACTTGCTAGTTTTTCATGTTAGAAGGAAGTATAGTAGCCGGGGACCATCATCAGTTCAAACCAGATGTCGTGAAAACAATGAAGTTAATTAAATTTCACCCTTGTATTGACTATTTGTGATCAAATAAAATTAAATATACAGAACTATAAGATTTCCGTCATTAAATTGTGAGCTTAATATTTTACAAAATATATTAAGAATATACAGTATGATGGGGACATGAAAATTAACCGCATAGTAGGAATGACCCAGCCAAGGTTTCTTTGCATGCTAACATACCACAGCTTTGTATGCTCATATATAAGTCAAAATAGTCACACATCCTTCACACAAATGTTTTGATCATTAATACGCACTTGTGTCCAAGATGTTTCAGGAAGTAGCCGAGAACTTTTAGAGCTTGGACTCGTATACTCTCGCTTTTGGAGGCCAGGAGCTTGTAGATGACTCTGAAAAGGAAATATTGAAGATTCATGAATTTTTCGTAATGTATCCCTTTAACTCTCTGGTGCTCTTCAGTCATTTTTTTTTTTGTTTTAATTTTTACTTCATCGAAGTAATTGCACGAAATTTGGTAAAGTTTTTGGCACTTTTCGCTATGTGATAAAAAAAAAATAAAAACATGGTCATGATTTGAAAAAGTTAAACGGTCCAGAAAAAAAAAATCTTCTTCTTCAAAGCATTCAAAGCTCTATGACAGATTAAGATGGAAATTTCATTT
Source organism: Zacco platypus (assembly GCA_038088235.1). Lineage (NCBI taxonomy): Eukaryota > Metazoa > Chordata > Actinopteri > Cypriniformes > Xenocyprididae > Zacco > Zacco platypus. The sequence goes on along the minus strand of CM076086.1, from coordinate 12,789,620 downwards.
TCAGGTCTATGCTCAAAAATTGAAAAACATTATCGAAATAAAATATAGTGCATTCATTTAATAGAAATAAAAATAAATAATTGAATTTGGTCATTTTTGACCACCATGCAAAGAGAACCAGAGGGTTAACCACAAAAAAGAAGAAAATAACAGTCATTACATATCTGAATCGATTGGCAGCCCTAATAATAAAATGTTATAAAGGGAGTGCAGTTCAAACAAGAATTCATAGGGAAGGCAGTTCAAATAAGCACTTAGGTCCCTTGTGATAGGTTGTGAGGCAAGAGGAAATGTGATTGATGCAGCTGTGACAGTCCAAATCTATTTCAGTTACATAACCAGACCACGGGAAGAGCCGTTTGTCCCTGAGGCCTCACCGTATTCCATTCCTCTGGTCAAAGGCAGGGATCATGGAGGCGGGGTGTTCAGACATGAGTGCGACCAAGAGCTGTAGCACATCATGAATGTTTTCATCCTATAGGAGAGAAAAATGAACAAACAGACATTGAACCAGACCAGAGTAGACTGTAATTATCCACCAGATACCCTTAAAATGTCTGGGTGTTACATAATACTGCACTTAACTAGCAGTTTTCAGGATTCATTTGGTGTTTTCAATCAAATGGCTGCAGAGATGGTGCATTACAGCAATTTCATGGGACTCAATCAAAACATTAATTCAGCTTTCAGGATAATACTACAGCGCCTTCCCGATGGACTCAAAGACTTCTGCACGTCTGACACCTGAGGTGAACATTTCAGCCTTCCAGACGAATTAAAACACCTTGTTTTTCATAAAGAACATGGAACATGGCTTGTTCAATAAAGGCTAAAGAAATTGAGCCCAGAAGACCTTTTGCTCTGTTTATTGATCAGTTTTTACCTCATGCATGGTTAGCAGGTAGTTTAATATGCTCTGCAACTCATCTTCCTTCACTCCTCGGTCCTAAGAATAAAAAAAGCACACAAAATTACATTTAAGCAGGTCCATTCTCAGTGTTCATTTTTTACACTGTTTTAATTTGACTTTTGGAAAAAACACTTTACTTAAAAGCCTTTATATATAATGCATTAAAAATTATTTCAATGCATTATACCATTGTAGTGCATTGTATGATCTCATGAGTAATTATAACCACAGTTATACATTATAATACTTATCTATTCATTGTTACACCTTTAAAAATTATAATACATAAAAACAAACATTAATGGCAAACAATTTTAGACATAACAAGGAATCTGCAAAAAAATACATTTAAAGTTAAAACGCATTTTAACTTTGATTAGTATTACTTATGAAAAGATATAATGCATTGTAACATATTATAAATACCCATTTCCAGTTATCATCACTGTTCTGCTTTGTTGATGATTGAGTTTTAAAGCACCCCATTAGAGATCTTGCAAAAAATCCTCTCGGATTTCATCAAAAATATCTTAATGTGTGTTCCGTGATGAACCTAGGTCTTACGGGTGTGGAAGGACATGAGGGTGAGTAATTAATGACAGCAATTTCATTTTTGGGTGAACTAACCATTTCATTTCTGTTAATTAAGTTAGGAATTTTAAGGCTCTGAATGAATTGGAAATCATTTGATGTTGTGGGTAGCTGCTTTGTATTAGCGCGAATGCGTCTCAATGCTTTGTTTGGTGAAGTGAAGGGTGTTTGTGATGGATTAGGGCCACTATTAGAGGTCTCTAACAACACTAATAATTGCACGAAAAGCCAGAAAATGTGGAAAGGGGACAGAATATAATAGGAACAAAACAAAAAGGCAGCGGCTAAATGGATACAACGTGCTGCTTGGCAACCACGTCGTGCTTCTCAAAACAGGACAATAGCCTAGAGTGCAAACAACACACACATTTCTTTGTGTCGAGTGATGATCCAAAATGCAATTCTCTCTGTGTTGGCCCCATCAAGCCGTTTGTGTTGTTTTTAAACAAACAAAGGCAAATAAACAAATTTCTGCATGACTGCCTTACAAACTGGATCAAATTTCTGGGAAAAATGAGGATAAATTGTGTTATTTTAACAAAGCAGATGTGTCTTCTGGCTGTCACTGCTTGGGAACTAATGCATTTTATTGAAGCTGCCTGATTCATTGCAATGGCATGTCAAATAGAATCTGTTTTGAAGAACAAAGTGCTGATGTGCATAGCAAGGCAAAGCAGAAATTAAATGGAATAAGTTAACGTGTGTCAAAGATGTAACACTTTTTATAATTAACGTACGAAGTTTTATTATAACATCTAACAAAATATGCATCAGGGATATGATTTATTCCTATGTTATATAGTCTATGATAAATAAAAATCAGTAATATCAATAATTTCATTCAAGTAATGCAGAATTAAATCTAAAATCTAAAATATTTTTTACAAATGTGTACATATTAGGGATGTGACAAGACAGGTAGCCAAGCTCACGAGACGAGACACGAGATTGAGTTCACAAGAACGAGACTGAGATTTTTACACAGTATTTTAAAGAAGTCCTCAATGACGAAATACATGACTAGAAAAACAGTCTGCTGGTGCATTTGAAACTAATCAATTTAACTAATCATCTTTGAATGAATGTCATTTCAGTCCTAGTTTGAGTAATAATAATCATATGCAGTAAAAGACAACAAAACTCAAGCACTGTAAAAGGTTTTACCACAAACGCAACTGACGGGCTTCTGTCCTGTGTGATTTCATAATGAGTCTCTTCAGACCTTAGAACTGGACATGATAAGCTTCTACAACTTTTGACCTCCTAAATAAATTCCTTTCCGCAAATTGATCATAGAAATAAAAACAGTATAAATAAAAATTTACAACACAGTTTTCTCTTAGTCTTATTAAGTGCAAAAAATAAGTGCAACCATAATCAAAGTACTCTCTCAATATTCAAAGTGCAAACAGAGACCAATTTTTCTTCAAGCATGATACAGAGCTGAGAGATGGTTACAACTATACGGCCCAGCCTAAGATAGCTTTCATATTGGGAGATATTTGCATGTATCAGGGAGCCGCTTTCAAAATGCGGGGTGTGTTGAAATCGCGTTTTACTTTCACTTTCGATTTCGCATGTACTCTGTGAAAAGGGAGCAGCAGTACTGAGCGCGCATTCTACAAGATAAGACACTTGTCAAACACTTGGACTCCTGTGCAGGGAATCCTCCGCCATGGTCTTGTCAGTCATCTCGTCACGTGATCATTGAACTCGGATTCCTGCTGCACTACATTCAGTGCTGCAGATCGCATTAGATGAACTGGATGGAATTGAAGCGAGCATTATTCAACTGAATTAAAGTTTTTATTTCTATAAATATCAAAACAACAGTGGAGGCATAATGTAAATGTGGCGGTGGCGCATTCTATCCTATTTTCCCCCTCACACTGTGTCATGGCAATATCACGAGACAGCTTTTCACCTTGAAGAGAAACCTCATCACATTTTAATCTCACAAGATCTCGTCACACCCCTAGTGTGTATATATATATATATATAAATATTACATTTATAAAAATATAAAAAATATTTATTAAAAAATGTATTTTATACTGTCTCACCTTGAGAATAAGCTGTTTGAGGAAAAGAAGCATGAACGCCCGCAGGGATATTATTTCCTTCTGAGAGGGCCGTGGACCATCTGTAAGAAAACACAGTGATTTACAACAATTACATCAGTTGCACACATCTAAACTCTTAATAAACACCTGCGTATGGCACTTAAATATACCCAAGATGCTTAATATGTGCTATTAGCCATCATCAATGAACCACAAAATGAGCAAAATGCCTTATGCCATTTTGATTCCTAAGCTAATGTTGAAAGTAAAAAAAAACATTTAGCACGGCTGACATTATAAAATATGTCACTCTCTTTGAATATTTCTCAAAACTGACAGCTAAAAAAAACATGTTTTGCTAGTGACTCAGCTATTAATGAACAAACTAAAACCCGGAGCTTGTAAGGAATTACTCGTTTCATTTTTCAGGGATGAGGGAAAAGCCACAGCTCAAAGCTGCAGGTTTCTTACGATGGGTTCAAACTGAATTTAGAACAGTGACACACAACACACAAGAAAAACAGCACTTAAGATGCAGCTTAGGGAATTACTAGCCCCTAAACGACACACCAACCCCATTTCCAAACCACACAACCAACTATTTCTCTTACAATCCCTCAAATAGACACAAACCCACTCCTCATCTTTTATTGAACACGCAGCGCACAGACGTTACAAAGCCAACATAAAAAATTCACATCGCTTCCTATATGAAAGCCACAGCTCAGTGCATGTGTGATGTAATGAAGCAGGTCAGCGGCTTCCCATCTCAAGCCATGTTCATCCCCACATCGAGTATGTATTGGTGTGTGTCGTCATTGTCCTTGTACTGCAGTACTCTGTGTGTCATTATATACACAAGCGCTCCGTGGCGGTGAGCATTTGTACGCTATGAGCGTGGTCAAGGTCTATTTGTAGCCAGGTATATCCCTTGACCTTTCCCAGCTGCAGTGATTTGGTGCAGTGAGAGAATTGATGACCGGGTGTGTAGACTGTGCTCTGCTAGAGATCTGGAAGGAGAGATTTGTCTTGGGCCAGGGCATGTGTGTCCATATTCAGCGAGATGACCACCCCACAGCATCCCGAGGGTCAAAGCAAGGTCAGTTAGGACAATCAATCAATGCCACCTGTTATCATCACAGATCTGTGGCATTCGCAAGAATATAACAAAATATTTGTCAATGACTTTGAATCCATGTAAGACAAAATGTGCTTACAGTTATGCAAATGAATTCTTCGTGAAAAGTAATTAGAATAGCGCCATTTTTGTCGACCAAACATTTGTTAATTTGCATTTACACTTTTACATGGCCTGGAATTTAAAATCCAATTAACACATAAATTAAAAGAAGTCAAAATTAACACTTCAGTACTTTACGTGGAAACAAACACACTCACTCTACAATCTGGCAGCCCCATGCAGCATCATGGGAAGGGCAACAGGGTTGCCATAGTGACACGGGCTCTGCGTCTAACAATTCACAAGTGCTATAAGTACACAGGGAGGGAAAGAAAGACATGCAACTATGGGCTTGTTTAAATTAATCAACACATCCGCTATATATTATATACATAATGTACATAATGGACAACATCCAATAACTGAAACTCACGCACAGCTTTTATGCACACAGCATATCTAAAAAAAAATGTGCGTTCTCATTTACCCCATTTTTACATTAAAATGATCGTACGCTCACTTAAAGTTCCTCATTCTAAATGTAATCTTTAGCAAATCTCAAAATTAATATTAATTTCTCATACTGTACATTATAATGTCGTGATGCCTAAATTCACTTGCATTTATTTTTAAAAATTGATTTTTGATTTTAGTGTTTTGTTTTTAATTTTCTTAGATCACACTATATTTGTCAAGGGCATAGTAAACAAAATATAAAAGTAATATTTTTGGATATTTTTTTTTTTTTTAAATGAATTTAATGACTGAAATTCTAAACTAAATTACGTTCTTTTGAACCTTCTATTCCACGAATAATAATTTATCTCAGTTTCCACAAAAATATTATTTTGAACATTGATAAAAATAAGAAAAGTTCCTTGAGCATTTCTAAACGATCATGTGACACTAACACTTGCGTAACGATGCTGAAAATGCATCTACCGTCACAGAAATAAATGACATGTTACAATATATTAAAATAGAAAACAGTTATTTTAAATTGTAATAATATTTCACAAATTTACTGTTATTATTGTAGTTTTGATTAAATAAATGCAGCTTTGGTGAGACTAAGAGACTACATTCAAAAACCTAACAAATCTTACCGATTTCACACTTTTGAACCTTTGCAGCCATCTTGTGATGCCTAAATTTACATTTAAAACAATTGATTTTATTTCTCAGTGTTTTATTTTTAATTCATTTAGACAAAACAGTATAGAACTGTAATTTTGGCCATTTATTGGTTATTGGCCGTGATATAAAAATAATTATTGGCTTATTTGTACTGGCCAGAATTTTAATAAGTGCATATTTATATATGCTAAAATGTTTAGTTGAACAAGGAGATCATTGTGATCATCTGTATGTGGGGCCTAATGAGACAAGCTTATAAATGTGTCAGATCAGTACTGCTCACAGCTGACACATTAAAACACCTCATGATGCTGTTAAAGATGTTGGATGCTACAAATCATTCACTTCAGACTTAGAGAATCACTACACCATCTATCTAACTCAGAGACTCACCTCTGTGAATGACAGCCCAGGACGGAGAAAGAGAGAGATGGCAAACAGATGGAAGAACTGACAGATTTTGCATGTGTCATTTGGGAAAACAGCAAGAAGGAAGGAGAAACAAATGAAAGAAAAACTACAGCAAGCGAAAAAATGAGACAAGTAAGAGAATGATAAAACAGGAAAGGGAGAGAAAAATGGAAAACAAGAGCGAGATGGAGAGAAAGTAATCTTGAGAGGAAAACAAGATTTAGAATGAAGAGAGAACAAAAGTCTGAGGAACAAAAGTGCATACGAAAATAGACCGAGATGGGGGGGGGGGTCTAGGAGGACTGGAGTGGGCAGTGCTTCAAGATTCATTCGCGCTTCATGTTGCTGGCTGTCTTTTTGTAGACACAAGCTCCACCCTGCCGCAACATACCAGCTAGCATGTGCGAGAACTTCTGAACTGCTTAGCCATTCCCAGAACATGCGTATTTCCTCTGTGGTATATTGTTTTGTTAAAATGAAAATGATCATGAGTTCTCAAGATCAAGGGATTTCATTTAGGTACATTTTGGTATCTGTGCCTGTCAGCGACGTGCAACTATTCAGCACAGTTCAACAGTATGATGTGGAGTAAAAGAATCCATCTGCGTGTTTGAGCACTCACCTAGGCCTTTAGGGGTGATACCGCTACTTTCCAGAGGGTTGCTGGCCCAGTAGTAGTACTTTAGTGTGTGCATGAGCTGCAGGACCGTGCCCACTCTACGGATGGTGCTGTAGATGGTGGCAGTGCCAATGAATTCGGCTGACAGGTACGTGTAGAGGGAAAGCTGAACCTGAGATATGGAAAACACACAGTGGATCACAAGATTTAAAATGCACTGAAAGGGTAATAGTAAAAAGGATTTTTCTTCATATGCTGATTGGTCAATACTTGCTAAAATAAAACTTTTAGTAACCCTATATACAAGGTATATTTGTTCTACTGGTACGATGACGCTTATATTATTATATATTATATATTTTTAATATATAGTAAAAAGAAAAATCTTCATTTTATAATAATTATATATATATTATAATTATATAATCATGTATATTATAATAATATGATAATATATAATATTATAAAATCTAATTTCATAATAATAAAAATAATAAATTTTAATGTATTAAAATAATTTTCAATATAAAACATTTTAATTAGTATTTTTAAATAAAAACAAACAAAAAAAATAAACAAATATATATATATATATACACACACACACACACATATATATACACATACATACATACATATATATATATGTATAATGTGTGTGTATAATGGATTCTAATATGTAGAATTCTTTTATGTTTTTGAAAGAAATCTCTTATGCTCACCAAGGATAGAAAATACAGTGAAAACATTACTTCACTTTAAAATAACTGTTTTCTATTTTAATATAAATTTTAAAATATAATTTCTTTATTTAGTGAGAAACCTGAATGTTCTCATTATTATTAATATTAATAACAGTTGTGCGGCTTAATATTTTTGTGGAATACATTTATATAGTTCTTTTAAGTTCAAAAGAAATTTTATTAAACATTTATTTGAAATATAATTTTTGTGACATTATCAATGCTGTTACTGTCATTTTTAATGCACCCTTGTGGAATAAGTAATGTAATAAAATAAAATAAGTAAGTAATTTACTTAAAAATTGTTTTCTCTAACCCCAAACACTCGAATGGTAGTGTATATTATCATACTCTGCTTTTCCACCGTCGAGCCAAATGGTTCTCATTGCGTTACCGTTTCATTCCATTCCTACGGAGAAACTGGTAGCCAGGCAACAGACAAGTGACCAATCCTGTGTGGCAACGTCACTTCACGGATTCTACCAGTACGATTCAGCGCGGTTAGACAACCGTGGATTGCCGAAAATTCCAGGCTGAGAATGGTTTGTAATCGCCCTGTGCATTACCAGGCTCCAGTGGAAACACAACTGGAACCATTCCGTACCATTCGATTAAGAACCGTTCGGCCCAATAGTGGAAAAGCGGCTCTACTGTTCCTTCAGCTGTAACAAATGATTAATTTTTCAAGAGTCAACAAACAAGTATGAAAAACAACACATCTGGGTTACAGATTTTTCCCATTTGCAAAGTAGTTTCTGCAAAGAAAACGTTCCAGCAATTCTGTATAAAAACCCATTCTCTTGAAACCATCCCTGTGGGACCCTCACACACACACACACGTATCCCACATTTACACACAGCCACTTCTTACACTGATCAACATGGACATGCTAATTAGGCTCAGGCTGCCGTGGAAACCACATTTTATCAGTGTATTTAATCTCATGTTGACCCAGCCTGCTGATTCAGGTCAATATCATGGGGGCATTTCCTCCTAACTAAATTACAGCTTTATATGCATGCAGGTCAAAGAGGAAGCAAGACAACGAGGACCTCTTACGACAAGCTGAATCCAATTTTACATTTTATAAAGAAAAATAAGTAGTGCCCGAGTAAAACTCGCTGCAATGAATTGTGAGAGATTTAAAAAAAATGTATTCCTTTAGATCTAGGTAGAACATTAAAAAGTGTGAAATCTGCCTCAATCTGAAAAACATGATCTAAAAGTTCTTTACCTATAACCTCTTTTTGTCTATAGAAGTAATCTTTCATATTTCTGCTTCCTGTACTCCAGCCTTGACTTTATCTCTCTCTTTCCCTCCAGATGTTTTTTCATTCTCTCTATCATAAAGGGCGGTAGTCGCTGTGGGATATTCAATCCTCAACATGGATGGGTGAGACAACAAAAGTGAACGATCGTTTCTTCCTGCGGTCATGTTTCCCAGTTCATCCATTAATTGAGCCTTCCTGTTTTTCTAGAGGAAAGGAACTTTCTTTCTTTTTTTTTTAAATTAGTGAATAAAGTCTCTTTGAATGCAAAGTTTACTCACACACTTCACACCCTGTAAACTTGAAGGATAAAAATATCTAGAAGCATATGCTTTGTGCATCATCAAGTACACAAGTTCTGCATGAATAAACTGACTGAGTGGGTTAGAATGTCATTAACACTTCACTTACAAAAAAGAAGTTCGGTAGTTCCATTGTACACAGATGGTTTCAAGACTATATATAGCAAGTTTCTCTTACTTAAACAAATAAAAAATGTATATATTACATGTAAAATCTATAAATTAATTTGAAAAATATTAAATTAAAACACTGATCATTTGTTTATCAATACAGTGTGAAAATTACCAGTAAAAACATGTACACTACCATTCAAAAGTTTAAGTTTAAATTATATTTGATGTATTTAAATTACAATAACATTAAATTGATCAAAAGTGACAGTAAAGACATATCACAAAACATGTCACAAAATTTCTATTCATCAATGAATCCTGAAAAAAGTAATGAGCATCAAAACGTTTTTTCACATCGATAGTAAGAAGAATTGTTTCTTAAAGTGGAAATGAAGCAGGTTGTAGTACTGTAAGATGGTTGCACCCTTGCTACAAAAGCTATAGCAAAACATCTTTTTGTCTCTAATTTAAATGGTTACATTTACCATGTTTGTTCTATAATTTTTGATTAGAGTGGAAATCCATTTACTAAATAATGTTAATTGACTACTTCATTTCCATTTTAAGCACCAAATCAGCATATTAAAATGAATCAAGACTAGCGTAATGGCTGCTGATAATTCAGCTTTGCCATCACAGGAATAAATTACATTTTAAAATATATTAGAACAGAAAACTGTTATTTTATATTGTAATAATACTTCACAATATTACACTTTTTACTATATTATTTATTTTTCAAATAAATACAGCCCCTACTTCTTTTAAAACTCTTTCAGACTTTTGAAAGCTAGTGTAAAATCTGCAATCCTTTTAAATATCATTGAAAAAGTAACAACAATGGCTAATCCAAGGGCATTGCAAGATTTAACAGCAATGGACAGATGTGAGACGTGAATCTTCCCGTGTGACGAGCTCACCTTAGCTGGTGTATGGATCCAGATGGCAGCATTAAACAAAACGTGGTCACATAGCTGCTTCAGTAAAGGAGCTCCATGAGTCAACCCATCCAGATACTTGGCAAAGGACAGAAACTGCTCCAAAACTGCCCTGGTGATGTGAATCCGAGAAGACTGATGAGGAGAGAGAAAGACAACGTGAGAGACACAGCATGAGTGTGTTTCAGACTTTTAACATGTTTTACCAACAGAAATGCAAGACGGGACAAAAAATTTTGGTTATGGGACAGGGCCATGATGCAACCTGGTTTCATACAAGCAGTGCAAGTTTGAATTGGACATAATTTTGGCCAAAAAGTAATTATAATTTATATTAAATAGACTTTTATTAATTAAAAAAAAATCTTACCTTCTCTAGCAAATAGCCAATGACCAGGAAGCCTTTTCCACCCAACATCTGCTCCTGCATGGCAACTGAACTCTTCAACAAGTCCACTAGGAAAGCGAGGAGAGTGGCACTGCAGGTATATATATATATAAATATTTATTTATTTAAATGTGTAGCATTTGTGAGAGAATGGGATTAGAAGACAATGTGTAATGAGTTTGAACCTGCATCTCTAACATGAGCACCGAGGCTCAACATATCTGCAGGACATTTACCAACAACTAAACGATAGCTCCGTAAAATTACTACATTTCTTATGGAGGCCAAATGTTTAGGGACACCTCAAACACAAGAGAATATATCCAAATTAACATAATAAAATAAAAAATGTACAGTACATACACACACACAATGATGGTTCCCCTCGCTAGAAGCAATATTACCCGTGATCATGAATTATGTCTGAGTTTCTTAAATGATGTTATGAGGTGATGAGATTGCTGATGAAGTGTCTCATTCTCTTTCTGAACTGCTATAAGCCGATGGATGGGCCGGTGACCTCACCCATCTCCCTGCAGACTGTAAACTCCAGAGGGGAACATTACCACTGATCGATACCCCACAGATCTCTGCTCCGCTGATTATGCCTGCCAGCTCACTGCTGATCTCTAATCTACTCGCCATGCCTGCAAGCTCACTGAGCAGAACCACACAGTGACCTGAGAAATGAGGGTACGGACATACCAGCCTCCCATCCCTCCTTGAGCCGTCTAGTGTCTATATGAACATGAATGCCATGAATCTCTCAAAATCCCACATTCTATCTGTCACGCTCTATTTCTATCCGAGAATGACAGATTCCATTTATAATTCATGGCAGACATCCCTGACAGTGACTGACTTGAGTTTCAGTCTACATTATGGCAGCGGCTTATTATTATAAAATGCAAAACTAGAAACTTTGGACTCAAGCTTTGAGAGGGTCATGTAGACATTACTTTGACATTTACTTAGGGCTGGGACAATAAATGGATGTATCGCGAATCTAGAAACGATTCTAAGATTTTCCGAATGCATCGAATCAGTGGTTCGGCGAGCCAACGTCACGTGATTTCAGTAAACGAGACTTCGTTACGTCATAAGTGATTAGATAGTTCACGTGACTTTGGCAGTTTGACACGCGATCCAAACCACTGATTCGAAACAAAAGATTCGCAAAGCTTCAAAGCAGTGTTTTGAAATCGGCCATCACTAGACTTTGTTGAAAAGTTGTTATTTTGTTCGTTTGCCACACAAAAAGTATTCTCGTCGCATCATAATATTAAGGTTGAGCCACCGTACTCACATGAACTGTTTTAAATATGTCTTTAGTATTTTTCTGGGCAATGAAAGTGTTGATTGTCTTGCTGGAAATAGAGACCTCATTGAGCCATCAGATTTCATCAAAAATATCTTAATTTGTGTTGCAAAGATGAACTTACGGGTGTAGAAGGACATGAGGGTGAGTAATTGATGACAGAATTTTCATGTTTGGGTGAACTAACTCTTTAAAGTGTGCAGTTAAAAACTAGCCTAGAGTGCCATCTGCTGTGAAAAACTAAGCTCAGAATCGATTAGAAGAGAATCGAAATGCGTTCGGTACATCTCAGAATCGATCCACAAATCGCGATGCATTGATTTATTGTTCCAGCCCTATTTACAATACAAATAATGACTGTTTTCAAACCGGGTTATGGGAACTGGTAGCACCCCAAACTCACAGCACTAAGTTGAGCCAATGTTTCTGTGTTGGTGTGGTTTGGATGATCAAAACGAACAGCTCAAACAAAACAAATGAAGAACAAACAAACAAAAAGACTTACTTTACAAAATTGCAATCTTTTATATAGTTTACACTACCATTCAAAAGTTTGAGGTCGGTAAGATTTTTTTATGTTTTTGAAAGAAGTCTTTGATGCTCATCAAGGATGCATTTATTTAATTAAAAATACAGTAAAACAACAATATTGTGAAATATTATTACAATTTAAAATAACTGTTTCTATACAACATATTTTAAAATGTAATTCATTCTTGTGATGGCAAAGCTGAATTTCAGTAGCCATAACTCCAGTATTCAGTGTCACATGACCCTTCAGAAATCATTCTAATATTCTGATTTGCTGCTCAAGAAACATTTCCTATTACTATCAATGTTGAAAAAAGTTGCGCTGTTTATTTATTTTTTTTTTCAAGATTCTCAGATGAATATTTCATTTATTTGAAATAGACATTCATTCATTCATTCTTTAGTAACTTTATAAATATCTTTCCTGTGACTTTTGATCAATTTAATGCGTCCTTCGCTGAATAAAATTAATCTTACTGGCCCAAACTTTGAACAGTACTGTATTTAGTATAGTATAGCCTCTGCATATAAAAAGGTAGAATGTTTTTTTTAAGATATAAATGTCATATAATGATTTTAAAAAATTGAAGATCTAATGAACCCTGAGAGTTGAAATTCTAAATTTATCTGCAGTCTGCATGGTCGAAACTCACCAGACGGTCGTCTCCACAGGGCTGTCGTTGGGTTGCCTGTAGTCCAGCTGTGAGAAGAGCGGGAAAAGAACTTGGATTCCTCCAATAGAGTGGATGGCGCTGTGGATGGAGTGAGTCACGATAGCCTTCACATCCTGCATACACGTGCAAAAATGTAGCAATTTGTTAGCTTGTGTTAAATAAGAAGCGATCTGGTGCTGGAATGTGTTGTTTTTGCAACCATGTTCTCTTGGCGCTCGACTCGTGCAGTCTTCACACAGATGAGCACTTCAATCGCTTAACACTTTTGCAGATACTCTCTATTCATTTGTTTGAAATCACAAAACAAACTGCATGCTCTTCATATACATTCACCAATGAAAAAAACAACAGGTATACGAGGGCGGATTAGAACCAGAACCTCTCTGACATGCTTAACAAAAGATCTCCCACTAGACCGTTAAGCAACATGAGCATTCAGTGCAAATCTTTGTATTTATTCACTAAAGTGAAGAATCTCGGGACTAACAAATTGTATTACAGTACATGTAAGCTTGAAACTATCACATCAAACGTGACTTCTGTCTCAATAAATGAAACTGTATGAACTATTGAAATTGATTTCTGGACATAGCAATTCTGGACAAGCATAGTTATTTTTTCTGCAATTGTTATTGTACATAATGTATGAGCCTCCCCCACACACACTATAATATGTTATTTGTGTGGAAGAGAAACAAACCGACCTGCAGCATTAGGGCGTGTGGAGAGTGCACAAATATGGAGGGGTTTTCCCTGGGCGAGGATTCCAGGCACAGCTGTGCGTCGGTGGCTTTAGCGTTGTAGGTGAAGGCAATGCTGCTGGCCAACTTCCCATCATACAAAACCTGCTTATGGTGCTCAGCCAGGTGGATGTCGCTTTCTGACTTGAACTTAAACGTGCTCTGTGAAGACAGACAATACAAGTTTGGTAAATGATTTACATCCTTCAAACAAAGTGCTCTCACATTTTGCTTCTCTTTCAGTCACTCTTGGCAGCGGGCTTGAGGAAGGCACCAGGGACTGGACCGCATCCCAGAGGACTGATAATAATAATAATAATAATAATAATAATAATAAAAAAGCTTTAATTACTGAGGCACAGAGCAGCCACACACATAGGCATACATTATCTTAATGAAGCTTTGGCTGCAGAAATGTGCCATTTCACTAATGGCTCTGAGGGTGAGTGTGTGTCGGTATGAGCATGTGTGTGTAAATGTGCATGTATCTGCAAAATCTCTCTCTTGTAAAGCACTTTGTGCCACTAGTCATCTACTCAACTGAGGGAGTGAATGAGGGACTTACATAAGATCATGCAGAATTTCCTGACTGTGCATGACAGGATTTTCACCCATATATGGGATGTTTGGAAACTACTTATTTTGATCTTATTAGGATTTTTTTCCCTATACATAATGAATGGTCCCACTGGGGAAGCTTATCCCAGCATCTCAAGCCATACGCAGGTAAAAAAAAAAAAAAAAAAAAAAAAAATCCAGGACAGGTGGCCAATTTAAAGGCATGTAACATCAATTATACTGGATATTGTCGTTATAAATACATAAATAATACACAATAAATAGTAATATAAAATATACTCCTCAAATAAATGGTAATGTAAAAAAAATAATATTTTTTTATAAAGTTCCATGAAAATATATTTTCTTTCACTCAGAAACAACCTTTATTTACCAAGTAAACAAAGGCCACGTAAGAGGGCGATAGATTAAACCAATATAATCAAAGTCTAAAATGCCTCTCCTCCCATGTGCCATCCAAAGACGAATTAAATTGTATAAAATCAAGCCACATTCCACATTATTTCACACTGAATATTCTATTTTATTTTGCTTTTAAAACCTGAATCTGAATTTTATTCAATCAGAGTATATACAGTATGTAAGAGCCATCTTAGAGACATGGATTTTTTTTAAAAAGTATTTAACTATGTTCCTTAAGGTTCACTTATAATATTAAGTTTTTCTTATAATATTTAAGTTTTTTCTATTTATATGTACACAATGTATGAAGAAAACCGATTTTTTTTAACCTTAATTCTGATCTTCTGTCTGTAATGATCCTTTTTAAGTGGCGGCTCCTTTAATGCTCATCAGTAAACGCCACAGTTATGATTGGCTAACGCCATTGTATAGGAAACAGTATCAACCCACTCCCTACTGCACGTGAGTAAGTGTTTTAAAAACATCCATATAATACCATCCATATGTCATTTACAGACAAAGCATTATGAAATCATGTACTTAATGTTTGTGATGCAGCTGCTGTCAGATTCAATACAGCTGATTGCTTCATCTAAACGTTTCTTTGCAAACTCTCCATTACACTGTGCCTCAATTACAAAACGAAATGCTCCAAACAAACATATAAACTTCAGATGTGATCCGGGATGCCACTAAAATGAACCATTCACTTGTTTCAAAATCAGCAAATGTCAGCAGTTAATGCAACTGAATGCCAGTGCGCGGGAGGTGCGATGATTTATTCATTGATGTCTTTATCTAGAGGCAGTAATATGTGAACGTATTTTCCTGTGTGACGTCACAGATCGTGCAATATCAAAATGAGCTGTTTTTGGAACTTGTATAAATGAGGAGGACAATGAAACTTCTAGGATGCTTTAATGGTATCTCTTATGTGTCAAAAGATCAAGGCAAATTTTTTTTCTTATGTCATCCCTTTAACTTTCTAAAGGACTATTAAGCATTATAGGCAATATTATAGGCATGCACTATAATGCATTATAGGCATCAAAACAACCTGTAACGTTTAATTGACCCTTCGCAAACAGATTTATTGACAGGCGATCTGACCATAAACCTGAATCTATTTTGTCTGTCAAAGCAAGTAGATTAACGTTGGTGAATTTGAACTTGAAAAATTGTGTGTACTCACGTCTTTCCGCGCTTGAAACAACATTCCGTCT
This sequence comes from Zacco platypus, assembly GCA_038088235.1. Classification (NCBI taxonomy): domain Eukaryota; kingdom Metazoa; phylum Chordata; class Actinopteri; order Cypriniformes; family Xenocyprididae; genus Zacco; species Zacco platypus. The sequence continues at coordinate 12,773,488 of CM076086.1, read as the reverse complement.
GATGTCCATTCATGTTTATTTGATGCTATAAATGAACTAGTATGAAGAGATGATTGGTCATGAGCCGCTTGAAGGAGCTACAGCGATCTGTCACCACATTAAAGAGCCGCTATACTTCTTTAAAAAATTACAATATATTACATATGAAACTGTTTCATATGTCTGTCGACGCGTTGTCAGTGTCCTCTTTGCTCCAGGATGTATTTTTCACTTCTTGAGAACATGATGTGTGGCGTGAGAGTGCATGGCTTGTCGGACAAAGCAACAGTAACTAAAGGGGGCGGGTCTTTGCGAAGGGTCAATTGCCTTACAAGTAAAAAGCAGCACTTCTGAACAGGAATGACAGACGTATTAGTAATGAGACCAGCATAAACACAGACACACACACACTGAGCAATCTTTCAAAAAAACAGTACGATGCAAATAAGCCCTTGCACTGGCACTGAGATTCGCTGCAGTTTCCTCAGGACTATAGCCAATGTGTCCACTTAGCAACACACTGACTGGCACTGAACACAGCATCAAAATTTATCTACCAGACACTCACACACTCACTCCAGACCAAAATACACAAAAACAAGATTAACTAGCTCTCTAAATAGGGACATATTTCAGCCTTCTATTATTTATGAACATTATGAAGAACAGCATGAGGTTTTGCTGTGCAAAGAGTCTAGCAGCTAAAGTACAGTATGCCATTAGCACACTAATTAAAAAAAACGACAATCTAAAATATGACTAAAAATCAGAAATATAAAAAAATATATTGTAAATAAATAACTATACAAATAAATGAACTATGCAACTTTATGAACTATTTCATAAAGTTTCATGAACATATACTAACTTTCTTTGCTGTTGAAACTAAGACCATGTAAGAGAGGAAACTATTATAATAATATAATCAATAATATTCATATGCCTCTCCTCCCATGTCATCCAAATACTAATCCAATTGTATAAAATATACTGTATATATATTAACCAATAAATAACAGATAAAGCAGAGCATGCGGTCAGCACGTAAATTAAAGCATGAAAAATAAAAATCTATAATGTAAAACATATCTAAAATGTTTTTGCAATACAAAAAACTAACTAGTTACTCAACTTTTAATTATTTGACAAGTCACCACCATGACTTATCTCAAATATTTACCACTTTTTCCTGAGAACATCCCAAAAAGGATGTTCATCTAACTTCTGCAGACACAATGCATCAAATTTGTATCCAAACCGCAACTACTATATCAGAATCACATACACTATGAAAAAAGAGAACGATTGAGAATGACCATTAATATGGGCATGTGGTCAGGCACAGAGGTCACAGCGGCACCGGCATATTCAACCAGCTGTCTGGTAAACGGGTCACTGCTTCGACACACCCTATGGCTGATATCTGACACTGCAAAGCTAGCACACTTTTTCCTTGGAGTCTCTCTCTTTTGCTCCTTGCAATCCCATGAGAGGACAGCCGCACCAGCAGCGCTGACAGAGACTAACAGCACTGGAATCCAGCAGAGCTTTCATACACTCTGATGATCTATATGATTTATAAACACACACACACAGGCACCAGTCCAGACGGCTCTCTTTGCGACAATGCCAAGTGCCCCATACCTCACATGCTAATTACCACGGCAACACACAGCCAGAGAGCAGCTTGTTGGCTGTCACATGCTGACCAGACATCTGGACTTCCTCTGGTACAAGGACCACATCAACTGGCTGCAGCAGCAACACACACTCTCACCCAAACTTTCAGCAGACAGCTAAGGACACGAATGAGCACGCACATTTTAGCCTTAAATGTCCACATAAATTATGTGCATTTAATATTAACAAAATAAATCCACAACATTCTGGTTTTGCAGTATGTGTACTGTGCAGAATCCGAACATTTATTCATGTGTGAATGCAAAACTGTGGAATATGCAGAATACAGAGCATATACACTCGACCTTTATTTGAAGTGTGGCCAATCAACCATGAGTTTGAACATCTTTTCCTTGACTCATTATTTGAGCAGACTTCCAAAAGTTGACATTTTCACACAAAATTTAATTAAAATAATCTTTTCACCAGATGGTGTTTATTCCGATCCACTGAGGTCATGTGACAACAATGTAGCGTACTATTATTTGAAACGTTCATCTCTGCATAATGCGTAATGTTTCATGCGTAATGTTGAACTGAACAAGCAATGAAATGCGCAATATTGAACACTAATTCCAGTATCTGTAACATTTATTGTTGCGTGTTGCATTCTGTCTCACACACTACTGATCAAAAGATTGGGGTCAGTCAGATTTTTTTCTTTTGAAAGAAATTAATCCTTTTAAATCGATTAAAATGATAAAAAAAAAGACTTTTATATTCTTCCAAACGATTTGTAATTCAAATAAATGCTTTTCTTTTGAACTTTTCATTCATCAAATCCTGACAACAGGTATCACAGTTTCCACAAATATATTAAGCAGCACAGCTTTTTTCAACATTGATAATAAGAAATGTTTCTTGAGCAGTAAATCTGCATATTAGAATGAATCCTGAGGGATCACGTGAAACTGAAGACTGGAGTAATGATGCTGAAAATTCAGCTTTGAATAGGAATGTATTGTAAAATATATGAAAATAGAAAACAGTTACATGAAATTGTAATAATATTTCACAATATTGCAGTTTTTACTGTATTTTTGATCAAATAAATGCACTGCAGCCTTGGTACGCATATAAGAGACTTTTCAAATAAAAAAAACATTATTAACCCCAAATATTTTTGTTTTTAACTTTTTCTTGAGTATATTAGGTGATGTACAGATTTGTTCTACCACTCATTGATGATTTGGGCCTATGTCGGCTACTTGTGAATCACATGACTTTCAATATGGTCACAGAAGCAAGAATGGCACATTATTTTTGAGTAGTGGAATAGTAAAAATGAGTAGCTGTGCAAACCTTATCATATACTACTATTTAAAAATGTTAGGTAGTAAAGCAGTATACAATGTACAGAATGCAGCGAAAAGTATGTTAGTGTTCCATTCTGAACAAGCCATGTGTTGCAATGAAGCAGCAGCTTAACAAGACCTGTAAGAGATGTTTGCATTAAAAATCCACATCTGTATCAATAATATAAAACATTCACTGCATACATCAGGTCTCTCTCCACTAAGGCATCTTCATGACAGAGAGTCACACACACACACACACACACACACACACCTCATGAATAATCCACACTCTCTCTGCTCTCTTGATTTTTCTTCTATACCTAAAGTGAGCTGCAATCAGACGCCGGGAAACTTTTAGCCGCGTGGGTCCAAGGATTAATAATTAAAAATCCCTCAATAAGTCCAGATGCAGTTAACTCTCTGTGCCAATTGAGAGAGAGGAAGAGAGACAGTATGACATGCTTTCGTTTTTAACTCTCAGATTTAATGAAGGGACTTTCTGTCCCTGTTATCATGGTTTCATTTAAAGAGATTTCTCGCAGAAATGAAAAATTGTGTCATTAATTACTCACCCCCATGAAAATCCGTAAAACTTTCGTTCATCTTTGAAACACAAATGAAGAGATTTTAAATTAAATCTGAGAGATTTCTGTCCCTCCATTGACAGTCCATGCAACTTCGACTTCGCTTTAAAAAGTTCATAAAGAGCCTGGTTACATGTAACAGATTCAGATTCATAATCTGCTGGTTGGGCTAATAATCTTAACACTGTAAGGCAGTACAACTGGGCTTTAAATAGTCTAAATAAATCTAAATATTTAGTAGATCTTTTGATGATATTCTATTGAATTACATTCAAATTCCTATTTTAATGCAAGTAAAATAGTCAAAAAACTTTAAAAATAAAAATAAAAAGTGTTTGTTAACTAACACAGGGAAGAATAATAATTTATCACATTTTTATTTATATGCACTAATATTATGTGCTAATATAACAATAAAAAGCTATTTTTCCTATATATTATAGTTGCTATTGTTATTATTTACCTAAATATTATTAATAAAAATATTAATCAAATAAATATTACTAAACACAAAAAATATTTAATTATTTTTAATGAAACATGTGAAAGAATTATGTTACACAAGCACTTTTGAATGAGGACTTAAACGACTTAAACATTTTAATCGATTCACTGAAACGGACTATTGGAATTGATTCATGAAAATAAATCAAAACATTTATATCGACCAATATAACAATACAAAGCAATATTTACCTAAGTACTGTTAATATTATTTTTTTATTATTCATCTAAATATAATCAAACAATTTTTACTAAAATATTTAGATATGAAAAATGTCACACAGGGACTTCTGTGCATATTTTTGATTGAGGATTTAAATAAACTGTGAAAGTTTTGAATCAATTCAAGAAATGAATCCAACAACCAAACTGAAATAAACCAACACAGTTTCTGCTACTGACGTTTAAATCAATACGGGCTATTAAAACATCTCAAATAACATACTCACACTCGTGAGTGAAGCAGAAGTTGCCTAAAGAATTAGCCTAAAGATATAGACTTTAGAAAATGTACTTCAATTAAATGAATAAACTTTGTCAAATAAATACACATAGTGATCTATATCATGTTACTTAATTTCATATCAACAGCAAATTCGGTATAAATACATTGTGATTATTAGATATATCGGCTAGTCCTATATAGCAGAATTCAAAAAAAGTTGTGCTTTGCCTGATGAAAAAACAACGCAGAGATAAGAACTGAGAGATGCTGTTAATAATCTGTCCATTTAGCCATAATGTACAACAACATCATCTGACTCAAGTAAACAAAAGCTGCTTATAATCATCAGATCATCTGACCCGGGTAAACAAGCCCTGCCCGCACGCTTCCTGTGAGCTTAAATTAGGGAGCCTCGCGCTTGGCTGGACAGAAACATTGTGCGGGAGAATTTTTTAGTTAAGGGAGAAAAATCCAACTTGACGGCTTGGATTGCCCCTCAACGCTCCTCTCTGAAACACAGCCATTAACTGGTCAACCAGAAAAGATGAGAAAGCGATTAACATCACTCATATATCCTTTACCCTTCGTTTTTGTAGCAAGGAGGGATTTTTTTAAGGGTTCATCCAATTCAAGCGCTGCTTTGGCATAAACACTTGAGCTCATCAAGCAGAAGCAGTAATCAGCTCCCAAATGCATATAGACCCGTGAGACAAGTACGCCTGAGAGGTGAGAGTCCGGTTAATGAACGAGAAACAGAAGAGAGTGGAACATCAGGTATTATTAACAGATCTGTCAGGGAAATGTAGAGCCGGTATAATGAGAAAGTACTTTAGCACAGCACGTTTCAGGGATAGTTCTCTCAGACAGACATTGACTATCCAATGTTCGTTCACTGAACTTCTCATACATGCTGCACACATAACTGGAAAACAATCAGATTGGATGAATGCAATGCAACAGTCCGGGCTTTTTATCAGTGCACCTGAAGAAGAAAAAAAACACACTATTTTATAGGTGCACTCCTGACATGACAGGTTTGGCAAGAGAATTACTAGTCAAAGAAATAAAAAATTTAGTTGATGAAATTTCCATGACCTTTCCATGATTTTTCTAGACCTGGAATCAAACTTTTGTAATTCCGATATTCCCAGGATTTCCACAGACCCTGAAATCAGCATCGCATGTATCAATTATAGATAAAGCAAACAAAACATCCAAAATGGGGGACAGAGTCAAAGAACCATAAATATGTTTCTTGCATTTAAATAAGTATATTGCACTCAACACTATTAATATTACGGTAACACTTTACAATAAGGTTTCATTTGTTAACAATAGTTAATATTAACAATTAGCAATACTTAAAGCATTTATTAATCTTAGTTAATGTCAATTTCAACATTAAGGGGTTGACCGCAGTAGTTGTTCTAGCGACTCTGTGTGCTGAATCACAAAAGAAAAAAAACGAACCAAGTGCATTTGGATGCGGTCTGGACTCTATAAATTACAACATGACTTAAAGGTGAGCGTGGCAGTCAGTAGTTTTATCTATGCTGAGGAGTCAAATATTGAGGCTAATTTATTATGTGAGTTCTGTTATTTCACTTTTGTATTGTATTTTATTGCAACACTACGATATGTGTTCTAAAATTGTCTCAAAGTATCAAATATGCTTTGACTGAATGGAATCAGTCTGAAGCTTAAAAAAAAAAAATTGAATTCTGTGCTCATCATACACTCACTTTTCTGTGAAATCTGTCAAATCTGACTGACCAAAATCTGCAGACTTTCGGTAACTATTGTCAACTCTAGAATCTAGACTGCAAATTAGGGCAGTATTCCAGCCTTTTTTTTTAATTCCAAATTTTTAATAAAATATTTATATTTTATTTCAGATTTATTTTAATTAACTTTTAATAGTTTTAGTTAACAGAAAACAACCCACCGAATCACCTGCTGAGTGTCTCTTCATCTGAGGAGCTGAATTCAAACGACATTTGAGTGATTGCCCATGTAGAGCGTTAAAAAAAAAAAAAAAAACGTAAGAGGTTTAATTTTTGTATGTATATTATCATAGAAACTAAGTGTCTATGTAAACAGCAGAAAATGAGGTCAGGTTTAGGAGGTTGAGCTTTAATGTTACACCAAGTAACAATGTTACAGCTTCAGGGAAGGAGGAGGAGGGAATTGGCGAACGTTCAACGCAACTTTGATAATAAAATAAACAACAAAAAAAAGTAAAGCGTCGGACCGTCAAGGATGACTGTCGCATAAACAAAAACAAAACAACAGTCCCAGTCCTGGTCCTCTCTCGTCCATGACTGTCGTCACTCCTTTTTTTTTTATCCTTCCGGAGCTCCACTGTGGGACTCAGGACCGGTGTGGCACGCAGGTGACGCTCATTAACACTCGCTCTGTTGCCGCGGCTCTCGACCTCGCCCTGCTTCTCACCACATACCGCCTGTCAGTTTCAGAACTAATCCATCTGAATGTTCTCAGCATGGAGTGTAATTATGCACTAAGTATTCGGTTAAACGCAAAGCGCCAATTTTCTACTTCAACAATCAAGCAGTGAAGATGGAGGAGTAACTCACAGCAGCACAGCAATCTACCTGTATGACCATTTACACACTCTCTCAGAAGTGATCTCAGAGGTTGTACCTTATATCCGGGTCCGAGCTGATGAATGGCAAAGATCTGTGCAGGGTTCAGCGCCTCACTGAAGACATAGACGGCACCGAGCTGCCCACAGAACACCCGGTTAGCATCCGCAGTCTCTGAAGAGCCCAGGAAACATTTATCATAACTCTGCAGGAAGGGAGAGAGGAAGAGAAGATAATAAAGATAAAGGAAGAAAAAAAAACCCAGAAAGAAAGACACCAAAAGTGGAGCTTTTTATCAGTTCAACGGATTGAGAGTTTTCTGAAAAGGCCCTCTGGAGCTGTTTACTTGCTATCTTCTGGTCATCTTGTTCTGATTTACTTCAGCTAGTCTAGTCACAATGTACTTTAAAGGTTTGCCTTAGGGAAAGAGCGGTACTATGGCTAATCCATATCTCTTTGATCCGTAGAGACAAGTGCTTATCTAATCGTATATCGTTTGGACCCTATTTTTAAAGCTGAGGAAAAAAAGCTGATTGTAAGTTCATGATTTTGGCAACCTGAGATGGTCCTGTGCTTCTTGAGGCTGTGTACTTCAAACAATGAGAAAATGCCAAAGCAGTGAAAAGGTGGGAAAGCTGCTAGCAGCAAACACTTACATCATTGGTGTTGACGTGCCATGCCATGTCGCCGTAGGAAACCAGCTGGCCGTTGACATAGCAACGGATTTCGCTATTCCTCCAACGGTTGTAGATGTGGACTATGCTGATCATATACCACTGCAGGAGAGGACAGGAAGTAGAAATGTGTATTTAATATTCACAGCCCACTCAGTCAAGCATAAAAGAAAATTTATGTAAAAGTCTTAAATCTTGCAAATTTTTGGCCCTATTTTAACAATCTAAGCGCATGGTCTAAAGTGCACGGTGCAAGTGCACCTAAGGCATGTACGAATCCACTTTTGTTAGTTTAACGAGGGGAAAAATGGCAGCCCGCCAGGCGCATGGTCTAAAAGGGTTGTCTCTATCCTCTTAATGAGTAACGTGCAATAAACCAATCAGAGTCATATCTCCCATTCGCTTTAAAAGCCAGTTGCGCTTGTGCCATGGCGGATTCGCTATTTACATGGCGGATATTTACATATTTAATACTTCTCTAGTGGGGACACAAATCTGCTTGTGCACGAGTGAGGAGTACCTGACTTTATGGACAAAAGGATCAACCTATTTATCAATCAATCTATCTAATCTATTTATTTCAGTATTTAATAATACTTCATGCTTTGGACCAAGAAAATTCAGTGGAAATGACCCAGCTTCAAAATGAATGCGTTCAATTTTTAGATCAAGCACATAAAACATCATCTCATTACATGCTTCTAAACCAAGAGCTAAATTTACTGAAACAGAATCATTCTGTTTGATTGCAGCAATGCTAAAAGCTGTTTTGGCATATGAATTAAAGATCAGAGCACTGACATTTGAAAGCTCACCAGTGAGGAATACAACACCACGGATCGCGTAAAAGTGTCAACCATGTATCCGTAATTCAAACAAATAACTGAACTCTCGCAGGGTGGAGTCCATATGGATGAGCTGGGGAAATTAGAGTGGCACGTTATAAATCAGGAGATTTAGATGATGCAAACTTCCTCAAAAGACCTAATTTCCCAAATATCCTCTCCACCTTCCTAGCATGTTATTAAAACGTAAGGCGATATTAGCTTTTTTTGGGGGGGGGGGGGGTAGATAAGCCATAATCTGCTAGACTGAAAATCCATTCTATAACTGAGATTTCATAGCTTTTAATGCCAGTTAAGATTTTACATAAATGCAAGAGAGGGCTGTCTTCGTCTAGACGAGGCTTTGGATTTTGCATATCACAGCCCTAGAGTAGTCCTCCTTTGCTGAATGTTTCTTGTGAGCCCTTGGTCTCCATTGACCAATAACAAGCTGTGAACAACTGCACCATTTAAGTTCTGGACAGATCTTTTAGTTCAGTTCAATTTAATTACATTTCTTTTTTGTTCACATCTATGATCCTCTCTGATCCCTTGTTTTGGCTCTTTTCTTCCTCTCTTTAATATCTAAGGAAGTTTAATACAAATCTAAGAGTCACTAACAAAGTGGTTGATTAAAATCCAGCCCTTTTGTCCCAACGCACTCTGTTTCAATAGTAAAACAAAGTGCCGACTAATTGGGTGAGTTGTGAAGTTCATTGTTAGGCCAAGTACACATTTTCTCACACTAGCGTGTGTGTTTCTGGGCGAAGGGGGTATAGCTTGCATTCTAATTGGCACAACCCTCCCTTGTCGTCCTCCTCTGTGAGCAGACAGTATGAGGTATTATATTCAAACATCCCTTGCCAAACTGATTTTCATTTGTCGTTTAACAACTCGTGCGACTGAGCCGAATTTATCCCAACGGGACAATAAGAGGAGGCAAGTTATCAAAAACCAGATGTTGCTGTATCAGCCAACTCTGAGTGAGAAAAAAAACAGAAAGGAAAAAGAAAAAAGAGAAAGCGATAAATAGACAGATCTTGAGTGCTAAAGGGGGAAAATGTGCGATGGGAATAAATCCCTCTGGAATCCCTTTTGTTCCTTCTGTACATAAGTGCAGAAGTTAACAAGTCAGAAGGGCTTCAGGTATGGCTGACTCAGTGGACACATCAAATTTGTGCAAAGATAAAGACAGAGTGAGAGACTGAGAGATACAGGTGTGGTTTTATACAGCTGCTGCCGCCTAGAGGCTCATACAGTTATTTATATCACTCAGATATAGAGAAATAATTTTCGGGAAAATATAATTTATATTGAATCACCATTGTAAGTCCACAGAGAAAAAAAAAATCATTTTCCATTATAATGTTTGTACAAAACCCCGTACATATAGTTCCAGGCACTTGCACTTTGATTTCATGTTTGTTTTCACCCTAGTATCCAATATATCATATTTATTTAAAGTCATGATATAACCGAAGTAGCGTCTTTCTTCCATTTTGTACTGTACATCAAAGTGAAACCAATTATCGAAAAGAAAACTTGTGTTCCAAAGAAAATCTTGAAGAAAACTTGCAACCCAGATGCTAAATACGTTGCCAGGGCATTGCTATGCAATTGCCAAGCTGTTCTGAGCGTTTTTTGTTTTTTTCTATATAGTTGCTAGACTGCTGAATACTGGGCTCTATTCAACAAAATTCAGATTTTTCACAACCCCCAAATATAAAAAATAGTGATGTCACCAATAAAATAGAAGACCAAATATTTGTACTGTAGAACTCTCGCTGTAGTCTAGTTACGTCCACTTATGTGCAGACAGGCTAAAACTCACCTTCCTGGGCTGGAAGTCGTACTTCACACAGTGTTGAAAGCCTTTCCCCTTCGACTTCAATGATGTCACAATTAAACAGTTCCCCACAAAGTGCGCTGAGTAGCCAATCCCTTTGCTGGTTCGAAAACTAAGGGGCAAAGTAAAGAGGAAAAAAAATATTTTATGAAAAAAAAAAATGATTAGCAAACACAATGTCTTTAAAACAGAATCAATTCAAAGCAAAGGCAATATGAAAGAATATTTTTTAAATGGCAACTTGCCCACTCCACAGGGTTTCTTTCAATATGAATCAGCAAAAACAAACTAATTATATTCACAGCATTCTCCCTGCCTCAAACAACTCAAACACTTCCTTATTCAGTCCATGCTACAGAATAATCTGATTTCAACGTTTTCCAAAAAAAAAAAAAAAAATTATTGCGCTTTAATAGTCAGATGTGAAAACTATGAAAATATTGAGTCAGGATGTCAGGCTTTGGCGGGAAAACAAACATGGCTGACTGAGTCATTGGCAGCAGTGATTGCTGGGAGCGCTGGCTGCTGTCGATAAGGTGACTGGCTATCAATCGGGCCTCAAAGCGGTGCTGTTTCTCTCGCTCTGCGCCTACATAATGCTATGCTGAGCTCACCACGTTAACACACAAACAGGAAACAGGATTACATGCTGATTTTAGCGAGGTCAGTGGCCCTCAGACTTCTGAAGTGGTAATCTATAACTTCAATGTCTCCTCCCTCAATACAGTGCAACCGCTGCTAGCCCAGCGTGGAGGATATACATTATTTGCTGTTACAAATATTCAAAAAGACAACCTGGTGGTAACGCTGTTGCTACAGTGATGTTGTAGAACCATTCAAAATTTACATTATCGCCTGAGGTGCACTGCTATTGATAGGAAAACTGGACAAGACAGGAACTGTGTTATAAAACATGGTAGAAATGAATAGAAGTAATACAATAATTGCTGTAACTGTAAATATATTATAACACACACACACACACACACATATATATATATATATATATATATATATACACACACACACACATCAATTCTATTTACATTTCTACTCGTGTAATATATATTCATAAATATAGGTATCATAATACATATAGGTATTAATTGTATTTATAAGCATGTGACTTATACATTTATTTATAAGTCATATTTATATATACAGAAACAATTCAGTGCTTCCTTAAGGCCAGTTTATTCAGTGTATTCAAGTCATACATTTACAGTATGTTTCTTTTCTGGGAATCAAACTCATGACCTTGGATCTGATAGCGGCATGCTCTATCAGTTGAGCTACAGGAAATCATGTAAAATTAAATTATAACTGTGTATTCAAACTCATTCTGCAGCTTTCGACACAGCGCATCAACAGATCATCCTATCTATTCTCTTGACGCCAAGCACAATGGGAGCTGCACTACGCAAAGTACTGCATGTCCTTCAGGGAATCTTGAAGGGGATTATGACTGTTTTTGTGCAACATGTTTTTGAACAACATTAAAACCAGACTAAAGAATAAAATGCTACAGAAGTGTACAATACGGGCCTTTGAACTGAGCACTGACATTAAAGTAAAGGTCAGAACTAACAAGAATCCTCAGGGCTACTCTGCAAGGCATCTTGCTGGTTTCCAAAAACAACCAGAGGTTCTTTAGTCATTCTCTTATGACATTTAGGAATTTCGTGAATTTCTCTATTTGCCCTCTGGTACGGCAGGCTTTTTTTGGTAACTGGAAAATAGGGCAGGGCTCATCACTCCTAAATTAGCAGTCTCTTCTTGTGGGCCAGCCCTGTAGAGACACTTACCACTTCAAACAGAAATGGTAATATAATATTTCATATGCACAGATCTCCCGTGTTTCTACCACGTTGAGAAGCTTGAGGCTCACAGGTGTTGGTCTAGGTCGCTCAGAGCTTCTGCAGTCCTGGCATTTACATTTTAATGACTGACGGCTGGTCAGCATTAAGCCACACCAGTACCTCCGCTCTTCCTTATTGTGTCTTACTCACCAGTATAAGTATGGTTTATCCTTGTCTACATTGATATTATTGAGTGGGTCCATTCGGAACCAAGTGTTGAGAGTGAATCCATTCTGGTAAGGCCACTTAGCAATGGGCGGCAAAGCAATGGCCTGCCGGGGGGATAAACACAAGGAAATTAGCAGCTGCAAATTTGAACAATCACAAGAACAATTAAAACAACATTTGCAGAAGCTTTGATATATAATCAACTGACCATTTTGTATCAATTTAACCGTGGTAAAGTGGTTTTTAATACTCTGGGTTACATACAATTTACACTGCTTTGATTACCGCAGACAATATTGTCAGATAATTTGAGATGATAACTCTATAATCTCTCAGTTTGTAAGAAACAAAGAAAAACATTTACACACTTACAGTGGAAGTTTATTTAAAATGTACGTAATTTACATGTATAAATATTAGTGCTGTCAATCGATTAAACAATTAACTAGATTAATCACAATTTAAAACAAATATATTTTATAACGTAATAATTTCAGTTAATCTCCAAATTAATGTAGAAACAACGTAAAGACAGTCTATTTTAAATACTTCTTTAATGGAATCTTTTTATGAATGAAGGCCAGTATCACCGATAATAATACAGCTACTGATGTCTAGATGAAATTGATTTTTTCTCCCCAATTCTAATGAATTATAGCCATTCAACATTACAGCGTAACTGAAAACTATCAATTTCTTTTCATATTTATTAGGCTTCAACAATATAACATTTACTTCAAGTGAACTTAAAACAATCCTCAAATAAACACATAATAAATATCACATTTATCTGTAACCTTCTGACTACAGAATATACCACAGATATTGAAGTTATCGAACAGTCTGCACTGCATAAGTTATAGCCTAACTTAAATATAGATTAATCCCTATTAAAGTTACAACTGTTCTATATTCAAAAGCAGTGAGTAATATTCTCTGTTACCTTTGTTCTTTGATTATCTTCAATGACAGACAGCACTGGCTGCTGTCACTTTAAGATCTGCCGCTGCGGCACATGACACGGATCTCACTTTCTCACAACTCTTTTCGTTTGTTTAAGACTTTAACTCATTCAAAGCTGCTCTTATGAGGATACTCGACCAAACGACATGTTTGGCATTATCGTGTGTGTTATTTTTCGTTCAAAAACGAAAGAAAACTCGCGTCTTTCTGTGCGTCGTGTGTGTGACAGCACATTCACAGACAGCGCGTTCTCTTTTGGCGCGCTTGAATGGTTTAAAAAGCATTTGCATGAATAAACGGTCATCAAATATTTTAAAGCTAGCCAAAGGATGACAGAACAAAATGGATGCTGCGTTAGGGGCCGTTCACATATCGCGTCTTTTGCGCACTCAAATTCGTTATTTCATATGTGGCGCGCTCATAATGAACGCGCATGTGTGGCGTTTTCAAGGCGCATCGAGATGCAAATATTCTCAACTTTTCAGAAAGCCGCGAGCGCACCACAGGTCATGTGACAAGAACCAACCAATCAGCTTCGGCCTTTCCGTAACAAAACACAGAAAGCTCGGGCAAACAGCTGATCATAGCTTTACATGGTGGTTTTTATATTTAATCTCCATAAATATATCTAATAATAAAGCTAATGCAAGGGCTAGAAATCAATTTATCCTTTCCACACGCGATATGTGAACAGCCCCTTCATTGCATTAATAATTTTTAACGAGTTAAACTTAACATAACGTTAACAGCACTAATAAATATATAATTTAAATGCATTAACACTCTTTAAAAAGTTAGGATCAGTAAGATTTAAATAATAATAATAATTATCACCAATACTGCATTTATTTGATTAAAATACAGTAAAAACAGTAATATGGAATGAAATATTATTACAATTTATTCCTGTGATGGCAAAGCTCAATTTTCAGCATCATTACTCCAGCCTTCAGTGTCACATGATCCTACACAAATCCTTCTAATACATTGATTTGATGATTAAAAATCAATCTTCTTGTTATTCTTCTTACAAATTCTTATTCTTTGATGAATAGAAAGTTCAAAGGAACAGCATTTATTTGATATTTTATAATTTTGCAACATTATAAATGTCTTTACTGTCACTTTTGATCAAATAATGCATCCTTGCTGAACAAAAGAATTAATTTATTTAAAAAAAATCGTACTGATTTTGTACAGTCGTGTATAGTAGTAGTAGTAGTGTATACATATAGTATAGTATAGTCTCTGCATATTATTAAAAGTGTAGTGTGGAGGAAAAAAAATTGCAGAATATTCCCTTTCAGCGTTATTTCTGTTATTGGTGTTCTATAATCATAAAACACTATTCTCATTCTAACACTTATAATGTCTAGAGTGATTCTACAAAAGCTTTATTGGTAAAAGGTGTGGGAGAGTCTCACCGCCGCACTGCGTCCTGGGAAGTTGAAGAAGGTGTCAGGGCCGTGCCGCTGAGGCATCTGATTCAGCACTGATAGGAGCTTAATGGCGTGTCTTGGCTAAGGGAAACAGGATACATGAAGGAAAGGAACAATTAAGAGAAAACAATGTAATTAGAGAGAGGGATAAAATGGACTTTATAATGAGAGAAGACTTTGACAACATAGGTAAATATATAAATATGTTCATGAGAGCCAAAAATAAAATTAATTAATAGCAACCATCATCAACCAGCCAACAAAACCACCACTATTTCAGCCAATCAGTAGCCTGTCCATCAGCCTTAACCACAGCAGCACAGCTGAAATCGATACACAGGCAAATCAAACAGATGTGTCCGTGGAGAGGACTGGCGGACAGGAGATGGCTGGGCTTGTTGGAAGTCAGTCGAGGAAGTTTTAAGAACATATTTTAACATTCAATGGCTTCATGCCAATCTTTACGGACGTAAGTTATTTATCCATATAACAAAAAAAATTTATAGCAACCAAGCCAATTTTCATTTCAATTTTTCAAAAAGTCCATTCAGTCTATCATTTGTCATCGAGTCATAGCCAATACTGTCTTGAATAGCCTGTGCGAAGCACTTCATCTTTTAAAACGTGAGATTTTTGCCAAATGATAGAAAAAAAACTCAGTGCCCACATATAAATTTTATAACCTGTAAGCTGATGAAAACGTAATGAGTTGAACTTAGGCCCTGTTTCCACCTGGTATTAAGATGTGTTTTGGTCGATTAGATCACAAGTAGATGAAGGAGACACATAGCCGTTTCCTTGTTATTTTAATCCGTCTCTTTCGTCCACTTTCAACCACTTCTGTCTTGATTTATTCGAGTCAGGTAAATGTGAGGAGTTTTCAGATATTTTCAGACAAAACAAGATCGCGCAACCGGAGGCGACGAAAAATATACGGAGAGCAGCAGCTGTCAGAGTACTGTGAGTATGTGTTAGAAATCAAGAATAGTGAGAGAACACTGTGCTTGGGAAGTTTTTCATCTTCAAACCAAACTTGGGTCTTCAGCCGACAAAGTTTAAATCCCGTCTAGCTAGCGCTCTTCCCATAATGTTAAGGACATAGGTAAGTAGGCGGTCTTTTGTGGCTGCTGAGTGTTTCCACATCTGGTCGAATGGGTTTACGACTACCTCTAGAAATGGTCAAAAGTGGACAAGCTCAAAACGTTTTACACCCCATTTACACCTGTATTAAGCATCACCCACGTGTGATCCGATCGACCAAAACGCATCTTAATACCAGGTGACAACAGTGCCATACATTCTCTGGTCAAAAACCTTGTAACTCAATGTAAGCTTGATTTTGGTAAAATGTTAAGAATATAATGACACATGCAAGTGTCTGACCATATAAAGCCTTTGATAACACAGTGTTTAATTATTTAAAAATCCTGTTTTTTTTTTTGTTTTTTTTAAATTTCCTTAAAAGCATTCAAAGTTTTCCGTCTGACAGAGACGATATAATAAGTCAGCCATTTTGTACAAATTTGACCTCTTTAAAGTTGTACTTAATACTCGGGGTTAAATGAATTTGTGCTCTAATATCGTGTTGATTACCACAGACTCACCAAACATTACTATATCATACATACAAATCTCTCTTACTTTGTACGAAACAAACAAAAACATTTACACACGTACAGTGGAAGTCTATGGGAAACCACAGGGAGGTGTAGAAGGATGAAATACGAAACTTGTATTTGTAGCTAGAATTATTCAGTTAAAATAATGTTTCATGTTTGGAAAGAAGTCTCACAAAGGCTGTTTATTCGATCAGAAATACAGTAAAAACAGTATTACACAGATTTTCGTTCACTTTCTTTTGATGAAAAGGGAAAGCAAGGCCATCCAGTCGGTGCAAAAGGGGCAAGAGAACTCACCCACATGCCTCCGTCCCCCCTCAGCATGCTGAATAACAGCTTCAGCTCCTTCACTGTGATGCTATAGCTGGCCAAAACCCCCAGCATGTCCACTAGGAGATCTGAGAAAGACCGAAAGAAAAGAACAAAATGACTCAGCATTATCGGTGCGCAGAATTGCCGACTCATGAGAATGATGTCACTTGGGGCAAGAAGCCAATCGTTATCTTTCTGCTGGAACATTATCTACAGCGAGTTCTCTTGAGGCTCCTTTAGTCATCCGATCGTTGCTCTCAAAGGCATGGAAACCTAAGTCTATTCATTCACATATTGGCTGTAATGGCTCGGTGTCAAACTGTCTGCTGATGTAATTTGCGAAACATCTGCGTTATGAATTTAGAAGGTCTTTAAAACGAGAGACATGAAATAATCTAATTTTGAGAAAAATAACAACCCCTTAGCATTGATGTTTGTCGTGGCGTAATATCATTGTAATTTGATTTTCAAAATAACCCAGTTACACGCCATTCACTCAAAGGCCACAAATTTGGTCAAAAATGGACAGAAGCTAGAAGCGTATGAGAACTAATAGTCTGATTAGCAGCGGTATTTTCTAACACGCGGATCTGTTTAAAAAACGGTAAGAGAGAAGCTTTCTCCCAAATGTGTTCACAGAGCCAATTTTACACATTACCCCTGCAATAAACGACGGCCATGGTCCACTGATCGTAATTACACAGAAATATTGGACACAGAATGCACAATGAGGGGTTTAGCGAGACCTGAGTGAAACCTATTTTTCTGCAACGCAACGGAGCCAAATCATAGAGGATTGGAACATATGGACAAGCATGTGATACAACAAAGATTATCACAGAAATTACTGATTCTTTTCTCTTCGGTGAATTGGATTTTCATTTGACTGAAGTATTTGAACTGAAGGCACTGGTGTAAACAATAGATATGTTCAGAACCAAAGTGTCTTGAAATCAGAGGGCCCACGACTTAATGTGGGGTCTTCACACAATAAAAATAATAATAATAATATTAAAGATACTGTAATATCGCAAAATAATGTTTATTTTTATTATAATATAATTATTATTATGTTATATAAATACCATATTATTATTATTATTATTGTGTTTATTTGACTAATAATAATAAATAATAATAATAATAATAAGGAATTTATATAATATATTAATAAATAATGATAATGATAATAATATTTAATGTTTATAATTAGTAATATATAATAAACATGCCTTAATAATAATAATAATAAGGAGTTTATATAATAATAATAATAAGGCATTTATATAATATTTTAATAATTAATGTTTATATTATTATGATGAAATGCCTTATTATTATTTATTTATTATTATTAGTAGTAGTAGTAGTAGTAGTAGTAGCAGCAGCAGCAGCAGTAGTAGTAGTAGTAGTAGTATCAATAATAATAAAAGAACCAAACCAAAAAAAAATGCTGCAATACTGCAAAATAATGTTTTTTTTTATTATTATAATAATTATAATGTTATTATTATTATTAGTAGTAGTAGTAGTGGCAGTAGTAGTATAGTATCAATAATAATGATAATAATAATAATAAAAAATTATTATTATTATGCATTTATTTTACAAAAAAAAAAAAACGTTTGGATCCTGCACTCTGGTGAGAGTGTGTCACTACTCTTTATGTTAGTGATCACCTGCAATCATGTCATCGACGGAGCTCATCTTCTGCAACACCTGCTGGATGAGCCCCACCTCTGTGCTGGTCTGTAGGTTGCGAACACTCTTCCGCAGGATAGCTGTGAACATGCTCCAAATCTCCGCCTGGCAGGTGACGTCACAGTGCTCCAGCAGCTCCACCATGCAGGCAATGCTTTCTGCATCCTGGATGATGAAGTTCATCTCCAGGTCAAACTCTCCACCCACCAGCTGAGAAAGAAAGAGAAAGAGCCAGCCAGCGTTAGTCTCAAATGAATTTACTCAGGAAAATGTTCATCAACGAAATATTTATTTTCAATCAACCATAATGAAGATGAAAAATACACATCACGGTACACATAATGATAATTTTCCCCGCCATTGGTGCTATTATGTATTTTCTGAACTAGTACAGCATCTCCGGATCCAAAAACAAGCAAAGAAAAAGATCTGAGTAAATCAAATGGAGCGGATAGAAGTTGTTTACACACAAGTAAGCCAGCAGCATATAAATCAAAACTGAACGTTTGAATATACATAAAATATTTTTTTTTAAATATTTCTAAAAAGAAGTTAGAAGCCATTTTAAATAGAAAAATATTTCACAATATTGCTTTTTTTTTTTTTTTTACTGTATTTTGGGTCAAATAAATGAAGCCTTGGTGAGCAGAAGAGGCTTCTTTTAAAAATGTTACCTTTCAAAAACTTTTGACCAGTAGTGTACAGTGTGTGTGTGTGTGTGTGTATATATATATATATATATATATATATATATATATATATATATATATATATATATATATATATAATTTTTTTTTAATTATATATTTTCTGCTCACCAAGGCTTCATTTATTTGACCCAAAATCACATATTAAATATATATAATTTTGTATGTGATAATGAATTTTGAATATGATAAAAAAATGCTGGCGCTGACTGGCAACTTTCCTGGTGGGGAAAAAGTTAAAATATACTGCTGACAAACTATGCAAAAAAAAAATCCCCAATGTAATTAAAAATTTTTAATGTCAAAATTATTATAAATAAATAAAAACTAAACTAACTAAACAATTTGACTGGATTGGATGGATGGATGGATTGGAGTAGGTCAAGTGTATTTATATAGCATTTTAAACAATATAGATTGCTTCAAAGCAGCTTTACAGTAATAGAAAGGATGTTGCAAAATTTTTAAAATCAGATTCATTCAAATAATTTTATTACAACTTCAATTTGAACTATAAAGCAGCTCTACAGAAGACAATATACAGTAGTGTCATTATTCAGCTCACTTTAATTCAATTACTCAGTGATCTGATTCGACAGGTGTGGGTGAGATTGACAAGAGGATAAAAGGTGGATGAGATGGACAGAGCAATGTAATAAGGACAAAAAAATAATGAAATTAGAGAATAAATTAATTGAACAGAAAAGGGAATTGGAAAGGTTGTGCAAGTGCAGTGGATGTGGAGAAAAAAGCAACAGAAAAATAATACACAGAATTATTAAAGGAGCATTTTTGAGGTTGCTTCTGTAGAGAGCAGCACTCTCAGTCTGATAAATAATGATTGCGATTTGAAAGGGTCATTTAATGTTGGGGTAGAAAAAACATAATGACCTCACACACACACTCACGTCCCCTCTACCTCTCGAACAACACACTGGAGAGGAGAGCAATGGACAAACCAATCAGAGATTGTTCCTGCTCTGCAGCAAACAATAATCAATGGCATCAGTCTTGGAGTTCAACAGGCATGAAATTGGCCAGCTTTTGGCCATGCAAACTCCAAACCTCCAAGTAAATAAGCAGGTGATTTGGAAAATAAAGGCTGAAATGCTTGTAAATTACATTTTGGTGAGAAAGAGAGCGTAGAGAAGCCGAGGTGCAGAACCTCCTTAACTATTGAACTATTGATTTTCACACTTCATCCAATACAGTTAAATTGGAAATGCTCTGGAGCTTTAGAACATTTTATAATTGGGCCGTCGATAACCTTAGCACATGTAATTTGTCCGTGCCACTCGCCTTGACCGAACATTCACCTTGATTATTTGTAATATCCACGTGAGGACCTTAAACATGACTTTACAACCACTATCAAGTAAGGTCTTCAATTTGATTCAGATCATCAGGATCACACTGTGAGATCCACCACTGTTTTTATGCACTAAATACTAGCCCAGAAGTGTCCAATCCTGCTTTTGGAGGAGCGCTTTCCTGCAGATTTTAGCTCCAACACACCTGCATGGAAGTTTCTTGTGATTCAAAAGACCTTGAAGGCTTAGTTGACCCAGAAAAAATAATTCTGTCATTATTTACTCACTCTCATGTTGTTCCAAACCCTTAAGACTTTTGTTCATCTTAGGATGTCTGTCCCTCTGTTGACAGCCCACAGAACTACCACTTTCACACTTACTACACTTCATAAAGACATCGAAAAAGCGATCACTTGATATGATGGGCAGACTTAATTTAGGCTTTTATATGAACATTCATCAAAGCACACATCGGATAACAAGCTCAAGCTTGTTTTCCAAACAAATGTAATTTCTTGTTCTCGCGCATCAAGCAAGTACGGTTGAGCTTCAGTTTATGTTCGCTGATGAATGTTTATATGTGAATAAAGATCCTAAATTCAATCTGTTCATCATATAAAGTGATCCAGTCTCTTCAGAAAACTTTGACTAAATCGGTTGATTATTACGGATTAGTTTTACGACCTCTTCATGAAGTTTTTAAAGCAACAAAGAGGTAGTTACACAGACTGTCAGTGGAAGGACAGAAATCTCTCAGACTTCATTAAAAATATCTTCATTTGTGTTTTGAAGATGAATGGAAGCTTGGAACGTATTAATAGCCAACATTACTATAAAATTGTCTTCTACGATAATTTAGGTCAACTGTTGTTGTGATGAAAATCAGTCTGAAGAGAAGCTGAGGAAGAAAGTTAACTTTAGTGAATGTTTCTGATAGTAAATAGGTCTCTAGCTGGTCAAATCTGGTCTGAACTGGTTAAGCAGCTTGGCTATCTTAAACTGGTCTGTTTTTTCCAGAAGGGTGAGACAGAATTAGTTTTTAAGTGTTACCAAGGTATTGTCCCATTGAACTATTTACAATCCATACAGTGCAAACAAAAGGACAGCGGTGATGACAATCCTATTGATTTGTCATGGTTCATCACTCCCAGAGGCCTTTAGTGAATAGATGATTAATTACGCGACGTTTACTCGTCAATAATTGCCTTTGAAACCCAGAGAGACCAGGGGTTGTTTAGTGAACAACCAAAAACGCAATTAAGCTTTGAAACAAATGGTTTGTAACAGGGATTCAAAATGAACATGTGATCTTGTCGTTTAAAGACATTGCCAGTCGAATAAAAGTCTTTATGAAAAAATAAAGCTGATATACACATACACTGAATTACTGTGAAATTGGTAGAATACTGTTCTTCATACAAGGACACAGTATAACAAGAATAGACTTGTTTACCTCCTACACACGATGCTTATGGGATAAAACAGATTTGCACAAACACAATAAGACAAAGGATAATACTAGAGTTTCTTTTTGACCCTTGAACACTGACAGTGGTGTCAAACACTATTTTTATACAACAGCAGAATGCAGAAGCTGTAACAAAGAGATCAGACAGAGAGCAGTACAGCCTCCAGCACATTAGCTCACAATCTCCTCACCACTTCGGACATGTTTTAATACAGTGGGAACAGACTTTAACTGTTTAAGTTAATCTTGGCAGATATGACGGATGGGATCGGGAAACAATCCGAGCCAGATGCGTTACATGCCAGGCCACATTTTATCTGGAAAATGTCATTTTTAGAACATTTGCTCATCTGCAAGACATCGCTAAGGCGTTGTCTGGCTGATGTTAGAACGGCATTCAGCAGACGTTCTAAAACATTTAGGATTTAGCATATTTCTGCTTCTTTCTTTTTTTATCATACAATTGTACACTAAAATGATGCTAAAGTTGGGAAGTCACTAGCATAATAGTCACAAGAATATTAGATGTAAGAACAACCAAAAAATAAAAATAAAAAATGAAAACATAGCAGGGAAAAAACTCTGTGTCTCTGCACATTGAACACATTGAACACAAAATAAATAAATGAAAGACAGAACAATGTAATGGGGAAAATGAGGGAAATTAATGCCTTACTATGCCTTATACTATGACTTACTATATAGTTGGTTTTGCATATTAAGACTTTCCCGCCTATGACGAGTTATCGAGTTACCTAACTGTCTTTTATGGGGGAAAAAAACGCTTTCCCTGCCATTGACGAGATGGTACTGCTTTCCGCGTTTTCACTCTAATACGCTAGGGGGCGCTATCACACATTTTCTGAATGAGTTCAGTATCTCCAGATCAAAACACAGGAAAAGAAGCAGCAGAAACGACCGATCTCATAAATATAAGCAGATGCATATGAAAAATAATACGATCATCAACAATGAATAGCATATAAATCAAAATAGCCAAATGATTACCAAGTGAAATGTTGACCCAGGAAGTGGTTAGGACTGTGCAAGCTTTGGGGTGTTGATGGACTTGATCTACTCCAACTATGTCTTGATCATCATACTGAATCTGATCCAGACAAACAATGTGATTTTCTCAGCTTTTTGCTCAAAATGTTACTTTTTTATGAAACTTACCCTCATGTGTTGATAAATAAAGAATGCATGAAGCTAGAACAAAACGTTTTTTGTTGTTGTTGTTAAAGCAGAGGGTCTGTTCTTTATTTTTGATATATTGCATGTTCAGTTATTTATAGAAGAAAATATTCTGGGGGCATGTATTTTCTGTGAAAATGACCAAAAACGCTGGCGGTGACTGGCAACTTTTTATTAACAACAACAACAAAAAGCGGTGAAAGAGTTAAACATCAAAAAGCAAAACAAAGATACACACACACACACACACACACGTACATTATGTCTGTAGAATATAGACAAGTCTTAGGCCACCATTATATGTTGTAGCAATGATATAATGACCATATATAATTATTTCTCAGTCTCTTTATTAGAATATAACCAGAAAATACAGCAAATGTGTATGAAAAAAAATTCAGAAAAAACAGCTTTTAAAGGCTAAAATGGAAAGTATTTAGTGACTTTCCCTTACACTTGATCAAAAGGATCCGGCTCTCTTAAAACTAAATGGAATGGAAATGACTGAAAGGCCAAGAAAACTTTCAAAATCTGATGAGAAGTTTCTCAGAGTTTCATTTTTGAGAAAATGGAAAAAGTCTAGGAGGTCTAAATACTGATTTTTGCTTGAAGAAACAATTTTGTTAATTTTGTGTGCATATTTCCTACATTTTCTGTTTGCATCGTAATAAAAAGACTGAAATATAAATATGGATGGTCATTAAAATGTTCCTAAAACAACAAAGTCGGTGGTGACTTTTGCACAGTATACTGTATATTCAGCGGCACAATATGTTCTGACAAACGTGCTAACTGGGAATGCTAACTTCAGAGAACAGCTGTAGCCATAAGCTAATGTATGGCATGCTAACTCACTGTCAGAGATTACACTCTGTGCAGCACTAAAGCAGTTAGCAACAAATTATTTTTCCACAGGGCCCCCTTCCTCTACTCCCACTCCAAATAATCAATTACATTCCAGACAGACAGTTGTGTTTGCTAGCGAGCTAATTCATCTCGAAACGAAACAAGCCACAAGCCCAATAATGAAAGGGGTAGAATCAGATTTGCACAGGCTTTTCCAGAGCTGAAAAACAACTGTGGGCAAATGAAGCAAATCACAAGTGTTTTTAAGTGCTAAATTACTCAACAGATAACACGATAAACAGAGTAAACCGCACGTTAGCGACAAATGAAAGTTTGCGCATTTGTAGAACGATTTTTCTTTAGGTTGGAGGTTTGAGAGGTGGCTTTTAGGGGATCATTTGTATTTAATGGGGTACAGAATAAATTATTCAAAGAACAAAAAGCCTGAAAGTGAACTAATCTGTGCTTGCCCACACATTCATGCAAAGGCAGGGCCAGTTCACAAGCATTGATCCCTGCCATACAGAATCCATTAGCTGAAATTAGGACAAAGCCTTAAGGTAGCGAGCTGCACAGGAAGAATTAATTCTCCTCGTATTGAATTTCTCTTTTCCATCGAGGATCCCAATTAGGACATGGGACAACACCTCCTCACAAGCTAATATTTCAACATCTTCATTTTTCCTGGTGTATCTCAAGTAGATGAGAGCATTTCAAATCACTGTATTAATTAGGCGCTCTGATTACATGCTGACAAATACAATGATAGAAGGGGCAGCTGTGAGGGACTGAATTACTGCCTAACATATCAGGTTGCCTGGCAACCATCTATTCTACAATACACCATGAAGTCCAAGTCCATTTTGAGAATGTAAGTGTCATGCTAAACATATGACATGGCAGAAAGAAAGGAGACCAGGTACTGATCAAGACCGAAGAACAGAGGCCTCACTATATTTAACTGTAGAACTGGAGATATCGGCTGTAGGAGTTACGTGGGTCCGCAGCTACTGCAAGAATGTTTTACCGTGACACTGGATATGACGCAAACACAGAGCAACCTGACAAGAGGGAGAGAAAGGGGGCAGAACATTTCTAAGATTTCTGTACACAAAGAAATATCGCTAAGCTACCCCTCAACCAGCCCTCCACTTTAACATCTCTATACAAACAACACAAAGCCTGTTCTGTATGCTGTTGTACAAACCTATTTGTTGTTGATTTTCAATCTGAAGAAGACCAAGATCTGTAATCCTAAAAAAAAAAATCACCCGATCCCGATGTTTATTTTGTGGATAAGCCAATCACGGGATGGATTGAGACAAGTTTAAAAAAGAAATTGATAATTTTATCCAGCAAGGACACATTTGTGATAGTAAAGACATTTGTAATGTTATAAAAGCTTTCTATTTCAAATAAATGCTGTTCTTTTGAACTTCCTATTCATCGAAAAATCGACCGTCTCCACAAAAATATCCAGTTTTCGACATTGATAATAATATCAAAAATGTCTTGAGCAAATCAGAATATTAGAATGATTTCTGAAGGATCATGTGATTCTGAAAACTGGAGGAATGATGCTGAAAATTCAGCTTTGCCATCACAGGAATTACGTTACATTTTAAAATGTATAAATATACTTGTAATAATATTTCACAATATAATTATTATTATTGTATTTTTGATCATGTAGCCTTGGTGAGCGCAAGAGCCTTTAAAAAAACTCAAACTTCTGAACAGTAGTGTAAAAATTAAAAAAAAGGATCAAATTTTTTAAATATTCATATAGAAAATAAAACATATCCACAAAATAGGAATAAAAGTGGACTACTTAATTTGATTACGCCATCTTAGTTTTGGAAGAAAAGAGGACTCGTAATCTTTAATCCTGTTTTCTAATCACACACCATGTATACAGGAAGGTAACAGGTTTTGTGGTGTGACGGTACCCTAAGAAGAGGTGGAATTGAGCTTATCACGTATTAAACAGCAGGAGACTTTCATCTGCCATGCAACTTCCACACTTGCATCATTCTTTCATATAAACACATACACTCACCAGCCACTTAATTATGTACACCCTCCTAGTACCGGGTTGGACCCACTTTTGGGCAGGACAGTCCCTGCCCACATCACAACACAACCACTGCAATTAGCACTGCGGTTTGTGCAAGAGGGGCATAAACTGCCCGAGGTACTGGCAGGGACAGCCTCACTTCACAGTTGGTCAGGCTGTTAAGCACACTCTGCTTTCCCAGGACAATGAATGATGTTCCCTCAAGTGCATGAGGCAAGCCTCACTATTACAATCGCACAAAAATAAAGACAAATTTCATCACAAAGATAACCCAGTCAGATTTACATCGGAGGGATCCAAGCCATATCTAGGCACTCAGAATATACAGTATTATTTTAACAACCAAATCCTAATATTTACATGATTAAATCTTCCATGTTTACAACTGAACATCTCAGTAATTAAGAATTTTGACAAGTTATGTAAATTTATTGAATCCTGATGACTCCTGGAGTTTAATTTACCGCCGTACTCAGAAAAGATACTTCATTTGGTGCAAAGGAAAGAAGGTGTGAGGAAACCTGTTCCAATAGACCACTGAGCAAGTAATTATGCACTTGCTAGCCTAGCAATCCTCTCACAAAGACCTGAGCCAAAAGAGGCGAAGGCGGCAATTGGCACGGGCTTCTCAGGGTTTTGGCACGCAGTTCTGCGTCGGCGTAGTCGCTGGAACGCTGCAGTCTCCTGCCGTTAGATTGAGCAAGGACGGGGATTCTGTGACCTTACTGAGAAATCGCTACCTCTGACATTCGCTTAGGGCATTTCTGAATTTACTCAGCAGTTGATGTTCTTACTAGTGTTATTTTAGTATTACTGGGATACTTATTATAGTTTTTATTTTTACATTTTCTGTTTTCACTTTAATTGTAATTAATATTTTAGTAATTGTGTTGTGTTTTTGTCATTTTAAATAATTTTTTATTCATTTTTATTTCATAAGAATTCATTGTATATTTATTTCAGTCTTTTTTATTTCTATTAACAAAAGTGTTTGTGTGGTTTTAACTGTAAAAACCCCGGTTCCACATTACATAATCACTCAATTTACAACATTTAATTTGTGTTTAAAGAATAGTTCATTCAAAAAACAAAATCATTTACTCACCCTCATGTAATCAAACCTGTATGATTTTTTTTTTTTTTTTTCAAAAGATGATATTTTGAAGAATGTTTCAACTGTTCTGGTCCATAAAACGAAAGTCAACAAGGTCCAAAACAACACTGAACTCCACTGACTTTCAGTTTATGGCCAAAAATAACATTTTTCAAAAACATGAGGTGAGTAAATGATGACAGAATTTTAATTTTTAGGTGAGCTATCCCTCTATGAAGACAGTTTTATGAAAAATTTGACAGAGACATGCCACTTAATAATAAGATGTGGCATGTTTATGTCAGTATGGTAAACCGAGGGACTGTCTAATCTCGGAAACATACCGTAATCCTCACATCAATATTCCTAAATTGGCAGTTTTCCATTTGGTAGGTCTAGCAGAGGAGTAAGTTCAAACAACAAGTATATCTAAAGTAGGAAAAGCAAAAATAATGAGGTTGTAAACATAACAGATCAGAGTGAGTTATCTTCTGTTAGTCTGGAAGTCTTATCCGAGTTTGTTTACTTGTGCTGTGGCTGAGAGATATCCTTCAGTGGAGCAGTCACCGCGAGGCCACTCATTTTCAGATTCAGTTTTCTCATTGCGATTTTCAATTGCTTGCACTTGAGATCTTAGAAGGATTACTGCGGCCTTACCATCTGTTGTGCAGTGCAGCTGTTTTGGTTTTACACGCTCTCCCTCTTGGCCACTCGGAGAATGCATTTGTTATTTCATATAATGCGCCGTTCGAGATTGCGGCTCCCCCGCCACGGCCTCATCACACCAGGTCACCCTCTCTTCATCACAGCCTGCCACAAAGGTCATCAGTCGATTTCTCTGGGTTAGGCGTTTAATGTAAATTCTCCAAGGGAGCAGTCCCCCCCCTTGTGCACGACTTTCCTTGGCTGGACCTTATAGGTGGGGCACGAGGCTTTTGGAAATGGGAAGAGAATTTCGATTGAGACGAATGTTTGATATCTATGTTTGGAAGGCTGGGACAGAGTGATGAGAGAGACTAGAGAGATAGGCTTGACTGAAAGCGGTGACAGAGTCAGTAGGACGCACTCTGCGGAAAGAATATGTAATTTCAGCTCAGCAGGACAGGTGACTTCAGAGATAAAAAGATGCCAGAGGAAGGTGATTTAATGAGGCATTCTGAATGAATAAACTTGAACGTTGATAAATCATCAGAGAGGGAGGAATGCAGAATTTGTGTGTAAACAAGAAACGCCACGCTGAGAGGACAGCTGTCAGTGGAGTGACAGCTTTAATAATAAACAAACACGCTTGTCTTGAGACTAACTTCCTGCAGAAGCACCACGAATGACAATGAGGGACAACAGACATATGGGAAAGAGTCACATGCTCAATGCATTTTCCCCTCCACATTTAAAAATACTTATTAGTAAAATTTAGCAATTTAGAAGTAACCTGTAAAAAAAAAAAAAATAATAATAAAAACCAAACTTTACAAAGGAAAATAAACACTTATTTCTATATAACACACACAAACATGCATACATATATATACATAAATACATATACACGCACATACATACATAAAATCATAAAATAGGATAAATGCATATATGCATGTAAATATATATATATATATATATATATATATATATATTTTTTTTAAATTAATATATTAATTAATAAATATTTAAAATTAATACAATATTTAAAGTAATAAAAAAAGTATAAAATAAAATGGGTCATGTTGATAATGTTCTAGTCTGAAATCTGTGTATATTTAGGTGTATTATTATTATTATTATACGGTGTATTAATTCAGTTTTAGCGATCCAATAAGTGTGTGTATACAAGCTGGCACGCTCACCTTGTGCAAACTGGTCAGAGGTGAGAGGACACCAGCGTACGGCTGGTTAGCCATTAGAGAGCATTAGCCTGTAGATGGGACAAAGGCCCATTGAAGGGCTGTATTATTAATCTAGGCCTTCAAAGGCCCGAGCAGCTGAGTGTCATGGCAGAGTGAGCTAATTACGTATTCGTTTGCCTGGGGTAATTTGCACCCATTGTGCTGTTCAGGCTGAATCAAGACACGAGATCACAGATTAAACACTTAACGTCAAAGGAGAAGAGCTTTTCAGAACCAAAGTGCAGGAGGGGGAGGAGGTGGAGGGGAACAGAATGAGAAAGGGTGAGAAAAAGTATAAGAGGTAATGATACAGTGTTTCAGACGCATAATACTGTCTATATTTGGTGTTGGTCCAGGTCTAAGATACGTAACAGAACTATTTTGTACATCCATGTTATTAATAGTTTTTGAAGTCTAGACAAGTTGAACAAAATCAGAGAGGTATCTGCCCATACAGACCTCAAAGTCACGAAGCAAGTGTGTTGTGGGTGGCTGCAAGGGCATTGCTAAACAACTGGCTATTCTTTGTCAATTGGAGGACGGAAAGAAGAGCGAGAGTCTGAGCAGATGGAATTTAGGTTTAAAGGATGACGGGAAGGCCAAAACATCACATGGCTAGCGATACACCTAAAATAATTTTCTACAGAATCAACGAAACCAAAATGAGTTTTCATTTAGCCAAGAACTGAAACTAAAAATAGAGTTTATTTAACAATCAATTAATTAATCAAATTAAAAAAACTTTTCATGCAAACATTTAAATTGCATATAAGGCAGTTTTAAATAAACTTTTTTATAATATAATTATGTTACTCACCCTTTTTGCCGTATATAATCATTTAATATATAATAAGAAACAACGCTGTAATAAAAATAAAACAATAAAAATGTTTTCATGAATATACATCAAATAATGAACAACAGGTTAAGAAAAAAAATATAATAAATATGTAATATACTGCATATATTTAGCAAAATGCTGATCTCTGGAGTTATTTTTGATAACTAACACGTCAATTAGACATTTATAGATGGGAAAATGTAACGTTACAAGACGTTTACAAGCTGATTAATTGACGTCTTTCCGTGGTTGAAACACTAAGCGATTACGAGACAAGCTATTTCATGCTATAAGTTGTGCTGTATCTTTTAACATACCTTCTGATGTTCATACATGTTTATTTCGTGCTATAACTCGTAGTGAAGAGGAAGAGATGATCGGTTTACAGGAGCCCTGTGCTTGAACTGAAGCGGCTACAGCGATACGTCAAGCCACATTAAAGAGCATCAAAATGACGTTTATCTTTTGAATATTTTGATAGCTGAGCCTTTTATTATTTCAAATAATATTAATATTATTTCAGCCTTTTATTATATGAGCCTGTTTTATTTCAAACGTTATAAAGCTTACTGTGTTAACTGGATAGGAGGAGCACTACAAATAATGTTTTGTGAAGTTTTCATTTACATTACACTTACTACATTAAGTGATGTTGACACATCAACTGAAAACCACATAGACTAAAAGATTCTTGGGATTCACCAAAATGAAGACCCAGCTCTAGCATCCACAGCTGACATGTTTACCTGTTGTCTCTTATCCACATCATGTGACGCTGACACGGACAATCATTTCAGCGCTCCAAAACCATTTCAGCAACAACCGAAATTTTTTTGCTGTTTCGTACTGATATTTTTGGTTACCAAAATTTCTGTGCATTGGCTCTAAAATTTGTTGTCTACCTCTGAAAACTGCCATGTAACACATGCATGAAGGCACACAGTTCAACAGTTAGTGATACATAACCTAATTTCCTGTGTGTTTGTACAACAGACTAACTTTGTTTGCCCCCCTGATCACGTGTCCCTCAGCATATCTTCCAGTAAGACTCCTTTTCCCTTCTCTGCCAATGCAGATCCATCTCTTTGAGCTCTTCACAGCTTCCCAACCCAACCGATAACCTCTTGGCCTGTCATGGGGGAGATGGCGCATTTCTGTCTGAACAGTACCCTGGCTCTCCATTTGGTCCCTTGGCACCTCCTGCAAACGCAGAGTGTCAACACCCGCAAGCCGTCAGAGGCCGAGGACAAACAGAGGAGCCAATCTCCTGCTGTCAGACCAACACGCACACACAGACGCTCTGATCAATGAGGAAGGCAGAGTGTCTTTGTTATCTGTGATTAGGTTTTCATGAGAAGAAGCCGCATCCTGTCTGGATGACCATCTGGTCATTTACTTGCTCTCAAAGGGCCCTGGGAAATGCAGTCCTTGGGTCGCGAAAGCGCCCACCATTTCTGCTTCGCTTTCAAGTATAGCCGCAGTCAATCAATATGCCACAGTTGATCATCGTCATCATGTGAGTGAAATACAGAGTGGGCAACTAAACCTAGAACTGAGCATCTCTCTCTCATTCGCAAACAAACCTGGAAATGACAACGTTACTTGAATGAAAATTATGTCATCATTTACTTATCCTCATGTCATTCCAAACCTCTATACATTGTTATTTTAGTATTGACTATACATTATTAGTTTTCATTAATATTTTGAATTTTTCTTCAAATATTTTCTTCAAAATATCTTATTTGTGTTTCAGAGAAGAAATACTGGTTTAGAAGTTACATTAATAAATGGAGACATTTTTCATTTTTGGGTGAACTATCCCTTTTAATGCACCCCTCATACGTATAACTTTAAAGTCACTTGTCCTACACCATGTCCCATTTCTAGGGACCAGAATATCACAGATCCAGCAACAGCAACATGCTCAAATCCAATCAAAACACCTTAACAACTACATAGCAATGGCTTGCAGTTTTATTTTTTGGTTTTCTTTTCTTGGAGGCAAATCGTGCGGGCAAACACAACTCATACTTTCTTCTGAAAATGTCAATCAAACCAAAAACAATACATTGTAACCAAGACAAAAAAAAGGGAAAACTGCCAAAACCCAGCAGGCGTGCCCATCCTTGTGATACCCCCGCTACATTATTCTCAAAGTAATAGAAACCGCCATCACCCCAAACCTCAAGTAGACTGTGCCCCAACATCAAGGTTAATTAACTCGTTTTCCAACTCTTTGCTTTTGTGGTTTCATGAATGCCTGCCCTGCACCCTCATCTACTGTGTGTTACAAGCAAACACACACAATGCTTCAGCCATTGCTGGTGCTGTGTCAACGTTTCTCAGATTAAAAGGAAAGAATGTCCTTCCTGATCGCTGAATACTGCAGTAATGTATCAGCAGGGGACACGAGGAAACCACTGAGAAGGAAAGACAGAGAGAGGAATCCCCAATAGAAATGTGTGTTTGTGAGAGTGCAGTATTCAGAGAAAGCTTGATATGAGCCTGCAAGCAAATATTTATTATGATAAAATCCTGCTTGATTTATTCAGCATTCATTTTGCAGGCAATAGTGTAATGCGGAATGAAGCACAGCTCACACAGAAGTGACTTGCTCGAATCCATGTCACGAACTTGACCAATTGCGAAATCTACATGGGGAAATCTTTTCAACAACGCTGTGTGACTACACTTTTACAGTGAGGCATTTACAATGGATGTGAATGGGGCCAATTTGTATATGTAAAAATACTCACTAAAGAAAAAACAACTTACTTAGTAACATTCTGTGTAAAGTTATATCCAACTTCATCACCAAAACTATCCTAAAACAGCTCAAAGAAAACACATTGTTACAGAAGCATTAAAGTAATGCCTCAATTTTAGCCTCTTCTTTTTTTTTTTTTAAAGAAAACTAGTTTTCTGTATAACAGACCTCTAACAACAGTGCAATCAATGCATTTTGTCACAAAAACACAAATACACAAGCTGTTTGTGGATAGAAGCATGTGATATTCTCTCTCTCTCACTCTCTCTAATTGGTCTTCTGAGTTTCCCAGAGGCGGGTCATGTATATTAAGCACACCTGTTCATTACATCTGCAGTGTGCCTGTTGAGTTCAGCATGCAGAATAAGACCATGTCGCACACTAATTACTGAACATTCACACTGTACGGCCCACGCGCTTCAGCATTAACACTCATACATGCGTTTACACATATTTTTCTGCCTGTCAGGTGTAGACATCCATACACAAAGACTTTTCCAGTGTTATTCTAAACAACCAAAAGGTGTCAGTCTAACATTCTTCAAATAAAAGGGTGACATCACAGTTGAGTGACAATTTATCTGCTTCTTATAGCAGGTCAATCTGTTAAACATCAAAACTAGACTATACAGGGCAAGACTGGACTATATTCACATCAAGTTCAAATTCTCATTACAAAAAGCAAGCACGAGATTTTAAAACAAAACATTGCATTTCTATTAACAACAAAATATTCAATTGCAATGTTCTGATTGCAAACCCCCACCCCCCACTTTGTTTTGATGTGACATGATGTGGTTTATTGAGTATTACTTTTTAATTAGTCTTCCCATCAACGCCATCATTTTGTTCATCTACACTGATTCGCGAAAGAGCACGAAAGCAAGAGATTTAGAGGATTTATCACACAAACCAATCATATCCAATCATAACCAATCACATCCAATTATAGCGCGATGGAGGTATTGCCTCCTCTCACGGGACTTTCCCCGATTAATTCTCAATTACCCACCAATAAACCCACTGCACACATTAGGGGGTCTGTTAAAACTCAATGGGCCCAGGGGAGGCAAGAGAGATGAAGACTACTGCTGTAACTTGTGTATGTCACTGACAGTATTACTTTAGGAAAAAAGTGATTTAAAAACTTTAGAATGCAACATTTTGTAATATTTGCATTGTTTTATTTTTGTAATATGGATTATTTTCTCAACCTATTTTGAGGCAGCACTGCCTCTCTTGCCTCGGAAGAAATTGCCTCTGAGATATATATATATAAAATATATTTCACAAATATTACATCATTCAATGTTTATGCGCTATTGTGGTTACTTATGTTTTAATAATGATGGAGGCCAAAGTTCAAGGGAGCAAAAATAGCTCTGTAATTCACACATAATAGCGTGAATAACTTACAGTAAATATCATCCACATCTCTATAAAACACGTTTTGTGTGATGCATTTACAATGCTGAGGAAGATCTTCAAAGGAGGATTCTCAATCGCAACGAGAATATGTGAACAAGAGCACACTCACCCACAAACACACATATCTATATTCCACAGTCAATCCTTTTTGAAGAGGAAAGCATGAAATAACAGTAGATACGTTGGAAAGAAAACAGAGGAATGTATGAGGATGACTCACTAAGATGAAGATGAAGAGAAGGAGAGACAGAGAGAGAAGGCCAAGAGGATCTACCCACACACACTTATCACCAGCAGGCAAAGCCGCTACCAGCCCCAATCAGGCCTGATTACACACCGAGCACAGGGTGTCTGCCCTCCAGGCATGAGAACACACCTGTCAATCATCCCCAAGACCCCAAACTGAGCCAAGCATGCATAACTGAACACAAATCGACATGGAGGAAGGGGGAAAGGGTTTACTGCACAGATCTACTCAGAAGTTTCCATACAAAATTCAGGGATTTTTTTGTAATAAACAAGAGAAGTCATAAAAATGAATTTTGTTCTCTCCCAATAAAGCTTTTTGATATTTTACATACATTCCCCAAGACAAAATGTACACATAGCATCCCATTCTAACAACTATATAACCCATGTTTTGTCTGCTTGAGCACCAATGACTGTTTGCAGCCTTCTGTACGTTTTTTTGGTTTCCCAGCATGCTTTGCACATTTGATGCCTTCATCACAGTGACTATATGATTTTGAGATCCAGCTTTGCCACTTAGGAGAGTTGAGGGACTGTTAACCAATTAAAAAAAAAAAAAAGGCTCCAAGCAATCAGTGATGCTCCAGAGGCAACAGACAATATTAGGAACCAAGAGTATGAACATTTTGAACATGATCATTTGTCTTTAGACTATATTTAAATATAAAAATTTTGTCTTGTGGAATATATTTAAATATCCATTATGCAGCTTCTTCGGGCAGTTAAAAAATAAGATAAAAATAAAATAAAACTCTCCAAAGGGTATACAAACTTATGAGCACTGTATATTAGAGTGGATGTGAGACAATTTGCACATTGGTGCGTATGTGTATACTTAAGACCTGCAGAAAAGAGACCCGAGTGTGTATATACTCTGTGTGTGTGTGTGTGCTTATCCATTATGCAAAGAAATGGCATTCTAGATTAAGAACATCATACTGAGCTCCATAACCTTCATACGATGGTAATTGTATTTGAGGATGTGCGCCTGGCGAAAAAACAAGAGAGAGAGAGAGTAGGTGATAGAAAGAGAGGGGAACATATACTTTGATGCATTGTATAAATTTACATTAATTAAGGCCCCAAACCACAAGTTTCAGTCATTCATTTAATGCGCAACAGCGATCATAACTTTCACCCAAAAACTACCCACAACCCCCTTTTAATAAAGCACAAGATATGATTGTGATTTAAAAAAAATTGTATACACACAAACACATCTGCTGTGTTGTGTGTATCTTAAGCCATTTTTGGGGCATCTCTGAGCATTGCGGTGTTTTATTGGTCAACCTCACAGCAAGGCCGATATATCGGCCAATATTTGGCATTTTTTAATTATCAATATCGGCTGATAAGTTTTTCTGCTTGCCTGTTAAGGGTCGAAAACAGGACTTTTCTCTCAACAGCATCAGGACTTTTATTTTGACAGTGCTGAAAACACATGCAGCACATGCAGATTTCTTTTGTTAGTAACAGAGGCAAACTCTATAATACTTTCTCATATACTGTCAGCATTCAGCAACTTTTACTATCTACTACTACTTTTTAGTATCTTTCAATTATATTGTGTAATATATCTATCCTCTTTATATCGGCCATTCTCCAAGCTTTCAGCATTGGCCATCAAAATATCTATATTTTCATGTGGTTGACATGGTTTTTCTTATTCTCTAAACTAGTAATATCAGGGCTGTCAACCTCTCTCAGGTTATAACAAACAGCAGAAAATAAGTGTATTGTTTGTGGTCATAGAGTGAGACGAATCTCCAGTTAAATGTCTAGGTGAAGGAGGAAAAAAGTGTTCTAAAAATGTCAAACCGTTTGTAAAGACACAATCCTAAACCCTCGATATTTAGTATCATATTCTATTACTATGGTAACAGACATTTTTTTGCAAGTTAGAGAATAGGATTGACTTTGGTTGCCAGTTCATTTTGACTTTTTTTGATAGTCACCATGAAATCAAAATTGATTATTTTTTTAAGAAATGTTTATTATACAAATCTTTTTTTCTTTTTAATTCATGTGCCCTCATAATCTTTAATCAAAATAAGCTCCCCTCCCTCTTGCAGCGACAACTCTTCTCTTCTCTGATGATGTGTTTACCGGCACAAGGGCGGGGCAACCCGTCACTCACATGACATCACAGCAATAACAAACCACAGTGATCCAATCAATGAACAAAATCAAGTCCCTCCTTACATTTTTTCTCGTTTGAGAAGCCATTTCACTTATATAGGGAAGAAAAGACTATTGCAACTTCTGTTTCATGCCGGCTGTCTGTCCTAAACACTCTGAATTTAATGTCAATTAGTCAATATTTAACCTTTTAAAAGACATTAAAGAAAGATGACATCCTCCAGCCAGAACAGAACAGACTATGGCAGCGTGTAAAGATTAACAAGTGATGACTTACTTACTGTAAATATGGTATTTTGCTAACCAAGCCCCATCCTTAAACCCGTAGTCGGCATGCTTAGGTGACTGTGCAAGTGTGCAGCTGGATGTATTTGGAGACATAATTAAACCGTAAATTGCTCGTTATCACACAGTGGGGCTAGCAGGACGCTTGCCGCAGAGGGTCGATGGCGATGCTCTCCTTCATTTGCAGGCTCTGAAAACACGTTTTTTTCCCCCCATTACATGCACTGTTGAGCTTCCTCTGAGACTGCAGCGAGGCAGCGTCTCTATCTCTCTCACCCACACATACAACTCTACTTTTACACATCTGTCTCTCCCAATTCTCTATTCCAAACAAAATTCTAGTTTCTTCTCTTCCCCTCCTTTGGGTCTTGAGGCTGTTTGCTCTGTCGCCTGGATGTGATCTCATACAGTGTGTCAGCAGGAACACACAGAATGACAACACAGGTGAAATACAGAGAAGAAACCACATCACATCAGCTTCAGCGGTGGAACACCAGTCTCGCAGAAACACACCTACTAAAAAAAAAAAAAAAAAATCTGGTCTTTTTGTACTGCTTCTTGTATGCTCCAAAAATCACACCAAGCTCCTGAGATGCGATAAAATATCAAAGGTGGCTGTGAATGGACTATAAGAGGGATGTGGGAAGAAGCTGGATGGAGCTTCTGTTGTTTGCTGTCTACATACTTGACTGGGGACTCAGTTGGGGATACAACAGATGGCTTGGGGCAATTTACTGTAGAGAGGTTGCACAATTAATAAATTAGACAGCCGTCAATGAATGTATCAGTATTGTTGTTAACTAAAGCTATTGAAACTGAAATAAAAATAAAGCTAAATTAAAGCTAAGGTTTTAGTTTAGGAACCAATTCTCACCATCAAACAGTAGCTTATTAGCATGCATATTACTTGGATATTGGCTGTTTATTAGTACTTATAAAACTTATTAAGCTTATTCTGCACGACCATATTCTACACCCTTTACTCCTACCCAATACCTAAACTTAACAACTACTTTACAAACTATTAATAAGCAGTAATTAGCAGTTTATTGAAGCAAAAGTTGTAGCTAATAGTGAGAATTGGACCCTAATCTAAAGTGTGGCCATAATACTAAAATGACAATAGAATACAGACACTAAATCAACTACAATGAGATATGCTGGACACCCAATATGGGTTCCTTAGTAGCCAATTACGAGTCATCTCTAGAGAGTTAATAGGGCCAACTGATCAAGTACTAGGAAATGACAGCAATGGCT
Source organism: Zacco platypus (assembly GCA_038088235.1). Classification (NCBI taxonomy): domain Eukaryota; kingdom Metazoa; phylum Chordata; class Actinopteri; order Cypriniformes; family Xenocyprididae; genus Zacco; species Zacco platypus. The sequence goes on along the minus strand of CM076086.1, from coordinate 12,735,440 downwards.
TGGAAACACAATAATTGCTCTTTTTGAACAATTATTTTTTCCATTTCATGTTGCACAAATTTAAGTAACAATACGTCAAAAAGAGCCAAACTTTGATTAGTTTTGCCGTAACTACAAGTACTAAGTTTAAGAACTACATTGTTGTACAATTTCATCAAAGAGCAATTTGTACCAACACTGAATACAGTGACTTTCAGTCCAAGGAAGTGACAGCACTTGACACTCAGGAAAAGATTAGACCCTGTTCACACAGGATGTCGCCTTCCTTTCAAGAACAAGTACATGGAGCACAACTGAATAGAACAGAATGCAGCAGTGATCTAAAGAAGTGTTTTAAAAGATCTATTTTTCAACCTGACACTGTGTTATAAATGGCTATAAAGCTCAGTGTGACTGTGTGAATTTGGAGTGAGACAGAATGCAATCGCACAACAATTAAACAATTACAACAATTAAAAAATAAAGAGTAGAAATTACTCCCCAAAATTAGACAAAATTAACATTCCTAATTGTGGTCAGTGTGTAAATTAGCGTAATTTTGCAGTCTAATTCACCTAAAACAAGAGCTAGATTCATGCAGTCACTGAGGATTATGTTTTAACATTTATGCTATTATAGGTGAAATATATGTATGTATGTATGTATGTATGTATGTATGTATATATGTGAGTATATGTATATACACACACACACACACACACACATATATATATATATATATATATATATATATACACACACACATATATATATACATACATACATACATACATACATATATATATATATATATATATATACAGTGTGATTAATCACAATGTAGTAATTTCACAGTTAATCTCCAAATTAATATAATATGAGGATACTCGACAAAACAGACATTTTTGGCGTTATTGTTCGTTCAAGAACGAAAGAAAACTCGATTCTGGCAATTTACACACATACATACAAACACATATATACATATACATATATACATATTATATACATATATATTGATTATGAATGATTATTTTTGTCCAATGATTATTCGTGTTATTTTTTATGTTATAGTTTATAAATAATATATTTTTGTGTTATACTATTACACAGACTAAATGGCCTCTCACACACACACACACACACACACGCTCACAAAATTAAACTGCAAGCGATCCGTTTTTGTTTGCAGAGATCACTTCTTCAACCCTTTTTTATTGTGTTTCTCCCCACAATCAAATCATGAGCATCTAAAAAGCCAGTGGAATTAGCACAATGACGCAATTGCCTGTAGACAACCTTTGCCAGTTCTTAACCCCCGCCCCCCCTCTACCCCATCCAGCTCAGAGCCGCTGCTGTAACCATGGTGATGGGGCAGTAAAAGGCTAGAACAAGTTTCAAGGTGAGCTGGTGCGTAGCAGTGAACTGTGGAGAGATGGATTGTGGTGTCTCCACGCTACACGGGTGACTTGAACGTGTTTTACGTGACTGGGAACACATACAGGTGCACAGACGAAGGAAAGTACAGCAGGTGGAGTGATGGGGCTTCAGATGTGGAGCGGCTTCCCAAATCCCTGCTGCTGGGTTGTGACAAGAAGCTGATTACTGTGTTTCTAGCTCACACTCCGTTGCTGCTTCACTCCATCCCCGCGGTTCTACTGCAGGATAGAAAAGTCTAGTAAAACCGTGTCCTCTATAACGGACAGTGAGGCAGTAAAACAGAGTACAGAGCGCTTGCTCGTTTTACTGTTTTTGCGGCAGGGAACGGTAATTTTCTATCTCATAAGGGAGTTGTAGTGTTTCACGCTACGCAAAGGTCAGTTAATACTAACTTAGTCTTTATGTTCATCAACTAAAGAGATCTGTTCTTCCACATTGCGCAGTTTATCATGGATCCAGTCTCTTTTTTATTTTTTTAACTATGTTTATGGATGAAACGCATTACCTTATAGCGTCCTTGAGCATCGTACATTCTGCTGCAGGCAAATAATGTGACCAAACATAAATTACTGAATGATTACAGAGGCATTGCCCTGAATACAAAACGACACTGCACGGTTTTCAATGACCCTATAATTAAACCTGAATGTTTTGCTTACACCTGAGGGGGGAAATGTCTTGGAACTACAACTAATTACCCAAGCAAACAATAAGTAAATTAATTCAAAATAAGAATGAGATTCCAGGCGTAAGCGAATACCGTAATAGAGTGAGTTAGATGCCGACTAAAAACAAATTACTTGGGCTCATTTGGTCATTACTGTCCTGATCGAGCCCTCGGTTGGCTGGTCCAATGGGATTTTGCACCAAAAAAAACAGGCCATGCAAATATCAGACAAATGTTTTGAAACCATAGTTTTGAATGATGAAAATTCTGAAACTTAAGTTATTATTCATAAAATTAAAAAAAGTAGTAGTAGTAGTATAGATTTTAAAGAGGTCATGAACTGCATTATTTTATTATTTTAATGTTTCATGGGGTGCACGTATAATGTTAGTATGATTTTTACATCAAAAATGGTCATAATTTAGAAATAAAAGGCATTTTTCATAGCCTGATTTTAGTCCTCTGATTTTAACGCTCTGTTTTAAAGGGGCATGTTCGCCCACTGCTGTGATTGGCTAACATCTTTTGCATATGGAAACAGCTACATGTGGAATTCTCTCAAACTTTTAGAACATTTTTACTATTACAGTTCTGAAGGTTTACTAATCGTGAAAAGTGATTATAGCATTATATTGGCATGAAAGGTTGCAGTGATGAACATTGTAGTCGATCAGAGACATGTTGAGTGCATGAAAGCAGTGATGTCATTGTAACTTGATTTCTGCACACTAATGAACGCTTTCATAACCAACAGTGCAAACACAATGCAAATATGAAAGTCGTTGATTCTAACGGAAGTTTTGGCTAAAGTCCAGAACACTCGCGTTGTAAAGAATTGTAAAGAGAGCGTTCTTTGATCACTTTATATATATAGGTTAATCACAGTTTAAATAACAGATTGTTTCTCTTAGACGGATGAAAATAATGTGAAGTGGACCGTTGATGATTACATCGCTGGTTTGATTTACTGACACTATTTTGACTGTAGGCCTACATGAATATCTGAAATCACTGGTCACTGGTGATTTTGGTTAAAAATAATCCATACATATCAAATGATCTGTAACAAAGCAATAGTGACACAGTAAAAAATGTTTTACTCAAATTAGTTTGTTACGACATTCCAGTCAGATTCAATATAGAAGGCACAGTATCGTTTTTTTAGTTTTGTTTTGGGTGTTTAGCTCTCCACAACCTGGCACTGCATGACATTTTACACTTCTCAAATGGAATGTTTATTGCCTAGTTGCTTGATCACATCTGTTATTTACGTACTACTACTTGTTACTTGTCATGCACGAATCGGTGTGCAGAACTACAGCGGTAACAATGTAGAAGTAGGCGCTGATCTTCTTCTGCAAGAGGCGGTCTTTCACCTAAAGAGGCACATTCTACAACGAGTCATAATCTGGGCTTGGTTTCAATAAAATCTGTTTTTGGAGTAACAAGGAAGTTTTTAGTTCTGAAACTTAAAGCATATTCTAGTAGTGGAGATGACCTGTTATATATAAATAAATAAAAACTCAAGAAAATTTTGATTTCTCAATTCATTTCCCCATGTCATAAAATAAAAAAGTCTGGGATCCTACACATTTTCCATTTCATGGTTCCATACTTTTACGGACTCAAATTTTTCTCACACCATATTTAACAACATAAATGGATCATACAGCATTATTTTCAGCATTATATATGGTATATATTACAGCAATCTGAGAATATTTATAATAATAATAATACTAATAATAAATAACTTCCCTTCCTTTGAAATCAAATAATTGTGATTTCTTGGTGCATCACTGGATGAATCACAACACAAATCACCACGATGGTGAGTTCAAAATAAAACATTCAGTTTATGTGATGTTCTCTCAAATTCTCTCTCAAAAATCAGTGACTGCAAACATAAAAATAACTGCAGAAGTGGAGGAAATGAGTGAAAAGTCTATTAAGAATTGCCCCGTCTCAAATCAAAAACTTTTTTTTTTGGTTTGATTGACAAAATGGTACTAAAACCAACCAATTAATCCTAATTTGGGTTTTCTGAGTAAAAAAATGGCATAGCATGTGAATAGTACAGATTACTAGAGTTTTGCAATTAAGGTATGAGATAAAGTTAACAAAAAAGTGTCAGTTAAAATCACTGTTGGATTTTACAATTTAAACAAGAAAATAGACTTAGACTTAAAATAGAGAGTTAATCCTGGATATTTTGTGTCAAACAAATAAAAACCAAAACTCAAATAAATAAACAAACCTTGATTCTCATATCTACCCACGCAGTCTGAAAAAAAAAATTATGTTTATTTTTTTTTAAATTTGTTAAAAAATTGCAAATTAAATTGCAAGTTGCACACACAAGCACACAGAGTATCTCAACACCCACACTTCCATATTGTGCCCTTTATAAAACCATGAAGGGCAAACAGAAAATCTATCTTGCTATTTTAGCACTGAAAATGTTGAAGGAAGCCAATGAAATTTATGGGAGGCAACAAATCAGGCTCTTGCCGCCTGTCATCTCCATTAGACAGTAAACGAGGTCCGTGTATCCTTGAGCAGCGACGTGGCTGTGAAGCCGACCTCAGCTGAGAAACCGAAAATATGTTTCAGCGCTTTAAAACTCATTGACCACTAGATCAAAACAATGCCTGAGTTTGTGAATAAGTGGCTTGTCATTTTCAAGTAAAAATAACGAAAAGACTGGTATAATTACCTCAAGGCACGCTCTTTAAAAATGTCAAGCTGTCTGTCTACGACCTGCAGTGATTGTAATCTGGTAAGAAAGGGTTTTAAAAGATCTTAGCATCTATCAGCATTAAAGCTTCAGGCCTACAGTTCCAAAATGCCAATTTAGATCATATTTAATTGACTTCTATAAGAACGGCAGGTTAATAAATAGTGATAAGAGTTCCGCCTCAGGCTGACAGAGCCAAGGACTGAAGATCACCTTGTGAAGGGAATTTGATCCCGAAGCCCTTCTTATATTGCTATTAAATTTGCATTCATTATTGCGATCACTGTAGGGTGTCCACCTTTCCACTAAACCTCTCAGGGGGATTTGTCATTGGCATCAGTGATTCACTGTAACGCGGCAACACAATGTGAACTGATGGGTGCTATAAATCCACACGGTTCTATTTCTATGCAGCTAATTCTAATGCAGCCTACTTTATCAATGTTAAAAATAGATGCAGTGATATAAATGGCTTCAAACAAATTGTGATGAAAGGAATGTAGCATAACTGTGCCAGTTAAGAAGCAAACAGTAAACTAATAATAGAGTAGTCTATTAAAAAGCCAGACTATGAGGAAAGAGAAAAATTGCCAGACAGGTTTAAACGGAACACGTTTATCTGGAAGATTGCCTAACTTGAACCTGATGTGTTTTAATAGGGTTCATATCATGAAAAAAAAAACAAAAAGCTATTAAAAACACTTAAAAATAAAAATGTACTTTAACATACTCAAATTTTGACTTGACGCCAAAAATCCCTCACCAGTTCAAAAAGAACTGGTAATTTTAAAAAAATCTGTGCTATAAATAATAATATAATATAACTTAATATAATATAATATAATACTTATTATTATTATTTATTAGTTTTGGAATTTTGGTCTGCAAGCATAAATTCAACTGTCAACACTTTCACTCAGGCCAAAATTCAAATACTCCAAAAAAATCATCATAATTCATCATAATTATTATCATAAAAAATAATAATAATAATAATATTTACTGTAAATGAGTATGATATTAAGTCTGATTGCTTAGAAACAACAGTTCCACCACATGACCAGAGATTTATTCATATTCATAGCATAAACAATGCAGAAAAAATGCTTTAAAAGTTTAATACAGTGCATGGGGTTAAGGGGTTATTCAAACTCATAACCCTAATGATGAGCAATAATAATAGAGAACAGCATAAAAAGCAACACTAATAGTGATGCTTGCCATAACTAATGATTAAACCTTTGCCACCTTGTGGTTAGAGAGTGATTCACATAACAAGAAAGAGAGAGAGATGATAATAGGAAGATAGTCATTATTATATACTGCAGGTATGACTACAGTTTCTACTCAGGAAAAACATGCGTGTTAGCTCCAGGCGTTTGCTCATGGCACCGACCCACATGACTCATAGACTGTATTTCATGGCAGAAAGATGTAAACAACCTCTTCAACGACTCTACAGCCAGTTGCCTAATCATTGAAGAAAAAGAAAAAAAGCAGTTAGAGTCCCCAAGACTCTCATCTGACTGTTTTGAACCCAGTGGAAACATCTGCTTTCTCAAAGAGAGAGAACGCTACAAAAAAAAAAAAAAAAATCCACACTTGATTCAGAGGAGAGCCTGTCAGTGTGCCGAAAGTCAGTCTACAGGCCAGCCTCGGTTTCAGGACCTTGGAGAGCGAACAATGGTGTCGGTAAATATGTCTGCTTTGTTCAAATGATGTATGGATTTGGGGGGATATGATGACATATCTAGTGCGCCTAGTCTTCAGAGGCCCCTTTCCCCCTCCCTGCAGTCCCGTACTCCCCCTTTTCGTTGGGTTTAACCGTACGTTTTCCAGCCCTGGTGACAAGAGGCATGTGTGGTGTCCCTCATCCACTGATATGCGATTACAGGCAGAGCAGTGGCTTCGGCCAATCGAATTACAGCAGAACAAGGAGAGGAACAAAGGAGCCTGTGCGCTAAACTCTAAATGCACTTCAAAGCCTCCAAGCCTGCCATGCAGGACAGACCCCGGCACTGGCAGAAGGGGGGATGGAGAGAAATGTAGAGAGAAAAGAGGGTGGAAAAAGACCATCTGAGATGAAAAGAACACAAGAAGCTCTCAAGACCATGGAGAACGGATAGACAGAGAATGGAATAGAGACAAGGAGGTGTAATCATCTGTAAACATCAAAAAAATAAGTCGATAACAGCCTTATTACAGTCCATTGACGGGTATCTCCTCTGTGATAAGACTGGAGCTATTCTGGAAAGATCAGATTGGGCCTTAATTAAGACTAAAAGCCATGCTACAACTAAAAGCAGTGTTAAGGCTGAAAGCAACATCAGAGACTCCGGTTCTTAGCAGAGGTCTGTAAATGGCTCAGTAGTTTCTGGGCAGGTCAGGAAATCGTTCAACAGCTGCTAAAAGTATATGAACCAGTTATTAACCCAGTAAAGCCTGACATAGGAAATAATCTGAAAAATATATTTTTTTGGAAAGAACCTTTAGAGAAAATGTGTGCATGTGTGTTTTTTGTTGAGTATCATATCTAATAACATATGCAACATTTGATTCTCGAGCTGGGGGGGAGGGGGGCAAGAAAAATTGTACCTGCATCAGCAAATTATTCACCGAAATTTCTCATGTCTCATGGTGTTTCTCATGCACGTTTTCAGTTGGCGCAAGCAAGAAAATTTTCCTTCACATGCTGAGAAAAATGTAAAGAGGTTGCCAAAGCTTACTAGACTGTGAACTTTGACTCTCTGAACAACAAGTTTTTCTTGCTTGTGCCCTGAACGGGCTATTCGTGTGGACTTGACTATCTGTGGATCCCTGACTCAAGCCCAAAGCTGTCCCCGTTCCACGGCAATCCTTGTACTGTCTGTGTGACTTAATTTTCGCCATAAGGAGGGTTTGTGGACATTAACACACCCCGTCCGCATGTAGCCGAATCTGATCGTACAGACATGTACAACAGTGCATGTGCGAGTGACTTGAGCTCTTAGTGGAGCAGAGCTCAAATCAGGAAACTCCACGACTACAATAAATATGGAGAGCCATAAATATTGTTGGGGGGGGGGGGTCATCTGCTTGTGCCCTGAATGAGCATGTCTGTGGAGGCCTGACTCATACCCAAAGTATATGAAAAATGTAAATCTAAGTTGCTTATGTCCAGTATGTGTTAATCTTGAAAATTAGTAAAGATTTCACAGCAAAAATACACTTGAAGGTGGTCATTTTTAGAATTATACTAAAATGCCTTTTTTACATGCTTAAAAAGTATACACTATCTTTTAGACGACATGATGTCTTAGAGATGTATGTATCAAGCACTGTGAGACAAATGTGCCATCCGACCCTTCCCAAATGTAAGCATGCTACATCTAAATATTACTATGATCTAAATGTTAATATGCTTGTGGAAATACTTATTTGTGAATATTTTACAATAAGAATGAGCCTGAAAAAATACAAAAAAGGACCAAAAAAAGATCAAGATGAAGGATATTGACATTGGACACAGAGACCTACTCAGCTCGACAAACTAAAGGAAGTGATGTAATACACAGCAAGCCTTGGTCATATTTGCAAATCCCACCTTCGCAGCACACAGCGCCAAGTGCCAGCCTCACACTATAATTTTATATATCTAACAGGGAATGTTACTCATTGTAAAACTCGCACTGTCTCAAAGAGTTAAATGTCTTAGGATTGGACCATAAGCCCAATCACATGTCCTTTAGCCAACAAATAAAAAAAAACTGACTCTCTCTCCTCCGCCCCCTCTAGACACATGACTAGGCTTTTCTTTCTGCTGCACTGCCAGACTCAAACTCTCTCCTGAGATTCTTGCACCCTCTGCAGTGGAAAACAAAACACTTGCCATCTCAGACCTCGGAATAACGAACACAAATACAAACTCAAAAAATGTTTTTAATAATTGATGTGTTTTACAGAGCTCTGACCTGTTTAAAAGTAAACTGCAAGGCTTTTAAAGGGAAAGTTCACCCAAAATACCACTCTGCGAAAGAGCATCCTGAACATCAATCTTCAAGCAGAAGGAACTGGATGATACCAATCCACAGAAAACCACAACAACAAAAAAGTCGGGTTGGATCAACACGAGAGATAACAAATGACAGACTTTTCATTATTGGGTGAACTATCCCTTTAAATGAGGTTAACTTCAGAGCCATTAAAAGGAAGAAAGGAAAACTTCACAAATGAGGACGTAGAGGATGTCACAATTTCTTAGAACCACTGAGAGATATGACTGAGGCTTATGAAAATGGTGTAATAAAAACATTGTATTGGGAATATGATCCTGCAAACAGACTCATGTAAAAGGTTTGTTTGTTTGTCTATGTATCCTTTGAGGTACGGTCATAGCTGCAAGGAGCTGCGATAACGACCTTTTCAAGCTTGTTAAACTGAATGCCATTGTTTCCATTCAGCCTGTGGCTCTAGTTCGTAACCAACGACCTCTGACGTAAATTAGTGTTTTATTCTGCAGCCAAATTTAAGCTTCATTAAAAAGAAGTAGAAGGACTTGCACCACACAAACACATCAACTGAACTGAACCAACAAGGTGCATTTCTGGATGTCATGTGAATGAGACTCCACAATTCAATTACTCAATTGCTCTTGATGAAATTGAAATTTTGCTCATTGTTTGAATCCATGAAGCTCAATGACTCCTCATCTACTGTTATTAATCATAGAATGAAAAGTACCTTGTTTCAAATGTCTGGCAACAATATCAAAATCCATCCATTTTCATCCAATCTTTGTTGTACTTGCTAATTTTAATGAACTCATTTAAATTACCTAAAGTATCTAGGCAAAAACTTACAACTAAATTATAAAAAAACTAAATTATTTTATTAAATTCTCAATTTATACATTTAGAATAATATACAATTTATATTATATTATATTATATATAATATATATATATATATACACACATACACATATACACATTACATACAATATATACAGTATATATATTAGTGCTATCAAATTGATTAATCGCTTATTACGCGTATTAATTAATTAATTATTTACATAATTAATTATTGTTTACATTTATACATTTATTAATTTATTCATTGTTTACAATTATTGTTTATGTGTGTGCGTACTATATATATATATATATATATATATATATATATATATATATATATATATATATATACACACACAAAGGTTGATAATCAAACTTTCAGTGACCATATGACTTTAAAATATTTTAACTTTTCAGCTCTATATTTTTTTACCCTATTCAAGACAAATTCCCATTATTTTGAAAGACTAAACACAAAAGAGAGAGAGCGACACTCATTGTAACGTAAAAAATTCAACAGTCTCTGAATCAGACACTAAGGTAATAAAGGCATGGTACATTTAATGAGACGCAGAGTCAGATGTCCCCCAGACAGAGCTGAACACACACACACACACACACACACACACACACACACACGTGCTGCACACGCACAAACGCACACAGTCATCAGTAATGGATGCATCCTAGAGCCGCAGCTTCCTGTGTGAGTCTAAGAGCACACGCGGAGCTTCAAACGTCTTCTCTCAGCGTCAGCAGAAGTCTTCTACGGCAGGTCTCTCTAATCCTCCCCCTCATTTTCTCTTTCTCTGTATTTCACTGCGTTCCCTGTTTCGCTCCAGTACGCCATCCGAGAGCAGAGAACTAAGATGGAACCTCTGTTGCCTGATCTCCACAGAGACAGAAACCCTCCCCACAACCGCTGGGGTCAATGCATACTGAGAGGAAGAAAGGAATAATGTCGCTGTACTGACAGCTAGGATTCTAGTTGGAAATGCTTCACAGGTTCTTTTTCAGACTTCATAATTTATAACAACTTTCAAGTGTCAGTGTCAGGAGTACAGTATCCCAGAAATTCAAAAACATAATTAATCAGTTCAACAAAGGAGGCGAGGCCATGTTAGGCTGCTTTAGAGAAGAGGAAGAGTTGTAGTAGTAGAGTGTTCCTGCGATGCCGTCATTTTACACCAGACTGCTTCACAAACGAGAGTCAATTTGACACTGGATTTGCACAAAAGATTAACATGATGGCATATGCTAGTCGATGAGTTCAATCAACTCCACAGCAACTACATAAATTCATCCACGAACCATTCAGAAACATCCAGTTACATTCTAAAAGAGTCTCTCCATCAGTGTCCGACTCTGAGGCTGAACACAGTTACTGATAAGAGATTCTCCAGCGTTGTTGTTGTTGTTGTTGAGTGACTGAAGGGCGAGCTGTTAAAGCTCCGACCTCTTTTGGAAAGCAGGCTGGGAGCAGCAGCTCATTTGCATTTAAAGGGACACACACAAAGACACTGTGTTTTTGCTAGGCAAATTTGACAAGCTATATAAATGATCTGTGGGGTACTTTGATCTGAAACTTCACAGACACATTCAGAGGACACAAGAGACTTATATTACATCTTGTGAAAAGGGGCATTATAGGTCTCGTTTAAAATGCCCAACACTTGTGAGAACCATAATGAGGACTTATTTGCTGATTCTAAGTCTACAGGTGTGACAATATTAATGAAGAACTGTCATTACCGATGCAACGGTCTGGGCTGCTAAAGTACATACCGTTCGGCTAAATAAATTAGCTGAGAGTATCTAACACTTTATGCAACAGTGCATGAGTCAATATATGAAGCAGCACTCAGGAAAAATGTTCCTATGGAAATAGTGAATCCTGTCGGACGCTAATGAGCATTGCTAAGGTCTAACGAGAATGTGTGAGATGAAAACACCTACATGCTGGAACAAACACTCCAGCATGCTACAAATCCTGTGCCTGGGGATACAAAACTGTACTGTTTTCTGTTGTTGAACATCTAAGAGAGAAAGCGGTAACAATTACTTTCTAAAAATAGCGAAACTTTCAAAACCAAAGGAGCTCAGTTTCACAAGAGGAGAAAAAGAGCAACTTCAGTGGACTTCATGAAGTATAGACCCATATGGAATGGGTAAGCAAAGACACACTTATGTGACCAAGCACACACACACACACACACACACACACAGAAAACAAGCTGAGGATGGCGTGACAGAAACTTGGCAATGACGAGAATGAAGTGGCAGAAGTTTGACAATTTTCCATCTGTGGTGATCCATCTGTGGAATTAAGCTTCCATTACCACTCACTTACACATACAAACTACAAGTAGCGTCATGCAAATTTCTACAGGAACAGTGACTCATAAATAAGCAATTAACTAGCCAAAGCTACTTTCTAAAATAGAGACGAATTGATCTAGCAGGATCTGAAATTATACAGAAAATATTTGTGGACCGAACAAGGTAGCACCATGGTACGTTTTGGCAGCTGCTGTGCTATTTTTTGGAATCATGCAGTGTTTGTGGAAGTGGCAGATGATGAGGCCCATTTTAAACTGTGCGCTTTCTTTCCACAATAACAAAGAACAAGACGACAACTGTTCATCAGACTAGCACAAAGCTGAAGCTTCAAATGTCAGGGTGCAGCTGTGAAGCTCCAGCCTCTGCTGACTCATCTGCAGTTGCTACGGTGAGTAATACAACTGAGATCCATCAAAAGACATTACGCAGCCAACAATAACAGCCTAAGGACGCTTTTGTATGAAAAAGAACTGTCTGCTTCTGTAAACCTTTAAGCAGGCCCAGAGAAAATATGCCACATATTTTTTACATTTTCTGCTCATTTTGAGAAAAACTGTGCCATTCAGCAATTTATTTAAAAAAAATAATAATGTTTTTTTTTATTTTAAATATTATTTCTGAATACAAGGCTTGACATTAACTTTTTTGCTTACCAGCCACTTTTGGCTAGTGGTTTTCCAAAGCATTTTCAATGGCCACAATTTTGACATCGATACCATTGAGAAACACTGACGTATAGATATTTTTAATATTATCTCATAATTTGGCAGTGGCTATATTAGGCTGCTGTCACTTTAAGACCTCACGCACAGATCCATTACACTGTTACACATGCATTTTCTTTCTCAACTATTTACCTTCACTTAAAACATAACTGTTAACGTGAATACTCACCAAGACCGGCATTTTGGCGTTATGTGTCTTTGGCGATTGAGCGCAATAAGTAATAAGCAATAAGCTTTGTGTGCCGCACTTTGGGTGTGAGCAAAAAATCTGCGGGAATGAGTAAAATTGCGCGCAATCCCACTCCCGAGATTCAAGCCCATATTCTTCCAGAGCAAATGAAATGGGTTTTTCTCGCTGTCGGAGAGATGAGAGAACGAAAAAGCGCAGCTGGTATTGTCTATTCTGTGAAAAAATAGTACAAATTTATATAAAAAAGGATATTTTTGACTTAGTTTATTATTTCAGATGCATTTTTAAAAGACAACAAATGAAAAATGTATATAGGCCTCTTATATATAAAATTCAAGAGTGGCTAATAGGAGTGACTGAATTACAAGCACTGCTGAAATCCACCAGCATTTGGCTTTTATTGTCAAGCATTTCTAGATATAAAAATGAAAGTATCCTAAGGAATTTGCCCAATTTTAACATACAATAGGTATGCAGTAGAGAAAAGTGAAATGCAACATCTAGAAGAGTAATTACAATGCAGCAGTATTTTCTTGACTTAACAGCAGGTATTAAGGAACACCTAATAAAAAGAACTCCAGGAAGCAAAGCAAAGTCCAAGCACTTTTTAACTCAAGTGTCTCACTGATTGGCCGAGGCCTGGCAGCAGGGGCTGTGTGAGCAGCAAGAACGAGTCCCTACTGGCTGGAGCTCTAGTGAGCAGAAGGAAGGGACCTCAAGGGCACAGCCACAGCTCTTGATCAATGAAAGAACACCACTGGAATCAGTCCAGCCACGACTGTGGGACTTTAAAAGCTGTAGGAACAAAAATCCAGGTCCTTTTTTGTTTTGCTTGCTGTGTCACAAGTACACACATGCGTATCACATACACACACAGACACTAACATTACTGCCCTGACCCCGAGACATCAGTAATATTTGTATGAGACCTTGTCAACAGTAAAAGCAGACCACCATCACAGCCTCAGAAACCACAGTAAATGAAGGTTATTGCACAGTGGGAGGTCATCTCTGGGTTCCTATGGAAACAGGTGAGGAGGCTATCATGCTATTAAAAGCAGAAGCGCAGGTACATTAGCTCAGATGAGTCAAGAGCTTTGTAATGTTGCTTCCTGTCATTTCAAATGGAGGTTTTTTTTAGGTCATACAAAAAAGCATATCAAAACAATTTCATACAGCAAATTCATGGAAAAGGAAATTAGGAGGACACAAACAGCATCTATAAATATTTCCCTCTGAAGATGACCAAGATGAACAGAGAAAGAGGAAATGCTGATTAATGTCCATAACGCACCTCTGCTTCTGCACCATCGATTCATTAGTAGTAATTTTATATACTAAAAAAAATGTTAGCCCTAAACTTTTTATTTTAAACTAGTTAAAAAATTACTAATATTAAATTACATATATATATATTTTAAATGATGAATATATCATTTAAAATTAGTAATTTTTAAGTCGTTTAAATTAAAAAATTTATATAAAATTATATATACATATGTTTACATATATACACATACACACACATACACATATATACATATACATACATATACATATATATATATATATATATATATATATATATATATATATATATATATATATATATATATATATATATATATATATATATATACATATATACATATACATACACATATGTATGTTTACATGTTTATGCACACTGATACAGTCTGATAAACGACCATGTTTTTCATAGTGCTTTGCCTGAAACTCACCCGGAGGGATGCATTACCCAAACAAGAACCAAACATACCAATAAAAATTGAAATATTGCCACACTTGGATGAGGCTGACAGCACACACAATCATCTCTCAACACCTCAAAGTCACGTAATCCACACCGGAACACCAGCAATTATCATGCATTCAGATGTAACGGTGAAATGTAGGTGAGGAATTCAGTAGGAAAGCATCTCTCATTGATGCTTACAGTAGGCAAAGCCACAAAGGAAAATCAATTTGTGTAGTATACACCTGCATGCACTGACAACTCTCACGTTGTGTTTACTTCGTCAAAGTCTCTTCTACCTTCCTAAACCTTTTATAAAAAATCTTCTAACTTCCGTTCCCCAGCGTTGTGACTTGAACACATGGCCTGCCGAACAATAGCCACTTGTGTTATGGAGCAAAACAACAATCGGGTAAGCTGGAGTAATCCAGCATCACAAGACCATGCTGGAACTGAGCTTGTTGCTAAGGCTGAATGAGGCAAGGGCTTGACCTTTGACCCTGGGTCCTGCACCCCGCATGCCATAACCCGTTCAGAAAACCAAACCTTCAGAATCACTCAAGTCAATGTAAATGTCAGCATATCTACTTAAATACAAAGCCAAATGATGTCTAAATTCATGATGATATATATAAAGAAAAAAAAATCATATAAATGGCCTTTGAAAATACATTTATGGCATTGTGTAATATTAAACGCAGATAAAAAGAACAATATAATATTAATTATTGACAGAAAGGCCATTAGCTTCCACTAATGAGGTGAGCTGGGTCACACTGTGCTCACTGCATTAAGCATCAAATAACATCAGACACCAATAACTGCCACACAACGGCCCTTACACAAGTTTAAAAGAGCCCTTGAAGCCTCTAAAAAGCTCTCACCCTCTCTCTCACACACAACTTTGTCCTATCGACCTTAGCCAGGGTAGACACTATTTAATCACAGACAAAACCTTGATAATACATCAAAAAACTCCAGAACGTAGACATCAACAACGTATCTATACAGATGTTTTACTGTTTTCCGAAACAGCTCTGGCAACTGTATAAATAGATTTTATTTGGACATGCTGTTATTTTAGTATTATTAATGTACTAATGTTTATTATACCCTCGAGTAAAGATATTTCTAGTCGACTAGTTGTCGTTCATTTAAGCGATTAGTCGACTAATTGCACATGTGTATTAATAAGCCATATAATCATAATAATGAATCTTTAATTGCCTGTAAATAATACACAGCGCTGCTCAAGCGCACACATAAAGCTTGCCACGGGGCACCGGCAAAAGTAATGATTATGAATATGTGGTGAAAAAACAACCAAGAAGACGGTCTAAACATTGTAATAAATTTATTGATAATGATTAAGAGATCAAGTCAACAATGCTGACTCTAGCAAGTGCGCCTATGCACGTTTCATACGGATTACATATCCGAGAAAAGTTGAATTGGTTGAAAATAGTTTGACATTTTAAGTTTCTATAGATATATTTCTCATGTCTGTGAGGCCAGTATACACTGAGCCACTGTTATCGGTCTGTCCCTCACGGACAGCATGACTTTGCCACAAGGTTGTTGGTTTTTTTTCTGCGACTAGCCGACCGAGATTTTTGGTCGACTAAGCCTCTTCTAGTCAACCAACGATTAGTCGGATATTAGGGAGTAGCCCTATATTTCATATAATCTTTAAGTTTTATATATTCAGTTTCATCTTGATTGTGGAGATTAAGTTTTAGGTTAAATTAAATTTTAGTAATTTTATTAAGTTCTTATGTCATTTTTTAAATTAGTTTTTTAATATTTAGCTTTAATTAAGTTTTAGTAGTTCAACAAAGTTATTTTAAGCAACATTTCTAATTTTTGTTTTTAAGTTTTTCATCAAATATTTCATGCTTTATATTATTTCACCTTTTTTCAATTAAAAAAAGTTTTTAATAATTTGTTTATTCAATAACAACACTATGTATAAGTGACCTTGAGATTCAATTTACATGTTAAAAACAAATTTAAAAGAAATACCATCAACCGAGGCTTGACACTAGGCCAGACATCCAGGCATATCTTTGCGTTTTACATACTAATCTTGGAACGGAAAGTGAGATACTGTACTTCCGCCAATTACGTTTTCCAGGAACTGTCCTTTTTGGGAGTCAAAATAGAGTTAGAAGATTTGCAATATGCGCTAGATGTGGGCCCTACACCTTTTCTGAACGTAACATTTTTCTATACTACGGTTAGCTATGACTTTAGACAGGACTGCAATGAAAATACAGACTGCAACAACACTTTTTCTACCCTTAATCGATGTGGAATTAAATGGTTGGCTGGTTTGTACTGAGTTGAGAAAGAAGGACAGAACAAATTGAGGTGAATCAAGGAACATGACTGATGAAAATCTGCATAAAGCGGTATTAGAGGACATTTGCAGATAATGACAGTGAATAATTCAGACTGAAAACTCTTGCGTTAATATCAAAAGCATAATAATAGTGTGCTCTTACAAAGGTGCTCATGCAAGCAACAGTAGTTCAAATCTAGCTCTATTGTACCTACAGTGGTAAAAAGACCAAAAATAAAACTTGTTTGGATCTGACTCAACAAACTCCCTTTTTTGTGAGCCGTCTACATATCCTCAGTAAATGTAGCGACACTTCAAATGTACAGAGTGATAATGAGTCAAAGATCAGCATTCCAGCCCACAAAGCCGACTCAAATCCTCTTGTCCGGCTTATCTTTCCCTTCCAACCCGCAGGCCTGTGCTCTCCACACCAGAACCAACATAATGTGGGTCCTAAATAACCCTCTTGAGCTGTTTATTCCCCCAGCATGCAACACAATGGCCCTGTAGTGCTGGAAACAAGAGTCTGAAAGCTTCTACTCTCCACCGCTGCCTCTGTTCTTTACTCTTGTTCTCTCTTCCAACCCTCCCCTTTCTGTGCCTCTCTCTACCGCCCTCCCTCTTCCAGTCTAACGCCAGACGAAGAGTGAGTCAGAGCGGCGAGTACGCCAGAGGGCATGTTGGAGGACAGACCCTTTAACGGTGCAAGATTTTACTGGGCCAGACAGAGTTCGAGCCCACTGCGAGACCTTGTGGCGGTTAGAGGGATTTGGGTGAACTCTGAAGGGGAATTCAGAGGGATGGTCCAACTTCCCCCAACTGAAGAGGGGGATCTAAATGAGAAACACATCAAAAACGGTGAAAGAAAAGAGAGAAACTCTAGAACTGTTTAACCATGACAATAGTGTGCTGCAGTGATGACATAAGCTAGTTTTCCAACCCGGAAGTTAGCATCACCCCGGTTCCCTCGACAAAAAGTCAATAGGATTTTTCCATTGGCTATTGGATTGTTGCAGACAATTTGCTCTGTGACCAACGACGTTTTATGATTCTTACACACACACATTCTGTTTATCAAGATAAACGTCACAAACGAACACAACTTTTATGAATTTTGAAGTCTAAATACAATCTCCAGAAGTAAAAAGCTAACGTTGGGTTATAAATGAATTACACCACGATCGCATGACTTCAACATCTCCATCACTCGGATTCTGACAACTCTTTCAATCTTTATGTAAAATGTTAGAGTTTAAAATAAGTTGCAAAGTTTGACTTATTGTAGTTTGCAATAGCATTAGTATGAACACAACGATGTTGTGAAGGAGGGTTAGCGAATATGTTTTCCTGTTGATGATGTTTAATGTCTCTGAACACCTAAAAACATCTTTTAAAAAAACCCTGCAATTTTATGTAGTAAAATGGCAACAATTTAGATTAGGGTCCAATTCTTATTAATAACTATGATTTCTGCCACAATAAACTCATAATTACTGCTTATTAATACCCTTAGTAATGGGTAAGGTAGTAATAGTAAGGTAGTTGTTAAGTTTAGGTACTGGATAGGATTAAGGGATGTAGAATATTGGCATACAGAATAAATACATTAATATTTGCTTTATAAGTACTAATAAATAGGCAATATCCTAGTAATATGCATGCTAATAAGCTACTAATAGTGAGAATTGGACACTAAACAAAAGTGTTACCACATCAAAAAAATTCCTTAAAGTCCCCCTGATATCAAAATTTTACGTTTTTTAGCTTTTATTATGAATATGTTAACCTTAAGGTTATGAATAAGCTGGTGTGTTCCAAAACAATGACAAAATTCGCATTTTAGGAGATATAAGCATTCAAAACTTACTTCTCACTTCCGCTAAAACGGATCACGGATTTTCATGACATCACTGCGGACTTCAGCTTCTCATCAAATATTCTGTCCAATCAAATGCTCTCTAGAATCTGAAGTCCCGCCCCCTCCCAACACTATAAACAGACACTGAAGCAGCGGCTGAAATCGGGCATTAGTTCACTCATTTACTAGTTTCTGTATGGTGAATGGTGCATAGTGCGCTATATAGAGGATAGCGAACGATTCAGATTCAGTGTAAATCTTTCCAGATTCTAAAAAGCTTTCCATTGATGCGAATAAGCACAGCACAGTCTGCTCCGGTCCAGAGACACGAGAGCACAATACATTCGGACACGTGAATTTTTTCACGTTTTTATTTTTAAGCAAAATAGGAGGAGAGACGGTTAGAGATTGAGGAAAATTGGGTTTACGAGCTCAATGGATCTGGCTGAGCCGTGATCTAGGCGAAACGCCATTGGCTATTTTGAAAAAAAAGAGGAGGAGCTTCTAGATATTTCCTGCCCTGCCTTCCTATTTCACTGGAAATTACGTCAACACAGTGAATAAAGCTGCGCGTTCCAATGCGCTTCAGTGGGCCTTAAACTTCAGGATGATGGACAATTTCCATCGTCCTGTTTTTAATGTTTTTTAAAGCATCACATCATAGTAACACAATGGTCAAAAAAGTGTTTATTTTGTCTATTTCATAAATTCCTGTCTGCTAGGAAATGAATTGCTGGTACCATTTTAAATAGTTACAAATCTTGAAAAGATCTGATATTCAAAAGTTTTAACTGGCATACTAATAGCAAATGTGCCACACCTTTTTAGGAGGTAAAAAAAAAAAAACCTGTAAAAATGTCCTGCAATCGCCACATCCTCTCACTATGTACTACAGTTCATTTATCTTAGATGTTACCCCATGTTGTGGCTCTAGCAATAATTTAACCCACCAAACTGCTCCTCCTAAAGCTGCATTGTACTTTATCTTATGACTATTTACCACAGGTTTGAATGACCTAGATAATACACTACACTCATATCGCACCACTTTATAAAACAGATCAATACCATCTGCAACATGCATTTATATTTTTAATAACTTAACGATATGTTGTCAGGCTAATACAGTCACATGGTCCCCCATACAGCAGAGTCTTTAGATAAAACAAAAAACCAGCTGGGGTGAAACATCATTGGAGCCTGTTTAATTCTGTCCACAAAGCATACCATGCTGCTTTTAGCGGGTGCAGGCAGCGGGCAGGCAAAAAACTAGGCCAACATGAATTTCATATGACTCTCACCAAGTACAAGAAAGATGTGTGTGTGTATGTGTGTGTGTGTAGTGGGGGGTTGGGGCCGGTAAATCCGGCATCATATGCAGTGTGGTGGAGAATGCAATTGGCTGTCTGCACCACAAAAAGAGTGTGTGTGTGTGTGTGAGCGACCCAGACTCTAGTATCAGCGAAACTCTTTGCAGCAGAAAGACGGAGCTTGTGTATAATCAGAGCAGGCACCTGGTCTCGTTCACAAACAAAGACACATACTAGCGTCTACATAGTGCGCAGAACTCAAACTGAATCCGAGCGCCAGGTTACTCTATCCAATATCATCTCCTTACGCGCGCACTGGTCATTTATTGTGTGAATGTGCCTCTGGTTTGACGTGAAAAACAAAAATCACTCCACCAGCAGCAGAGAGTCTAAAGACACGCGCATGTAAATGCGAGCACTTCTCCTTGAACAGTTCAGCAGTGGGACTTAAAAGCATATTTTCTCTCCGCTGCCCTTTTCTATAATAGATCCGCTGCTGTCTGGAACATGCTGATGGAGAAATGAACCTCTTTTCTGAAAAGCACTGAATTAAAGAAATATGACCTTTTAGCAATTCTTTTGAGGAGATGGACATCTAGTCGTGCCTGCACTGATGTGTTTGATATTACACAAACAGCACACACACACACACAAACACACTCACCGGAGAAAGAAAAACAAGCCAAAGTGTATCAAATGCCTTTGTGTTAATTCAGTAAGAGAAGAAGATGTGTGTAATCTAAAGGAGAGAGAGGAGAGGGCTTTGTTGTTTGGGTGGGGTGTCTGAAAAGGAGGGTGCGGTTTTCTAGATGCTGAAAAGGACTGTTACATTTTTCGGCTATTATTCAAGACAAAAAAACATTATTCAAGATTACAGTTGGGTAAAAATGTACATTTTCAGATTGATTGGAAATTTCATTTGAACAGTACCAGTATTGATAATTAAAATCCGGTCAGCATTGAATGTGTTGGTATGAAATAAACGCAAGACACATCTTTCCATTGCATTGTCCTCACAAGATACTCACAGCAAGTAGTCCAATTCTATTCAGTTCGATTCCAATGACTCTAATGAACCAGTTCTTTTAAGGGAATCAAAAATATACAGTCTGATTCATGGACAAATTACTTTTTTGATCCTGTCCTTTTAATGAATCATTCAGAAAGACTCAAAACTCAAACAAAGACCATTTGAATCAGTCTGACCTGACGAATCTTTCCTTACTGAATTCATCAGTTAATTTTAAAGGATAAATGTATAATTTACAAAAATATATGAGAGAATTTCTTTTAAGCAAAAAGGAAATCATATCATAACAGATTTTTTTTTAAAGAGAAACTATTACTTCTTTTCAGCAAGGATGCATTAAATTGAATAAAAGTGACAGTACAGACTTATACATTGTTAAAAAGATTTCAATTTCTATTCTTTCAGACTGTATTCATTAAAGAATCCACAAAAGTATTAAGCAGCACAACTGTTTTTGATAATAATAAGGGTAGCACTTTATTTTACAATAAAGTTCCCCATGTACATACTATGTACTTATTATAGTAATTGCAGTAACTGGGTAATAACTAGGTAATAACCCTGAACCTACCCATAAACCTAACTTTAACTCATGCAGTTACCTTATATTACCAAGCGCATTCTTGGGTACACTAAGTGCACATACTGTAAAATAAAGTGCAACCATAATAAGAATAAGCACCAAATCAGCAAATTAGAATGATTTACAAAGGATCATGTGACACAGAAGACTGGAGTAATGAAAATTCAGCTTTTCCATAGCAGGAATAAATTTAACATTTAAATTTAATTAAAATTCAAATTTAAAAAATACATTTTAAATTGTAATATTTTTTACATTACAGTTTTAGACATGGACCAACCCCAATCATTTGAAGGGCAGTGAAATTAGAATCAAATTGAACTGAATCCGATTAAAATTTAATCAAAAGCATGTAAATCAACATCAAATTGGCAAATGTGCATCAGTACAGTGGAGGCACTCAACTGGTTTGGTTCTGGTTAATCTAGGTCCTGAATATGAAGTACCATGATATTCTATAGTGCAGTGTGATATTATTTTAGACAGACACTCAAATACCCAAAATGAGAACACAAATAGTCCTTACTTGCCAAGTGTGCTCTTTAATATTCCATTAAGCCGCAATTTTGCGAGTTGTTTACAGCTATATAAGTGTATTTTGAGCCCTGATTTTCTTCTCAAGAACATCTCATTTGGTGCAGAACAGCTTATCCGACTCATACCTGCCGATCACAGCTTCCAAGAGGCTTGTAATGCCTGGACGTACATGACATTCCTGCCAGGACTGGATGTCTGGGCTAAATAGTGACAACTTTGTTCACTATCGGGAATAAGAAAGAGTTTTATCCAACTTATCTGGAGATTTGATTGTGACATCGCAGTTTCACGTTCCCAAATTCAACCTGGAAAATAATGACTCGCAAATCAACTGAACCCTGTTAAGTATCATTCACAGCGCAACAGCATGCTAATTCAAAAATGAAAACATGAACAGCAAAGGCAATGAACACACTATGATATAAGCAATTGTATTTGCTTTTCCTATTACTGTTCCCAAACTGAAGTTGTTTGCAGCTGAAAACCATCAAATCTATTTTCAATTTCAATCATTTCAGCAGAAGCAGGAGCTTTGTTATCAGATGGCATGACAAAGACTGTCTACTTTCCGTTCCATTCTATTCAGTTTAACATTTCAGTTTTTGATTGTTTTTTTAATGCTTACTCCACGCATTTGTGCCTCACGTCTAGCCAAAAGAGGTTCTGATTATTCAGAAAGAAATTGGGAGCCAGGTGGTACGCAGTGCAAGTATACAACCCATTACATTGCCTTTAGGTATAAAAGTTCTATGAAAAGGTCTGTCCTTTAACATCATATTGTCTGGCCTCAATTGACATCAGTGAATGTGTTTTGACCTTGCAGCAAACACTCCCAGGATTCTCCTCTCTAGAAGCTGTTTTATTGACATCTTCCCACCGTTGAAACACTGATTGAGCGATTACGTGAGACATGAGGAATCTATATTTTCAACCTAGCCCTATTGGCTCTATTAACCCTTGATTTAGGTGCTAAACCTCTGCAAAACTATCCACCTCGCAAAACCAGTAAAGCCAGGCAAAATAACTATAACAGTATAACAGCACTCTATAGCACTTCACTAACTTTATTTTCCAATGGACAGCTAACATCGACAAAGAAATGTGGAATGATTCCGTTAAAATACACTCCACATGGTACATGTTTCAATTATGCTGAAGTTAGAAATCTGCTACCGTCAAACACAAGCAAATTTATGATTGTCTCCAACTTAAAAATCTAACTTCAGTGTCAGATTCTGGGCTCTCATCCAGGGGATGCTTAAGAGAACCGGTCCCAGTGTGCAGAAGCTTGATAGACAATACCAACTTATCTGTTTTAAAACAGCTCTGCAATAGCATAGAGATTACATGCATAGAGACTCTCATTGGCAGAGATAAGAGTCGTATTCATGAAGCTTTATAAATAAGGCTCTGGACAGTGAAGCAATGGTTGAACTACGTCACGATGGGGCACTGGCTCCAAAATTGGCAGGAAGACTGGGCCGACCTAGAATTATGCTACAGTTCTTTTCTTAAACCCTCTTCTTTCATAAGGGCCTCTCAATATGAAAAGCTCTTTTATGAAAGGGGGTACAGCCCAAGTTGCAACCTTATCAAGTGGAATGTAGCAGCCGTTTTAAATCCAAACAAAAGGTCAAGATGAAAATCGTGGGAAAAGGATGACGTTTGTGCATCTAGCCCAGACCTAGGTGGAATCTGTTGACATTTTTACCATTTACTCCACTGATGTTGAGCAAATATGGATTTAAACATGGTAAAATGTACTAGGGAGCTGAGAGTGATCTAGCCCAAAGGCCCATTTAAACCAAGGACGATAACTATAAGGATAAATTATAATGATGACTATAATAGCATTCCCACCAATCAATGATTTATTTGGGGTTTTTTTTTTGCCATAACAGCATCTATGGCTATTTTCATGGCAAGATATTTGTATTTAAAAGGTGTCCACACTTGGCATGTTTGGTTCAATTAATGCGAACCCTGGTGGAATTGCTCTGTTAGTGAGGTTCATTTGAATAAGTATGGACGCTACCATCCGAACCCTGGTGAGCACCAAACAAGTGGGCCAAGTGGGAAAAGTTGGGTCTCGGTCCACTTCCAACCGAACTCTGGTGTGGTTCGAAAGAAATAAGAATACAACACAGACAAAATGTAAACAAACCAAAAACAGGACATGATGTCACAAGATGCGACCCTAAAAAGGACAGAATGCTCAAGCATACCTGTTTTTTTTTTTTTTTGTAATAGTAGCGATATGCCCCATTACATTTCGGTAGAAACATCAGAACAGAGGCCACTTGCAGCTTTTCTTCTTTTGTGCATGTGACAGAGGGATTCCTGTTGCTGTTTTGACTCCTTTACACATTTTATAAGTTCTTGATACCATCATATAGGCTACACACATACAAGGAGCACATTTAGCCCAGCACTAGGGGTGGGTGATATCGCCTCTAAATTATACCACGATATTTCAAGAATATTTGCAATAACGGTATTTATGACGATATAGTGAAAAATATATGGAACATATATATATATATATATATATATATACAGTGTTTTTCTTTGTCTTGTGTTCTTTGATTAACATGACAGACAGCCATGTGAATGCGCCATATGTCATCACGTCGCTATAACATTGATATCGCGATATGACACTTTTTTTATCATGCAAAAAATTATACCGGTATTATCGTGGAAGGTATGATATGGCACGCCTACCCAGCACACAGTCTTGTTTTGGATGTTCCGTAATTTCTGTCACGAAATATACATCATAAAAGCAGACCAATCAGGTTGTGAATCTATCCCTATGCTTTTAATTCTGGTATCTTTAGGTTTGGTGTTAAAAATGCTAATGTGAGCAATAAGCGGACCTGGGCAGAATTTCCCAAAAGGAAACGCTGGCCTGGACTAAATGTTTTTTTGGTCGATTGTTGTTGTAGTAGTAGTGTACCGAACTACAAGTGTGAACACACCCTAAAAGAAACAAATAGTGGAAACATACTTTAGTATTGAAAATCCACACCAACGGATGATAATGGTGTTTTTATTACAAGCAAATGATGCAGTCATTTTGCTGTCAATGTTTATTGTTCATCAGCTGGAAAAAAGAGCAGAAGTGCTAAAAGCCCTCAGTCGTGCTCGCCACGGGCAGCGAACAGGACACTGCTTTAACAGGAAACATGTCAAAATAAGCATGATGGTGATGAGGTCATGAGGGATAAACACAGCATTCTGTCGCCGGAGGAAAAAAAAACACATACACAAGTGAAAAGGGAATGAGGGAAGTAATAAAAAGTTGTCTTGAATAACAATCAATAAAAGCATTATAGCTCAAAGTAAAAAATATTGTAGTAAATCTGCACAATAAGGCATAGTCATGTACTGTAACATGATTTTAATCAATGCCTGTGTCCTTGCTTTATGTCCATCTGCCCGAGGATAAAATATGGACACAGCAAGCTGTGACACCCGCAGATGTTCAGCTTCGTCCTTCCCAACAAATCAGACACATACTGAGTGATGTTATGCAGTTCTTTACTGGATGACTTTGTGTGTGTACGTCAACAAACATTTTATACATGCATATTAAATCAAACTAATGTCAAATAGTTGTTTCTGTTTAAAATCAAACATAACATATCAAAACCATTACCTAGAGGTTACCACACATAATTAGGCCATGTTCATGTAGGAAATCCCGAATCATTTTCTAATACACTGGTAATAAAAAGTAATCTTTTTGTTTATACTTGGAATGATACTTTGTACACTAACACTCGCAATACTGTTAATCTGACTTAATACATATATAAAATATTTCACAGACCTGCCAGGTAAAAAAAAATTGTATGTCTGAATATGATTCATAAAGCACTTTTGTGAAAGTAGCCCTTGCTCCTTGTTATGAATGTAATCTATCACGATACATTGCTCACAAAGCATTCTCCGTGTCAGACAAGAGCACGAATCACTTCCATCTACATAACTAATGAGTGAAGTCAATAATGACGAATGTCAGGAGCTGCACCCTGCCTGTATGCACTTGGTCTCTAATGAAACCGCCAAGTTTAATGAAATTCATGTCTCAAGGTCTTCACAAAGACGGATGTTATAACTCAAGCTCAAGCAATTTACATTGAAACAGGAAGTTTGGGCATACAGAGGGAAGGACAAATCTTTTGGAAGCTGCAGGTGGTCATAAGGAGGTACACTCTCATTCCAGGACAGAAATCTGTATAGTGCAAGATGAGTCAACAGCATTTAGTCTCCCTTTTCCCAAAGGGAAAGACTATAAATTTTAAATTCCTACACTACCATTCAGTTTGGGTCAGTAAAAATTTTTTATTTACTTTTTGTTTATTTTTTTAAATTTTTTTAATACTTTTTTTTTTTTCAGCAAGGATTCATTTATGTATTTTTTGTAATGTTACAAATAAATTATTTATATCAATACGTTATATTTAAAATAAATCAAAATCAATTAACCAAAAAAACAAAAAACTGTATTGCGGTTTCCACAAAATAATTAAGCAGCAAGTTTTTTCAACATTGATAATGATAATCTTTCTTGAGCACCAAATCAGCATCTTAGAATGATTTCTGAAGGATCATGTGACACTGAAGACTGGAGTAATGATGCTGAAAATTCAGCTTTGGGGTCGCAGGAAAAATTACATTTTCAAATATACAAATATATAAAAATATATAGTTATTTTAATTTGTATTCATATTTTACAATATGAGTGATTTACTGTATTTGATTAAATAACCGAAAACTTTAAAATATCTTACTGACCTTAAATTTCTGAACTGTATAGTTTACATTAGCTAAAAGTGAATGTCAATGTTTCATGAATATTAGCATATAATGACCTCAAAGCTAAATTACATGCACTAAAAACCACAAAACTTCAATTTACATTTTACAGGATCTTTAACTCTATGGTGGCAGAGGCAGAGAGCACACATCCCCTTCGCTCTGAAAGCTTTCAGTGTTGAACGATGACGCAGCACTGTCACAGGTTAATGCTAGCACTTTCATTAAAGCAACAGATCAGTCTTACAGTAGGAGGTAAAGAAGATTACCATGGCTTTGTTCGCATATTCATTAGCTTCTGTCACATCTGCTGGACCTATGAAATGTAAACGTCCAGTAAACAATTAATTAATTGATTATGCGGCTTATCTGATTGTGAGGGCCTGATTTCATATCCGCTTCTCTATCGTTGTTTAGTTCTGCAGACAAAAAACGTGATCCCTCAGGCTACCTGCACAGTGCCATTTCACGCTCCCCTGTGCTCTTCTGACCTTAGAAATCACTGATCCAGTGTAAGGAAGGTTTGCCTGTTCTTTGTGTTACGCTGTGCGGTCTCATATCATTCTATGCATGGCTACGTCCTCAATGAGCGATATAGAGCTGTGCTGCTGTCTCTGTGACCAACAAGGACTGTTTGTGCTGACTGTGCACAGCATCCTGACCTTGGTGATTCTGCAGAGTGGATGTGAATAATGAGATGATCCCTTTGGACAGACAACAACAGCTCGGCCACAAGAGAGCGAAAAAGAAAGAGAGGGAGAGAAAGATGCTCCTAACATGTATTTAAGATACAGACACCTCAAAGCAATACCACAATATTTCGCATTAGGTCTGGTTAAAAAAAAGCGTGTAAAACAAAACATCCATATTATTATAATACAGTATATTATATTATAATAATATAATATATTATAATAAAATATATAAATATATATATATAAATATAATATATATATATATATATATATATATATATAAATCATAAATTTATATTTAAATTAAATTGTAATACTATTTCAGTATACTACCGTTTTTGAGTATTTTAACAAATAAATGCAGTCTTGGTGAGATTAAAATACTTCTTTCAAAAACATACAAACATTTTACCAACCTCAAACTTCTGAATGGAAGTGTAACTGTATATTAAACAAAAGATATGTTCTGATTGGTTGGCATTATGTCACAGCATGTTCATTTGCATTGTGGACAGACAAAATGCGTTTAAGATTAACTCATTTACATGGTTTCAAATATTTACTACTTTTACACGCCAGTAGCTTTAATGTCAAATAAACTACTTTGTATATCCTCCTGTCCAGATCGCAAAGCAGATCCAGTTGGCCAGGAAAAGATGACAACAGTTGGTATGGTGGGAAGCAAGCAGCAAAATCCCATGGTGCCGTTTCCATGGCAACTATGATGCTTAGCTAATGGCAGGGGAGACTAAACGTCAGGCCCTCGGTGGCAAGTCTGCATGTGTGTGCGTTACGTGGGGGTAGAGAAAAGACAGAGAGAGAAAAGCAGAGGGGGGAAAAAACGACAGACAGTGAGCAGATTGGCTCAGTGTGCCTCTCGCAGGAGAAACTGAATGGCGGGAGGTGAAGGACGACTACGCATCAAAGAAAGGAAAATAAAATTACTGTATAAACAACATTGCATCTCCCTGGCCACGCACCCAAATTGCCATTAATATTATAATTTCAGCCTACATATTTCCGGTAACCATGTAAAGTAAACTGGAATTAATGTAATACAGTAAAGCAATCAAAAAGACGGAGCCCATTTCCTGATTTATCTGTGGGTGAACTCCACAAGACTGCAGCTACGACTACAATAGTAACTATGTCAGATCCACAGGGAGCTGTGAGCCCTGCATACAGTCAGGGAAGTCTTCAAGTGATCCATGCTAAGTAAAAGACACTGTGACCCTATCCACATAAACAGAAGTGATTTGAAAATAGACCAGCGGTAGGATTACAGTAAGAAATCGAGTCTTAAAATACATCTGGTAGCTAGGTTGCTCATCATCTGCCTGTAATAAACTACAGCATCAAGTACATTTGCATGCATGCATGTTGTCTGGCACATTAGAAGGAACTGCCCTCATGAAGAGGGCCACAGGACACCCGTTCATCCTTCTGCCAGATCAAGCCCTCTCAACACCTCCTGCGTGTGTCATTTGTTCAGAAGCTGGGTGGCAGGGATGTCTGGCATACCACTGTAAGGCCACGAGGTTGAGGACGAGTCTAATTACATTCAGGGTCTAACAGCAGTGCTTCACAACATGTGTTCTCTGGTCTGAATTTCAATAGCAAGTAGGGAGACGCTGAAAAAATGGGCTTTTGAATCTAGCACATTGACCAAATTAGAACCCAGCCCTCAGAAACTGCCAGGAAATGGCAAAAGACGAGGCCTATACAGAAACAATCCATCATATGCAAACTCATCAAACGCCTTCAAAAGTAGAACAACCAAGCCAAAGGTGAACCGTGTTCGGAGTATCTTTTTTTCCTGAAACGCATAAGACCTCTCCCAAGCCCTGCGGAATCGCCAATTAATTAAGGTGATTGGTACATCTGCTCTGCTAAATGGCATTCACCATCAATCGATACTGGCTGTACTCAGGCACAGGCAGCGGTTTCAGACGAAGCTGAATAATACATAAGGTCTACCCCACCTACAGTTGTGTATCGGCATTGTGCCAAACGCCATGCGATGCTTCTCCCTTTCCCTAGTGCACAATGTTACCGCTATAATGTTCTTTGACCTGCAGCGTTCGCCATTAAAAAACGACGGCAACCATCATTTCTGCCAAAATACTGCTAGTTATTGTTACCATGTAACATTAGAAAAAATTAACACAGGGATTCCCTTCAGCGTAATTTTTTTTTATTAATGACTGATGGATTGTGGTGACTTGCAGTAACAATAATCTTAGTAATTGTGGTATTTTGAGTGTGTATTTCACAAATAAAAAATCTCCATTATTACTGAAGCAGTCAATATGGGCCAACAATGCACATCATCACAACAAATCCATTCCTCCCCGCAAATGAAAATCAATTTGTTGCAGGACCAGGTTTAGGAAAGTGCTGTAGTGCTTTTGTTACCATATACTTTTATAATAATACACGACATCCAAAGCCCCCAAACCCTTTAAGAGTAGGCCTATAATATTATAATACATTATATTATTATACAATATTATATATTTGATATTTTATATATATTATATATGAGAGAGAGAGAAAACTATCTTCTGCTAGTAGGGCAATAGTGAAATGCCAGAATATGTTCTACAAATATGGGCCATTTTATATAACACTGAAAATGTGCTAGTTGTGCTAAATGTGATATTTATACGTATTCTATACTAGAAATTGGTAAAAAAAATTGCCCATATATTAGCCCAAAAACACCACAAAAACAAACAAACAACAACAAAAAAAACAATAGAAGGGCTAAGAGCTGACTGGATGGCAAGTGACCTGTTTAAAACGTTCTTCACCCGCTTCGTGTTCTCCAAAGCGAGGGCATACAATAGAAAGTACGTTGGCATTTCATTCTGATTTGAAAAACCAAACTCTATGGAGTCACATGACTCTCCGGTAGCTCCAGCCAGGAAAGAGATCGACCCGCCTCTCCGCTGTGGTGCTGCGCTACTCTCTTCAGTTTGAATCGCGTTGGCTCGAGGTTTCAGAGCACATCACCACTGCAGCAACCCCCACCCTCCTCCTCCTCCTCCTCCTCCTCCTCCGCCACCTGCTTCCACATGCACGGCTACAGGAACTCTGCATCCCTGCGCATAGAGCAACTGCTGCAGCATCCCTTCAATGGAATCACCCCTGACATGTTTCTAAACACCCAGCACTCTAAATTAATGGCCCGA
Organism: Zacco platypus; assembly: GCA_038088235.1. NCBI lineage: Eukaryota > Metazoa > Chordata > Actinopteri > Cypriniformes > Xenocyprididae > Zacco > Zacco platypus. Next base: position 12,704,398 of record CM076086.1, on the reverse strand, counting down.
TGGAAACTTCATGACCGACGCCTTCTATTAAAGAGGAAACGGCCTCATCGCTGCAGTAAGCACCAATTGTGACCATAAATCGAACGCTTGGTCTCTATAGTGCATATCATTACCCAGCAAGCCTTGTCAACACGTTTTGCTAAGTCGTGGAATGGTAACGTTTTTGAACAGATGTCGAGATGGATAACGTAATAAATACGTTTCCCCAACATTGTAGAAACGTTAAGAGGTCGCTAGCATGCAGTTTTAGGAACGGATAGGCCTCGTAAACTGCGGGTAACAATTAAATATCCTCAAGACATTACTCTAATGAGATATTTTCAAAACTTATTAGAAGTTAATAGAATTTGTCCTGAGGTAGCCTAAAACTAAAAGTGCCTTACCTCAGAAAACCTGTTCTCCTGTCAAAACCTCTGTGCGAGCGCTGCTTAATTCTTTTTAACATTTTTTCTCCCATTCAAACATCAAAAAAGATGAAGTGTTATTACTCGCAATTTACCTGTGAGTGAAATGTTGGTCATTTGTGAAGTTGATACACATTTGCCAGTTTGCAAATAGCTTGTTTTAAGAAAATAAAACGTACTACGTTCCATTTTGGTTTTGTTTGTCTTTTTTTTTAATCTGAGGTTTAATTTCTAGGACTTTTTTTTTTTTTAACTGCGACGTTATCTGACTGCAACGTTGTCACATGTAAAAACGCTGGGAACCTGCTTACAGCTTTAAGAAGGCCTGGCTCTGCAAATTGTAATTATTGATAAGGACGTCGGTACATTCTCCATCCCTTCCTTCAAAACAACGATCCTCCCAGCAACCCATGCAGCGGGCATTACTGAATCTGTGCTAATACGTTTTCTAAGCCGTTTCATAACAAGAATTCAGTTAAAGCCCGCTTTAATCCACCTCGCTTACCAGCCTGTGGCCTCCATGAGCAAAAACAGCAGCCATATCTAACATATACGCACACAGGAGGACATAACAGGTGCCAAAACACACACAGCACACTATCAGAGCTTAAAAAGAAGAGCTATCACAGACGACACGTTCACGCGCTCCGAATATTAATCGCACCCACACTGCTGTACATCTAGAAGAATTAATCCATATATGCCTGCGTCGCGTAGCACCCACAGTCATATTTACAGATCAAAAACGGAACCCATAATCGGAAATATCGTTTGATAACATAAGACCTATGTCGTCTATGCGAGATTTATTCATCTAAAAGCGTATTCCGGCAAAGAAAAGATGCATTCCCTTATTTGGCGAGTCATTGTTGCAGGCCGGCGTGTTGATACACTGTCAGTTTCGCGCAGCAAATAAACGCAGCGAACACAGTGCGATAGTACGCTGCGAAAATGAATTATGACGTTACGTGCACGGTATTTTGTCCCCCTAAAGCAAAGCTGGTAGTAATGAATCTAAACGGGATGTCAACAAAAGACAGGGTGACATTCCTCAGGGGAATATTTCTGGCTTTAGTGCATTTGATCAAGAAATCAATCCTCATATGACATCATCTTACAACACCACGCGCGCTAAATAAACCTCTATATGCAGATGCTTACCAGATTTAAAACTGTCTCCACGATATCTCTGTTGCTAACCTCCCCGACCTGGATCAAGCCGATGAGCACGGCGAATTTCATCTTGATATTCCGGATCGGAACCGAAGGGTTTATCACCCCGGCCGGCAGAACCACGGCGCCCGATCCAGACACCATCATGTCCCCGGTAACGGAGCCCGTTACGACTTGCTGCCCCGAACCCGGTGGTGCTGCTGCTGGTGGGGGGGCTTCTCGGTCCGTGAGCGAGGCGGAACCCGGTGCCAAAACCGGTTTCTCGCTCGACATTTCCGACCCGAATCCCAAAAAGGAGCGGTCGCCTCGGTCTCACCTGCTTTTGTATCACCGAGCACTGAGCAGCAGCATCAAATACAGATGAAAAAGGAAAATTCTCGATCAGGTGTCACAAGGCTGTCCTCCTCCTCCTCCGAGATGTGCACATCCAAACCCGATGCTTGCAGCCGTTCAGAGGGATGCGCAGAGCGAAATCACGTCTGATGTTTGGCGAAACGGTCCCTCTCTCCTCCCGATGTCAGCCGAAGATCGGTGCGGTGTCGGGCTGTGTTGTCTTTCTCAGGACGCCATATTGACGCCCCCTGTCTGCGGGAGCGCTCACCACGCCTGCGTGCTGCTGCCCGACTGTCAATCAAAAGGTGGTAACCAAGCAGGAGCACGTGCGCGCGTCCCATTAATAGGTGTCTCAGCATTAGGCAAATCAGATTAATGTTATGTTGACTGTAAAAATTATAGTGGGATTATTTTGGACCGTTAAACAATTGTAAATAATGCCTTAGTCCAATGAGGCGATCATAATGTGACATTCTCTCTCACTCTTTCACAGAGAACTACATACAGTTTTAAAGATTATTTCTCTTAGTAGGTTTACTTTTTATTTTTTTAGTCAATTAAGACATATTTTAAAGAATTCACTTGTTTTCCTCTTTCCACTGTTCATATGAAAAAATGATGGGAAAAACTAAAGAAAGCAAACAAAGTTGGTTGTTTGTGTATCTGCACTTTTGACCCTTATTTATGCTGAGTTAAAGCCCTTGTAACCACTTTACTATGTAAAATAAATGCAATTTTTTATATTATTGTTGCTTTTTTGAGTGGGTTTTGAATATATGTTTTGAAGCCAGCATGCAATGCCCTGCTGGAGAAAACAAGCAGTTATTTGACTTTTGATGCTTATTGTTAATGAGAAAAAGCACTTGTGGTTTTACTGTGTAAAATAAGTGCCATTTTGTGAACATCAAATTTGCTTGCATATCAGCCTTGAAATCAGCATTGGTCATAAAAACGTGACACAGAGAACATAAGAATCACAGTTTCCCTTCCATTGAAGAGAACCTTTCTATTGTGATGTTTTAATTTTAGCACTGCAGTAGAAAGCTGTGAATGGGGACGTGAGCTCTCCTTCACTCAGAAGGACACGAGTCCTGCCTCATTTTGGCACAAGCCCGGCTAGCGGTTTAAAGTCTGTCTGTCTGAATGAAAGTGAGCTTTTAAGCTCTCTCTTCCTCCCCCCACCCCTTTCTTCTCTTCTCCTCTTTCTTTATTTCTCTCTGTCTCTTCCTCTCTCACTCACTCATTTGCTGGCATCCTGTTCTCTTAAAATAGAATGCATCTTTAACAAGCTATTGCTGACACAAAATTCTGCTAAAGACAAAGCAAAAACGAAGAGACCTAGAGCTCACACTTTCCACACTGCTTCTTATCTTAACAACACTTTAAAAACTTGATTTGCAAATGCAGACCATTTATGGGTATAAAGCAGATGTTTTAGAGTTAAGATGTAGTTTCACTACATCTTACAGTAATTTCCTTACTTACAAAAAAGTCCCTTTTCTTTCCCTTTTTACCACCACTCTCATTCCAATAGAATAAAAAAAGGTAAAGAGAGAGATATTTCCTTTTTTAGTGTAGGGAGATGAATATATGGAGTGAAGGAGAGGGGGATGGGCTCTGCTCAGAGGAGGAGGGGAACAGAAGGGACCGGCAGCTGGATAGTGAGGAAGAGTCTTCGGCCAATACAATGGCTGACAGGAGGCTGAGTCTGCATTCAGAGCTTTACATCCCGTCACCAGACTGGAAACCTGCAACACTCAGACACACCGAAGACATGATCAGCATTTAAATATCTGTGGTGTGTGTGTGTGTATGTACAGTGTATTTTAATGTGCTTATGTATAAAATCTAAATAAATGTTTTATTTTAAATATATTTTGTAATTAACTTGTCTTCAGAGTCACATGATCCTTCATTTTAATATGCTAACAATATGAAACATTTCTTATTATTATCAGTGTTGAAAACATTTATTTTTGTGGAGACCATGATGCATATTTTTCAGGATTCTTTGATAAATAGAAAGTTCAAAAGAAAAGCAACAATGTAAAAGTCTTTACTGTCACTTTTGATCAATTTAATGAGTTCTTGATGAATAAAATTATTAATCTCCAAAAAATAAACTTGCCCCAAACTTTTGAACGGAAATGGTATTAATATAGAATTGCGCAATTTATTTAATAAGATTTTATATAAACAATGTAGCAGATATTATGATTCCAGACAGGTTTCCAGGACAAGAATATCTGCCAACATTTTGAAGGATTGTTTCTACAAGTTAATATGAAGTACTGTTTACAGCCCATTCTGTTTTCCCAATTGGGACCCTTTCTGAATAAAAACGTAAAACAATGCATCCAGACTTTATGATCCAGAATTGATTGGATCATGAATAGTGGTTACATACCAGAATGGAGCAAGGTAGTTGGGGGGGGGGGGGGATTCAGTGAAAGTAAATAGCAACTGTCAGTCCGTAAAGTTTTGCCTTTTGTGTTCCACGGCAAACAGAAAGTCATGCAAGTTTGGAACTACATACGGGTGAGTGAGTAAATGATGCCAGACTTTTTGTGTGAACTGTCCCTTTAAGACTCTAAAGCGCGAGAGCTTGTTCTGTTCAGGAAAAGTTTGTGACTTGTCCTCTCACTGGTTGGCTGAGGGAATGTCATAAACACAGCGCTGTTCTGCTCCACATCTTCTGTCACAGGAAAGGAAAAACCCCTTTATGTCCATATCAGGGATGAAAGAGCGCTTCAAAAAGGAGGAGGGAGCATTTACGTTTAAAATAGCTGCACCGTTCACCACTCGCCCACATCTCCCTGTTCCCGTAGAGCGCGTGGGTTTGACAGACAGGTCTGTTCTCAACTGGACTCAACAGCAAAACAACAGGAGAAAACACAAGAGCTGCTAAAGTCCGTGACTTACACTTAGTGTTTTTTGGCAAACACTTTCTCACCATTTCAGTGCACTAGAAAATATAATGAACTTGTTTTTTACATGTTCTGACGAAAAGTGAGTCGTGCTTGTCCATCAAAAACCAGGTATTGCTATGTGGTTTCTAGATGGTTCGTTACTGGCCCTATAGTCAAAAGATCCCGTCTCCATGTTATTGTTTTCCTTGCATATGGCAATGCAAATGCACTGATAATATATTTGTGGTGCAATTTAGTGGAATGAATCATGAGGGCATCTTTTAGTGCGTATTTTAATTTGGCCCAGAGTTCAACACATCCTATTATAATGCATCATGCACATGCCCAGAGGCTGTAAAACAAGAAATATAACCATCAAGGGCTTTTAACCTGGCAAAATGCAATTCCAAATATAAAAAAACAAAAACAAATAAACCACTGAGCAAATGTAAACAGCATCTCAAGAGCAAAGTCTTAATGAAGATCCATCAGATCTCCTAATGAAGTAATTTAAACACTTAATATGTGCATAAGTGTGGGGATAATCATTTTCTGTGCATGTTTATTCAATTGTTTGTTATAAAATGAGTCCCAGCATATTACAGTAAGGCAACGAAATGTTTTAAAAAAATTAATCTGTTTATCCATCACCAAAATGTATGTTTTGGTACCATGAACAGCTGTTGGTTATCATGGGTCAGCACTGTCCCAGTGGGCAAAGAACTAATGTGTGTGTATTTTAAACAGCACGTGAACAGCAGGGTCCCAGCTGCCGTTGTACGTTTCCATTTCGTATGTGAATGGGAAATGAATTGGCTTGTGCCCACACAGACGTACATCATTATTTGTTTTGTATGCTGCATTATGGCAAGAAGATGGAATCTGCAGGTTTTGTGGAGAGAAGTTCATAAAGAACTTTTAAATAGAAGCAACTTCCTTCAATGCTAACAGCCTGTCAGCATCATACGCCTCAGCTCTGAAAGCAGAGAGAAAACAGATGAGAAAATGCACAGTGACCAAGGAGATGTTCTTTTCCTAGAGGGGAACGAGGTGCAGACATACAGGGGCGGAGAAAGAGGGAGAGAGAGAAAAGGACGAATGACAACGTAAGAAAGAGTAGAGAGAGGGAGAGGACGGAGCGCTGTCACTTTGCCGTTTCACCCTGTCCATATATGTGACATGCTCGACACTGGCAGGAGAAATGAACAGGCATGTTAGATTAAAGTGACATCCAGCACATACACACACACATTGGGTTTCTATGATTTATGGGGATTTTCCATAGAGATATTGATTTTTTTACTATATATTCTATTCTATCCCTTAACCCTTAACCTACCCATCACAGAAAACTTTCTGCATTTTTACATTTTCGAAAAACATCATTTAGTATGATTTATAAGCTGTTTTCCTCATGGGGACTTAAAAAATGTTTGATATTGCTGTGTTTCTGGGGACATTTTGTCCACATAATGTAGGGTTTACCTGAACCATACACACACACACACACACACACACAGACATTCTTGTACATCTATACAAATATTGTGAACCAATAATTAAAAAAAAATGTATTTTACTGGTTATAATTTATCAATATGTATACCATTTTAAGACATTTTTTGACCATTTATAATATTTTTTTTTTACTTATGAGCACCTCAAATATATTATATTATGAACCAATAATTAACAAAAAATTCATTTTACTGGTAAATTAAATATATATTACTCCCTAAAATTATATATCAATATGTATACCATTTTAAGACATTTTTTGACCATTTATAATATTTTTTTTTACTTGTGAGCACCTCAAATATATTATATTATATTATGAACCAATAATTAACAAAAAATTCATTTTACTGGTAAATTAAATATATATTACTCCCTAAAATTATATATCAATATGTATACCATTTTAAGACATTTTTTGACCATTTATAATATTTTTTTTTACTTGTGAGCACCTCAAATATATTATATTATATTATGAACCAATAATTAACAAAAAATTCATTTTACTGGTAAATTAAATATATATTACTCCCTAAAATTATATATCAATATGTATACCATTTTAAGACATTTTTTGACCCATTTATAATATTTATTTTTTTGCTTGTGAACACCTCAAATATTATATTATATTATATTAGATTAAGCTGAGAATGAACAAAAATGCCTTTTTACTAGTACACCAAATATATATTCTATACTCCCTATAATTAATATTCATATTAATATTTATACATTTTTTAAAATCTTTTTATTTTTTTAATTGCATGCGAACCTCAATTTTACATACATCATATAACTGTTTATAATAAATTTATATTATACAAATCAGGAATTAATAAAAAATGCACTGACTTTTCTGGCCCTCATAGATATACACAAGCCCCATATAGATACGTTGTTTGTCACACTTCTCTGTCACACATGCACACACACTCACACAAATGCACAAACCTTTGTTTCCATGCAAAAGCCTTGTTAGTAAACCAAAATTGTCTTTTTGCAACTTAAGCGCTAAACAAAGATCTTACTTGCTTTCTGTTATGTGAACTATATGAACTCCTTCACTCCCTTTTGTTAGTTCTGAGATGGAGTATCTAATGGAAGACTTAATTTTGATATGTTCCTCACAAAGCTATCACATGACTTGAGGAGTATTATAGCTAACAAGTTATATTAACTTTTATAATGGTGTTTTTTTTTTTTTTTTTTACAGTTTAGAGATAGCCACAGTCCTCATTTACTACTATTATATGGAATGGCCACAATGTTCTTGAAAAGTGTTCAGGCTGCACTCTCAAAAATGGTAAGTACTAAGGTATTTTTAGAAGTAACAAGTAAATACCAAGATATATGTATATGGGAGTCATTCAGCACCCTTTGGATCCCATCACTGTACATGTCACAGTATTTTTTATGAGGGATATAACAAGCACATCTTCTCTGAGCAGTCATGACAGCTGCATATATATCCTCACACAATAGAGACTGTAAACCCAGTCAGTGTGACACACACAGAAACACACACATCCCTGTGGACTAAAGTACCTGCTATCACAGGAACTCACAGATGAGGCTCATGTAAAAGGTTCTGCTGATGAGAGGTCTAAGTAATTGGTCACATCCTGGAGTGGATGTGATTCACAGGATGTGCGCGTGTGCCCAAGAGAAAGGCAGTCATCAGAGAAACCAGGCATAAGATGAAAGATGCTTGTGTACTTAAAACGGATGGACGTTGTGTACTTAAATATGGAATGCATATTCTATTATTGCCAAAACGACATATTCTTGGAATACAAATTTAGATTCAAGATTCAATCTCCATACTGTCACTGCCCAGGCATAATAGGATTTTTATATGTTGTAAAGCTTTTAAAATTATTTTAAATCAGGTCTCTCATAACTGCACATGCCAGCTTTAAGGCTTGTATTACAATCAGCAAATAGCTTTACATTTCCTCGAAAATGATTTAATATGCTACTTGCGTCATTGACAGCATACAGCCACAGTGTGAGAGACAGCGTGACTGTTTTTATGGGAGAGAGAAAAATGTGCTCGCACATACGCAAGCAAGTGTGTTTGTTGTCTGTTGAAGAAAAGCCATCAGTTGGAGAAAAGGAGATCGAACAATGAGTCATAGGGCAGCAGATGAGATGAATCCTGAGTTCAATAAAATCACCATATCAAAACCATGTTTTTGGTTGCTTGGTTTGTATTTTCTGCATGTTGTGTTGGAATAGCCCCACCCACAACTGAATCTCATTGGTCCACAATTGTGTGTCCTAATCAGGTACGACATGCATTTTCTCGGTTCACAATGAAGAGGCGTTCACACTCTTGCAATTGCAAACTCACTCATTTTCAATTAGATGATTTCCAGCAACACGCCAAAATGATGAGTTTTACTTTATGCTAATGAGCAGCAACACAATGTGCAGACAGTGATCAGTCACTCACACGGTTGAGTCAAAACGACTAGTAACCAACAGAACCTTGAGGATTTAAAGGGTAAGTTCACTCAAAAATGAAAATTCAGTCATTTATAACACCCTCATGTCGTTGTACACCCGTAAAACCTTCGTTCATCTTCAGAACACAAATGAAGATATTTTTGAAATCTGATGGCTCAGTGAGGTCTCTATTGCCAGCAAGATAATTAACACTTTCATTGCCCAGAAAGCTACTCAAAACATATTTAAAACAGTTTATGTGAGTACGATGGTTCAACCGTAATATTATAAAGTGACACTTTAAATACTTTTTGTGTGCCAAAAAAAAAAGAATGACTTTTCAACAATATCTACTGATGGCTGATTTCAAAACACTGCTTTGAAGCTTTATGAATCTTTTGTTTCGAATCAGTGGTTCAGATTGTGTATCAAACTGCCAAAGTCATGTGAACTATTGAAATTTCAAATCACTTATGACATAACGAAGCCTCGTTTACCGAAGTCACATGACTTTAGCGATCCAAACCACTGATTCGAAACAAAAGATTCGTAAAGCGTTGAAGCAGTGTTTTGAAATCACTAGATCACTAGATATTGTTGAAAAGTCGTTATTTTGTTTTTTGGCGCACAAAAAGTATTCTCGTCGCTTCATAATATTAAGGTTGAGCCACCGTACTCACATGAACTGTTTTAAATATGTTTTTATAGCTTTCTTAGTGTTAATTGTCTTGCTGGCAATAGAGACCTCACTGAGCCATCAGATTTCATCAAAAAATATCTTAATTTGAGTTCCGAAGATGAACGAAGGTCTTACGGGTGTAGAGCGACATGAGGGTGAGTAATAAATGACAGAATTTTCATTTTTGGGTGAACTAACCCTTTAATTTAATCCTGTCATTGCGAATGGAACCTGAAATCAAAAATGCTGCCATATGCAACAGAATCACAGCCAATCAGAACATATTAGATATTTTATTGAACGCAACAGTCGGGTTCCGGGGGGAAAAAAAATCTCATTAACTTTCTCCATAGGGGAACTGTTGTTATACCGATAACTTATAATCAGTTATTATTAGACATACTGTGAGCTACAAGGCTGGAAACAGATTATATTCTTCTTTTTAAGCCATCAGCCTGCATTATTTCAACTTAAATAATCATCTTTAACAGTGGAATTTCAGCTGAAAAACTACATTTCCCATGATTCTACAAAGAAATCTCTTCCAGTCAGCACCCACTCTGCTAAAGATATAATCGAGTCAGTCTCCCTACACTCTGTATATATATATATATATATATATATATATATATATATATATATATATATACGGTTAATTCAAGGTAATTGGGTTATTTTTTTCCAAGTAATCTCAATAATCCTGAATTCACAATCAACATCCTTAATTTGATTTTCATTCACAATGCTTCATGGGATTGTAGTTCTTTTCCTCATTGAAGCCATACACAGACACAGTGCTGGGTAGATTACTTAAAAAATTGTAGTCCATAACTGAATACAAATCACATGATAAAAATTGTAGTTAGTAATGTAATTTATGACAATACACATTTTAGTTAATGTAATCTGACTACCTTTTGATTACTTTTAGATTACGTTTGACCTAACTCATTTAGCACATTCAATAAAAGTAATATAATCGAATTACAATTTAATTTTTGGAAACTGCCTACATAATCCAGATTAAATGTAATCAGGTACTACCCAGCACTGCTTATACCTTTGCCTTTTTATCCTTAAACACTTTTTTGCTTCAAAGTTTGTAATGCTGTGATTCACAACGTAGCTGGTTTGGTTTGGTTCATGGATTATAACTTTCCAAGACTCCTAAAAAAATCCCCATGGGAAAAATAAATGTGAAAAATACTTACAGAACAGAGGCCACTAAAAAAAAAAAAAGGAGACTGGTACTGTTGTAGTCTATGCTGGTTGTGGAAAAACAATACAGATTGAATTGACTTTTTCAGACCTACCTTTATATTATATTAAAAATTAATATCTCAAAAAATAAAGCATTCTATAAGATATATAACAGTAAAGCTTACAGCAAATAAAACATCAAGAGAGGTTGTGTGGTTCAGGATGGAAAGTGAAAATGATAACAATAGACTGATAAAGAAAAAATGATTCAGTGGGTTTTATCCGACTGGTGAGAAAGAAAAATGGACGCTGAGCTCCCCTGCAATCCCGTCATCTAGATAGTCCGTGTATTGTGTGGGAAATGGAAGGTGAAACAAAAGAAAAGAAGAAAAGACGATAGACGAGAGTGCTAGAGGGGCCAGGAGATAGTGAGGAAGTCAGTGACATGAACAAAATGGTAGCCAAGGCAACTGAATTTCTCTCTTTTTTTGTCTGTCTGTCTCTCTGGGGCTGTTCGTAACTCGTGTATTATTTTTCTCCATGTATGCATCTTTGATTCTCTCTCACTCTCTGCATGTACATCTACATTAGGACCATATCCAGACACCAAATTGACACTCTGTCAACTCTAAAAGCATGAGAAGCTGTAATAAACAGGAGAGGAGGGGAAAGTGAGGTCATGCTGCATGTCTAGTACATTCCTTTACTCCAAACAAAGTGAATTTTTAAAATCCTCCACAGCTTTCCAGAGCTAGAGAGGTAGACAGTAATTAGCTGAAGGTTGTAGCTCCACGTTGCTAATTGCTAGTCTGAATTGTTCCCAGGAGAATTATGTCTAATCAAGCCGTCTGATTGAAGCTATAGATCTGTTTATGGAATGTTTTGCACGTTTTGTTTTGTTGAAAGGCCAAACCAGACATCATCCTCTCCAAAGTGCAAAAACACCCATAGTCTCTCTTTCTCTCTCACACATACTCAGACACAAACATCAATAATTCACGTATTTGATATTTTATTTATTAATGACCTTATTGCTGTGCTGGATTTGTCAGAGCTATAGAAAGTGATTGCTTTTTGCTCTTTTATGTTTTTGGAATTCAATCTGCCAGGCTTCCTCTGAGGCCGCGTGCATATCTGCACTGAAACGGGGTGAAAGATTGAGTCAGATGCCAACTGAAAAAGACAAGTCTGGACAGCATGAAGGCGTCATAAAATGATGATATGGTCACCATATCCTCGTCTGTGTCAGCGCTGTATCATGCATGCAGAGCAGTGGCCGATTTTCAAAGGCCGATGCTAATCTAGAGCACAGTGCGGGATGCCTGATATATTATACAAATTAATGACGACAAGTGACACTTTCACAAAAATGCTCTAATTTAATGGACATTTTATAAAATATTTAATCAAAATTCACTCAAAAATATTTCGAAATATTAGAAAAAAAGTCTGCAAGGCTGCATTTGTTTGATAAAAAGGTTAAATAAACTGTTTTCTATTTGATTAGATTTGAAAATGTAATTTATTCATGTGATGCAAAGCTGAATTGGCAGCATCATTACTCCGTGTCACATGACCATTCAGAAATCATATGCTGATTTGGTGCTCAAGAAACATTTATTATTAATAATGTTTAAAATAGTTGTGCTGCTAAATATTTTTGCGAAAATACATATATTACTCTCCCTTTTGATTAATGTAACACATCATCACTGAATAAAAGTAGGCTATTAATTTATTTTATATAAAAAGGAAACAAAAATCTTACGGACTTCAAATTTTTGAATATGTGTGTTTTTCATTAAAAAAAAAAAGAATTATTATTAAAATTACGATTTCACCACGAGGAACAACAGTATATTCTCACAGTTGTGTAACGTTTTCTCTTTTTTTAAGCTTTGGCTCAGCTCGTGTCTTTATGAGATAGTATTGACTGGTCGCACACTTAAGAATCTCATTTAAAACTGCATACTCGGACATTCAAATCATTTAACGTACTGCGTTTGCATACTACGTAGACAAGTACGCATAGAACTTTCAGTGCGTTGTCTGATCAAATGAGAGTGCGAAACATGAATGAAATAAATAGCTAAATGAATAAAACCGCACCATCTGAAATCAGTCTTGAAGGAAGATGCAGAAGGGATAGCTTGTGGTCTACAATGTTTATGAAATCTGACCTTCTTTGGTATAAAGACATGCCACTGCCTTTTTGCTCCCTAATGATGATGTATGGCCCGCAGTGAGTGTCCTCTGCCTTCCATACTTCTGTATATAAAGACGTGTTATTAAAATGGCGTGGATCAATAGTTCCCTTGGGACTGTCTCGGGTCGTGCAGACCCGAGAGAAAACACAGTCACTGCTAATTCCTGGCAATGTTGTTTATAAGCAACTGAATAATTCTTTGACCTCTACATTTCTAAGTTTTTTTGTTCGTTAGTGTTACTCCAAACGCATCTGCACTCACGACGCCAAACATCCAATGCTACTGTGGTGCATCCATACTGCCCTCTGGTGGTAAGCCGTGATAGGATTTTCTTTTTCTTCAACCTGTTTCTTCATTCCACTGATGATTTGCAGTCAAATGTTTTGAGAATAAATTGAGTGAATACAAAAAATATGTTCAAACTAAAATGTCTCAAACATGTCTCAATTACTGAAAACAGTAAAGCAGTATTACATAGAGGTTTTATTTTTCAAATTTCCACATGATTGGTACCTCAATCACCCTGTTACAGTTCAAAAACTACATTTGGAGCCACAACATATCGCCCTCCTCCTGCCACTGAGCTCAAGTCAAACCCACAGTTCCCAACAGCTCTGAACAAGCCAGCTGATTAAACCAGCTTGCAATGATATTTCAAGCAAAATATTGATATGAGGAGGAAATTACTGAGGATAAAAGCAGATAAACCTGCCAATAAGCCTAATTTTTGTACAAAATATACATCCGGAATTGTATCTACACATTTATACACAAACACACACAAATGTACAGCTTTGTGAATAGAATAGACATGCTTCTCAGAAGCAGTGAAATGAATTCATGTCCTAGACATTGTAGAGTGTGACACAGCAACATATAACAATGACAGCAATAATAATAATAATAATAGTAATAATAATAATAATAATGGATACTTGCAACAATCATTAGCATTGCCTATATTATTTACAACTTTGATTTGTAATCTTAAATCATATTGCTTTGTCAGAAAAGCACAGTACTGGTGCATTTATCGTGATAATACATTATTGCTTGCCTGCGAATGAAATCAAGGACAATTGTAACGATAAACAACATATTTCTTAAAACAGAACATAGAAATAATATGGGCTTGTCAGTAAATACTTCACATCAATACGTCACCAGGATACAATCTTAGTTTAAAAACATAGTCACTGTAACACTAGCTTCATTCAAATGAGGGTAAAACACCTAAATACAGAGTTTAAATAATGTTTAGACAATAACGTACCTAAATTTGGTTTGAGAATGGAGTACTTTAGGTTGAAGTGCTTGGTAAAACTAAACCAGACTGCTGTGTTTTGATTAGCATGAGGTGGCATGTCATCCACATCTGTTTGTTGTAAGCGAAGCTCTGAAGGTGCTAGTTAAAGCTGTCTGCTGTGGTGAAAACTGGACAACAGGAAGCAGCGTTATGACTTTTTTTTTTTTTTTTACAGGCATGGCTTCATGGCTACACTGGAGTCTCTCTCGATCACTTTCTCTGTCCATCTTTTCTAGTTTCTAATCACATTCCCCAAAACACACAACAAATGCCATTTCAAAAGTGGCAGTTTTGAACAGCTGCATAATTTTAAATGAAACAAACAGACTAAATTAAATACCCTATAAGGGGTAAAACACTCTAAAACGAATCCCAATGATCCACAGTCTATTAAACCAACAGGACATGGCAGTTTGTTGTTGTTTAGGGGCTGGAAACACAAAAAAAGTCTTCCATTTGCTCTTGTCTTCTGTCGTGAATCTCTCCAAGTTCATTCTCTGTGGCCATCTGCCCTGACGGCGAACTACATCCCAGTTCCCTCACGTCTGACTCCGTGTAGCCCCGCTCAGATTTTGGTCTCTGGGCCCTCAGGATCCAAAGCCTGGAAGGAGTTGCGGATGTGAGCGACCTCGCTTGCACAGAGATGGCCAAAAGCTTTGTTGTACCACTCTGGAGACTTTCCTCTGGAACAGTTAGCAAATATACAGCATTGAGTGAAGCATTAAAGTATAATTTTTAGACAATTAAGAGCCATGTACTGCCTTCATTACACATGCTTTAAGGAATATATTATTCAAATAAAACAAACAATTTAAAGATAAAAACAATTACAACCATGTCTTTTATATGTTAAAGAACCAATCATATGTGATTTTATATATATATATATATATATATATGTATTTTGTCTTAGTGGAATAGATCTGCTATGCTTCTGCTACTGTACATTATTGCTGCTGCAGAGCAAGTACAGGAATTGCTACTGCCAATTCATACGACGATACACTGCAGTATGTAAGACATACTGCTGCACAAATAGCATATATCAATTACCCATAGCAGATCTATGCAGGTGGAGCTGGGGAAGGTGGAGGGTTTTAGATGAACTCTGAAAGTGCGCCGCAAGTGCTATAGTGAATGATAACCAGCCATTTAAATGTTGTGAGCAGCAAGCTCATTGGTTGGCTGCTGATGCGACATGAACCAAATAGCTTGTGCAGGTAATTAACGCTATAAATATCAACAGTTTGCATTATGGATGCGTTAGCCTGCATTAGCCTACAGTTTCATGACAGAACTAGGCATATATATATATATATGGGTGTAATATATATATATAATTTAGCTGTGATGGTACAGCTAAATTTTCAGTATTCTCCAGTCTTCGATGTCACATGATCCTTCAGAAATCATTCTAATATGCTCATTTGAACTTTTCTTACGATTATCAATGTTGAACACAGCTGTGTTAAATAATATTTTTGTGGAAACCCTGATATTTGTAGGATTCTTTGATGAATATAAAGTTCAAAAGAACAACATTTATTTGAAACAGAAATCTTTAATAACATTATAAAATGTCTTTAATGTTACATTCGATATATCCTTGCTGAATAAAACCACTAATTCATCTTTCTGACTTCAAACATGTGAAGAGTAGTGTATACTTTAAGTGTTATCTTCAATGCACTTACTTCAGATCAACTCTGCATATATGTGTGAGTCTGGACTTGCCAGAGCCACATGGTTCTAGCAGATACTGTGATTCCAGAACTACCCCTCTCACTCCAGCCAGCTGTGGGCTTTCCTCATGGTCGATCGACACCGACACCAGTACGCACACCCCTTTTGGCATTTCTGTCCTCCACGTCCTAAACAGAAAAGAAAACAACACCAATATAAATCACAGCAAGACCTCTGACACCCCCGACACAGGCAAAAGAGATGTAGGTGTCAATCTGCCAAGTGCAAATTTGATTATTAAAAAACACGCAATGTTTTGCTTCGATCAGATTACTGTTTGCACCTCAGCTGCGTAATTGTCAAATGATGTTAAACTAATCTTACAGTGATATTCTGGGCATGACCTGAGTGGTCTAATTTGCTTAGTTCAAAGCATTTTACGTTGACCTAACAGAAGTGTGCTCAGTGAGTCTCTTTCAGTAATACTCCATGAATGCCCAGCTGTTCAGCACGGGTATGCTAGACCTTTTTACGACCTCAGTGTACTGAGAATCACAAGAACTGAATGACGCACAAAAAGCTCTTGACACAGATGCTCAAATGAAGCACAGGCCTTAATGGTGTAATCAGTTCAGCTCATTCACATATTTGCTAATGGGAACAAACAGTAAACAATAAGCGGGATCAGACCATATTTTTGTACTCACCTGAGCACCACAAAGTCTCTGTTGGGGTGAGGAGCCATGCTGTTAAGCTCATACTGGTACACCTCTGTCTGCTTGTCCAGAGTTTCTAGAACCTTCCACTGTAGCAAGCTACTGTCCCACAGGTGGCGCTCTCGCAGTATACGGTTCATCACCACCGATGGCGGAGCTTCCACCTCTGCAGACACACGCCAGCGCCTCAACGGGGTCCCGTCTCCCACCTGCGAGAGACAACAGACTTCCCTCAGACTTATTTATTTTATGGGGCTTTGGTGTTTTATTGGATAGGATAGTCAGAGCAGACAGGAAATTGGGGGTGGGAAATGGCCAGATTTCCTTCTCAGGTCCCCATAAATGTGACCATGCACTACTTCTCATGCCATGTATCTGTCTATAACATGGTAACTAAGGTTACATTGCTATTCTGAAGTAATTAACCTCACAGCTTCGTCGCTAATAGCGAGCGAGAAACGCTAAACAGATGTAGGTACGCATCTTCAAGTATTAATTGAAATAAATGTAATCTTACACACTCATTTATCTCCGTCTCATTCAAATCAGGCAGAATGGTAGATCTAATGAGCCATAACTGATGCAAAAAACAGTCAATTTTACCCTTCCGGTCAAATATTGTGCTGCAAACATCAATAACCGCTTAAAGTTGTCAATGTTGGCAAATGACCATGGTATAACCTAGATAATCCAGGGCTAGCTGCACATTAAATGATTTTAATGCACTTCTTTGCCGAAATTAATTCATGTTTTAATTTATACCATCATTTTTATATGAAAGTAATACTGGATATTATTACAAAAGTAAATATTCAGAACATATTCCATTTAGCATGAATGAATGAATACATAGATACATAAATTTGTATCTAATGCTTGTTCTCACCTTTTTGAATGATAGCTCAGTATTGTCAATGTTTGATCTGGCCACCCAGCCCTTGCTCTTGTCTTTGGCCTCTTTCATCAAATTCTGTATCAGGCTCTCCAGATAAGAGCGATATGTGCTTTCCTCTTCTTCTTCCTCTTCCTCTTCCTGTTGTGACTGCTTTTTACAGAGCTCGTCCAAAGAGGGCGCCAGCAGCTCAGCTTCCATGTACGAGTTCCTGGACTGAGAGACCATCTCCTGAGGAATCTGCACAAACCAGATTAAAAGAAGAAGAAGATTTAAAAAAAAATGGTTACGTCCTGGTTTTCGTTAAGCCAGCTTGGGCATTTCTGGTAAACTGTTAGCTGTCATTCTGTACTCACTGAACATCGACACAAAACCATGATTGACTTTTTAATGCTGTATTTATATTTTAATGCAATTATCACACCTGCCTGTTTTATTGATTGCAATAAAGACGATGCTAATGAGAACATTTTAATAAGAAACATGGTGTCTGTAATTAGACACGCACACGCAACATTTTTCAAGCTCTTCAAATGTTATTTTTAATGTGATGACCAAAAATATTATTTGTTCATCCTGTAATTGTCCCCATTTGTAAAACTGAATGTTTCAAGATGTAGAAATCCAACTTTCCACTATAACAAGCAGATGGCGGTAGAGGAGCATTTATTTAGTCAAAACTCACATTTTATTCAATAAATCTTACTAAAGTGCATAAAAAATTACACTTTTTTTCACAAAAAAAAGTGTAAAATGTGTGAAATGGTCGAATGGAATTTTGCTGAATTTTTGCATCTTTTTTATGTCGTCTCATGTTTTAAAAACGTAATGTTAGGCGTGATTATTTAAGTGACTATATTCTGATTATAAACTAAGTATTACTCTACTGGTGCTGTTAAAGCTTCCTCAGGACATTGAAGATACAAACACACCAACAAGTAGCATTTTACTTGAAGTTTTCCAGCTGGCTTATATTATTGCGCAAGTCTCAGTTTTTTTTTTTTCAGGATTTTTTGATGAATGGAAAGTTCAAAAGAACAGCATTTATGTGAAACAAAATCTTTTCTAACAATGTAAAAGTTTTTACTGTCACTTTTTAAACAAATTTTATGCATCCTTGAATAAAAGTATTAATTTCTTTCTTTCTTTCTTTCAAAAAAAAAGTCTTACAGATCCCAAACTTTTAAAAGGTAGCGTATTCCAGGGAAAACCAAACAGAAATGATAACAATGGTCAGTTAAACATTTTGTACTTTAAAATTGTACACAGTTTTACATAGACAACCACAACTTCTCATTGCACACATACTTCATTGCAATCATGACAGAACAAGTATCTCATACCTCAAATAGCTGATTGCATTCAGCAATCATGTGCGCAAGCCCCTGAGTGGCCGCAAGGTTCTCGTTCAGGTCCTTTTGGTCTGGCCTCCCAGTGGCATACTTCCTCTGAATAGACCTGAACGCAATAAAAGACATCATGTGCATGAGCTTCCATGTGATCCATGATATTTCCACAATATTTGTGGCTGTAAGCATATAAAACAAACTTTTAAACCAAAGGAAAACATCCCATTTTATACATTTATATGAAGTAGTCTCATGATACCCCCACCCCTGCCGCCCAGTCAAGTCTGAGGTAAAGCTAAACGACCCTTCTCTTTTAAAACGCCCTCCACACCTCTTCCAGTCTCTAGCCCTCAGGGATGTGTGTCTGCTCTGTGTTGAGTAATGCTCCCTAATGAACACAATGATGGGGGAGTTGTTTGTACATTGAGTTAATAAAACACTTCACGCCTTCTCACGACACCTCAGGGCCCTGGAGTCCTAATGACAAAGCACACATATCATCCTATAGCCCCTATACAATAACGAAACACAAGATTCACCCTTTCTAAGTAGAGCACATGCGCTGGAATGCACTAAAAACGGAACTCCGTTACCTAGGCGACAGGTTATCATTCTTCATGATGTTGAGGTGGAAGAGCGAAGGAGCGAGGCACACTGCCAAGTTCATGGGGGTCATCTGGTTCTCCTCAACAGAGGAAGTGACATCATTTAGGAAGCACAGCAGCGTCTGCAGGACCTCGCGGTTTTCATCGGCCATTAGCATGATAGCTGCCTGCACAGCCTGTAAGCGTTGTTCTTTAGGGACATCTGGGTAGAAAGAAAGTACAACAGAGAGTGTTGGGGATTTGAAAGTACTCCATGTAGTATTTGTACACATGAGCCCGTAACAGACAGGAAATGCTCTTACACTGGTATATGTGGAGGATCGTTTCACCCATTTTGCTTGTTAGGAGAGGCTCAGGCAGGTCTCTGAAAAACTGTTTGACCATGTCCGCCACGTCATACGCAGACTGATCCTCATAGTTCACGTTTTCTGGGGAGGTTTCACACATTTGCCTGAGAGCCTGAATACGAGACTTCACCCCAGATTTACGGAAAAGTCCCACCTGAAGCACAACGAGGAAAGTAAATAAGATTTTTACTTTTTATAATGAAAATGTGAGGGGTGCTTGCGGTGCTAGGGTGTTGTGGGTGGTTGCCTGGGTGTTGCTAAGTGGTTTCTAGGTTTTGGGTGGCTAAAAGACATAGCATTACCATGGCCAAAGACTATAGATAGAGAAATATGGTTCACTCCTATTAGTTATGAATAGGAGAAACTGCAACACGCAATATGGCAGAATACGTCCTGACTTCTAAGTAGAAGAGCCAATCGCTGATTGATAAAGTCATTGTATCACTGCAGCTGCCGCTAGAAGCTCGAGCTTAGGACTACACATGCACATTGATTTAAAAATTTTAAAAAAGCCAGAAAAATAAGCTTTTTAAATGCTATTTGTGCATAAGAAACAACATTTATGGGACAGGTCATGTCAGATTTTGTTGCTGATTTAAATATGTTATTTAACTGTGAGTTCACCAAGCAGTTTTTTAGATTTCAGGATAGGACTTGGTCTTGGATGCCCGAAATAGCTGCCCAGAGGCGTTGCAGATACGGCTGGTGAAATCCACTCATTTCAATATGTGTCCTGGAGCCAGTTGTTCAAAAGTAGGATTGGATGAAATCTTGAAAATGGGTTTTGATCTGGATAAAATCATCAGTTTGTGTTCAAAATGTTTTAGTAAGATTGGTATACCTTTGGTCCAAAAAATACTGATCCTATCAGAAGGGAGGATTTCAGAAACAAAAATGTAATAAAACTGGTCAAAAAAATAAACATTTTTATTATGTAATATACAGACATACATTTTTTTTTTTTTTTGCTCTTGATTAGTTTAACTGTTAAAGTAATAAATTAGAATTAGTCATTAGGCTAAATATTTAGCCTTTCAGTAACCTACTGTAAAGTAAAAAAGAGATTTTGGTGCCATAAAATAATCCACAAAAACCTGTATATATAAAACAAAAATATTATATTTGATTCAAAGTGTTGTTTTTTTTTAATCACTGATTGTAAACTACATTGAAACAATCATAAGACACAAATCAGTCAAAAGTTCTTTGCAAGCAAATGTAAAGTTTCTCGGGTGAATGCTATGCGGAGCTTTTCTGAGCTTTTTTCTTTGTATAAACCATGTCCCTTTAGGGGTTCCGTAGAGCAATAGTAATCCAGATTTGGTCATCTGAAAAAGTGTATCTGGATCAGGGTGATCCAATCCAATTTTGCTTTGAAAAACTAGCACAAAAGTAAGATGGATTACCCGATTCTGGATAGCAAAACATGGGATTTCCAAATCCAGATCATTCACATCCAGAACTTTTTGAACAACTGTCCCCACAACTGGTCCCAAAAGGGCACAGATTTTGCTCATGTTCAAGTTGGTCAAGCATGTTGACCAACATAAAGCTGTTTGTTTTGAAAGTGACCTCTGTGTGAGTGGTGTTTCATCATCGCTAAACTATCAATGGACAATAGACCTTTATTTGGCTGTGTGACCTCAGCTTTACTGAAAGTCTATGTAAGGGTATGGATTTTTTTAGTCTTTTTTTTTTTTTGATCGTACATTTGATCACTTGGAAACGAAATAGCACTCATGCATCTACTCAACAAAAGGCACAATTTGAGGTATCATTCATGATTGTTGGACAAATGTTTGTTCAAAACCTAACCCAAAATATGAGCAATAGTAATAACTATTCATGCACCACTAAAAACAAAATGAAACAAATATATCCATTTTGATCTTTGATCTACATTAGCATACAGGGAAGAAAAACAAAGACTATTAGGACTACAGCTTTTCTATTTTTAGAAATGAATTAGTGACTGGACTACACCATCAAGATTTTTTGCAATAACTTAAGACTGTGATCTAACTTTATAATCATTCTTGCAAATGTGAATGAAACTGTGTACCTGGTCCAAACACTGGCTCCTTAAAAAGCGCAGGGCGAGCTGTAAGCTTAAGGGCAGAGGGTATCCATACCGCTGGACATGGACAATCAGAGGAACGCCGAAAACCACCTTATCCTTGTAGTCTGGTCCCTTCATTCTCTTCATAAATTTTGGCACTGACCTAAGAACATATACACAGTATTGAGAGGAAGAGATCAGTACATGTCAATATGTGTGTATATAAAGGTACTGCCTGTCTGTGTGTTTAGGATCTGCAGCAAGAGTCTAGATTGTATATAATGCCGGAAGTGTGACTGGAAGAGTGCAGAGTTGGAGGGCAGAATTGAGATTTACTGTAGATGGCGGGATGAGATTGTTCCACAAGCTCTGGAGTTTTAACACAAGACTCGCTTGACTGAGGAGACGCTTTGATCAGAGTGTCATTCAATAAGAGCTAATAACTGACAAGAAAACCCCCAATGACACTCCAGCGGGAATTTCCGAGACTGACTCATGTTGTTGCTTTAAACAAGACCGTTGACTACAGTATTTACAATTCCATTCAAAAGAACTTAATACTTCAATTCAGCAAGGATGGAAAAGTGACAGAACAGACAAGCATGTAACAAATCCTAAAACTTTAACAAAAGTCTTTTTTCTATTTAAAAAAAAAAAAAAATGCTGTTCTTTTGAAGTTTCTAATACCTATTATTAATATTTCTATTTCTATTATTTTTTTACCATGGTAAAAAAAAAATAAAAAAAATAAGAAAGATTTATAATTTTCCTAATTCTTAAGTCCCAAATTTGTTTGTAGGCAACTCACCAAGTCCACCCGTGCTTGTTGGACATTGAGTATTTTTCCATGACTGCAGTGAGACGCAGTAAAGAGAATTTCTGCAGCAGGCTAAGCTGGCCCACTGATTGGCTAGATATCTGTAGCGAGATTCCTGATTGGCTGAGGAGGTTTGACATCCTGAAGCTTGGCCATCTAAGGCTAGAAATACAAAAAAACATAAATATTCATGAAAATCAGATTTATGAAAGTTAATTTAATGCTGGTTTTTAAGTATAAATAAAAATAACTACTTCAATATGCTAAAAATGTTTTGCGTTCTTACACACCAATCCCTAACAAAATTTGTTATGGGGCAGTCACAAAAGGTTTTGTATAATGCACTTCAGTTATCAGTATTCAAGCTATTTTTCATCTTTTTTCTGCCTATTAAAGTTTAAGTTATCAGAAAAACTGATCAATACACATATATACACATATCTGTCTATCTGTCCATCTATACATATAAAACATACATAACAGTTATAAAAGAAAATCTGTATGGACATCTAAAGCTTACAAGCTAGTGTGATCGACCTTTGAATACACATCACTTTAAAGTTTCTGGATATCTGAATGAGTGCCTCTCAGTATATCCATCCTGAAGTCTTACTGTGGTCGTGTGAGAGAAGCTCCCACTCCCGAGTCCCTCCTCTCTCTGGTGCTGGAGGTGTCCGTGTCATTTAGCGAAACCCCGTCCTTGTTGCCGTCGCTTGGAGTGGTCAGGCCTTCTACAGAGGTCCCCTCAAAGTCCAGTGTGATCTGACTGGAAGATTGGCCATCAATAATCCTTTGGTCCCGCCCCCTGCTGCCCTCCCCCTCCCCTTCACTCTCCGGCAAGACGTTCTTGGACCAGTGGTCCACGATCTGCTGCAAGCCATTAACATGCTGCAGTATGTCATCTAAATGTGGGAATATATCCTCCTTCTCAAGGTCCAATAAGTCCCCTGTGCTCGCATACAGGTGTGAGCCAGGTACGTTATCATACACACTGATCCTGCTTCCCCGCGGGCAGCAGCGCGTCACGGGCCGGAGTTCCCTCCCGCCAACTTTCCTGCACTTATACGGCTGTGGCTCTGAATCCAGAACCTTCCAGTTTCTTTGTTCCTTACTGGCTGGTGTCAGACTCTCAATTGACAGCGCTTTAGGGAAGGTACCAGGTTTGTGATCTTTTGGGATATGCACCAACAGCTCGTCATAGGAGCGGAAATCATTTTTACGGCTCTTTTCAACTGATCTCCTCCTGTGGGGGGCGCCGGCGAGAACATCAATGTCTTCCAGGTAGATGCCTGCACGTTTACCTGGAGGATACAACTTTGAGACACGTCCCTTCATGTTCGGCGTGCTACCGGCACTACCGCTGGTCTCCGATTGGCTGCTGGCCTCACTGCTGGCCAACGAATTTGGGCAGTGGTTTGCAGGTGGCATGTTTTCAGAGTTTAGAGGCCCGTCGTTAAAAATCTGAACACATTGTAGAGTCTTTAGCGCCTCTGGCTCGCTTTGCAGAACTGGGCCGCTAATAACCAAAGAGCGTCGCTCTGAACGACCCATCGATGGCCCCCACGTCCGACCCAGCGTCTCCATCCTCCTCAAAAAGTCTTTGGCGCGTGTGCGTCCACGTCGCCTGCTCTTGGCAGGAAGTGAACCGTAATGAGGCAGATCTCTGGGTAAGTGCAGTGGGGTGAGCGAGGCGGAGTCAGGCATGGCAGCCAAGGAGTCTTCACTGTGGAGGGAGCAGATCTCCGGCTCACTGAGGTCTGTCAGAATGCTCTCGCTGCTCACGGTGGTCCGCAGATGCTCACCCACCTCCGAGGGGCTCCGCTCCTCCGCTCTACCCAAGAGGTAATCGATGTCTTGCAGACGTGACCAGCGCCGACTGTTCCACTCAAATGTCCATCTATTGCTGATGGCCAGCAGGTCCTCCTCATCAGAGTCCTCACTCTGCGGGCATAAGAAAGCACAGGAATAGATTGTGTTTGACATATTTTAGAGTTTCAGCTCCTAAACTACAGTCATAAAGATACATTATATAGTAGAGGTGTGACGAGATCTCGTGCCACAAGAAACCATTTAATTTGCTTCAATTCCATCCAGCTCATTCAACACGAGATACATAGTCATACATAGTGCAGCAAGATTCAGAGTTCACTCATCACGTGATGAGAGTAAGTGACGAGATGACTGACAAGACCATGGCGGAGGATTCATTGCACAACAGAGTCTGACAAAAGTCCGACAAATGTCTTATCTTGTAGAATGAGCGCTCAGCACTGATGCTCCCTATTCATAAAGTACATGCTATCACTAAATTGAAAGTAGCAGTCAAATGGCACTTATTTATTCATAGTTCTAATTTATTTACCGTTATAAAAAACTTAAATTGTCATGAACATTATATTAAAGGTTTCATTGTACAGATGTTACCAATAAGTTTTATAGATGGTAAAGTCCAGACACGTCAGCTCACAGTACAGGAAAGAGCTGTGAAAGGCTCTGACACCCTCTTAGCACTGTATATCCTTTCACAACCCATTTCCTATTTAAAATATCACAGACCTCATACATTTAAACTGAATAATAGTGATGATGTCAAAAGAGACTCATGGTATTTGAAAAATGTCAAGAGACTATTTCAAAAACATCCCCTAAGTCATTCTAGCTGGTTTGGGGAATTCTCAAATATCATCCAAACAAGAGGACATGAACATAACAGATATCAAATCACCGTCTGGTTGTGTTAAAGACAGCAACACCCAAAGACCCCTTTCACATGCCTGAGACGTCAGTAGAAGCAGAAGCGTCAGAAATGACCTACTGAATGAGATCCACAGCTTACAATCATAGTTAGAATGAAATACGACCCCTGAGTAAATATTCAAAGAGTCTCGAGAGAAGATTAAACCGACACTTCTGTGTTTAAAACCAACATCAATTCTATTGATTGCGCACGACTGCTCTTTTTATATAATCTTCTTTATTATAAGCAGTCCATAGGCCACATAATCCATTTGAAAAACCTAGACAGACAAATTTACTCTAAAGACAGATTTTTATTTCACAGACATACCTGCACCATAAACCAAAGCCATTACAGTAATAGCAAAAACATATAGATTAGTAATAGAACAAATATTTAATTTCCATTTGTCTATAAAATAAATGGGTGAATCTCATGAAGAAATGTTTTTTCATTAATTTAAAATATTTTGCATAGACACTATTAAGATTATTGGATTGTGAAATTATTTTCATGACAATGAAGGACATTCTCCCCAAAATTCTCATTACTGTAATGCACAAAAAATGTAACGTAATCAATATAATGTAATACAGTAATAATATAATATTATATCATGTAATGCAGTAACCTACATAACATAAATGTATGATATATACACTATTTAAAAAACGGACCAAACTTTCGAATGGTATAAATTTTATTCTGCAAGAATGCATTGATCAGGTGATCAGTAAAGTCATTTATAATATTACTGAAGATATCTAGCTAAAAATAAATCTTTGTTTGCAAAAATGTCTTCATTGTTTGTAAAAACGGCACAGACATTTCTTGACAAAATTACCCAAAACCCACTTAAGACTGAAGAAAAAAAGAATCGATTAAATAGAAACTTACTTTCTTCTTGGGGAGGCTCACGTCCAGTTTCATGGAGGCACACTTGTTCAGAGTGTTGAGTCGACTGGAAGAGAGGAGACACAGTCACTGGTGCATCCGTCACTCTCATCTCCACCACAAAGAAACCATACAGCCACAGAGAGGGAGAGAGAGAGAGACAATCCACTGTAGATCCTACACTCGTCTAACCTCTGTTTGCCTCTCTACGTGCAGGTATAGATTTCAAGAAACTCTCACTATCTCTGTCCCGATTGGCTGACGGAAAGAGTGACGGGCCTGCTTGGCAGCTGTAGGTTCTAATCTCTTTCAAGACATGGCCATGAATGAATGAGACTCTGATGGGACTACAGAAGGAAAAACAGAAGGATAAAGAGCGAGAGAGTGGGCAATCCACCTTCTCGTCCACCTCCTCTTTGATCTAACCCTACAGCGCCCTTTAACGTTCTCATCTGACTGGTCTTCACCCCTGAAGAGGTTTTCTCCACCCCTTTTTACACACACACAGACACAATCTTCTTTACTCTACAAAACACTGCAGACCCCTCACTTTATATCCATTCCAGACACAAACAAGCTATTATTTTTTCCTATAAAGCCAGACTTGTTGTTTTTGACACGCTAAAATGTTCCATCATGACATCAGCGCTGTTAATCAGCTGTCTGCTGAAACAATCTGCCCCACTTTTCAATCAAAATTCCCTAATTAAACATCCAGGCCCAGATGGCCACATAAATATGCGTAAATATCGTGTCTGTGGCGTGATAATGAAACGCCATTATCATGCCAGCAGACACCGTCCTTAAGAGCAGTGTGTGTATTCTCTGACAGTAAAGCTGTCAGATCTCACTAACGCTGTCATTAGTGGCATTAGACAAAGAGACAACCTGCTAGAAACCCTCAACGACTCAAACCCCGGGCCTTGTTTCACACAAACACACACAACCATCTGTTAGTAGCCTATACCGCCAAACCCAATCCACCCCCTCATGCTCCCTCAGGCCTTTGAGAGGGACATCAGAGCGGACTCCATGGGGGCTGCATTAGGGATCAAAGCGACGGGGAAGGGGACAGACTTTATGGAGGACATGGGTCAGACAGCTACATAGGTGGGGTCGCCATTGGGCCAGCACCACCGAGCTTTCTCGTACTTGTACATGCAGGAACGATAGAGTTTCGTCTGGTTTGGTACTGGTCTGTACCAAAACAAAAAAACTGCTGAAACATGTTTGCTCATAAAAAGGACTTTTGGGTAAAAGGTGTTGTGCGTTTTTAAAGACTATGAATAAAAAAATAAAAAAATAAAATAAAATAAAAACAATAAAAAAGGACTTTTGGGGGAAAGGTGTAGTTTGTTTTTTTAAAGACTTTATGAATAAAATAAAATATTAAAAAAAATTAAATATGTTTGCTTTTGGGGAAAAGGTGTAGACAGTTTTTTTTACGCATTTTATGAATATAGACAACATGGACAACAAATATGGACAACATTCACATTACACTATCCAACAACAAAATAATAGTAGTACGATCAAAGATACAAAACAAATGCATTCAAATCCCAGAAATAAAATAAAATAAATGAACATATACAAATAGCTAATAGCCTCTCTCTAATCTGTTCTTGTTCTTATGCGAGTTTAAATAAAAAACTCACATAAGAGATATTTAGTGATTTGTTATAAAAAGAAACCTTTGCCCTTATGAAAAATGATTTCTCAACAAAATCTCTGCATTAACAATTCCATTTTTCTCTTCAAAACGAAAACAAATTGAATTAAACATGTGCCACTGTGAAAAAAAGAATTATTTAAGTGGCCAAGAAAGCTATTAAATCATTGTGCACAATAAGAGCAGCAACATTAAATAAGTAGAGCCATTTTGATGTCATGTTGTCCTTAAAGCTGTTGTATTATTCAACACTAAGCAATATAAATGGATAGAACAACATAGCCATCAGAGTACGAGTGATTGACAGTAAGGCCTTTGATTTTCACAGCTGTCAGTTTAAGTGAAGACGGTGTATCAGGTTCCATCCTGTAGACTGCAAGACTCTCAATCTCAAGAATCTCAAGATATTGAGATAATCTAGACATTTAGAAACTTACCGGCAAAGAGGCTCCACAAGGTCTTTGTCGAGAAAGTCATGGTCCCTCTTGACTGCGGATATTTCAATGGGAAACTGGGAATCTGTAGGCAGAGACAAGAAGATCACTTTTCTGTCCTGTTCAAGAGGTTTAATGTAACCAAGTGATCACAAAAGTTCACATATGGATCATGTTATTTAATGTTATCTTAAAGACCTATAAAGCAAATCACAGTCATGAATTAAAAAAGAAAGGGAGAAATAAACAGATAGAGAGATAAGTGGATAAAATGTTTCTAGTTTGTCCAGCCAGACATCAGCAGAGGTTCTGCAGAGGATCACAGATCCACAGCAGCTGTGGTGGAATTCTTATAAAGAAAGTGTAATCTCTGGCAGACGCTCCTTCGCTGATTGCATTATACACAGCAGACCATCTCTGAAACTGAAGCAGGGGTTATCGCACAACTCACTCTAAATGACTCGAACAAATGAGAATAATTAGCAAAAAGGAGGGAAGACCGATCAAGATGAACACTAAGGTATTTTCCCAGTGGAATCTGGGAGTTCATTTCTGTCACGATGGCATAATGACCTCACAAGGCCAAAGAGAGCTTCTTCCATTTTCTCATGAGAGCCAAGCTCTGAATTTACACGGCATTAAATTTAGAATTGTTGATCGCTCATTGACGTAAAGCATCATAAGGAGGAGTCAGGGGAACAGAGAGAGAGAGACAGAGAGAGGCAGAGAGAACAGTATCCTCTCGACCCCTTTGTTGGCCTATGCGGAAGACTGAGGCAAAGGCCTGTATTTTCCCGGCAGTGATAATGAAGACTTTTCCCATGACCTCTTCCTCCCTTTGGATAGAAACTCAAGTCTGCAAATAGCTTTCCGTGGCCCTAAAATGACCAGAAAAGATAAAGAGGGAAGAAAAAAAATGTGCTGACAAATGGAGCACACAGCTGTATAAATGCAGTGTTTATTCCATATGTCTGAAGTGGAAAATCAAGAATAATTCAGCTTATGATCACTGCTTGGCTTCTGTGCGCCCAGCTGAGGTGGGATGGGATAGGTGTGATCTCAAACTCAAAGCAACAGTCAGCTCTCTCTCTCACCCTAATGCATTCCTGATTTTTTACCGTCACTTAACCTCACAGCTGCAACCACACTGCAGACGTTTGTTGAGGCCACCGAATCAACGAACAAATCTTTGACATCTGTGTGTATGTTTATAGATATTAATCCCATTTCTTACCCTCGTAAAGTTGGGCATACTGTGGGAATCCTGCCGCCCTCAGCCAGTCACATGCTTCCTTTGCCTCGATTTCTGAAAAGAAACAATGATACAATTCTTCAGCATATATATATATATATATATAAGGATTTTTTTGGGTGAAAAATCATTTTGGCTGTGCAGCAGCTCTAAAAGAAAATAGTGTCATTGTTCAGCTGAAGTCAGTTCAGTGTTGATTCAGTTCCGTAGTAAAGATCATCAATTATTAAATCAGTTAATTTAATCGATAAAGCAGTTCTGCAGAAAACAGTGATGTCGTCGTCCAGCTCAGTTCAGTTCTCATCATATATAATGCCAGTCAAATCAATAATACTGTTGAATATTCAGTCCTGACAATCAAGCTGCTCAAGCTCACCATTGTCTTCTGATATTTCTCAATATTTCCTAATTAAATAATATTATTTATAAGCTGTGAACTAGTAAATTTCAATTGTCTCATTACTCTATATTTTACAAATATTAGAGATGCGAACGCTATATACGCAAAATTATGTATGGAAACGGCTCAAGGGCAGAATTATTTAGAGGTACAACAAAACGTACAATGCATTTTCTAATAGGATGACATCATTAGGCACACAATTTTATTGCTAAAAGGCCAATTGAATGAAAACAGACTGCAGACAGCAAATTTCACCATTTTATTCTGCACATATTCACTAACAAAACAGCGGGAAAAAAGGGCTTTTGAGAATGATCCTCAAGAGATGAAATAAGAGAGTAAAAACAAAGCATCTCTCAAAATAAGCCACCATAAAAGTGGACGGGTCAGGAAATGACCTCACCACAATCCGACAATTATATCCTTTTCTTACAAGATTCTCTGCATACTTGTGCTAAATTACACATGCTGAACAGAAACCACTCAGTCTGAAGAAATCTCCCCCAGAACACAACACTACACACAAAACCCTTGATACACACGCCTTCCATCCATGTGAACATAAAGTTTACCAGTGGTTCACACACTTACTGGTTGTTCTCATCACTTTGCAATGCAGAGAAAACATGTGTGTCCCTCAGATCGGAGCATCCCTTTTCCTCCAAGGTCTCTAAAAGTCCAGTTGTGTCCCCAGCTGCCTCAGATAGCTGCCTGCTCCTCTCTCTTGAACTTTTTCTTTTGGCGTCTTTCACTCGCTCTTGAACATCCTCCCTCTGGCTGATGTGCTCATCCTCTCAGTCTTTAGGCCAGCCTTCATTTTACTCTTCCTCAGCCTTTCTCTTTGTACCTTTTGAGGCCTAGCAACCACCCTGCATACTCTACAACTGCACAGCACCCAGAACACATTAGCAATCATATAGCAACAAACTGGTGACCACCGATAACATTCTAGCATCACGGAGGCCACGAGCAAACGCTCACATTTTGTTTAAAAATCCTTTGTAGAAATTATATGAAGAGAGAGGAGGGAATGGGGACTAGATGCTGCACCACGGGCCCAACTTCTATGAAATATTTTTAGTGGCCAATAAAGGGCTCTGGAAAGCTATTCATTCTCTCTCTATGTGTTCCTCCATTCATCAGGATGTGTAAAAAACACCAGGCATTTGAGATGATGAAAGATGTTCTCTGTGTGCTTTATTGAGTAGAGCGGCGGAGAATGCCAACATTAACTGACAGAAGCTGTTCCGCTAACTAGCATTTCACACATGTTTTAGTCAGAAAGAACAAAAACTAGGCACAAAATCTGTTTTATGATAATAATAATAATAATAATATGTTACATTTATATAGCGCTTTTCTGGGTACTCAAAGCGCTTTACATATGGAGGGGGGAATCTCCTCAACCACCACCGATTTTTTGCTTTGAAACATGTGGATGTGTCACCAAATGCACTTGTACAAGAACAATATGTTGACATAAATCCCTGTCTGACATTTTTTATTCTGTATATTTTTAATCTGACATTGTCATTCCACAGTTTAGCCCATTCCTGGCAGCAGGACAGGAATTCCTCACACTTTGGTCTACAGCAGAATCCCCAGTGATTAGCTCTCCCCTGAGGGGTATGAATTACTGATATACAATAATACCACTAACAAACACAAGTCCAAGTCAGAGAGACACAAATTCTCTTCACAGGACACTCATGTGTCATAAATGTCATTTCCTCTGTTCCTCTGAAAGCATGCAGTAAAGGGATATTATGTTTTTTTTGCTGATGATACTAACATTCACAATGCAGAGTTCATTCTTAAAGGGGTAGTTCACCCAAACATGAAAACTCTGTCATTAATTACTCACCCTCATGTCGTTGCAAACCGGTAAGACTTTCATTCATCTTCAGAACACAAATATGAACCTGCACCAATTTTCAACTGGACCAAGGGTCAATTTTTTGAATTTACACATCATTATACAAATTTTAGCCTACATCATTTGAAAGCTGAATAAATAAGCGTTTGCTTTTATGTATGGTTTGTTGGGATAGGACAATAGTTGGCCGAGATACAACTATTTGAAAATCTGGAATCTGAGGGTGCAAAAAAAATCGAAATATTGGTAAAATCACCTTTAAAGTTGTCCAAATGAAGTCCTTAGCAATGCATATCCAGTCACAAAAATAAATTTGATACATTTATGGTAGGAAATTTACAAAATATCTTCACAGAACATGATTTTCGGCATAAAAGAAAATTGATTATATTGTTGGCTAAAAATGCTGTATGTATGTATTGTTGCTAAAAATATACCCGTGCGACTTATGACTGGTTTTGTGATTCTGGGTCACAAATGAAGATCTCTTTGATGAAATCTAAGAGCTTTCTGTCCCGCCGTTGACAGCTACACAACTACCACTTTGACGCTTCAAAAAGTTCATGAAGAGATCATGAAACTAATCCATATGAATAAGGTGGTTCAGTCCAATTTTTTGAAGAGACACAACCGCTTTATATGATGAGCAGATTTAATTTAGGCTTTTATTCACATATAAACATTCATCAACTCACACATCAGTTGTGGGAAATGGAAGCTCAAGCTTGTTTGTTCGACGTGCGAGAACCAATGAGGTTCATTCTCGTGTGTTACGCAGCACGTTTGAGCTTTCGCAAGAGCTTTTCTCTCGCGCATCAAGCAGTTTCGGTTGAGCTTCTGTTTATGTTTGCTTATCAATGTTTATTTGTGAATAAAAGACTAAATTAAATCTGTTCATCATATAAAGTGATCGAGTCCCTTCAGAAAATTTGGACTAAACAGAGTCTTACGGGTTTGGAACGACATGAGGGTGAGTAATTAATGACAGAATTCATTTTTGGGTAAACAATCCCTTTAATACTGCTCATTCAGAAATCGTTATGGTTATTACGTCACAACCTCACATAAAGTAACACATTAGCTACTATTCAGCAACTATTTAACAACATATCACAATGTATGTATATGTATATGTAGAATATCTACTTTCCTATTTAAAGCATCTCTAATGAATACTAATTCCTTGTTTTTTCATGTTCATTCAATACTAGTTCAGCTCTCAGAATCACACTCACACATGGAAGCAATTAGAGAAAGACACGATGGGGCCCTTTTACAGAGTGCAAACACTGCCATCAAGAAACAACGCTCAGCGGGGGCAGCCAACCATGCTGTCATAGGCAGGAAAAGCCCCCCGTGTCACCACTATAAGTGTTTGTTCTGTTTTAATGGCTTGTTTGTTTGTTCACATCGACAGAGTTAAATAAAGCGTTGGGCTTTTGGATCGCACAAGGAGTCGATTATCAACAGACAAGATCATGCAAGTGCTTTGTAAAGACAGTAACGATGGCGTCGATTTTACCATAACAATCCAAACACGAGACCGATGATGAAACATTGGAAGAACCTCAATCGCAAGAACGACTTGAACAGGATGTTTCTCAGGCCAATCGGAGCAGAGGAGGCTCGCAGAAAGGAGGGATTTAGAGAGACTGAAGCATCGGACGAGTTGTTTGAGAATCATTGAAAAATGTGGTGATGTGGAATGTAAATTATTAGAAAATCATAGACTTTTTTTGACCTTTGATGCATGTTAACCAGTTGTAGGAGACCTCCAAAACAATATTAAGTAACAATAACAATATATACAATAAATAACAATAAATATTAAAGTAACAATATTATTTTAAAATAGCATAAATGAGGCACTTTAAACATCTACTACATCTAAGTGTGGTAAATATATTGCTGATGACCATACATTATATCACGCATGTCCCTGGTAATATGTAGAGCAATTAAACAATATACAAACGTTACAGAATTTTTTTTAAATTATATATCAAAATTGAATTTGTTTTTCAGCTGACATAAACAATCCTTCATATTTTTCAACCTCTCCCCTCCAAATGTATTGCCCACTTTTCCACAATCAAATCATTTCCTGATGGATAAATCATGACTGTTTCAAAATTTTGTCTAGCTGAAAAACCTGTTTTGCATGGAAATGCACAACCATTGAAACTTTTAGTTTCAAAAGAAATTATTAGCAAGGACACATTGCATTGATCAAAAGTGATAGTAAAGATTTTTACATTATTACAAAAGATTTGTATTTCAAGTAAATGCTATTTTGAACTTTTATTCATAAAAAAATCCTGCAACAATTCCACAAAACTACACAGTACTTTTTTAAACATTGATAATAATAAGAAATGTTTCTTGAGCATTGAATCAGCATATTAGAATGATTTCTGATGATGACAGTATTTTCATATTTAGGTGAATTATACCTTGTATATACAGTAAGCTGAGTCGTGGATAAAACTAACTCTATACCATGATACATATCGGTCACATCACCGATACATATCATCGCAATTTAATCGCAATATATCGATATAATGTTACACCTAAATAATAATATAATATAATAATATTATAATGTTCTCATAAAAAGTGCTCTTTTATAATGATTTACAATTGGTTAACCTAAACTTCCTGCTTGCCTTCAATATATAAAAAACAAAAAAACAAAACAAAAAAAAAACTGCATGGTTCTCAGATCAGTAGTAACAACAACAACAACAACGTGTAATGAATCCCTCAAATGAAGCCCAACCACTGGGCTTGTTTTGCAGAACTTTAAAAGAGACTCTGGGATCTTCTAAAGCTCAGAGGGGAATTTGGGTAGGCCTAAGTCCTTAGTGTGGGAATAAAGAACTGCTGTGAAGTCAAGAGTTTAATTAACACATACCATTAATATCTAATGTCCCCCGCCAAGAACCAAAGGACCAAACCAATTCAAAGGGTGCCCAAAACAATAAACCTCAACACAACCTAAAGTAAAGCAGCATACATGAGTCAGCCAAAGCCACACAACTCAATATAACAAACCACAGAGAGCTGCTGATAAAAAAAAAAAATGTCACAGAAACAAACACAAAGCAATCACCTCTGCATAGTGTTACGCTGCTATGGCATCTAATCCCAGCAGTCCCTCGTGACCCAGGCATTCCTGATCACCTCGACGTGACAACAGGCAGAACGCCATGAGAGAGAGAGCAGCAGGCACGGATGCCACACAGCCTGGATGCCACTGGGCGCAGGACACAATCAAAGGCATTCTTGTTTTGATTGAGCAGGCAAGATCTCTGATTATATAAGAACACAGGTCCTGTGTCCTTAAAAGTCACCTCGGCCCACAAATGACTCTCTCAGGTCTTTGCATTCTTTCTGTTTTTTTTTTTTCTTCCTCCACTTACACCTTTAGTTCTGGTTTTAGTCTTGCTTTCCCAGATTACAGGGAATGTTGGCTTACATTCTGGCAAGGTTCTCTCAAGGTTAAGAAGACGTTATTCAAGTAATTTGTTCAAAGCTATCTGGTCTTTAATAATGTTCTTAAAACGTTAGCACAAATATTTATATTTAGTCATTTAGCAGACGCTTACAAAGCGACTTACAAGTGAGGAATACAAACAAGCAATTCTTCATGAATTGGCAAATAGACACAGCATGAGCTCACAATACAATACAAGTTTCATACATTGCTCAGTACCATAAGCTAAAGTAGGAAGGGAAAAGGGAAGGATAGGGTTTTTTTTTTTGTTTTTTTTATATCACTTTCAGAATGATATTTTTCAGTTGATGAACCATAAAAATATCGTCCAAGCCACTCGACTTGAAATAGCGTAAGCATTTAAAGAGCCAGAAGACATAGAACACGCTAATAATAAGCAGAACATTACTGTGTGTTGGTGTGGACACTAATATAGTTATTGTTATAATTTTTATACTTTATGTGAATGAGCTTTTTCTTAGTTAGTAAAAAGGAATTAGTTCTTAATTAAGTAAACATTTTTCCAAGTAATGATTCAAGTGAATTAAAGAAATAACATGATGGTAAATTGTGTTGCAAGCAGGATTCAAACCCTTTGCTCCAACCAATGCAATCTATTTTAACACAGATTTTCTATATTAAGACCATGCAGACTATGTGTGTGTAATCTCAATCTTTTTGTGTTAAGCTATCATGAATGAGAGTTGTACAGCACATTCAAAGCTGTGTCTGAATCATAAATGTTTGACAGTAATCCCATTAGGCCATGTATTACCAGAAAAGTCCCACTGCCTCCTCTTAAGCGATCTGAGACGCCCATACAGTACCTCTACAGCACAGACATCAGTCCACTCTGCCTATGGAAAAACACTAAGCCTAACAAAAACTTCATGGATTCATAGAAAAAATGCGCAATCATAATCCACACACTAAACGCAGATAAAGTGTAACTGGTGAATAGGCTAGACAGAGGTTAAAAAAACAGCTCTAATGCCATTTAATTTACAGTCAGCATGAATTACAACACATTTTACTTCCATGATGTGAGGTATGCCTGAATTAAACATTCAGGATATTGAAAATGCAAAAGTAAACCTCTGTTCTGAAACTATCAATTGTGTCACTGAGCAGTGTAGTGTGTGTAGCAGTGTGTGTGTGTTAAACTGTGTGAACTTGACTTTCAGACCACCAAGGAAGTAAAACTATGATCCTTTTTGAGCTTTGTAATGCAAACTCTCCCACAAACATGCAGTCTCTTTTTACTCCTCATCTTAGCTATTTCTACCACAACACACACACACACACACACACACACACACACCTCCCATGGGGTTTCCCAGACAGTTCCTGTATTGCTCATCAGAGCATGCACAGTTATTACACACACACACACACACACAAATACTTATGGACCAATGCCATTTTCCCACACATGCTAAAGTGATTTGACATCCATCCACTGGGATCATAAGGAAGTTTCTTGTTTAACTAAACATGACTCTGAAATTCCATTAGTATGGACCATGTCCTCCATATTCAAACTCAGCCATAAGACACAAAGGAAGTCCTTAAATATCAGTTATTTCTCCTTGGCAGCCTTAAGTTCAGATGGTGAGCAAAAGGATACTTTTGTTTACGCATCAGATTTGCTTGCTCCTGGGAAAATAACCCAAGTGTTTTTAGAATAAGCATCAGAGATGCTTAAATAAAACATAACTGACATAAAAGAACATCATTTGAGCAATAACATTTCCTCTGTGTACTTCCTTAAAAAAAAAAATACAATTAAAAATTAAAGAAAAAAAGTGAATCTTTTTGACAGAATTGAAAAAACATGCTGCACATCATGAAGTTAAAAAAACCAGCCATTTGGGCTTCAGAGTAAATTGAAGATGCAATTGGTTTCTGATACCTCTAGGCATCGGCAGGCAGCTGTGGTCACGGGTAAGATCCAAAAACCATAGCGGATTTTCCCGTCGAACATTCAGTGTGATTTATTCTGTCAGTCTTCTAGAAGATCCCGTCCCAGAGCCGCTCCTCTCCACCGCAGACTTCAGCTGTATGTTTCTCTTTCTCTACACTTTACCTCCTGACTGTAAAGTCTATGTGCCAGTCCCTCTTCTGCCCTCCCCTCCACTCCTCCAAACAGCTGGAGTACGTACAGTCTTCAGCCCCCGGCCCTCCTCCTTACCCATGAACATGTGAGAAAAAATGAACATGTGCTTTTACCTTCAGGGCACATAGATCATACACACACACACCCGCAGCTGGAGATGCAACCTGTCCAACTGCCTGTTCCCAGACAGTGACACGGTCTGTTCAAGTGCTGGGAGAAATTCCCACGACATTTATTTTTACTTATTTTACCAGAAAAGCACTTTGTCCAATTTCTGTTGTTTTTAAATGTTCTATAGAAATAATTACTCTAGAAATTATAGTAATACAAAAAAATCTGAACCACTCGATAATATCATAGCCCAACATGTTTCGATCCATCTTACACATTACAGAAGTTACTTTAAAGACCGCATAACACAATGCTTACAATGAAAGCAGGGGATTTCAATATTTCTAAAACATGCCATACAAATAAATTGGAACTATTGATACATTTTATTAATTTATTTTGACTTTAGTACTGTCCAAATGACAATATAAATTCATGGTAATTATTTAAAGTTAGCATGTATACATTTCTGAATGTATATTACAATATTACTTATTGTAAACCGTTAATCAAAACGTTACATTTTTAACTTTTTTTTTTTACATAATTGTAATGTTTGCGTAATCAAAACGAGAATAATAACAAATAACTGGCATTTTCTTTTTCGTTAATCTGTTTGCCACAATACGGAAGAAAAGTCACTGTCGCTACCTCAGTTTCAGGATGACTAATTTACAAAAGAGCTTATCTTTACAGCACTACACTTTCTATGGGGCTGTTTACACTTGGTCACTTCATGCGTTTTCTCTGATTGGATAGCTATCCGTTCTAGCTATGCCCTCTGAAATGCTTTCGAGACGGATTAGAATAACTTGAGGGTGAGTAAATGACAAAATTTTTATTTTTGTGTGAACTATGCCTTTAAAGATCCATTTAATAGTCTGTTATTTACTTTTACTCTCTTTCTTGCGCAGTGGAGCAGTGAAACGATAGGAGGAGGAATAACACTGGAGAAGAATGGTTCACAAAAGAATAACAACAGAGGAGAAAGAGAGACTGTTGTATGTGTGAGAGAGAGAGATACCAGAGGGTCAAGTGTGGGCTAAGTGGCTCTGGGCACACTCCCTAGAGTCCTCACACATTCCCTTCTGGGAACAACATGAGGCTGCACGTGTGTGTGTGTGTCTGTGTGTGTGTGTGTGTGTGTGTGTGTTGGGAAGACAGACAGAAGTGGCAGACAGGAATGCAGGAATCATATGGCATGAGGGAAACCAGGGTCAGAAGTGAAAGAGTAACAATTTAGTTGGCTACTCTTATTGATTTTTGTGGTTTTTAGCATGTTGTTATGTGGTTGCTGTAGTGTTCTGTATGGTCACAGGGCAGTTGCAAGGAAGTTTTGAGTGTTGCTATCTGACCCAAGTCTGTCAGGTCTGTGATATTCTGCTCTCTAGAAATAGGTCCCTCCTTTGATGTAACTATTTTATCATTCGCCAGGGAAAATCCTCTTTCTGAAAGCTCAAGGTGCATGATTTCAGGTATCAGTCATGTTCGCAGCACTAACTAATTATAATAATTAGGGCTGGGGCTAGTTCAAATAGTCTGAGCAATACTAATACTGATTCTTGTCTTAATAAACAACTAATAAGTAATATTCTGTGTGATTGATATGTATACACCTTTTACCCAACAGAGGGCAACCAAGAGCAAGGTAAAAACTTCAAGATGTCAGCCCACTGAAACCTCATCTCAAACAAAAACAAAACAAAACTGGATGGCATTGTAACACCCT
This sequence comes from Zacco platypus, assembly GCA_038088235.1. Lineage (NCBI taxonomy): Eukaryota > Metazoa > Chordata > Actinopteri > Cypriniformes > Xenocyprididae > Zacco > Zacco platypus. Next base: position 12,665,024 of record CM076086.1, on the reverse strand, counting down.
TTCTTATTAAAGCAAATACCAATTACGATACACACAAACAGTACAATCTTAGTTCTTTATTATGCTGTTCACACAATTCAATTACTCAATTTACTGAACCAACAGAAGTGTTTTGTCTCAATTTTCCATCTTTCTAGAGCATGCAAACCACGCACTTCTTCGAAATCCCTCACATACTTCTTTTTAATTTTCTCCCACGCACTTTTCTGTAACAAACTCTGGCTCAAACCACTTGTCACAGATTTCATTATGACTTTGCTTGATGATGTTAACCTTGAGTGTGCTTTTATGTAATGTTATGCATTAAAAAAAATGATGCATGTTTGAAAATCTCTTTTGACTTCATACTGTATGACATCATTACTGGCAAATGGATTTTTAATGCTGATGACGTCATAACGGTCTGGGTCCATTCTCGTTGTCACCCATTCCTCTGGCTTTCTGCTCCTTTTTTGGATTTTACTACAAAATCCTGCCTTGCTGCTAGTGCTGGGAGTTATGACCAAGAATCTGTATCATGGTTTTCATGGATATATATATTCGTTTAGTATTTAAGATTCTGGTGGTTTCACTGTACACCACAGTATTCTTTTCTTTTCATGACTGGAGCTTTATATAAGTTTATAGTGGCTTATTTTATTGTCAGGAGTACATAGAGTTTAAAAACATTGTAATGCCAACTACAAATTTACTTTGAAAAAAAATGGTGGAAATCAAATTTATTTATAAAACGAACAATTTAGTTAATCTTTTAAAATGTAATCAAATGAAAATGTAATAATTCTTTTATTTTTTGTGAAATGTACTGTTTAAATTAAAATATGTATAAAAACCTGAAAACTACATAAACTAATATATAGTGATGCTGAAAGCACTGAAGATGAACCTGCGCACTCATTCACAGATATCCATTCACCCAAAAATTATCAAATGACATTCCGTGTTCCATTTGTGACTGAATGGAACTGTGATTCTGCATTGTGGAAATCATAGGGCTCTACAAGGTATTTGCCCTATTAAAGAGAATTAGTTGTGTGGAATATTTATTGTTGTCATTCAAAGTTCAAACCATTATTAAGATAGGTGTGCAGTTAATACAATACATTCTTTGTGATCACTGAATAGATGCAGCAATTCTTTCAACCACGCAGTGGTATACATACTGTACACAAAACTGAAGTCAGCACTACTAACTTCAAAAAATTCCATGCAAACATATTTCAATCTACCACCCTTTTAACCACCGTGTAAAAAAACAGTTCCCGCTTTTTTAATGTCATTGTTTTGATAAATGCTTAGCTAGCAGGAGATGATTGTTTTTGGATTAAGGGGCTGAACTGAATCACTGGCCCACTGAAGCCCAGCCCAACCTCTCTGACTGCTGTTGAGCAATCGCACACATGCCACAGCAGCTCATGATATGACAAATGTACATATTCACTATCCAGGAATCCACTCTGCATACTGAGGCACAAGGGTTAGATAAGGCCATTTGTGACTCATTTCAAATATCTATATATTATACTTAATATAGCTTTAATTATACAAATAATTTGCTACTGTATACTGTACTGAATGAGGCAAAAAAAATGCACTAAGGAATAATAAATAGATCTAGAATTATGGATTTCATTTTTCATTATGTATTTGGCAGGTTTCCTTATAAAGACATGACCTACGTGCAGTTAAGACTCTCTAAGGTATGCTGTGCGTGGGTGAGGACTGCTTTTAGATGAAACATACTTTTCTTTCCAATACAAAAATGATATGAAAGTAGTTGGCAGGCTTGTACAATACTGTCACAGCTACAAACCATAAATTAAAGGAATAGCTCACTGAAAAAATGACAATTCTGTCATCAGTTACTCGCATTGTTTTTCCAAACCTGTATGATTTTCTTCTGATGTAATGAGGTCACAAGTGTATGTTTGGAGTGTAAATTACAACAGCTTTGAACGCAAATCAACCAATCAGAATCAAGGACTGGAACCAACAGTTTTATGATAAAAAAAATAATTTTTTCGGCTGGTAATGAATAATTAAAAAATAATGGTTTGAATCAGTCTGAAACACTGCCTTGTATAATTGTAAGTAGAGAGAGCAAAGGTAATATTCTAACTAAAATATTCCCAAATCAAATCAAATCAAATTGAGAGCTTGCGAATCAGAATTGACCCTTTAGTTACTGTTGCTTTGTCCGACAAGCCATACGCTCTCACGCCACACATCATGTTCTCACAAAATGAAAAATGCATCCTGGAGCAAAGAGGACACTGACAACGTGTCGACAGACATATGAAACAGTTTCATATTTAAAATATTGTAATTTTTTAAAGAAGTTTAAATAATAAATAGCGTATAGTGTCTCTTTAATGTGTCGTGACAGATCGCTGTAGCTCCTTCAGTCGGCTCGTGAACCGATTATCTCTTCATACTAGTTCATTTATAGCATCAAATAAAGATGAATAAACATCAGAAGGAATGTTGTTTCAAGCGCGGAAAGACGTGAGTACTCACAATTTTTCAAATTCAAGCTCACCAACGTTAATCCACTAACTCCCCTGACTGCTTTGTCTGACAAAATGGCAGATTCGGGGTTATGATTGGTCAATCGGACTGCCGGCAAAGGGTCAATTGAAAGTGATTGAGAACAGGAATCAAATCAAGAGCTTGGGATTCAGAATAAGAACAAATGAAACTGAGAGCTTGTGAATCTGATTCAAATCAAATCGAGAGTTTGTGAATCAAAATCAATATATTTTGAACTCTTCCTGACAAAAGACCCCTCCAAAGACAAGTGCAAGAGACATAATCAAGTGGACTCAAAAGATGCTCATAATTCAGTCTCAATTTTGCATTGCCTTCAATCCACATTTAGCTCAAACCATTCGCAGTGGCAGACCCCCTTCATCAAAGTGCTGCACATGACAGGCCCCGAGCCCAGTTTTTGATGGAATGGGGTATTCTTGGACCCAACTCATGGTACAGCTGTTAACACTTAACCTGACCTTTTTTCGCCTGACTGCAGACTAAGATTTGAGACAGAGGCAGTGAGGAATCTCTTAATAACTGAATTTCATGCATTTTACTGTACTTATCTCACGATCTAAAAAATGAAATATATGTCAAATAAATAATATGTCCAAAAATCTGTGTGGGATGTAAATCATTTCAAATCAATAACCTTGTCTAAGCTGCTCCGCAGATGGCGATGAATATATCCTGCAGCATGATATGCATTCACATGCCACAGTCATGACTGGACAAGCCTGTGTTTCACAAGAGCTCTCCAGTCATCCAGACCTCCGAATGACCAGCGCGCAGTCCAAAGATTCCTGCTGCCGTGTGCGAAAGAGAAAGTGTGTGTGTACGTGAGCAGATTCCAACCTAAACTAAAGCTGCCACACACTGCATTTCTATTGACCTCTAAAGCATTTCACTGTCAAATCAAAGCTAAACATAAGTAGTACTATTATAAACATATTTAACAAATCATATTTGTACGTTTATACATGCTTCTCAGTAATACTGTTAATGAGCAGACAAACCAAAACAAACTGCCTTGTTAGACCTCCAGGAACGAAAAACAGTGCCGTTAACCTTTTGAAAACACTTGTCATGTGTTGTGCTTCATACGCATTAAGTATAAAAGGGTTATTCATTAATAATACTGTGGATATTTGGAAAATACTTTGGATTTGGACAGACTGTTCTCTAGTGCCAGAAACACAAAGACATTTTAAATCTAGAAAACAGAAGAAAACTTTGTCTTATTTCTGTATTGCCATTGAAAACAGAAGATCAGCTTGGCACGAGAGCCAAGTGCTCCATATTGACGTAAACAAAAACAAAAAATAAAGCATTAAAAGAGAACGGTGACATAATGCCTATGGAACATGTTTAACTTCAAAGTCTTGTAAGTCACGTTTCATCTCGTAGGAACGAAAAACCACATATGAAATTGTTTTAATATCTAAATTGCTTCTCTTAGACAGCAATGACAATAAATGGAGAGGAAATGGACACGTTTGCTGATACAGATGTTTTAACTGATAAAAAAAAAACCCTAATAATCTCCCATGTGAGTTTCATAAATCTCAAACTGTGCTCAGATTTGCTAATATACCAAAGACTGCTATCAAAAGTCACAGATATGAACTCCCATTTGTCATCATATTTTCCAAATCTAAATGATATTCTATGCTCTCCAATTAGGTTTATGGCTTTATATTCTTACTGTACATCGAAAAAGTGCTATTAATTTAATTTCTCCCAATGAATTTTAGGGGAAACAAAGTTACAATACATTTCTGATACAAATAAAAATAATAATTGAAATGCAAACAAAGATGAAACTGTTACTGTACCTAAATCACTTCTCATACCTTGGGATATTTTCTTCAGCAGCTGTTGCCTAGCGATGATACGGGCCAGGCGTAGCCCAGAACGCCTGTGGTGACTGTCCAGCCTGAGGTATATATCTTGAGTCTCTAGAGTCATGCTTCCCAGACACTCACTGTCCATGCACTCGTCTAAGAGGTCAGTCAACATTGCGTCCATCTCTCCACTGTCCACAGGTACAGAGTCAGCCAAAACCACTTCCCTCGATCTTATTTAGTCACTCCCTTAACTTTCACACACAAACAGTCGAATGTACCGCTGAAATACACTACAAAGTGTGATCCTTTTGTCATATACTCGCTGAGCACTGACAAATATTAAAAAGACTCAAACACACCTAGGCATGAAATCAGTTCTGATCTGAGTGCACACTTTCATCTGCACCACCCACTTAATGGTCGTGTGACCACAAGAAGAGCCAATGGGGTTGGAAGGGTAGAAAGCACTGCGCAGCCAACTGAACTTCAGCCAAAACCTGCTTCAGAGTGATTTTAGAGTGTGTTTCTCAAGTGCGTGTGTGCGTGTGTGTGTGTATGTTTCAGCCAAAGAAAAGAGAAATGAATGGTGCACCTGGGGAATAACACCATCCAACATACTTTGTGCAAGAAAAGAAATCTCAGTAGAAACAAAGAGTAAAAGTGAGATGCAGTGGGAATGAAGGAGCTGTCAGAAAGTATCGCAATATCCTCAGAGATCTCAATACTCCTTTCTGTAGAATACCTGATATGCTAAATATCAAACTACACAATATTATGGTATGGTATGTAATTGAAGCAATGACAGCTGCATTTAAATGAAAAGTTAAAGTCAAGACACTCAAGATATTTGGCCACCAGGACCATTCACATTTGGTTGGTCTTGGGAGATCGCTAAAGGGTGAATCAATCCAGAAATATCAATACTATAGATACTGATGATGTATCAAGGGGACTGTTTAAATGGGCTGGTAGTAGAATTGTTGTTAAAGGGTTAGTTCACCCAAAAATGAAATTATGTCATTAATTACTCACCCTCATGTCAGTCTACACCTGTAAGACTTTTGTTCATCATTAGAACACAAATTAAGATATTTTTGATGAAATCTGATAGCTCAGTGAGGACTTGCCAGCAATGTCACCGAACATCTCAAGATCCAGAAAGGTAAGTTTATGTGAGTACAGTGGTTCTATCTTAATGTTATAAAGCAACGAAAAAAACAAAATAACAACTTTTCAACAATATCAAGTGATGGCCGATTTCGAAACACTGCTTTGAAACTTTACAAATCTTTTGTTTTTCGAATCAGTTGTCACGTGATTTCATGAGTTTGGTAGTTTGATATGCGATTCGAATCACTGATTAGAAACAAAAGATCTGTAAAGCTTCGAAGCAGTGTTTTGAAATCGGCCATCACAAGATATTGTTGTAAAGTCGTTATTGTGTTTTTTGGCACACAAAAAGTATTCTCGACTCTCTGCAATAGTGTTAAGCAATAGATTGAAGCGCTCATCTGTGCATGAGCACCAAGAGAACACTGTTGATAACAGTGGCAACGAGCACTCAGCATCATTTGTAGGCTATTAGGTACACCTCGAGATGTTTCAAAAAATGGTGGGGACAATATCGACGATGGCAAAAAGTGGTGGGGACATGTCCCACCCGCAAATTAAATTATGAATGCTTGAAACATGCATGGACGAGCCTGGAAAGATGTAGTTTCAGTCTCAGATGTCTGATGCATATGCCATACAAAATGGGAAACACTTTGCCAGTTTCGAAGTTGTCCTCTGATTGGTTGAACTCTCCAGGATTTCTGGTGTGTCACGGTATGAAACTGTCCGTAAGGGAACAAAGCAGTAGTGTCACCAAACCCCCTTATGGAAGAAGAACGCCATTATGTTTACAACTGTGACGATGAACGCTTACCAGGATCAACTAAACGCTGGATTTTCAAAAGTATGTGAAGTTCACAGCATCACTGTTGCAGTAAACTTGCACCACATTCTTGAATATATTGAACGTCGGTCTGTTATTATGATTATATTTTCACACCCCTAAACATGATGCTGAACTAAACAAACTGATTTGTTTTAGGGCTGCCCTTGGCCAATGAAAGCTGCAATGGAGTCCAGACCTTCTCTTGTCAGTCTGAAGGTCTGGGCCCGGTTGCATGAAAGCCCTTAAGTTAAGAAACCCCTTAGTTATATGGTTAAGGGTACCCTCAGTGAAACATGGGTTGCAAGAAAAAAACCTTAAAGCTGTCACTAAATATTTCACTTAAGTGTTCACTTAAGTTCTGCTATGCATTGCAACAAAGTCCTTAGTAATCATTTAGCCCTAAAAAATTAAGGGATCAAAACAGGTCATCTGCTGAACTCAAACACAATGGATGATATCATGTTAACTGATGATGAGGAAGTACTGATGTGTATTTTTAGCGATCAAAATAAGCCTGTTGTTGAAACTATGACGTGAAAAAGCTGGTATTGTAAAAAATAAAATTGACTGAACACAGCGTTATCATATTTTTTGTCAATTCCACTATGCACTTAAATTAATTATTTCATGCCAGGCTTTTGTCTTGTGTGCAAGAGTGACTGATTATAGCGGCAGGCTTGGGTCCCACCCCGCTTTTTTTTTTTTTTTTTAAATAGCTTTTCTATCCTTGGTCCAGTTTGGTTTAGCATCATTCAGTAAATAATCACCAAACAGGCAAAGTGTTGTTGATGCGTGAGTACAATACAATAACAATGAGCTGGTTTAATATAATGTAATTTAATGGAAAACTATGATTTTGAGTATCCTCCAGTGTCGTAGCTGGACTCATAGAAACAATGTGCTTGAATTTTAGTATGCTCTGTGTCGTCTGTCAGGCTGTCTTTAATAATCTCCATAACCCAAATATTGTGTAAGAGTTGTTTAGTAAATGCTAAACTTGTTTAAGGCTACATGAAACTGGGAAAGATGCTGTTGAAGCATTCAGGCATCCTTGAGAGAGAACCTGACCATGACTGCCATCTGGTGGTCATGAAATGTAATTCGTTTTGAAAAAACCATTCATAATTGATTCAGTTCAGCCGAGGACTTGCTGCAGGCTGCATAACCGCTACAGAATTCAGTCCAGCCAAGACCACCACATAAGGGCTGTGCCAAAATTACCTAAACATGAACTTGATCCATGAAAACAAACCTGTGTCATTACGGGCATTCACTTATGAGCTAAATTCAGTAGGGGTCAACCAGAGGCGAGTTGTTCATGGTCTAAATCGGGGAGACACTGCTTACAGTAATCCCACGTGTTTTATCAGTAACAAGAGTCCACAGGCTCAATATCCATAATCTACTCAAAACAGGCACAAAGCTACAAAACACTGTGGTTTTAATATATGTTTTTTATATATCTTTACATGCGATGTTTACCCAGGAGATAAAAGGTCTTAGTGCTGGAGCAGAAATGAATCCTCAGGTTAAAAAGAGAAGAATGAGGTTAGTAGGTTGAAGGGAGAGAGAGAGAGAGAGAGAGAGAGAGAGAGAGAGACAGAGACAGAGAGAGAGAGAGAGAGAGAGAGAGAGAGAGAGAGAGAGAGAGAGAGAGAGAGAGAGAGAGAGAGAGAGAGAGAGAGTCTGTACAGCACTCAGTCCAGATTGCTTTTAAATGAACTTTTCCTGTCATTTCTCATAAAGCCACAAAGGAGTAAGCAGAGCCCTGCCATTCATGTTACAATGGACTCCATTTTACTAGAATCACTTTATTCCCCATGGTGGTACAAACAAAGACATCTCAAAATTAGGTCTCTAAAATACTACAGTATATACATGCCCCCTCGGATTATTGATTCGAGTTTATTTTAAATGCAATTTCCAAAAAAAGCGTCCTTATTCTGAATGACTAAAAAAAGTGATCACTCATTCAAAAGTCATTCACATAAATTTAGTCAGTCCAACCGAATCACATCTTTCACAAATCATTTAAGTTTGAACTGTCATCATCCTTATTTGTATGATTTCTTCAATGTGGAACAAAGTGCCAAAGCTTCTCTACAACAAAACTGCCGATCACTGTTTTTTTTTCTAAAATATGTTGCTATATTTTCAGGATTTGAATCCTGCAGCCAAAACAAAATGGTCAACATTGTTGAACCAAATTTAAATTTTTCTTTAAATAGTCAAATATTAAATACATCTGATATCAGAAAATATTTCAGAGTGTTTGGAGACCATTTTGTTTTTACATTTATGAAAATTATACTGTACTGCTATCTATACAAGTATCGGTATATACAAACATGTTGAACTCGATACGTTTTCAACTACTATCATGTCGGAATGAGAACCAACTGAACATGCATTCACTGAAAAAACAACCACACAATACTCCACAACACTTGAGAGTGTGAAGAATATTTAAAAATTGGTTTAAAACAAAAACGTGACATGGATCGAGTGTCCTGATTAGTTTTTGTGCAGGAATGCGCATTTAATCGAGTTGAGAGGCAGCAGACATCAACTAATGACATTACCGCGCAACTGCGCCTTCACGCGCACAGCAGACCGCTGGAGCGCAATGTCAATGTTGATTTTAATTATTTATAGAAAGCACAAGCATTCATCACATGCAACCTTATTAAATCCACCCCAGCCAAGAGGGCACGAAATGACCATGACCTAAAACTTGACCTTCCCCATGCCCATGTGCTAGTATGGATATGATTAACTGGACGATGCATTGTTTATTTATAAAAGTTCATTCGCGTCCTGTCACTGACCTGCCAGTCGCTTCTCTCGTATGTTTCTCCACAGTAAATCCCAGGCTTTCGACGTGGAGTCTCGCAGCTGCTCGCTGATAGACCGCCGAAGCTGCAGTTTGCTGGACTTTCGCCTCGTTGTCATTGTGAACGGTGACGCATATCAGCACCGAGCCCGGGTTTCCTCTGAGAGGACCGTTATCCGCTCGCTCGCTCGCCCGGGTCGGTCGGACTCGCTCTGCTGCCGCAGTTGTCGTCACTCCAGCTGATACGCGGCGCTGCGTCACCTTGCAGCAAAAGAACAGCGAAGCGCGTCTATATTTCGCTCCGGCGCGAGGCTGAATCGGACGCAGAATCCACTCGGATGGGTCTCATGCTTTCTGAGGTTTTCCCGCGTCTCTAATCAGCACAACATGACAGCGAGAACAGCTGTGTGATGTTTCCAGCACTAATGCAATGCAGAGGCGCACGGTACCCCCACCTCTCTCTCCCGTCTCTCACTCCCTCTTCTCCAGATGAAATATTGACCCTGGGATCTCTCGTGAAATTGGGTAGATGACAAATAAATGTATATATAGCCGACTGTACATAATGTTTAACATTTATATATAATCGGGGAGAGTGGGTCTAGTTGTCACAATCCCTACTTCAGTATTTAGATTATTTTTTTTAAATAATACTGCATAAAGCAAGAAAGGATTTAATAAAGAAACAAAGAAAACATTTGCATTTTTAATGGACATTTTTAATAGATAAACCCAGCTATTGGGTTGTTTTTAACCCAGTAGTTGGGCTAAATGTTTGCCCAAAGCGCTGGGCAGTTATATTTAACTCAACTATTGTTTAATAATTACTATATGGCTTGTTTAAAATTAAGCCAATATAGGATGGAAATCAAATCAGACATAATTACTAGAGGCAACAATAATAATCATTAAAGGGTTAGTTCACCCAAACATGAAAATTATGTCATTAATTACTCACCCTCATGTCGCTCTACACCCGTAAGACATTTGTTCATCTTCAGAACACAAATTAAGATATTTTTGATGAAATCTGATGGCTCAGTGAGGTCTCTATTGCCAGCAAGATAATTAACACTTTCAATGCCTAGAAGGATAAAACATGCTTAAAACAGTTCATGTGAGTACAGTGGTTCAACCTTAATATTATGAAGCGACGAGAATACTTTGTGCGGCAAAAGAAACAATATCTTTTCAGCAATATCTTGTGATGGGTGATTTCAAAACACTGCTTCGAAGCTTTATGAATCCTTTGTTTCGAATCAGTGGTTCGAATCAAATTTTGAATCACTTATGATGTAAGGAAGCCTCGTTTACTGAAATCACGTGACTTTAGCGCTCCAAACCACTGATTCAAAACAAAAGATTTGTAAAGCTTCGAAGTACTCACATGAATTGTTTTAAACATGTTTTAGTAGTTTTATGGGCATCTGAAAGTGTTAATTGTCTAGTTGACAATAGTCCTCACTGAGCCATCGGATTTCATTAAAAATATCTTAATTTGTGTTCGGAAGCTAAACGAAGGTCTTACAGGTGTAGAACGACATGAGGGCGAGTAATTAATGACAGAATTTTAATTTGTGGGTGAACTAACCCTTTAATAAGGAATTTAATAAATGTTTGTTTAATTAATATTTATTAAACATTAATAAATGTTAATTTCCAACATACTTTGGGTTCATTTTCAGCAAGGAATACAGTCATTTTTAAACAATAGTTAAGTTAAATAAAACTGGGTTTGTCCATTTTCAACCCAACTTAGGTTGTTATTAACCCCTCCCGTTTTCAGAGTGTGGATTTGATCAATACAGTAAAAACAATATTGTGAAATATTATTACAGTTTAAAATAATGCTTAATCTATTTCAATATTATAAATGTAATTTATTCCTGTGATGGTAAAGCTGAATTACTCCTGTCTTCAGTGTCACATGATCCTTAAAAAAATATTTTAACATGCTGACTGATGCTCAAGAATCCTATTTTAATCAATGTTGAAAACAGCTGCGCTACATAATATTTTGTACAAAATGCGATACATTCATTTTCAGGACTCTTTTATAAATAGGATGTAAAAACACAACATTTATTTGAAATAGAAACATCAAACTTGTTTAATTTAAGGCGACTTTGCTGAATAAAAGTTTTGTTTTCTTAAAAAAAAAAAAAAAAATCTTACTGGCCACAAACTTATTTTATGTCAATTAAGGTGAGAAAAGTTACATGCACAACATTAATATTTAGGGTTAGGCGTTACTTGTGGTTGCTAAGGCTGTGAAAATATTATACAGCATGTCACACTACTTACACAAACTTATGTCAACTATCCAGTTACACCTGAAGTCAATGTATTTCATAAGTCCTGTCTTTCTTTAATGTGCACACACACTTATACATTCTCTTCCTTACTCACACACACATTCCAGAGTCTGTGGGTGTCAGGCATTACATTGGCTCAGCTCCTTCTCAGAGGGGGGCGTTCAGAGGGGAAGTTTTGCGTTGAAGATTTATGTCAGTAGGTTACAGTGGTGACATGACGGGAGTGAGGTGTGGAGAGAAAGGGAAAGACATGAACGCAGGGGTAAAGCAGTCAGGCCATCCCGGGTGGGTCACAGTTAAACCAGATACGTTGCTGTAACAGATAGCCTGAAACCTGCACAAACTGAGGGGAAAAGATTGTTACCGCAACTGACACCTCAAAATAAAAAAGCTGGAGTAACTCTACCCAGAAAACAGCAGCACAGGAGCCAGTCTGGCGCTGAAAGGGTCTCAGCCCCACTGAGGTCTCGTATTTCAAGAAGAACTGTTAACATTTCTATATAAATCCTAGTGAGGTGATTTATGTTTGATGCACTTTAAAAGGACAGAACCATAAAGAAAATGAATGAAAGCCTTTAATAATCATAAACAACATTGTTGAGCAAGTTTTAACTGACATAGTATTAAATACATAACTTAAATGCCACTATATGGCTTGCAAAAAATGAAGAGCAAAGTTGTCTGAATGTGTAACCTGTAGCCTGGCCCCAAACGTCACTCCATGTTAGCGTGGTTATCACACAGCTAACTGCTCATCTGTGTGAAAGAGTGAATTCATACTGAGTCACCAGGGCCCCTTTAGGAGACCCTAATGAATATTCATATTTGAGGCCAGTGGGTGTCAGAGGGAGTCACTGGCCTCTGGCATCCTGTACTACTTTCTTAAAAATTGTCTAGAATGCAAGAATGTATAGTAAAATGTTCTGTGTCCTTCACTTGTATCACAAAAATCAGGACAAATCAACCCCCAAATATCTTACGGAGAGCAGCCAATCACAACAGCAGGCCCGTTTTTGTGAGCAAACATGCCATTGATTTGGGGCGTGTAATGGGATAGAATTAGGACAGAATCACAGAATCAATGGGAAACAGGGACTTAAGAATGGCACAACTCTTAGTTTTTCTACCTATCTGGATAAGGCTTCAAAATGCTTTACACATTTGAACTTTTGAATCACAAAATATGACTTTAATCTTGAATGTTTATTAAAGATTAACATCACAGCAAATCATACTTGAAATTAATAAGATCAAATTCCTCACATCATAAGGTGGGGTCGCACTAGCGACATTTCACAAGCAAAAAAACTCGAAGTGATGTATGAAACAGCTCACACGGAGGTCACGTTCAAATCAAGCTTCGATCTGTTGATCAGCGCGGCGAATGTGTGTGACCAACTTTAACCTGTTACAAAATCAGCATGAGGAAATCTTTCACCCTCACGTGAAATTCCAGATTGTGTGGATTCCTATTGAAGCTGGATTTCGCCCACGAAAATGTTCTTTTGACAGTGCTGGGGAGAAAAACGTGTGTGTGTGTGGATATCAGCGTGGGTAAATAATTACAGGGTTGTGGTCGTTCAGTGACGACGGAGGAATGCAGGGCCACAAGGTCAGATGGACATAGTCACTGATCTAGCTTTCAGTATGGAGGCTTCTCGAGGGTCATCTCTGTCATACAACACTATTTCCTTCTCCTTTCTTCTTCTTCTGCAACCATGTATACATCTTTAAGACTGGACAAAACAACCCAAAAAAGTCATCCACAGACTTTCCCCTAATCCCAAACATGCCAAATATCCTAAAACTGACTGTTTCTGAACTTCTGTAGACCCCCTGTTGCTCTGCAACCATTTCCCTCACCAGTTTTAAAATGAGAGACATCAAGATTAGGAAGAAGCTGTCTGCCAGATGGTGCTGTTTTCATTGACCTTATTTGTGGGTTTGTGGCTGCTCTTCCTGTGGGGAATGTTTTAATCTGCGGCCAGTTTCAGAGAGGTGATGAAAATCATGAAAATGTTTGCCTTTTTCGCAAAACGAAAAGAAAAATCTGGTTGGAGGCAACTTTTATAATGACATGATATTCTGATGATGATTTTGTTTGGCTTACACTTATGTTAGCTAAAAAATCTGATTGAACAAGCCATGTTTTTGCTGGTTCGCCTTCAAGATTTTTTTATGTAAACATTGTATATCTATAAAATATATTTATAATGACACCTTTATACTGCAAACAACTTGTTAACCATTATTAATTTAAAGCAAACAAACTATTCTGTTATGCTAAACCCAAGGGAAAGAACAGGAAAGACCAACTTCTAGGGTTATCTTAAGAAGAATGTCATCCGACACATCAACAATGAGTCACTAATGACATCAGTCTCATCAGCAGCGTTTTAGCATTGGTCACTTCAACAGAGAGCCGAAGTCTCTGAAAAATGGGTCAGAGGCTGTCTGGAGCCTCGGTCAAGTCCTGCCCTGCCCAGAGCGTCCCATCTTCGGATCTCTTTTTCACATTACAAACACACCAATACATTGTTTTCATCCCTGGAGTTGTTTTAATTGGTTCCTAAAGTACTTACTAATAGGTTGAGATTATTATCATAGAAGTGAGGATTACTGAGGCTGAGGGGGTGGGCTGGGGCAAAACAATGACTAATGGACGCAGAGGAAATCTGTTTGTGTGTATGTGAGAGTTTCTATCCAGCAGTACCCACTGTTTTTGTTGGCCACCCAGAGCAACTGTTTTCCCCCGAGGCTGAGTGGGACAAAATATCCAGCTGGATCACGACCTCCCCTCCTTCTCTAAATCAGCCCCCTCAGGCCCCTCGAAAACTCTCATGTAGTGGATCTCACAGATGCCAGAAGGGCTGGAGAGATGATGGCTCTCATGTGAAGGCCAGTTGAAATTAAATTAATTTCTTAATCAGTTGTTTTTTGGTCTGGTTTCCAATAAAATATCCAAACATTTATAAAAAAAAAAAAAGTGATCAATGATGTATTAAATTAATAGATATTAGAATATATCTTGAATTAAGTATTGAATTAATATATCTTGAATTAAGTTGTTACGCAAATCACTTAATAAAACATTTAGTAAATTTATCTAGTTTTAAGGATCACAGTAAATCGACACCGCTCAGTGTTCATATAGGAACCACCAGCAGGGTGTTAAAAGTAACACTGAAGTTAATTAGATACGCAAGTGATTAATTGAGAGATGATTGTTTGATTATTGAAGATACCTGATGATAATGAGCAGAATCACTGAAGGAAAGAGAGACACAAGAACTACAACTGACTTCCAGCCATAGCCTTAGACGAAATCAAACATTAAATCTCTCTTATTGGAAACCAGACTGACTTTATTTCTGTCATTTGCTACAGTTCTTTTTGACAATTAACAGGTTTAGATGTTGATATTTTATTGAAAATATTTGGTGATCAACGTTTCCTTTAGTTGGGGAGTTTGACTTAATTATGATGTGTGTTTATGGTAACACAATTTGCTATTAAGGAGACCATTTATAATAGCAAACATGTAATTTGCAATACATCAAGAAAAATTATTATATTCTCTAATCATTGACTGGAAATGATTTGTGAATATTGTGATTTTTTCCCCAATACTAAAGGAAACACTGGTCACCATAATGGTAACCAAACATTTTCAATGAACTTCAATATCTAAACCTGTTAATTCTCAAAAAGAACTGTAAACAAGTTTGATAAATAAAGTCAGTCTGGTTTCCAATAAGACAGATTTAATGTTTGATTTCGTCTAAGGCTATGGCTGGAAGTCAGTTGTAGTTCTTGTGTCTCTCTTTCCTTCAGTGATTCTGCTCATTATCATCAGGTGTCTTCAATAATCAAACGATCATCTCTCAATTAATCACTTAAGTATCTAATCAACTCTAACACTGCTTCAGTGTTACTTTTAACTCCCTGATGGTGGTTCCCATATGAACACTGAGCGGTGTTGATTTAACACTGGGGATTTGACTGTGACATATCGATTTAGATGTTAGCATTTTTTTTTTGTTCTTTTCTCTTTTTTTCCCCCTGTCTGTAGTATACCGTGATCAGGTCATTCCCAGACCACAGCATCCTCTTACACAAAGGAAGATAAATGCACACATAGCCCATTACAGTGCATTACTAAGACCTCATTTATGTCCAAAATGCAGACACACACACAAATGCAGATAAATGTACACAGGCTCCATTAGAGAATATTACAGAGAGCCCATTTAAGCATTTACTAGAGTATGAGGTAAAGAGGATGTTTAAGCTAGGGCTGCATTTGAGGATTTACTGATGTCTGAACTATAAATAGACGGACAGTCTAGCACAGACCACAACCACAAACACAGCATCAGCTACAAAACACTCAGCAAGGGGCCAAATTTTTCCCCAAAAGGGGGAAAATTGTGTCTGTGTGAACTTGTAGATTTCTGGCAAGAAATAAAATCAGTGGCTGATAATGCAGTAAACCCTGTTATAGTCCATGCAAAGGCATTTTATTAACCCAAGAGTAAAATAAATAAAGAAAACCCCAAAGCTCATGAAGACATGTATGATACTATTAACTTAAACAACAAAACATAGGTTTTAAAGTCAAGTCCAGCCCAAAAGCATTTTATTTTATTAGCCATTCCATTTGACTAAAAGTATCATATACACACACACACACACAAAATGTATTAAATAATTAGAAAATATTACTATTTTTAATATATAAATTCAGAAAATGTAGTATTTTTTTTTATTTAAAATTAGTATAAATACATTTATATTATAATTAAAAAGTAATCTAAATGGATATTTAAGATTGTAAAACATTAAACAAAATTAATAATATTAATAAACACTATAACACATTAAACTGTCACATCCAGAACCAACGCTGTACTGGAGTACTAGAAAGAGTTTAAAACAACTCAAATTACCCTCCAGAAGTAGGGGGCCGGGAATCTTAGTGCCACCCAAGTGGGCAAGAGTGAGTGCCACAGTCGACTGGAAAACACGCCCTGATGCCAACAATTCCATGGGAGGGTTGATGGTTGTGTGTGCAGTTTGTTGTAGGAACAGAGTAGGCTGTCTGCCAGAACTCAGAGTGCTGAATTAGCAGTCCAATTAAACACACTCAACACTCGCACAGCAGGCTAATTAAGCGACCTTCATTTAGAAACAAACTAAATTGACATCCTACTGGAGTGGAATCTCAGACTCTCAAAAGTCTCTCCAGATATTACAAACATCCGACAGTTTTATGCTAGAGAATCTCTATAGTGTCTTACTGTGTGGTTTTAAATGCGATGCCCTGTTAACTGCTGAGCCAAGAGCTTTCTGTTTTACTGCCTGCAAAACATGCAGTCCCACACAACAATCTTTTTTATTGAGCGTTATTTATCAGATCTAAATACCACACAAGATGAGTCTAATTGGACTTACGCATGCATTACTCGTATGCGGGCATGCAACATTGTTGCACCTTTCTACACTTATGTACATTAACATGGCAAATGGTTGCATGTCCCCTGCATGTCCTCAGATTAGCCACAGTGAGTTTCCCCAGCAGACCACATGCCTGAAGTGCCAGAGAGTTTGGAAATATCACTCTGTGTTCTATCAGGTTCTGTACTGACAGGCTGTGTCTAATCAGAAGATTTCTCATGTGCGATGCTCATAATCCCACCAGAATGACGCTAGAGAATGCGCGTGTCTTTTTCTTTGTGAGTGTATATTCGTCCTAAACAATGCAACACATTACTGTTCACACAGATTTATGTGTTTAATAAAGCTCACAACATTTCTGATTAAAAATATGGCCTGTATGTAATCTATGAATTTACTACAAAGATAGAGAGATTTCCCCCTAAGGACAGTGACATTATTGAGAACATTTTTAAAGAGAATTAATTTTAATACGATTGCAGATTATTTGAGGGAATCACGTGAATGTCAAATCCATGTTGAAATGCTTTTAGGAGCACTTAGCAACATAATATAAAGGAACTTATCTTTATAAAGAAAAGCTCTTTGATTCCAAGTTGGAAAAGTGTAAAAAAACAAAAAAATGATAGATTTGGAATGTATATAGCTCTACTGGTTTCTCATTTCTGAACAATCAGTATGTTTGAACCTTGGATTGGAACGCAAGATCGGAAATTCAGTGAATTAAATACATTAAAAATTATAGTGGGAAATTGACCATTTTAGTGGGAAAACAAAAACCGCATAAAAGAATCAGTCAAGTTTCCTATGACTAGGCACTAAAAAGTTTAGTCATGTGATTGTCTGGGGCGGGGGATACAGGAACATAAAAATACTAATGTAAAACCAGCAGATATTATCTTGTAAATGGAAGTAAACATGGCCAGGGTGACGTTTTTTCAATATATTTAAATAAATCCAATTAAATAAAACAGGTAAAAAAAGTTTTGCAAGGTCACAGGTTCATGTTGGGTCTCTGCTAGGTGTCAACTCTATCAAAATGAGGGTTTTCATGTGCTGGGATTGCATTTCATGGATGCAGTTCTACTGAACCAGCTGCTGTATGCTGACATAACTCGTCTCTCCCTCTCTCGTGCACGTATGCATACACATTGCTGACCCAGGAAGGCCCGACAGCTATGGATGCACTGTCATTTTCAGGCTCCACATATGCAGACACATACATGACAGAAAAGGGCAAACAGTGAAGTATTGCCCTGACAACATGGTTTGTTTGCAGTGAAAATGAGCACAAAAATTACTAATAATGCATTGAGATCCAGCCTAACAGTATTTAACTATAAAATGCCATTGGAGATTTGATTGATTGGATTTCACATAATTGACATAATTGACAAAGAGGCTTAATGCAATTAATTTTAATGTGCATGCATGCACAAACAGATGCACGCCACCAAACAGCCACCCACCAAAATGCATGCGCACTCTCTCTCACACACACACACAAATAAGCTTGGTAAAACATTATGTCCTAAGGCAATGGAAAACAAGCAAGTGGACACTTGGAAAAAACATTTCCCCTATCCTGTGAGATGTGGCTGAGACAAAACCGTTCATTCAATAAGAAAGGAATGACAGAGTCAAATGTGCAGTACTATTTCGACGCACATACACAAGGGACACAATGTGGGGGTGTGTTTTTGTAGGTCATAGGGACATCAAAGTGAGTGGATTAGATTAGTCCAGATGAAATTGAAATTTTGAGATCAATGTGGCCTGTAAGCTCTTAAGCATCTCTAAAGATAATACATGACTGCAGAATATTAATTGTCAGGGTGAGATGTGTTGGGGGTTAAATCATTCAGCTGACTTTGAATGCAAAATCCATTTTTATCTGTAGGAAAACAGTGGGAAATTCTACGTGACATGAGGGCCATTCACACAAAAAGAAAAACCAGCTTCACATATTACTAACCAGCTTGACTTTATTCCCGTCATTCATCTACAGAAGTTCTTATTGAGAATTTTAATGCTAATAAAATTTAAAATTTTGTTTAATGCATTAAACAGAAGTTTAATGCTAATGTTTGTTTCATTTTAAGTCACTGTAATGGTGATTGGTATTTCGATTAGTTGAGCTCTGTACTCTTATAGCGTTTGTCTTCTCTGACTGTTGTGATAGTGTGTTTGTAGTTGCAAATAAGGCTAAAATGAGATCTAGATGATTTTGTAGTCATTGAGAAATAGTGTAAGTTACTAATGTCATTTAAATGTAACAACTGTCTTTTGCGTTAATACATTTGAATTACAAACCTCTTTTTACTGTAACATCACACTGTATTGCAGAAATCCGTTAAAAGATTGAAGATAAATAAAACATGATTTTTTAATCTTCGGATTGGTTTTGTTCCATTATAACATTTCATTGACAGTCGGTTTCATCTTGCCGCAAGATTTCAATGACAGTCACTTTATTCCTTCAGGAGATCTCAATCGGAGTCGTACCTTTACGAGTTCTCAGTGACTGTCAGTTTTGTTTTATTATGAGATTTTAATGACAGTCGGTTTCATTCCTTCAGTCTGACAGTCTGACCGGGATCTCAGTCGTTTTTGTTCGGTTTACGAGATCTCAGTGATAGTCTGTTTGGTTCCGTAATGAGATAATAAATCAGCGTATTAGAATGATTTCTGAAGGATCATGTGACACTGAAGATTGGAGTAATGATGCTGGTTAAAATTCAGCTTTGCGTCACAGAAATAAATAACATTTTAAAGTATATTAAAATATAAAACCATTATTTTAAATTGTAATAAAACTTGTAATAATATTTCAGAATATTGCTGTTTTTCTGTATTTTTGATCAAATAAATACAGGCTTGAAGAGCATATGAGACTTCTTTCAAAAACATTAAAAATAGTAACAAAAAAATAGAGCGCTTCCATGAAAGTTGTACGAAATAAAGTACAGTATCATTTGTGATATGAAACTAACTAACTATGTGAATGGTATGTAATATTGGTATTATTTTTGCCCCAGGGTTACACCCCTTATTTTCTGGGGTTTATTTTAACCCTTTATTCAGTACAGTTTATGGCGACTGTACTGGGGCATTAGGACCCACTCAGACCACAGGTTGATCAAACCCGCTGGACTCTCTAACAGCTCTTCCCGCAGCTACCCAGGCTCCCATCTAGATGGGAACTGGGCTCAACCCTGCTTAGCTTCAGTGGGTGTGCAGGTGAAAGCTGCAGCTTGATTGCTGCAAGGCTTTTTCAAGCATGTTCCAACCTTAGAGCCTCTTATGCAGAAATAGAAATCAACAATGGTGACATGCTTCATGCAGCAATGCATTCTATAACAGACTATTAAATTGAAATTAACTGCATTACATCTACATATAAAAAAATACATTGACAACCACTTCATCATCAAGTTGTCAAGAAGTTCTTAATATAAAGTAACAGATGTTTAGATGTTGAGTTATTATTGTTTGACTACCATGATGGAGATAAGGGTTTGCTTTAGTTGGTCTCTTGACCGTTGTAGATTTAACTGTGTTGATCAAACTGTATCTTAAAAATATGCAAGTTACAGTGATAAAAATATATTAAGTTTAAAAGCTGTATTGGTGATCAGTGACCTTGCATATGAAGATCTATCAGTGATCAGACAATCGGAAAATAAGAATTTAACATTAAGGTCAGACACAGACATCAAGAATTACGGTATTAATCTCAACAATGGTAACAATCAAAAGCTTCATGCTGCAATGCATGCTGGGTACCAGCGTCCATGACTCCCAGCATGCATTTCAGCATTAATAAATTATGCAGCTGAATTGTCAAGTTATTTTCTCTAATTCTTACCATTTGTTTCACAGTGGTGATAAAATAAAATTAAAGTATATAAGTGGAAATTCTTTTTTTAGACCACAACTAAAGCAATCACTGATTTCCATCATGTTAACGTGAAATGAAGCAATAAAACAACATCTAAACCTATATGTTAATTCTCAATAAGAACTTCTGTACATGTATGACAGAAATAAAGTCAATCTGGTTAGTAATAAGTAAAACTGGTTCTGTTTGTGGAGTTGTTTAATCAGTTCTGGAGAGATTTAATGTCTTCTTAAAAGATGATAAAAGTCAGTTGCAGTTCTTGTGTTTCTACTCGTCTCATCCCTTTTATACTGTTCTTGTTTCTCTTAGCTTAAGTGATTCTGCTTGTTAACAGCGGGTTTTCATCACTAATGATCAATCATCACTTAATTAATCACTGAATTTTCTCATCAACTTCAACACCGCTTCAGTGTTTCTCTAACAGTTTTAAATGAACACTTATATGTGTCCACAATACAAAGGATTTTGCTGTGGGGTTTAAAGGTGCAAGATGAGAAAAAAAACAATGTAATTTAACAGTAATATAAAATTAAATGTAATTTAACAGTAATTTGTTTTTGTTTTATTTTAGAAATAAGTCAAATTAGGTTAAATGAAGCTGTGGTATTGAAAACTTAAAAGTTCACTTTATTTTTGTAAAGTTATTCCAACTAAACTTTATAAATTCAAAATAGCTAAATTTGTCTCGTTGAAAATACTTAGAATTCTAAGTGAATACAACTTAACTGAATCAATGTAAAAAGATAACTGAAAAAGTTAAGTTAAACAAACTTTGTTTTTTTTCTTTTTATATAGTGTATGGCCTGCTTGTTGCTCAGGAATGGTAAACAAGAGCAGTCCTCCCAAGTGCCATCATTCCACACATGTGGCCCAGATCATCATGCCACACGTGGCAGATGTGGGCCGGATTTGGGTTCTGTGTTGTTGCTATCTGTGAAACGATTTGTTAAAAAAATAAAATAAATAATAATAATAATAATAATAATAAATAAATATATTTATATATATATTAATATTATTAGAATTTAAAATGAGAATATCATTGAAATTGTAATGCATTTAAATTAACAGTAAGAATACAGAAAGTAATTGTTTGAACTAAAATAACTAAATGAAATGAACATTTTAGCAAATACCTTATTGACTATAAAAATTATTTATACAATTTACAGGCCTCAGTGAGGTAAATAATCCCTGTAAATCTGAGTACTTTAGTGCTTTTATTGTGCCATAGAATGTAAAAATCAATAGTGCCATAAAGCATTTAGAAGCTGGCTCTTCATGGTCAAGAGCACCTTACGTCCAGTAACCATCAACTGAAAGAAACCAAGAGCAGAAACAAATGCTCTCGCTTCTCTTATATCTCTCCCTCATGTTCCACAGAGTCTCTCAAACACACAGACAGTGCATCTGCTCCACACTACAGCAGGCAGGAGCTAAATTTAACTCAGAGGAGGGAGTGGAGAACATGTTCTCAACCTCTGCTGGTTTCTGAGACATGGGACAGAGAGGATCTGGGGCGGAATGACCTTCTATGCAAAGCACACACATAAAACAGCTGTAGTAAAATTGAATCTTGATTGTTTCTCGCAAAGGCACACTGTAATTCGCACAGTACAGAACTGAGCACAAGATTAAAAAGCATTTATTCAGAGAAATCCCATATACTCGGTTTATTGAGCTGTCTTGCTGTTTATATAAACGGTCATCTTCTAAAGCAGCACCCCAACCTAACTAGAACCTTGCAACTATTAATTAGGGATGCAAGATATACTGTATATTGGTACTGTAGGTTATTGGAAATTTAATTGTTGATTTCTAATTTTTACATTTACATGAACCGTTGCCATTTTTAAAAACTCACTTAAACGCAAAACACGTAAATTCAAAAAAATCTTTGAAGATACTAATAATTTAATAATGCTGTTAAATGTAGTCTTGAGCTAATATCAAAATGAACATCCATGCATTGTTCTGCACATGCTGCTATGCCTAAATCCACTTGTAGAATTTACAAACTTAGTTTAATGTTTTTGTTTTTTAAATGATTTAGCCAAAACAGTATTCAATTTTAATATCTGCCATTTATTAGGTATCAGCAGTAAAAGGAATGGCTTAGTCTTTTTAAAAATTTTTTTTTTTTTTTTTTTTAAATCTTACCAATCTCAAACTTTTAGTGGTCAACATTTTTTTCTGCAATGTATATGGATGGATCTGCAAAGTATAATTACAGTGCTTCCTTAGATTTATTTATTTATTTATTTAGTCAAAGCTATTGTATGTTAGCAGCGAGACAGCCTAATTCTGCTGCGTTCTGTTCATAACGGCTGTCTCAGTAGTGTGCCTATGAAACTGTGTATGCAGGCTTTGGAAAAAAGCTAGTATGTTTCTAAAGTGTGTTTGACACAAACAGTAGCTTATCAGCTGTCAAAGTTAAGAGTGAGAGTATTAGCTAAAACATCATCCATCACACAACAAACACAAACAAATGATCATATGACCTAGATACAGACTCCTACAAACAAACAAAAACATACAGTCTAGCTGCTTACATACTGACAGTCAAATATATTAAGCACCGGGGCATTCAACACATTTTCAAACACACGCAGTGCTCGTCGCCAGTAAGGTTATGCGAGAGGGCATTTCAAGGCCTAGAATGGCATGACCTCTGACCTCAGGGGTCCCTCCAGGGGCCCATTACACACATCCACACACTTCCCCAAGGCTGCTCAATAACAGTAAGGTGACGTGACTCCTGATAATGGCCCTGTTTCACTGGGATTCCAAGGTAAACCTGAGTCCTTTATAAACAACACGAAGCTGGTCCGACACTTACTCACTTGAGCTAGTGTCTGTGCAGTCTGATGCCTGACACTGTCAATCACAACAATGCCAAAACGTCCTGCAAAGAAGATTGTCTCTTTGTACAATAGGCAAAAACATTGGCAATCGGCTTCACAATCATTTTGCTGACATGGAAACCACATGCTATTTTCTAATGCTGTTGTTTTACATGTCTCTACATAGTTATCAAACCACCTTTAAAAATAATCTGTAACAAAGCCTCAAATATTTTAAACAAACACAGAGATACGTTTTAAAGACTAACATTATGAACTATCATTTCCTTCTCCAGACTTTCTAGCTCACGTTTCCAGAGGCAACAGAAGCATGAAACAAAAACTATTTCACGGCGCTAAGCAGGACATCACAAAACCTTCTGCAACCACAAACTCATGGATATGAGACAGGGAGAAATAGCCATCTAAAACAAGGCCTTTTCTCTCATTTCTCCTCATTATCATCTGTTCATTTAAGGGCTCTCTGTGTGGTTTCTGTGGTGTGGTTGATTCTTTTGTGAATGCGTTTTTTTTGACAAGCGTGTGTGGCATAAAGTGAAAACAGCCTGTCATTATTTTTGGAAAGCTAAGCTTTGGCATACTGGAAAGACCTGAGAAGTCATTCCCAGAAATCCTATTTTACTGTCATGCATGGAAATAGATGCCTGTGAAGAGACATTAAATGAGTAAGTACTTCTAAGTGTGTGTTAATGGAAATAGGAATTGGAACTGAAACAGAAAGGAGGAAAAAAAAAAAAAAAAAGTTAATGGAAATGTGAATTGGACTGGAAACAAAAACCGAAATTGGAACGGATACAACAAAGTTTTAGTGGAAACAGGAAAGGAAATAGAAACGGAAACAAGAACAGGAATTGAAACAGAATGGAAAAACAAGTGGAACGAGGAATGGAAGTGGAAATAGGAGCGGAAACCATTCTAAGAATTGGAACAGAAATAAACATTTAAATGGAAACATAAATGGGTTGGAAAAAAAAGACTATTGGGAATGGGAATCAAAAAAAGTCTAGGAAACTAAAACAGAAAAAGAACAGGAATTCATTCTAAACAGAACTGCAAATCTGAATGAGAACAGGAATGGAATCGGTAATGAGAAAAGGTCTGCCTACCTGGTAAATTTGAATTCATCGTCACCTCTATACCTAGGGGAAAAAACCAACAAAATGTTAAATGAGTCACTGACAATATGCAGAAGTTGACCACAGATAAACTTCAACTTTGACATTTGACCTCCAGAGGGTAAGTGAAAACATGAATGCGGCAACAGCTTCAAAAAGTGAACACATGACTAACGTACCATCAAAGTTCAAAAGGCCATCAGCAATGCATTCAATTTCAGACAGATAGCAATAAAATGTCTCTTTATCACATGAGAAACGGTTCTTTAAAAACTCAAGAACATCATCAACTAACATCAACATTCCAACAATGATAGTTGGCTTTACATTGGCTTACAGTCTATAAAAGAGAACATGTCTTCAGAAGAAGCAGAAAAGGTATCACAGAAACTCTAAACTGGATGTGTGAGCTTCTACACTGTATTTCTGTTGTTGTTGTTGTTGTTGTTGTATTGCTTATAGCAAACTAAACTTACTGTATTTACAGAGTTTACCCAATTGAGTTGTCCAATGTATTTGAATTGACAAAAAGTTAAACTTTTGGAAGTAAAACAAAAACATCCCATGCAAAAAAAAGAAACAAAATATGAGTTAAGATTTTTTACAGTGTAGGGAGCTTTGAGAGGAATACTTGCCCTGAGAGCTGATGAGGTCACTTCAATTCGGAAATCTAGCGAGTGCTGACCTCATGCTTTCTTATTGATTGAAGGATCCAATTACACAAGAGAGCCAGTAGACAGAGATCTCACTCAGCAATCAATGGACGCTCTATTTTAGTCTTTGATTTCAGAGCTACAATATGTCTGTATAAAGTGAATAGACAGGCTAACCTCAGTCCAGCAAGTGAGAAAGGGTCAATTATTGTCTTGAAAGTATGCATATACCAAAATATCTTAGAGTACCATGGAAATATCATTCAGTACCAGCATTAAGTATTAAAGTTAGCAGATTGTTGAAAATACATTGCAAAAAAAAAAGCAGTATAAATCAACATGGGACACATTAGACGAAAAAAACAAAAAAAAATCCCATCATATTTAGCTCTTTCTTTAATCAAGTGTTTAACCTCTAGCTCTAAAAATATTGACACTTTTAGGGAAGCAGGCGTTTATTTTTGGGTTGTTTCTGACCCTCATTCTTAGCTAGTCTCAGGGGTGTCTATGAACTGATCTAGTTGGGAGAGAATGAAGGCCATTCAACGAGCTAAAGGAATAATAGTTTTCTGATACGACCTACATATCAGGCTTGCATGTGATATTCTAAAAAAAGAAAGGACTCTGAGGAAATGCTGGCCCTCAATGTCTGACCAAGAATAACTTCAACAATACATGAAACTGTTAGTTGAGACAGTTTAAACTGAACAAAATATGTTTTTCAAAGGAATAGGGGAAAGATCACATTTTTCTAGATAAACTCCCACACCTACCACAAGTTAATTTGAGCAAGACCGAACTAAAAAAGGGAGAATGTCTGCTTTTGGTGTCATAGGACTGTGATTCTGTCTGAGCATGATATAGTGCTGCACACAAAGGCCAAAAGCTATTTCTTCCTTGTTTACCATCTTTAGACCTTATAAATGGAAGTAAAGTGAATGCACTCAATACTGCCACAAGGGGTGCTATAAAGGGTAATAGCATAAACTTTTTTCTGTTTAAATCTTTTTCTATGATTAGTTCTCTCTCTGAGATCAACTATAGTTGCATGGGGGAGCGACAGTAGAATTTTAAAGTTAATGTTCAGTTTAGTTAAACTGTCCACATTTATATAGCTCTTATGTCATTTTCAAATCTGCAGAACACAAAAGACATGTCAAAAGACAGTGGGGTCCAAAACCACATGGGACAAAGATGATGGTGTGTAGTGTTGCTGTGGACCCCATTGAATTTTACTGCATGGACTAAAAACACAGATATTGTTCTAAATATCTTCCTTTGTGTTCCACAGAAGAAAAGAAAGGTTCAGAACTCATTTTTATTTTTGGGTGAACTTTCCCTTCGAGTGTGTTTAACTTGACCACATGCTTACAATGACAAGCATTTTAATCTGTGTTCTTGCCGTAAGCTTTTCTTTGGCCTTAGAAAGCTTCATCCCAGGAAGACTGTAGAACAGAACGCCACACCACATCACAAGCTTGGTTAATTTACAGGTTTCCATCTAACAGAATGATCTAATTTCCCTTGTGTTTACATAACCCAGGAGGAACAATGTAGCCGTGCAAGCATGCTGGTCCAGAAGCGCACCGTGACCTGCTCCCAAACGGCTGTTTTCTCGACCCAGGGGGATGGGGGAGGACAGACCTGTTATCTGTTTTGCCTGCAGATGGCTGGATGGTGAGCAAAGCTGGATGCGTTCAGCCCTCTGCGGCTCGCTCACCACTCAGACACATTTGGACAGCTGCATTTTATCAGCGGTAGCCGAGGAAAAATAAACTCAGTCGAAGAAACCTGGTATGATCCCACGACCTTCAACTCCAACATATGCATTAAACAAAACAAAATGATACGGAGACACATTCACATTCACACATAGACAAACATTGCAATGTGTTGCAATATCTGCTTTCTGATACTAATACTCACTTTCCGATGTTAAAAACAAACACAGTCAAGTGCTGGTTTAAAATCATGACAGTCTCATTTTTCCTCTCCATTTAATCTGATTGCTTCCTAGGAGAAAGAACTGAGATGTTAAAGAGATCCAACTGTGATTACAAACAAAACATCGGACTAGATATCAAGAGCATAAGGTTTCGCGGTTTTGTGACCTCCGACTCAGACATGTTTGCCGTTTGTTGAGAGAGATGGTAAGGGTAAGTGGTATTAAGGGAAAGTGGGGCCATTTTTGCGACCTCTGCCTGACTCAAAATTCGTTGAGTTCCAGGCAATGGATGTCCCCTGCTGCAGCTTTACCGCTAGCCCGAATTTCACACACAACCCCTCACAGAGCCTGGAATTAACAGATATTACTCAACTGGGTCTGTAAATGAGGCATGCATGGGTTTGGTTTCACCATTTGTAACCCTAATCCTTTGTGTACAGAGTTATTTCTATCTTCATTTGAAAGATATTTAAAATAACCACCCCCCTCCTTAAAAAATAAAACTGTTTTACACACTCTCTTACTGACATTGTTCAGTCTGACAAGATAAAGAAATCAATAAAATGGAAGGAGAGCGGTTCCGAGGTGCATGTCCTATATTAACTGACAGCTCGGCGCTCCGCAGATGGGGTTTTAATCGACCGTGAGGGCTGTAGCAATCTGAGGACAATCACATTTGTCATTGTTTTCTGAAATGTACTTCATCCGCCCTTAATCCCCAGATGTGTTTGACAACACCGACACCACACAATCTCAACATCTGAATCCTCATCACAAACCTGATTCCACCTGATCCTCAGGCGAGGCCATGAAGCGAGGAAATGAAAGAAATTATTCAGTTGCATTTGAAGTAAACGTAATCATTAGAATTAGCACGGTCATCTTATGTCCCTAGACAGGAGACTAGCCAGACTCAGCTCGGGACTAGAGCCACAAGGTTAAGAAATGCCACACGGGATCACAAGGGGTGAAGCCAGGCCGTATGATCTCTGATGCTTTCTAAAGTGGTTCAGTCTATTACGGAGTTAATTAGTGGAGAGAGAAATCAAAAAGAAAACTTTCAGTTTATAAAGTTAAAGGTACAGGTGATACATTTCTTATAATGTACATAAGGAAAGACTCTAAAAAGTAATACAGATATCATTACAGTTGTAGTATATTCGGATTACTACATATTCAGTCTTTTTTTCAATGCTGGATCTATTTGGTTTTCCCTCAGACAGTCCAAATGGAAAGAATAACCAGAAGACAAACGATTAAGTTAGGATGCCGATATGACACTACACTACTAAAACTTCCTTAAACGTTAATTCTGAAACCATCTCTCCATTCACAGAATTAAACATTAACAAAATGTTACAAATTTGCAATTAGATCACTGATATTGGACAGGAAAAAGAGGAAAATAACTCAGCAGGAACAGGATGGAGGACATATAAAACAGTGAAGATTGATTCATTTTTTATTGTATTTTAGGCTTGATTATATAACAAGATATATTTAGAACCTCCCATGGTGGGTATGACCCACTAAACCTTCTATCAAAGAAATGTTGCAAAGCAGTGTCACTCAAATTCGATCTTAAAATTTACTCTGTGACAGTAAACAAACTGCTCTTTTTAGATGGAAGTATAGGCAAAGAGAGCTCAGGCACACTACAGTACATTAATCAGTCTGAGGGACTTACATTCTGACTAATGTGGACGCAAACATGGAGGATGTGCACATTTGCTGTTAACACACAAAATATAAATCTTATCTAGCATCACCTAATGAAAGTCAAACAAAGAGACGAACATGGGAAAGAGTCATTCAAGGACAGACGATGTAAACATGATAGAATGTGGTGAGGGTTGTTTTTCTCCATAGCCTCAAAGACTCAAGGTTGCATTTACATCATCATGCATCACAAATTAAACTACAACAAAATGCCAGAGTTTGTTGATTGGGAGATTTTTTTTCTGTCGGTAAGGAGTGTGGGCTCTCTCTGCCGGATTCATAATGCATTTGAGCTTCAGCCCGTCTGCTTGCTCTAAATACACCTCATTCCATCGGTGTCAGCACACACTTGATTTCATTAATCAAGACCCTTAAGAAGAAACGTCTAGGACTTGGTTTCAAAGGAGCGCTTGTCACGGGTTTGGTGTGTTCTCTAGTCACAACAGACGAGGAAATACTGATAGAAAGTCTTTAAACTAAATACAGAAGAATCAAACTATCATGAACGCACTCTACATTAGCCGACAGTCGGCAAGTTCTTAGTGTTTTCCGCGCCGTCAGCTGAAGTTGATCCTCGCCGGCTTATTTACTGCCGATTCGACATGCTCGACACGATTCGAATCGGCGTCGGGCAGTCGGTGAGAGAAAGAACTCTGATTGGCTGTTCAATAGCAAACGAGTCAGTTCGTGAGAATATAAGCAAATGTTATGAAAGCAAGCAAATAAGTCATGACGGCACAGACAGAAGGTTGTTCTAATTTTATGTCATCTTACCGGAGCACTCGAATGCACGAATATTTTCAAAACATGAGCAGAGCGGAATAAAGAACGTGATTAGCATGATTAATATTCAAAGCGGTAAGCAAGCGATGCTTTGTTTATGGTTTGTATACACGCGGCCTTAATTTCGCTTTCCCTTTTTGAATCACGAATGCAGACAAATATATCTGCTTAAATAGATGGTTACCTCCTCAAGAAGCAGGCGCCGGACGCGGCGGAAGTTCTTTCGGTGTGTTCAAACATGTTTTTCCCCAACATGAGGCGACAACACCGTCGATTTTCGCTGCCTCTAATTCTTTGACGTTGGGTTGGTGTGTCCCGGCCTTTAGACTATACAGGACAAAGAAGTAACTCAAACTGATACACAGCAGACAAAGGGAGAAACTAACTAGACACACCTGAACTGAGGAACCTAATCACTTAGTAACCATAGAAACAAACAGGCAGAGCATGGAGGAGAACTGAACTAATTTACAGACTAGAAGAATAAAGAAACTCAAACATGAACAGAACAGAGAAACATATCACAAAATAAACTGTAAATGTGACAGCACTAGAAACACTTAAGGCCTTCAAAACGTATCATTACAAGGATACCTTTGTTGAAACAGACTCAAGTATTCTCATGATATTGAACATGACAGTATATGCACTCTTAGAATAAAGAGCAACTGCAAAAAAAAAAAGTTTCCAGGGAAATTCCTTCAAACAAGATACATTTACTTGAGAAGGAAAATGAGTTTAAGTTAAATATAATGTCATTTATACATGCTGTATTATTCTATTCTATTATATCATAACTTCTTATTAAATACTGTTGAAAAATTAGATTTTAAAAAAAAATCAATACTTTTATTCAGCATGGCTGCATTACATTGATCAAAAGTGACAGATGTTTTTGTAACAATGTAAAAGACTTTACTATTTCAAGTAAAAGTTATTCTTTTGAACTACTTTTTATTCACCAAAGAATCCTGAAAAAAATTTATCAGTTTCCACAAAAACATTAAGAAGCACAACTGTTTTTAACACCGATCACACTAACAAATGTTTCTTAAGCACCAAATCAGAATTTTAAAAGGATCAAATGACATTGAAGACTCTAGTAAAGTATCCCATCTACCTTTTTCAGATAAGCACCTCTCCCTTCACTCAAGAAGAAACGAAACAGGCCCCTCCCTGTTCATTCTGTCCAGTTTGGACCTCCAAGTGAGAGATGATTCTGCACTGCCAACATAGCGAACAAGAACTGAAACTCCAAAACTCCCCAATTAGAGTCACTGATTCAAGTATTCACATCAATAGAATGAAGATCCCCGATGCCAGCCCATCCATAGTGGAAATGATCTTGGCAGGGTATCAGCGATATGACCTCACTTCCTCTCCACTGAAATGTGTCTTTCTCAGATATAGCCTGTTGAGCAACAGCTTTATGGAACAAACATGTCACGTTGTCCCAAACGGAGGAGCCGTAGTTACACCCTCATCAAGAATACCACTTTTGTCTTCAGGACTCACAACAGACTAAAGCCAATAGACACAGGGCATGTAAAACAGCTGGGTGTGTGTTGGATTGAACTGGGGTGTTAAAAACATGCTCTTCCCTCTCAGTCGCCGCCGAGTCCCCCTTGTTCGTCCTCTCAAGAACCCTCACCCATCACACAATGGTTTTCTGTCTCCAAAGTTCCCACTTGACTCTGGAGGAATGTCCGGTTTGGATCGGACACAGTGTGCACATCTTAACACTCTACTGGGTCTGGGAGGGCACCACTGCAGCAACCCCAAAGACATTGTCACAGGCCCCTTCTCACAGATTGCAGCTCTCTCACTGGAGTCAGTATTGCAGTGAGTCAGTCAGTGGTGTCTGCCAGTTATAAAGGAATTTACTTAAAGGCTTACGGTTCTAGATCAAGTCTAGAATATTTTTAAATGTAATTTATTCCTTTGATGGCAAAGCTGAATGTTCAGTATCATTATCACAGGCTTCAGTGTCACATGATCCTTCAGAAGTCTCTATGTTGAAGATAGTTTGTGGAAACCATGATTTTTCCAGAATTTTTTGATAATAAGAAAGTTCAAAAGATCAGTATTTATTTAAAATAGAAATGTTTTGTAACATTATAAATGTCAAATAACCCATCTTGGGCTGAAAATGGACAAACTCGGCGAGTTTAACCCAATGGTTGGGTTAAATGTTTGCCAACATGCTGGGCAGTTTTATTTAACCCAACTATTGCTTGGAAACTAAAAAAACAATTTTTTTCCCCCACAAAAATTGCTATATTGCTGGCTTAAAATGAACCCAAAATAGGTTGGAAAATAGACACAATTACCAGAGCCAACAATAATAATTAAATATTAATAATCAAATTTCTTTAAACACAGAAATCACAATGGAACTAGACATTTTTGTTTTATTTTTGTCATTGCGCACTTTTGGCCTCTATAGGAGGAAATTTCAGGAGCTTTCAGCTGGGGGCCAGATGGCACACTCTGTCAACCAATAATAAAATATAGGATTTTACCATGGAAAAGTAACCGCAGGTTTTCTCTAAAACAATTATCCTTAATTAAGTGTTGTCTACACACATGGCAACACATTCCACCACTGCTGTCATGACTGCTGATTGTCTCGTACAGTATGCTGAGCTGGTGTCAGTAATTATGTTTATATGATGTTCTTCACACTATAGCAGTTTCACCCATATATGCATCATGTAGTGCTACACAATTTATATCATTAACTTTTTTTGCTTTCAATTTACTACTGCTAGGTGTTTCTGTCATGGTGGAGATACATATCAGGGCAACGCAGAGGTCCTGGATGAATTGGCTGTAACTTCTCTAAAAGTGGAGTTGCTCACTGAATAAAGTAAAGAAATTAAAATATAGTGTATCTGCAAATAATATCTTATAATCATAAATATATGGTTATAATGTATTTGGGTTACAGTTTATTTTAAGGTGTCCGTGTTACAGTATAATTACACATGTAAGTACTGAGTAACAAGAATTAAGTACTTACTATAGGGTTAATGATAGGGTTAGTGCATGTAATTATGCACAATTTATAATAATTACCATAGTAACTACATGTAACGTGTAAGAAGGACACTGTAAAATAAAATGTTACCTGTATTTGCACATAGCTTATTACATAGCAATGTTAAAACTCAAAGACTATATTTATGATATTTAATTATTTAAAGATGTTTCAAAAAATACCTACAACATAGGTAATACAACACATCATTACCAAATTTCAATGTCCAAAAACATATTAGCTTTAAGGATTCAAAAAGGCTATTAAAAATTAAAAATATAGAAAGCTATTTTTCAGTAATTCTGTCTATTTGCTATGTGACATGCCCAAGAAACATGCATTACCATGGTATTTTTTGGCATGAATGATATTGTATTGTAGCTATTACAACATGACAAAAATATTGATCATTATAATTGACAATTTCCTTAGCAGCTTCATATGAAAGCACCTTTTCACCTCAATAGGTTACAATGATATTTCTCAAAATTGTGTTTTATATATATATATATATATATATATATATATATATATATATATATAAATATAATAAAGGGTCATTCTTAAATCACTTTCCAATGAACTGTGTGCCGAGTTCTCGTCTATGATTCAGCGTGTTTTGTAGCAACATGAACATTTAATGAATGCTGAAAGCACTGCAGTGTATGTTTGTCCTGCAGAGAGTGCGTCTGTGTGAACGTGTCTGTCTGTCAGTGTATGTCTCCGTGTGACTCCCTGCAATTCATAGCTGAAGACATTCCACCACTCTATGCGTTCTCAGCACTCCCCCAGCCTCATGCGGGTAAAAATAGCCCCGCTCTCACGCAAACACTAGAGCTGTGTGTTTGGGAATCTGGAGATCTGGGGTTGTAAACGAACAAGAAGTGGCTTCGTCGCCAGGCTCTAAATGAGGGTTCTTTTTCTAATTGTCGCCATTACTGGGGAAAGATTGGTAGAGTTTGTTTTTTTTTAAGACTCAAAAAGGCCCTTATGTGAGTACAACCACTGATTACCACTAAGCATCCTGGGATAGACATGAGTGCCACAGTGCAAAGCTATTAATTTGTTCATTTGCTGGAAGTGTCCGGTCTGTGTTGCTAGTGTGAAATGTGGCCATACATCATCAAAACCCTCTCTCTCTCTCTCTCCTCACAATAATTCCTCTCAGGCAGGTGTCACCATCAATGCCAGGACAGGCGGAGATTTCCCCTCAGAGATTGTAGGTTTGGGGTGGTGGTGGAGTCATAAAATTAGATCAAAAGGACTTTTTTTTAACAGTTTAAAGATGACTTAATCTCTCATCACAACATTCTGATTGTCAGAGCATTGATTTAATTCTGATTATGAAACAACCCACATTACATTTGCACAGAGGAACATTAGCCCTGACCGTGACCATGTGGTTGCATGGTTAAAGAAAGTTAAAATAAAACAAGAAAGGAAGAATGACAGACTGACCCAATTTTAACAACACCTTGGCATCACTGAGAGTGGAAACAGCCTATGCAGCATTTTATAAGCCAAGAATGCTGTATTATTCATAATTGAAAGAAGGCCAGTGTAAATGATTGTATATTTACGTTTACAAATCGCAATAAATAGAAAGACCTTTTGATTAGACCTCTCATTTATATATTGATTTATAAATGTATAAATAAAATTAGCCCTCTCTCAATGTAAAGCTCTACTCATTTATGAGTATAAAGCTTTCAGGCATAATGAAGCCTCACTGCATCCCTGTGCCACAAACTCACAACCCATAGATATAAATAAAACCCTTCTGGGGCTTCAAAGTGTCTCTGAGCTGCACTGACAGGAAACAGACTGACAGTGATGCAAAAAGCAAGAATTGCATTCTCAGAAGTCATAACAATATGTTTATGCAATGCATGCTGGAAAAGTGAATACCAGGACTGGCATCAGATCACAAACTACAATACATACATACTTTTTAATCTGACATGAACAAGATGCACAATAGAAACCCAGAATGGACATCTTAATCTTCTTCAAATGATTAGAGTGTAAGATTTTTAAAAAACGTAATATTGTGAAATATTATTAAAAAAATAAATGAAAATAACTGTTTTCTGTTTGAATATATTTTAAAATGTATTTTATTTCTGTGATGGTAAAGCTGAATTTTCAGCATCATTATTCCAGTCTTCAGTGTCACATGATCCTTCAGAAATCATTCTAATATGATGATTTGGTGCTCAACAAACATTATTATTATTATCATTATCAAAGTTGTGCTGTTTATTATTTATGTGGAAACAATGATACAATTTTTGCAGGATTCTATTATGAATAGAAAGTTCAAAAGAAAATCATGCATTTTTTAAAAAACTTTTAAACGGTAGTGTATACATTTCTCCAGGAATTAGACCTTCAGAAGCTATACAAAAATTGTCTATCTATCTACAGCTGTTACTGCCATCTAGAGGCATAATTTTAGCAAGTTTTTTTTTCCTAAGTCCATCTTCCTCATGAACAGTTAAATGCCTGAATGGTACAATAAATATGTGCAATAAACAACACTGTACACTTATATTTATTTAGTACACCACACTCTTTTTTACATTCTCTTCCATTTACATATATTGTACATATATTTTATTCTATTTTTTATTGTCTTGTAACTGTCATTCTGTCTGTACTGTGAAAGCTTCTGACACTGAGACAAATTCCTTGTATGTGTAAACATACTTGGCAATAAAGCTCTTTCTGATTGTGCCAAAGTAAAAGAAAGAAAAGGGTTTTCTTTACGAGATCTGAAAGATGGTCAGTTTTGTTCCTTATGAAATTTCAACGATAGTCGTTTTGTTCCATTACCAAATTTCAATGATAGCCGGTTTTGTTCCTTTACCAAATTTCAATGATAGCCGGTTTTGTTCCATTACCAAATTTCAATGATAGCCGGTTTTGTTCCTTTACCAAATTTCAATGATAGCCGGTTTTGTTCCATTACCAAATTTCAATGATAGCCGGTTTTGTTCCATTACCAAATTTCAATGATAGCCGGTTTTGTTCCTTTACCAAATTTCAATGATAGCCGGTTTTGTTCCTTTACCAAATTTCAATGATAGCCGGTTTTGTTCCTTTACCAAATTTCAATGATAGCCGGTTTTGTTCCATTACCAAATTTCAATGATAGTCGGTTTTGTTCCATTACCAAATTTCAATGATAGCCGGTTTTGTTCCTTTACCAAATTTCAATGATAGCCGGTTTTGTTCCATTACCAAATTTCAATGATAGTCGGTTTTGTTCCTTTACCAAATTTCAATGATAGTCGGTTTTGTTCCATTACCAAATTTCAATGATAGTCGGTTTTGTTCCATTACCAAATTTCAATGATAGTTGGTTTTGTTCCTTAACGAAATATCAATGATGGCCAGTTGTCACTGTCAGTCATTTTTGTTCAGGTTACGAGATCTCAGTTCGGTATGTTTTGTCCTATTACGAGATTTTAAAGACAGTTGGTTTTGGTCCATTACGATATTGATGGTTAGTTTTGTTCCGTTACGAGATTTCAATGACGGTTATTTTTATGTGGTTATAAGATTTCAATGGCTGTCAGTTTTGGTCGGTTACAAGATTTCAATAATGGTTGTTTTTTTTCCTTTACAAGATTTTAATGCCACTCCGTGTTTCCTAACAAGATTTCAGTGACGGTTTGTTTTGTGCAGTTGTGAGATCTCAATGATGGTCGGTTTTCTTCCATAATGAGATTTCAACAACAGTCGAGTTTGAAATGATTCAAACTGTTGGTTATTGTGTTGTTATAAGATTTCTATGATGGTCGATTTTCATTGTCAGTTTTGTTCCATTACGAGATTTCAGTGATGGTCAGTTTTTTCTGTTACGAGATCCTAATGACTGTCGGTTTTAATGACAGTCAGTTTTCTTGTTTCAAAGGCAGTTTTGTTTCGTTACAAGATCTCAGTGATAGTCGGTTTTTAAAAGTAAAAGTCCATATTTTTATTCCAACCACACAGCAAAAATGTTATATAAGTTAATGTACGTCTCATAAAAGTTAATGAGATAATTAAGTGATTAATTGAGTGATGATTGACCATTACTGAAGACATCTTATGTTAACAAGCAGAATCACCAAAGGAGAAAAATCACAATTTTTAAGTCACCATCACAGAGATCAGGGTTTGCACTAAAACAATAACTAATCTATAACTAAGAATCATGTTTTTCCGGGATCGGCGCCTGTGATATAAATCACTGTACAGCAAGCATTTGAATGTCGTAAAAGCAGACAACTTCAGCTGATCTATTTTATCCAAGCACAGGTGTTCTTAATGAATCAATTGTAATTGGTCAAAAAAGGATCATTTTTGGAAATATTTACAGATACGATTGTTCAGAGACAAAGGTTTTCATGGGAAAAGACAAGAATCTTTTTTTAGAAAAAACTACCAAGACGCCTTCAAAAAACATCTAAATTTCTTCAACTCAGTTTAAGGATTGGTGACAAGAGCTATTTGGCAAAGAGACATTAATAGTGAAATATGAACACTTAATTGAAACAGAATTTTGTCCTACAGTGGAAGGTACAGGAAGCAAGAGGCAAATTTATCGAATATAAGGTAATACATTGGTATTATTATACGCCAGTTCAACTTTTTAGAATTGTCTGAATGATAATAGATGTTGGAAATGTAAACAAGAATCTGGCACATAGGTTCATGCTCTGTTCAAAGATTCAAAGATTGGGGAAATTGTGGTGAAATATCTTAGAAGATGTTTGTGATTTGACCTTCCATTTTTGATAAGGATTTGTCTTTTAGGAGAGGAATCTGAGATTCCTCAGATAATAATGAGTTTTCCCATGTTACTGTGGGTGTGATTACAGCAGTACGACTGATACTTATATTTTGGAAAGATATTCAATGTCCTACACTTCACAGTGCTAGCTTTTTAATGCATGGTATTTTCAAGGCTTGCATTTTTGGGGTCTATAATTCAGCGTGGTTGTATATTTAAGCTGTGAATATTTCAAATCAAAACACATATGACACACATTTTCATTTTTAAATATTCAATAATCCATATTCAACTTCCAGATTTCACTTCCAAAATATTCAGTTTGAGTAGCAGTAGAGTACCATCTGCTGTTAGTCTGCTCACCAGCAGGTGGTGCAATTTATGAATAAATATTTTATTGGATAAAATTGTGTTTGATAAATTGCTTAATGAGTAACAGTTGTTACTCATAAACAAACAGCAATCTGTTTTTTTTATAAATCTGTGGTGAATGATTTATGATCAACTATATCTATTTGTCCTTATTATGCAAAACATTGATGTTTTTAGCTTACATGCACTTTTAATTATATTGCAGAAAAGCATACAATTGCATCATAACTGTATTACAAGTAAAACAGTAGGCTATACTGCTTCTGTAACACATTTTTTGCTATCATGTTCAATCATAGGCAGACACTAAAAAATTAATTTCGAACTTATGAAGAGCATGGTTTTCAGATTATGACGCTGAATTAAATATTCATACGCATTCTAATATGCACACAATATCGTCAAACGTTTCAGTGCATTAAGCAAAAGACAACCAATCATAAACTGCCATAGTACTGACCTCATCAAATATTCATTCACTATGTGCAGCAGTGACTTTCAAGCGCTTTTCACATTTACCCAGAAAAGTGATTGTGAAGAGCTGTATGGGTCCAATATTGACCTTATAAATATACGAGTTGGAAATAAACATGGTTTAAGCACAATGCGAAACCCTGGAACCAATTTACTAAGGAT
This sequence comes from Zacco platypus, assembly GCA_038088235.1. Taxonomy (NCBI): domain Eukaryota; kingdom Metazoa; phylum Chordata; class Actinopteri; order Cypriniformes; family Xenocyprididae; genus Zacco; species Zacco platypus. Next base: position 12,626,293 of record CM076086.1, on the reverse strand, counting down.
AAAGTATGAATAGTGTAAAACATGGAAAAAGATTACCCAGAATTACATTTACCCAGAGTGACCCTATAATATTTTTGCTTTGTGAAATTGTGACATTTATGCATGTGTAACATTGGCAAGACAGCAGAAACCATTTTGAACCAGACAGCTGAAATTCCTCCGTTGATAAACATAAATATTTCTGTGACTGGAAGAGCATTCTGATGAGAAATGCACATCATTTAACAGCAAACACTTCCTAATTCCTCATTGTCATCTTTCCTTTCTTGCTTACATCTTCATTTACTCATGAACAGAGTTTGGGAAGTGAACAAAAAATCCGATGGAATGAGAGGCGATTACAAAACAGATGAGGTTATGGTTTCCTTGGACAGTGTAGCCTACTTGTATGATTTCACCAAATGTCACACATACAACATGTATATCATCCTATGTGGTTTGTAAGTTTGAGATCAACATCGGTAAAGACATGCAGGGTCAGACTAAGCTGTTTTGGCAATAATTGCAGCATATGACTTAAAGAATGCGAGACGTGGGACATGATGAAGGGTTCATCTGATCTGTTCCCATGCGTATGTGGTTCAGCTGACACACTAATGAATGACAGGACCTATCTGCTCTAACAGCTTATATGTACATGGGTGTTCTCAGAGCCATAGAGAGATGTCCCTAGCAGATTCCTTCTTACTAATGCAGTTTTTCAATCCATATAGCAATTAAAAGTATCTTTTGCTTATTCCTCAAATCTCATCTGCTCAAATTACTGTAATTGTTCTATCTGTACAACTTCGCCATTAACTTTATTTTCCAGACAATGAAACTGAACGATGACTGAAACTCATTCTGCTTATTTTCTCCTTTTGTATTCCACGGAAGAAAGAAAAGCACAGGTCTGGAACAACTTTAAACTAGCGGTTTTGTTTATGTATGTGTATCTGTATTGATTTAATGTCTTAATGTTATGTAGTATTTAATAAAATAATTGTAAAAAATTGTTGTATAGATGAAAATATAATACATTTGACAAAGGAAAAGAAAAACTTTAAACTAGCAAACTACCTCAGGGAAATATGGTGCAGATCATGACCATTTACTGGATAAATGAACTGTACAAATCTCCTAATAGTGTGTAATTTGTGATCAAGATCTTTAAGAGAAGTATTTGTACTCAACCTAATTTTACATTTATTTTGTTTTTCTCTTGACACGACCATATCATTAGTGCATCATTTTTTCATAATAAAGCTAGTCATTTTCATCAGAGACTGTCAAAACAAACAAACATTTTAAAGTAAATTCATACCAATCCAACGTGTCATATAATTCTTGAAGAAGTTATGTTCTGAATGTATATGGCAAGCCGTTTTGACTTTTATTCATTTTCAGGATATGAACTTGTGATATCAACAATTACATTTTCACTTGTTAAAATGTTAATTTTTGATATCAGGAATTAGATTTCCACTAGTATAAACTATAATTCTTGATATCAAGAATTGTATTTTTACTAGTGAAATCTTGCTATAGGCTGCCATTCAAATTCAATTGTTGATATCAAGAATTAATTTAATTGAAATTCCAGTTTCACATATCAATACAATTCTTACTAGTAAAAATGCAAATTTCTGAAAATGAAAAATATTCATTTCTGATATCTGAAAATGAATTCCTGATATCAATACAATTTCTGATATCTAAAACGGCTTTCTTACTAGTAACAACCACATTCAGAAATTAACATTTTTACTAGTAGCAATTCAATTGTTGATATCAAGAATAGACATTTGCACTAGTAACAATGTAACATATCAGAAATTTGCATTTTTTCTAGTAAGAACTGTATTCCTGATATATGAAACTGGAATTTCAACTAGTAAGAAATTAATTCTTGATATCAACAATTGAATTTGAATGGCAGCCTATGGCAAGATTTCACTAGTAAAAATACAATTCTTGATATTAAGAATGATAGTTTATACTAGTGGAAATGTAATTCTTGATATCAAAAATTGCCATTGTTACCAGTGGAAATCTAATTCCTGATATCAAGAATTATCATTTTAACTAGTGAAAATGTAATTGTTGATATCACAAGTTCATATCCTGAAAATGAATAAAAGTCAAAACGGCTTACCATACAATGTATCAGTTTTACGAAACGCGAAAGCACTTGTCCTTCCTCGCTCCCTGTAGATGCTGTTCTGACAGCGCGCTGCGCGGGTTTATGTTTCGCGGGAGCAGGCGGCTCACAATAACATTTCATTTTCTCAACGATATTCGCATCATTTAGATTGAAAAATGAGTTTGTGGGTGGATAAATACAGACCAACGTCCTTGGCTAAACTCGACTACCACAAGGAGCAAGCAAACCATCTGAAAAATCTGGTAAAATAGCAGAAACTATATAGAAAGCGAAGTGGTGTTTATGTCTCACTCGAGTCACGTCAAACAACTAAACCTGAATTATATTTTACCAACAGCTGCCAACATCAGTTATTTAAATGGTTTCTTTGCAAATGCTGTAACAATAGTTTACATGAGCGGTGATAAAAATTGAAGTGTTAATATTGTCTAAAATGATTAATTAGATCATATAATGGTCTCATTTTACAGGTCCAGTGTGGGGATTTTCCGCACTTGTTGGTTTATGGACCGTCTGGTGCTGGTAAGAAAACCCGGATCATGTGTCTGCTCAGAGAGTTGTATGGACCCGGGGTCGAGAAGCTCAGGATTGAACACCAGTCCATCACGGTATTAGAAATACATCAGATAAATTGAACACCAGCTAATGATATAGTTTACTACAGTATTAACTGTTCTTGTGTGTCTCTTGTAGACTCCATCTAAAAAGAAGCTTGAAATCAACACTATTGCCAGCAACTATCATCTAGAGGTGAATCCCAGGTAATAAAAAAAAGATTCCCTCTGTATGTTTGGAGTCTTCACTAGCAGATCCCTCATGTCTCATCTGTTTTCCTCAGTGATGCTGGGAACAGTGACCGTGTGGTCATTCAGGAGCTGATAAAAACTGTCGCTCAGTCTCAGCAGATTCAGTCCAGTGCTCAGAGAGAGTTCAAAGGTTTGGCTTTGTTCTTTTTGGGTTAGATCATTAATCTGAATCAGCTGAACAGCTGAAAGCTATGTTTGGATATGATAACCTTTTATTAATGATCCTGTACATTTACAACACTAGTGGCAGTCATAAATCTATTCACAGTGGTGCTGCTGACGGAGGTGGACCGTCTTACTAAAGATGCCCAGCATGCCTTGCGGCGTACGATGGAGAAGTACATGTTCACTTGTCGACTGATCCTTTGCTGTAACTCCACCTCTAAAGTGATTGGCCCCATCAGGAGCAGGTGTCTGGCTGTGAGAGTCCCTTTGCCAAGTGTGGAAGAGGTGAGATTCGACAAAGATATATATTTTTTTAAAATAATTAATACTTTTATTCAGAAAGGATGCATTAAGGTGATCAAAAGTGACAGTAAAGATGTTTACAGTGTTATTCTATATAAATTCTTTTCTTTCAAACTTTCTATTGATCAATGAATCCTGAAAAAAATGTACAAAGGTTTCCACAATAATATTAAGCAGCTCAACTACTTTGTTTCTTGAGCACCAAATCAGCTTATTAGAGAATGATTTCTGAAGGATCATGTGACGCTGAAGACTGGAGTAATGATGCTGAAAATTCTGTTTTACTGTCACAGGAATAAATTACACTTCAAAAAATATGTCATATTGTGAAGTAATAATACTGTTTTTACTGCATGTGATATTTTTAAATTAAATGGGTTTTGCCTTGCATCTGAAAACAACCCAACCTTTATCTTCTCAGGTGTGCAGTGTTCTGTCAGGCGTTTGCAGGAAGGAGGGGCTGTTGCTTCCTCCAGAACTGGCCAGACGGATCGCTGAGAAATCTGGCCGTAACCTCCGTAAAGCCCTGTTGATGTGTGAAGCCTGCAGAGTTCAACAGTGAGAGCCTTTGCTTTAATCAGAATAAAGATAGTGTTATATTTACCAGTGATAAATGAAATTGTATCCAGCCTCCAAATGAATATACATAACTCACCTGAAGTGCATACAATGTATTTTATCTGTTCCCAAATTTACTTTCCTGCAGGTATCCATTCTCTCCAGATCAGGACATCCCTGAGACAGACTGGGAGGTGTACCTCAGAGAGACCGCTAATGCTATTGTCAGCCAGCAAAGCCCACAAAGGTCACAAAATGCATAAATAATATAAGCAAAAATAAAAAATTTAAATCACCAGTGCTAATGAATACACAGGACATAAAAAGCGATAGATGTTAATAAATATCACGTTGATCTTCATGTGCATGACTTGCCAAAGTCCTTTTTCAGGGTTAAGAAAAAAAAATCATTCACTGAAGTTCTTTGGTGATTCAACTATGTTGGTTTGATTTCTTTATGTCATGATAACTGTTAATAATTAACTTAGGTTTATGTAGCCTACCAAGTTTTTTTTTTTTTTTTAATAGTATAGTTGAGATGTTTGCAAATGGCTAAAAACTAAACTGGTTTAATTTTGCAGACTTCTGGAGGTTCGGGCACGATTGTATGAACTTCTAACTCACTGCATCCCACCAGAAGTCATCATGAAGGTGCAGCTGCTCATTTTCAGCATATAGAAATATTTTATACTGCTAAATCAAGGTTAAATTACAGCTCGATTTGGTGCACAATCACTGCTTTGGTGCATCAACACTGTTTCTTTGCATTGGTATTCCAGGGCCTGGTGACAGAGCTGCTAAGTAACTGTGATGGACACCTGAAGGCAGAGGTGGCTCAGATGGCGGCGTACTACGAGCACAGACTGCAGCTAGGCAGCAAAGCAATTTACCACCTGGAGGCCTTTGTAGCTAAATTCATGGCCATCTACAAGAAGTTTATGGAAGATGGACTTGACAACTTTATGTTCTGAGCTATTGTAGGCTAAAATGAATGATATATTGCAGAACCGTTTGTTTTTCATAATAAAAGCTATTTAAAATGTTTTTGAACCGTTATCGCTATTTTCTGTGCCTCTTTAGGAAACTTGGAAATGTAAGAAATAAGCAGAAAATTAACAAGGCAAAAATATAAAGAAAATTGCACATGAATATTACAAAGCTCCAGAGATTTCTGAATTGTAGTTATGACATAAAAAGGCTTAAGATATGATACAGAAAATTATAAAAGTGCATTTATAAGTAATAAAAAAAGTAAAAAAAAAAAAATTAAACATCTCAATGTTAACTTCCTTTGGGAACATTTATTTAATACATGGCACAATGTATGACATCACTTACCTATGCTAACCATAACAAGGTTCTCTAACTTTTTTTTAACTCGTGTGCAAAAACCAAACCACTTACCAAACTTGACCGAATAATGCAAATATCTTACTTTTTTTTTTTTTTTTAACAAATAAATAGTGTTTTTACATGATAATGCTGAAATTAAATAATTGGCCAGGTCTTCCTGGCTCAAGTAGTGTTCATACAGAAATTCTGTAAATACGACAGAGTAAAAGCAGTGTTACAATATGTAGGTTGTCAAAAACAAACCATTAAAACAAATAATTTAAAATTATGAGAGTCCACTGGAACCATTTTCCTTCATTTTTTGGTGGCTATTTTGTGCCTCTTGACTGCGTAGTAGATAATAAGGCACACTGTGATCAGCATGCAAGAGCTCACCAGAGAGAGAAAGCCAACGACAGGATGCTTGGTGAGGATATAGCGGCCAGAGCTGTGCACTGGAGCATGGGGACACTGTTGCTGAGGTGTGCCCGTGGCAGGGAAGCCATTGTGGTGGATGATGTTTTTGTAATGAGCCAGTGAAGATTTCAGAATGACTTCCTCCTGCACGTGACCATACATGCCAAAGCCTGGGTCCCGCTTGTCGCTGAACGCATATGCAAAATAGCCCTTCAGATTGACTCCATCTAGTGTATATGCTAAAAGAACAAATCAGAGGTTAGAACACGAGTGAAGTGAACCCATGACGTAACTATAAAACGAATTCAGATGACAAGGTTAATAAGGCCTTGCTAATGTTTTGAGAATAGTAAACAAATATTTTTCCAAATCTCAGATAAAGAACGGCTTGCTAATTTTCCTAAGGTCAGCAAACTGTTTCCCTAGTTTTCTGTTTAATAATTAAGCTGCTGTGTGTGGATGTGTGTGTACAGCCTGAGCTTTGCGCCTCTAAATAGAAACGGCATTGATTTCAGTCATCAAAACTTATCCAAGTGGGTTACTGTACTAAGAAACTTAAACTAATCTTAAACAATTAGATGTTGAAAAATTCAATATCTACAACACTCAACAGATCTATTCTAAAAATTTATGAAATATATAATCTATAAAATACATAATAAAATGACAATGAATACAAATAATGAGTTTGATTACACTTAAAATTATTTGTAATATACTTATACATATATGATTTCTTACCTTTCAAGGCCTCATTAATGTAGTTGTAAAGGTAGTAGACACGCAAGCTGTCCTTAAACCTAGCAACGTCCTCTTGAACACCATTGGCCATCACATAAATGGGAACCCCTTTGTATCGAGAGTTAACCCAGTTCAGTGCCTTGCGAAGACCCCATGGGACGACAGGAGAGTTGCGTCTTGGAGACATGATCCAGGTCACGTCAGATATCAACTGCACCTGCAACTTGTCCTTGAAGGTGTATTTGTCTTCCACTCCATCATATACCATTGAGGTAGTAAAATGGCTGATGGCGAAGAAATCGTAGGTTCCTTTCACCAACAGCTGATCCTCTTTGCTGAACGTCGGTAAGTGGTAGTTGAAGAGATCGATATTGTTTCGCTGTTGGAGCCAGCTACGCATCACCGCTGGGTAATCACCTCTACCGAAGATGGGCTCCGCAAACCAGCCGACTCGAAAGTCCAGGACTCGGTTTGCGGGCGCCACATCCTCCCTACTGAATGAAAACGCAGGTTCAACCCAGTCCATATGAAGAACCAGAGATGCCTTACCGCCTTGGGCTTTGCGAAACTCTCTATCGTAGACATGCCAAGCTAATGCGTGTGCACGAAGCAGCTGGTGGCCCACAGCGTATTCAAGATCCTCGTCGTTAGGCTCATTCAGGGTGATCCACAGCTTGACATGAGTTCCTAGTCGCTGGAAACACAACCTGGCGTAGTCTGCAAAGGCCTGGACTGTCTCCTCGCTCTGCCAGCCCCCATCAGCCTCCATGGATGCCGGTAGGCTGGATAGTTTCCCTGTGTGGTGCCAAAGGGTCACAACAGGGGTTACGTTAACCTTTTGTAGCTCACTGACAAAACAATGGTAGTATCTTAGCAGTGTTTCGTTAGCGTCGGACACCCGGCCTGTTGGGATGATGGAGGACCAGTTGAGGGAGAAGTGGAAGTGTGAGACTTGCATACGGTGTACATCGGACACCTGCTGGAGGATGCTGCCGTAGTCGACGCAGTGACGCGGCCTGTGCATAGGGGGCGCCTGCACACCAGAGACCTTTTTCAACTCTCCGTTACCAGAAATGTTCCAGATATAAATGCTAGGGTCAGCAAACTGGGTAGGTGTAGTGTCAACCTTAAAACAGGATCAGAAGACACCCAGATGATATTGGACACAAAATTGTAAAAGTGAAAATTGAATAAATGCAAATGATGTTTATCAATGTTTGACAAAGGTCAAAGATTAAAACTAAATGCATCAAATGATCTACACCGAATCTAAGTTCTATAAAAATGACCTTTGAATGGGACAAACAAGAACAATCAAGTAAGATTGATTTGCTGGGTTACACTTTACAAAGTAAGGCCATTTTCTACTTTTTGATGAAATATGTGTAGTTAGATGTAATCTGTGTTATTTGTAATCTGAAGTATTAATCAACTCTCACATATACAGTACTGTGCAAAAGTTTTAGGCAGGTGTGAAAAAATGCTGTAAAGTAAGAATGCTTTCAAAAATAAACTTGGTAATAGATTATATTTATCAATTAACAAAATGCAAAGTGAGTGAACAGAAGAAAAATCTAAATCAAATCCATATTTGGTGTGACCACCCTTTACCTTCAAAACAGCATCAATTCTTCAAGGTAAACTTGCACAAAGTCAGGGATTTTGTAGGCATATAGTTAGGTGTATGATTAAACAATTATACCAAACAGGTGCTAATGATCATCAATTCAATATGTAGGTTGAAACACAATCATTAACTGAAACAGAAACAGCTGTGTAGGAGGAATAAAACTGGGTGAGGAACAGCCAAACTCAGCTAACAAGGTGAGGTTGCTGAAGACAGTTTACTGTCAAAAGTCATACACCATGGCAAGACTGAGCACAGCAACAAGACACAAGGTAGTTATACTGCATCAGCAAGGTCTCTCCCAGGCAGAAATTTCAAGGCAGACAGGGGTTTCCAGATGTGCTGTCCAAGCTCTTTTGAAGAAGCACAAAGAAACAGGCAACGTTGAGGACCGTAGACGCAGTGGTCGGCCAAGGAAACTTACTGCAGCAGATGAAAGACACATCATGCTTACTTCCCTTCGCAATCGGAAGATGTCGAGCAGTGCCATTAGCTCAGAATTGGCAGAAAACAGTGGGACCCTGGTACACCCATCTACTGTCCGGAGAAGTCTGGTCAGAAGTGGCCTTCATGGAAGACTTGCGGCCAAAAAGCCATACCTCCGACGTGGAAACAAGGCCAAGCGACTCAACTATGCACGAAAACACAGGAACTGGGGTGCAGAAAAATGGCAGCAGGTGCTCTGGACTGATGAGTCAAAATTTGAAATATTTGGCTGTAGCAGAAGGCAGTTTGTTCGCCGAAGGGCTGGAGAGCGGTACACGAATGAGTGTCTGCACGCAACAGTGAAGCATGGTGGAGGTTCCTTGCAAGTTTGGGGCTGCATTTCTGCAAATGGAGTTGGGGATTTGGTCAGAATTAATGGTATCCTCAATGCTGAGAAGTACAGGCAGATACTTATCCATCATGCAATACCATCAGGGAGGCATCTGATTGGCCCCAAATTTATTCTGCAGCATGACAACGACCCCAAACATACAGCGAAAGTCATTAAGAACTATCTTCAGTGTAAAGAAGAACAAGGAGTCCTGGAAGTGATGGTATGGCCCCCACAGAGCCCTGATCTCAACATCATCGAGTCTGTCTGGGATTACATGAAGAGAGAGAAGCAACTGAGGCTGCCTAAATCCACAGAGGAACTGTGGTTAGTTCTCCAAGATGTTTGGGCCAACCTACCTGCCGAGTTCCTTCAAAAACTGTGTGCAAGTGTACCTAGAAGAATTGATGCTGTTTTGAAGGTAAAGGGTGGTCACACCAAATATTGATTTGATGTAGATTTTTCTTCTGTTCACTCACTTTGCATTTTGTTAATTGATAAATATAAACTATTAACATGTCTATTTTTGAAAGCATTCTTACTTTACAGCATTTTTTCACACCTGCCTAAAACTTTTGCACAGTACTGTATATATATATATATATATATATATATATATATATATATATATACACATATATATATATATATATATATATATATATCACACACACAGAAATGTATGTTTGTGTGTGTATTAATAATATAAATATTATATGAAAATATGAAGTATGAATATAAAATATACATTTTATATAAAGGATATACATATATAAAAAAAGTATATTATCATGCATACACAAACACACACACATACATATATATAACAATCTATATTTTAAATAAATATATAAATTTTAAAATATATGATATACAATATGTGCATTATTTCAATTAAAAATTAATGATAAAGTTATGTTTCTACTAAAGAATTATTTAAACATGACAACCAAGGGCAAGCTGTACCTGTATGGAGTTGGCAGCAACTCCCCAGGCAAAGTCACATGGAAAGACTCCCTGTGCAGGGCGGTTCTCAGGAAGTTGAGGGAAGCCATTCTTCTCTATTAGTTTGCTATAAAAAGTGGCAGATGTCTTCGGCTCTCTCTTAAGATCAGGAGTGTTGAAATCCACAAAGAATAGCCCCCGTCGTATTCCATATTCACGGTACCACTCGTACCCGTCCAGCAGAGACCAGGCTGTGTAGCCAATAACATTTACCCTATCAAAGCGGATTGCTATAAAGAGAAGAAAATTGTTCATAATCAATTGTTGAAAATAGCAGTGCTAAATGATAATTGTAACACATTGTAAATGTTTCTTAAAACATTAAAAGATATGATAATCTCAAAATGGCCATAAAGTACAGTATACTGATTGATATGTTCCATTATCATTCATTCTATACTTATCATTTCATCAATCATCCTCAGTTCATGCATGTACCTTTCAGAGTCTCCATAATAAAGCGTTTCAGGTAATACATATGCTTGGCATCTTTTGTTTTCGTGTTGCCACTTCCATACCAGCCGCTTTCCACTACAAAGATGGGAGGATTGTTGTACTCGGCACGGACCCAGTACAGCAGCATTCTCAGACCTAGGTCTTCAGTCTGGCCAAAGCGCAGACTGTCATTGATCAGCTGAAAACTAAGAGCAGGTCCGTGAGACAGGGCAAAGAAGTCCGCTGTTCCGTTAACATACACGCTCTCGGCCTCCGTGAAGGACGGCAGTCTGTGGGTCAAATTGTGTTTCATGCAGGGTGGATAGTCTCCATCCACAAACAACGGACGGGCGAACCAGCCGAGCACAAAGTCCAGAGAACACTGGCAGGCTCTACGGTTCTCCTGCCTGGTTCTGCTAGGCTTGATCCAATGGGAGGCCAGTGCCATGGACACTAGCCCACCCTGACTGGAACGATAACGGTCGTCATACAAGTGCCAGACTGCAGCATGAGCCTAGACGGCAACACAGGCCCCAAACAAAATATATGGCTATACATTATATTTGAAAAACATATAATGTATACAGCACTTTGAACTACATAAATTTAACCAACATAATAATAAAAATGATAATAAAATAACAAAAATAGTTAATATCATCCTAGCCTTGAAACAGCTTTTTTAATTAATAAAAATCATATTTTTATGTTTGTTAATATAATTTCCTTATATAATATAAATACCGGCCACTTTATTAGGTACAACTGCTCTGTTCAACTGTTCAACTGCTCTTTAATGCAAATATCTAATCAGCCAATCAAATGGCAGCAACTGCATTTAGGCGTGTAGGCATGATCAAGATGATCTGCTTAAGGTTGTTGTTGCCAGATGGGGTGGTTTGAGTATTTCAGAAACTGCTGATCTACTGGGATTTTCACATACAACCATCTCTAGGGTTTACAGAGAATGGTCCGAAAAAGAGAAAATATCCAGTGAGCGGCAGTTCTGTGGGTAAAAATGCCTTGATGCCGGAGGACAGAGGAGAACGACCAGACTGGTTCCAGCTGACAGAAAGGAAATAGTACCTCAAATAACCACTCGTTACAAGAAGAGCATCTCTGAACGCACAACATGAAGAAGATGGGCTACAGCAGCACACCGGGTGCCACTCCTGTCAGCTAAAAACAGGAAACTGAGGCCACAATTCGAATGGGTTCAGCAAAATTGGACAATAGAAAACGTTGCCTGGTCTGATGAGTCTCAATTTCTGCCAAAACATTCAGATGGCATGGTCAGAATTTGGCGTAAACAGCAAGAAAGCATGGATCTATGCTGCCTTGTATCAGTGGTTCAGGCTGGTGGTTGTGGTGTAATGGTGTGGGGGATAATTTCTTGGAACACTTTGTACCAATTGGGCAACATTTCAACACCACAGCCAACCTGAGTATTGTTGCTGACCATGTCCATCCTTTTCTGACCACAGTCTACCCATTCTCTGATGGCTACTTCCAGTAGGATAACACGCCATGTCACAAAGCTCAAATCATCACAAACTGGTTTCTTGAACATGACAATGAGCTCAATATATTCAAATGGCCTCCACAGTTCCCAGATCTCAGTCCAACAGAGCACCTTTTCTGATATACACCAAAATTTCCGAGGAGTGTTTCCAGCACATTGCTCAATCTATGCTACAAAGAATTAAGGCAATTATGAAGGCAAAAGGGGGTCCAGGGTGTAGCTAATAAAGTGGCCTGTGAGAGTTTTTGTGTGTGTGTGTGTGTATATATATATATATATATATATATATATATATATATATATATATATATATATATTACTGAAAATATGTGAATTGTTATAAATAGCAATGCTAAATTATACAATTCACATATTTTAAGTAATGAAATATATATATATATATATATATATATATATATATATATATATATATATATATACACACACACATATATAATTTTGCAGATATAAACACGTGTGTAATTTTGTCTGCACTCTTTTTTTGTATCTATACATTTGTTTATTAAATAAATAACTTTAGCATCAGAGTATGTGGCTCTAATTACCTTCAGAAGATTGTGTCCCACTCTGAAAGGCAAATCGGAGTCATTTTTAATGCCAGGTGCCACAACCCCAGTTCCATATCCATGCCAGGCCACAACAAAAGGATTGTCAATGGTAATCCAAAATTTCACATCCGATCCAAATGTTTTAAAACAAAAATCTGCATATTCTCTGAACAGTTCCACCATAACCGAACTGCTCCAGCCTCCAAAGAGGGTTTGCAAACTGTCTGGCAGGTCCCAATGATACAAAGTCACAACAGGTTGCACTTTAATATCCTTCAAACCTCGAATTAGACTTTTATAATATTCCACACCTTTTTCGTTGATACTTTCTATGGTGCCGTTGGAGAAGATGCGCGGCCAGGACAAAGAAAACCGGTAGTGACTGACTCCAAGTTGCTGCAGGGCTCGGAGATCCCCCGGGATGTTGTGATAACTGTCACTGCCCACGTCGCCTCTGGACACACGGGTCCCTCCACGAGTAAAGGTGTCCCAGATAGACTTACCCTTCCCGTCTTTTTCCCAGGCTCCCTCAACTGAATACGCAGCGGTACCGACAGCCCACATAAACTTGTCAGGGAAAATGTCATAAAGGAAGGCTTTGTCACCAGGATATGGAAGTTTGCTAAATCTATCCCATGTGTGCAGTCCTGCGCCTGGATCAGCTGCGGTCCACTGTAGCTGACTCAACAATACGAGCACCAAAACAATCCATGCAACTGTCATGGTGTCAGAGAACTGGACAACTTTCCTAATGTTAAACAAGTGAGTTGTGTCCCTTCCCTCACTCTGAGTCGCTTGCAACTGCGGTATAACGCACCTGGCCCCATCTGGTCCCGTTTTTTGTCCTCTCAGGAAATCTATCAATTATTACCCAGGCACTTGACGGGTAAATAGGTATCCAAGCGCTGAGCAATTCCAGCCTCCATAATAACACATTTCCTCCTGCTAGTGTATGATAGGGAAAATATGATTATAAAACAACAAAAAACAATTTGATTTCTCCAGTGGCTCTAAATGACAAATGAATATCTTTTAAGACTGAAAAACCTATATGAATGACTCATATATTACAGGAATACTCATCACCTAGTTATCCAGTAACCCAAATGATTTACTCAATTATTTTCAATGACATGCAATTTATGAATTAAATACATCTACCGTACATTACATTAATGTTAACACCCCATATTTGTAAAATATATTAAAAATACTACATACAGTTAGTTTGAATTTGGTCGATCCAGTATCCATGGCTCTTGTCTACATTATTTTGTTTTGGATGTTTTTGGATAGTTTACCTGCATGTTAAGACAACTGCATGTTGTGGAAGTGCTTCAAACTGTTTTTTTTAATAGCTAGACCTTGATTATGTAATAAAACCAACAATTTACAATATATGACAATATAATGTAATATATACTAGCAAACAAATTTGTGCATTTAATTGAATTACTTGCACCTGCATGTCCTGAATGGACCCAGAAGGAAAAATTGCCATTGTAATAAATTAATGCCAATAATATGGCATTCTGGTCCCCACCAGAAGCCACCAGAAGCCTGCGATCGCTAAAGGAACGAAGACTTGTGGTACCATCACAGAGAGGCACAAAATCACTCTCCAGAACATTCTCCTTCACTGCTCCCTGCTGGTGGAATGATCTCCCTACTTTCATCAGGAACGCAGATTCCTTGGCAATATTCAAGAGACAGCTGAAAACTCACCTCTTCCGTGAACACTTAATCCCCTCATAAAAAAAAAAAAAAAAAAAAAAAAACCCTATCCTTCCCCCCTTTTTCCCTTCCTACTCTAGCTTATGGTACTGAGCAATGTATGAAACTTGTATTGTGAGCACGTCCTGTGTTATTTGCCAATTCATGAAGAATCGCTTGTTTGTTTTCCTCACTTGTAAGTCGCTTTGGATAAAAGCGTCTGCTAAATGACTAAATGTAAATGTAAATGTAAATATGTTCCCCGAGATTGTTTTATTAGCTTTAAACCAGCCACTGGGGCCTCTGAAGGGGCCATGTTCACATTATCTGAATATTTGCCAGTCTGACTCAAGCAAAACATCAATATTACAGTAGCATTGACTACATTGAATTCATTTAAACAATCTATTACTTCGATTAGCATGACATCATATTTATTGCAACTATCTGCTGCCGTCTATAATCACACAATATTATTTTTCGATACCTATCCTTCCTCGTCACATCCATGTGAGGGAAAATCAATGGTGTGAGTCTTGTTTTTCCCCGCAGGGCTTGTTTGTCAGTCACCTGTTAAAGGTCAGTTTTGTTTGAATTTATGTTGGATGGTGATGCATGATGTATTTTCCATTTCACAGTGAATTGCAATAGTGTGTTCCACTGTCATTAAAGTTCTGAAAGGTTATAGTTCAATTTATTTCATTCCATATAGATGAATTATAAATAGAGATGATTTCTTTCATTTAATAAATTGAAAATGTTCTCGACAAAATAAAACAGAACTGGACAAAATCCTCAGCACAAGAAACACACTTTAGACTGGTAATGCAAGCTAGACTAAACAGCTTAAACTATAGTGAACCTAGAATTTAAGACCCTTAGTTTAGTTCTCCTTGTTTGCCTTTCATAAACTGAAGCATAACAGAGGGTTTTAAAATCCAGCTTTTATAACCCTCCACTTGTTTGAATGCCTAGCAACATACCTAACAAATTATTACTGATCTTCAAATCTCAACTCAGTCAGTAAAATAAACGGCTATACTGTAATCAGGTTGACAATTTCACCATTATAATAACCTTATTTTTAATCAGATATATTTTTATAAACATATATTCATAGTTTTATAAACTATTATAAATAAATTTTTAAAAATGCAAATATTCAGTGGTGTCTCAATAATTATGAGGTCATAAAAATGACATATTGTACACAACTGAATTTTCAACTCATTGTAAATATATATAAAGGAGTGGGGGGGGGGGGCATAGACATAATAAATACATAGAAGCCCCATTGGCTGCTTCAGAACGTTGCTGCGATACGTCAACGCGTCCGCCATATTGCTGAGGGCAAGACTGCACTGTAAACAAATGCAAGTAAACTGGCGAGCTGCGGTTTTTCTGGATAAAATGAAAATAACGTTTACATTTATCAACTGATTTCAGTGGTTTATGATGTACGTGGTGTACAAAAAAAGTTCCATCTCAAGTTTATTTTAATAATTTGGCTACTTTATTCTTGGATGAGAGTTGTGAAGACGCCCATAAAGAGATACTTTAAATTTTCACATTAAATGAAAAAAAGATTTCTTATTGTGGAAAAAGCATTTTCTGTCTTTTAACCCATTTTAGCTTTTCTTGTGTTTAGAATTGACCACCATTGTGAAAATGAATCGTCAAATTCAAATCACACAGGCTACTTTCTGTATTTTTTTATCACTAAAATTATACAGATAGATACGCCAAAACATACAATAACAAGATAACTGATGAATCCTTTACGGTATGACATGATTTGGTACAACTACAGTTGAATGCAAATAGTAAATAAAAGATAAAGTGAGAGGTAAGAGTAAATAGTTTGTTTTATGTAATATATATAGGAAATAGTATATAATAGTATAATATTATCAATAAACTAAACCTAAATAAAACAGTAATGAATAGTATAATTATATAATAGTACAAATACAATAATATAATATCACAATAATATACTGATAATAGCATATAGTATATGTATAATACTAACACAGATGGTTTAGCTCCATCCTAATCCTGACAGACCTGTCCTGTCAAAGTCCTCCGGCTTGAAGTGCTCACTACATAGCACAGAGAAAAAACTTCCCTTCTTACAGCTACTTCCCATCGTCTCCTCAACTCTTTGTCTCTTCAATGTGTGAGAAAAGTAAGCTAGCCAACTAACGTTACAGTAACTCACAAAATGTCAGTCACCTAACCGAAACGAGCCCTTTTCTTAAAAGTTGGTTTTAAGAAAATAAAGATGCATATTTAAATTTCAGGAAATTTAGTTTATAAAATAAGATAATATACAGTAAAACTATAATATATGTCGTGCAAACTCATGTCTCAGCTTTCACAGCTAACTAGCGTCATCGCTAGCTATTTTCTGACTCCAGTGGCCAACTGCTATCAACATAATTATATAATGACCAAATACAACCAGAAACAAATGTTCAGCCTTACCTGTGAAAGGTTATTCCCCGAGACCTGTGCGGCCATTTGTACAGTCCCAAGCGAAACAGGCATTTTTCTCAATTTCAGTATTAAGTTATTGGGAACGTTGCCCGGCACAATATGGCGGCGCCGTTGACGTAAGATCAAGAAGCCAATGAGGAGTCTATGTATTTTGATCATTATCTTATGCTATTACGTCACACACCCACACGTGATCGATGCTAATTACGTCGCGCCAATTAAGGCATGAACATAAATATTCAGTAAGACGTTTGCTGATGATCACGCCACAATGGAGGAGTTTGTCATCCCACCTTACAACTGTGGAGGGTATCCTGGCTATTTCCCCTTTTATCCCGGCAACACGAAATTTAAGCATCAAAACTGGAATAAAAAGGGAAACAACTTGTATATTGCGCCAGATGCCCCCGATTATTTTGATGTTTATAAACGCGCGCAGTTAAAAGCGATATTATCTCAGGTGAACCCGAACCTGACCCCGCGCCTCCGCAAGGCCAACACTAGAGAGTTCGGTGTGCAGGTAAACCCAAAGGTAGATGTCACTGTCCAGTGCTCACTCGGCCCCAAAACGTTGTTTTATCGCGGTGATAAATGGGACTCGCCGAGGACGCCGTCCATCAGCCCTCTGAAAGACACCCTGCCCAGCACACCGGTCAACTCCGTACGCTTCTCCCGTCCCGTCGCCATCTACTCGCCCGTCTTCGACCGCAGGATTTTCTCCCTATCCACGACTGCCAGTGAAAGTAAGGACGATGGAGGGGATGAGCGCAAGAAGACGGACAGTGAGACGGACGACGACGACGTGTGTAACCCGGATGAAACCACGCGCAACGAATCACGGCAGAAGTCGTTGATTCAGCGAAATAAACGATCTAACTTTCAGGTGTGTCAAGGGGGAAAGACTTACCATGGCAACCACAGTTTCTGCCTAAAATTCAGTTGTTGTCCAGAGAAGTTAGGCGATTTTTAGGTTGGTAATTAATCGTAATTAGTCCGGATAGGATCGCTCACTTTAAATATGTAAATTAGCCTTCAACGCTGATTGGTGGAATGTAGCTTGTGACTGATACTAGAATTCTAATGACTCGAATTCTAATTTTATTCAACTTGAAACTTTCAAAAGCGAATAAAATGCGATTCTTCACAATATTAACTTTTAAACTTTTACGGAACAAATGAATATGTAATGAGGTAAAAACTGAGACTGTTTGTCGGTTTCTTAAAATTACTAGCGTGTAAAAATATATTTTTTTTTTTTTTTTAATTCTAATTTAGAAATAAGATTTTTATTTTTTTTTTAAATTCAAATTCTTGTTTTAGTTTCTGGAGCAGAAATACGGATTTTATCACTGCAGTAAGTGCAATATTCGATGGGAAAGTGCATTTGTTTGGTGCATCTCTGGAACCTCCAAGGTAAAATGCAGTGACTTTAAAAACTTTTAAACATTTAAACTTGAGGGTTAAGCCTAATTAAATGCCATCATTCCCACAGGTGTACTTCAAACAGCACTGCAGAAAGTGCCAGGCTGGACTGAATCCATATAGGGTTGAATCCATTCAGTGCCAGGTATGAGTTGTTGACAGTGATTGTGCCTTTTTAAAGCTGTTTGTGCAGTTTGTTCTGTTTCACCAGGTTTGCTGCAAGACTCGCTGCTGCTGTGAACGGAAGCAGAGGCACATTGACCTGCGCCGTCCACACCGTCAGGATCTGTGTGGCCGCTGCAAGGGCAAAGGCCTTTCCTGTGACACCATCTACAGCTTCAAGTACATAGTCTAAATGTTTAGATGTTTTAGAATCTGCATTGGTGGTCCTCGTGACATTAGGTGGGATGTTGTAGTTTTGTATTCCTATAAATATGTAAGTTTATTAATCATTAAAGTATTGCAGCATAATACCAGTGTCTGTGACTGCTTCTGCTTTTGTGAACGACTTGGTTCACTGAAAAATTAAATTAAAATGGATATGTTCTCCCCTTCACATGTTCTTCTGCAGAACAAGGTATTCTGATGATTGTTTCAACCGTTTTTGTCCATGCATAAGCAAAGTGGGGTCCAAAACGCCACTTTCATTGAATGGAAATTCAGATCTTTTTGGATATCTTGTTCCACAGAATATATATTTAATGGCAATGCATAAGTGCAATATTTTGCACAAGATTATGCATGCATAAAGCCCTATGAATAAGTGGCTGATGCAAATACAATTTTAGTTTTTGCCATTGAAATGAGCAGCAAACTGGAGAATCTCAACATGAAGAAAGCACAATTTATTTCACAAAAGCTTTAAGTATTTACATAGTGGAGGGGGAAACAAAAAATTTTACAATGTGCAATCTGTCTAGGCATGCACTAGTGACAAAGACTAATCTCCATGTGATGCCTCCCTTTTCCACTTTATACAAATAACATTTTAATAAAATACAACTTTTAATAAATACAACTTGAAAGTAAATGCATGCTTGGCAACTTGAATCGACAAAGAACAATTTCAAAAACTGTTCAACACACTGATATCTTAAATACAAATTTACTCTAAAGGTGAGCTTGTGTGTGGCGGCGCGCAGGATGTCGATTGAAAAACAGCCAAACAATCTTGTCTCAGCACTTGAAGTAGAATCCGCTTCAGCAGTAGTTTCAGTTGTATGAACAAATCACTGAATGTCAGCCTGTTTGCGTGTGTCTGTGCAGGTGCGGCGGCTAATATTTAGCGGTACGCAAGTGATGCACACGTTCACAAAGACACAACCTCTCAGCTTTAAACAGTTACAAGTATCGTGATAAAGACCGACGACATACAAATAGTATCTTTTGTCCTTCCTTCAGTTGTGCGGCATGTCCTGTTCGCTTTTAAAGACATTCTTGAACAGTTACAGTAGAAAGGCATCCATTTCAATGACCCATCATTGCACATTCCCCACGTTAACAAACAAACCAAGCAGAAGTTCTCACTCGGGTGCTTCCTTTCCAAAAATGCAGCATTGCTCAGTAGCAAACAGGATTTTTTTTTCTCTTCATGATTTACGACACAAAACGTCAACATAGTGCAATAATTAGAAGATGCGTTTGAGTGACTCAATCCAAGGAATCTCGCAGGAGCAGCTCAGTTTCTCCGTTATTGCTGCACATTTGAGGACCTGAGGACACGCTCACTCTTAGCAGCCCCTTCCTATTTAGTGCAGTCAAGGATGCTCGTGCAAGTTTCCCTAAGAAGGGCACAAGTTTATGAGTTACACCCTCAAAAGGGCGGCAGCACTCCCAAACGTCACACTGGATCTGGCCTGGAGCGGGTGGCAGGAGTGGAGGATCGCGGGATGAGGGCTGGCGCAGGAGAGGTTGGGTGACTATGGAGGGATCCAGTGGTCGGGGGGTCCAGGCCAGGGCTGGTCTGGGGTGCCGCAGGCTTCCTGTCAGAGACTCACGCCGGACACGCTGGAGTCTAGGAGGCTGGATGAGATCACCTGGTACCCCTGAGCGCGGCGGATCATGTCCCGGATCTCTCCGTTGAGCTCCATGATCTTTGTGCAGACCTCGGACATGTCCTTGTTTGAGCCTACCAGTGCGAAGGTGCCAGTTTGGCCCAGTGTCTGGTGCCGGAAGTAGACGTTGAGGAGAGTCTGGATCTCGTCCTCTGAGCCGCCCCCAAAAATGTCATTTGGCCACATTCGTCTAAACAAGAGAGGAAAGTTATATAACAGTACTAAAATTTCAATACCAGAAAAATGTCATACTTCAACGTAAGTATGCACAGGTTTGATCTTAGAGTGTGGATAGGCTAAAATCCACACCAATGTCCAGATTTATAAATAGGTCTTTGATGTGGAAAAGCGCTTAGCGCCACGTCAGGGTATGAGCGGACATACCTACTTTTCCTTGTGACAGAGAGTCGGAGAACTGCAGGTATTTGGAAATCTAAGCAATTCTTGCCGCTTGCCATTCTCAAGTAAAGCATTTGGACGTTGACTGGTGCTCTTTTATATGCTAATGACATTAATCATTAATGCCATCAAAAAGATTTTGTGTGTACGTTTGTTCTCTGAATTAGACTATGCACATTTGTGAATTGATCGTAAAATCAAATGTAGGACGGTTTCTACAAAACATTTTATAAATGAGGCCCCTCAATACCAATTTCAACACCACAGCAAAAACTAACATGCTATTAAACTCGCCAGTGTTACTATTAGCGAAAATAAAAACATTTTCATTAACTTAAATAAAAATACAAACTAACCTAGGGGGTTAAACTAATTAAACTAAATACATTTTCATGACTCCAAAACTAACTTTTGAAATAAAATTAAAATGGCCACATATGAATTTTTGAATAAAATTCAAATAAATAAAAGTTTTTGTAAAATAAATAGTCACAAATAAAGTTTGTGATGCATGGTATATGAAAATATTACTATAAATATTGTAGCAATAACACTAGACTGTGCTTTAAAATTTAACATTGTTAAAATTAAAACATATTTTTATAAATGCACTTATAAATGCTTTATAAGTGTCTTAAAATACTGAAAATGAACTAAAATACAAACTAAAAACTAATGCTAGAGTGAAAACTAACTCAAAATAAACTATATTGAAAAGACACATTGATAAATAGTATAGAAGTAAAACTAAATTAAAAATTCTAAACTATAATAATCTTGAAACACACTCTTTTACTAAAACATTAAGCATCTGAAAAATGCACATAACCAGATGTTTTTATTGTTGGGTGTGTATAAAGTATTTTAGATTTTATTTCTTTGTGCTTGTCTTTACTACCTTATTAACAGAGGTTTGTCTCTCCCTAGTGGTGACATAGCTCACCTGCACTCTTGAGTGTAGCGAATGGCCATAGAGAACTCGTTGTTGTTCAAGCACTCCAGGATGGCCTGTACAGCTTCCTCTGAGCTGGGGAAGATGGGCTGGGAGCCGTGCCTTTGCCGGTCCTCTAAATCACCAGCTAATGAGGCTTCAGCTAGCCGCAGGCAATTCTTCAGATCGCTCAATTCCCGAGACATGTTCCACAGCTACAGATTGAAAGTGCATGATTAACCTTAACATTACAAGTCAACCAGCTAGCGGCTCATTTTTTAATATATATAGTAAGCCAAACTAATACCTTTTTCTCAATCAATAAAGTTTTCTCTATAGTTTCTCAAATATGCATTACATTACATAAACTGTTTGCATATGACATGGACATCTTTCAGCATGGATGCAGAGTTACTGTTTATAAATAAATATTGTGATCTCAACATGCCAGCCTCCATGAGTTTTATAATGTATAAATAATACATAAATATTAAATATTATATAAATAAATCATTTATATAACTTTTAGATAGATATAATTTGATTTACTATTTAAATTCTACAAAGTTTGTTTAGATTTAATTCAGGCTTATTTAAATAATGCTCACATTTCTGAACATAAGAGAATCAATTCTACTTCAAATTAAATCAGGCAAAAAGGGAAATGATTATGAGGTGTATCAGTGAGGTCAGGTGTATTGTGTACCTCTGGCACAGAGCTGATGGTATTCACTTGTCCTATGAGTTTACAATAGGACTGAAACAGCAGAAGGAGCTGGAAGTGAAGTTTGTACAGTCGCTGACACAACTCCAGTTGCTGTGGATGATACAAATACATTGGTAACATGATATAATATAAGGGCATCACACATATGAACAGCCATAGAGAAGAAAAAACAAACAAACAAAAACTTCCATCACTGAGTGTCTTTACATGATCTTAAAAGTGTGCTTACTAAGCATAAGTTTGAGTAACATCATGCTGAATGCATGTACTAAACTATAAAGCTGTAAACACAGATCACTCACTCTAACAGATGAACAAGAAAGAGAACAGTTCAAGTTTCAAAACTTACAGCCAGAGTTTCCATTTGCTGCAGAGCAAGCATGTCATAAAACAGGAAAGAGTTGAGAAGGGAGAAACAGACAGCATTAAAACCCAGCATGCAATGTGTGAGACTGAATATGCACCACTGTGCTCAGAAATCCCATTAGAAGATTAGTGCCAGTCGCATTCAACGCAACAACCCAACCCATATAAATCATGCAGAGGATGACAAGAAGACGGTGCACAGAGTGACAAGAAGAGTAGTGAGGAAATATTACATAAATATTGCATTGCATACACTACCGATTAAATGTTTGGGGTCAGTAAGATTTTTAAAAGAAATGAATGCTTCTATTCAGCAAGGATGTGTTAAATTGACCAAAAGTGACAGTAAAGACATTTATAATGTTACAAAAGACTTCTTTTTCATATAAACGCTGTTTTTGAACTTTCTATTTATCAAAGATCCTGGAAAAAAATGTATCATCATAGTTTGCATAAAAATATTAAGCAGCATAACTGTTTACAACATTGATAATAGTAAGATATGTTTTTTAGAATGATTTATAAAGAATCATGTGACACTGAAGACTGAAGTAATGATGCTGAAAATTCAGCTTTGCCATCAGAAGCATAAATTACATTTTAAAATATATTAAAATAGAAAACAGTTCTTTTAAATTGTAATATATCACAATATAAATGTTTTTACTGAATGCAGCCTTATTACAAACACATTGAAAAATCATACCGATCCCAAAATCTTGAACAATAGCGTATATGGTCACAAGACCCACTGAATAACATAACATGTACAAATCTAGCAAAAATTACTGTGTACATATTATGAATGTTGTTTTCATGTAAACAGTGGCATGATGGAAGATCTCATTTTAAAGAGCAAAGACTGCTGTTTTCACCTTCTCCTCAGTGTCTCCAGGCTGACAGGTGATCACACCATCATCAGGATACCTCGGAAATGTGGCCTTACAGTTCTGCAACCACTGTTGAAAGAAGAGAGGAAGTGGATGTTCTTGAGTAAAATCAAAGCAGCTGTCTCTCAATTAAAGTAGTTTTGCACAAAACCCGTCACCATTACGCTGGGATGTTGCAGCTGTATAATTTTAAGTATATTGCTAAGCTGTTGCTAAGGTCTTTACGTACCACTTTAAATGTAAATTGACAGGATTTTATTACCTGGTTCATAATCAATCATGCGGAAATTGTAAGTATTGGGAAACCTCAACTCAATAAGTCTCATTAACATCTGTAGCACAAACGATTTTAGCAACTCTATGTAGCTGCTTTTAGTCCTTCTGTATGAGTAGAATGACTTACTGAGACAGCAGCTTCCTCCCGGGTGTTATATGTGTCCAGATACTCCTGAAGCTCAAGAACACTGAACTTCATCTTTTCCAGAAGCCCATATGAAACAATCTACAAGAGAGCAGAATGTATAAAAGACAACATGGTATAAAAATAATTTCTGACTTGTAATTTAAAAGTTTACATACTTGTAGAATCATTTATATACAAAACATTTATGCAATCGACTTGGAATATTCACTGACCGTTTCTGCGTCCACATACAGTGTGGGACAGTCTGAGCATAAGGCCAACATCTCTGATGACTGCACAAATTTTGACCCAATTCCTCTCAGGCCATCTCCAAGGTAACTGGCGGCATTGTTGGTCAGAGAGCAGAACTTATTTTGGATGTTCTGAAGAGGGAAATGCATTTTAACAATGTTAATTGCTATAAATACATCTGGACTTCTAATTAACTGTTTCCAGTTAATTACCTAGACTCTGGTTGTCACAATCCAATCTGTCATGCCAGTAATGATATTTGTACACTTCTCATAATAATATAAAAGTTCTGTAACATTGCGTTTTCTCTATAACTCTTGCAAATGAAAAATAAGACAAAAGTATTGTAATTTTTCTACTATAGAGTAAAATAATATACTAATGGCAAAATATTAATTTTCATTTATTTTACAGTGCAGTTGTATTACTATAATTAGTAATTTATTACTTTCTTTGGTATGATAATAATAATGATTATTATTACATTCTAATAGTTTGGCTTCCTATAACACCAGTGTGAATATAATATGAACTAAGACACTATATTACAGACCCCGAAAGAAGGTCCATCCCTCTAGTCTTACAAAACCATGTGGATTAGCATCACTGAATTAGCTATCGTGAATCAAAAGTTTCAATCAGGACTGCTTTGTGCACATATAAGGGTGACGTTACCTGAAACATTGCAGAGAAAATGTGGAAGGTGTAGACGGCGCAAGACCCATCCGTATCACACATCAGCTGGTTAATGTGACTCCGCCAGGCTTCTTCGGCATCGTCACACACCGTGGGCTGAAATGCTGCCAAGATGGCAGAGAAAAATGGGGAGGGTGGAGGAGGAAAGCCCAGCTCATCCAGATCATCTCGGTCCTCCCCAAAATGGTAGCTACGGAAATTAGAAGAAAGGATGTTACCTTTAAATAACCATGCTAGTTAGCAGTTGTCTAATCCCATAAAACTGGACTGTAATCAGTATTAACCTGGGCAGGGAGTTTGGGTTCTGGTTTATTCCAGCTCGGTTTTGTTCTGCAGGAAGGTCCAGATTAGTGCTAGAGCCACAGTCAAACCTCATTGGCAGCTCATTCACACCGAATGCCAGGTCATCCTCTTGGACATTTGACTCCTCGTCTTCTGGTAAAACCTGTGAAGATGGGAGAAGATCATTATTCATCTTCATTATTGATCAGTAATTAAGTCTCATAAACATGCCCGCAATAGTTTTAAACTGTAAGTTGAAGCAGATTTCATTTAGCTTCAAGGTTTGGTGCTATTTGGACTCTTTGAAGAAGTTTTGATGGGCTAAATTTTAAACATACAGGTGGCATGATGTGGTCATCTGGTAGCGATGTTCCCAAGCAGGGTGTTGCAGCATTAAGGGAATTTGGGTCAGCTGATGTGGTGTCATAAGAAGTAGACAGAGAGTCTGTATGATTGGTGTCCTCTGAGGGGGAGAGGTTCATGGTCTGAAATCAGAAAATGCCCATCTTTAGAAAACTGTCATTAGGCTAAAACAAACAAACAGACATAGATAGAATGACAGATAAATAGAACAATAGGTAGAATGATAAATAGAATGACAGATAGCACATTAGATAGAACAATAGACAGATAGAACGATAGAACGATAGAACGATAGATAGATAGATAGATAGATAGATAGATAGATAGATAGATAGATAGATAGATAGATAGATAGATAGAAACTGTAGCACATACTAGTTGAGAGTGGGATAGGCTTTGGCTGGTGGAATTGGACTCTTCCTCTGAGGAGTCATCAGAGTCTTGGTGGGGGTCGTGTAGGCCAATGCAGGGGGTGATGTCGGAGTGCTGGCTCTCCTCTAGGAGCTCAGTCAGGTCTGTGCTGTCCAGAGAGCGTCGGCGCACTCCCCAGTTAAAGTTATCCATACTCTCACCCTATTAAAACAAACACCCAGCACTGATTTAGCAGCTATTTTTCTAGCATGAGGTGATGTTGAGAGTGCACTACTCTGGCCCTCTTAGGCCCCAGGAAGTAGACATAACAAACTTCTAATTAATCATGCAAAAATGAAGAACACATACACACAAACAAAAAATACAATAGAACTATATCTGAAAATATTTATAGTTTCTGACTTTGCAAATGAAAAAAAAAAAAAAAAAAATAGTAACCTCCTTTGTAGTCTAGGTGAAACAAACGAAACAAAACACAAAAGAAAGCTGATTTTAAGGATCTTAGACCTGCAGGTTTCTCCAGTAAGTATTTCAATTGATCTGAATTTTAACAGATTTCTAACTAAATAAAAGCAAGTAGTGAGGAAAGATTGGAATGAGATGTTGCTAACATGCATTTTCAATAGTATGTAATATGACATTCATGACACATAAAAAGAAATCTAATCACAGAAGCCTATGACAGATGAGAGTCTACAAGACTGACAAACATCATTTTCAAAGTGACTCTGAGCAGGTATGGAAACAAGATTTCTGCCATTCTCTATGTCACATGCTAACACAGCTGTTCTTACCTGCAGCTCCTATGGCAGCACAGGAGAGAAAGAGAGAGAGTGTTAGCTACACGGTGAGAAAGTCCAGAGGTAAAGCAATGGGCACATTAGTTAGGCAGTCTCTTATCAGAGCAAAAGAGTTATTTCATTAACCAGAGAGAACATGAAAGAAATAACTGAAGGAATAAGGAAAGTAACTGTGAAAGGAAAGGAACTGTGTTTTTGTTAGTAGGGACGGGAATCATAACTTTGAAATCAACATCTTTTGAGTTCTTAAATCATTTATTATTACATCTATATAACTATAATATATACACACAACACCGTTCAAAGGTTTGTGTCTTTTACTGACACTTTTGATCAATTTAATGCAAATAAAAGTGCTCATTTATTATTATTATTTTTATTTATTATTTTGTTTTTATTTAAATCTTTCGGATCCCAAAACTGTTCAATGGTAGTGTATATATTTTTAAGAAAAGTTTTCAACTGACCTCTCCATCTTCCAGCTCAACGTCCAGAAAGTCAAAGTCTCTGAAGACTCTGAACTGCTGCTCTGATGTGGTATCATCCAGGGTGTCCTCCCGGGTCCCATCCTCAGAGGACACCTGACTGGGCTGATGCTCCATGAGGTCCAGATCACCACAGGATGAGAAGATCACCTGAGACAAATAAACATGACAGTAGAGTCAGCGTCGAGTCTGGGTATGCAATTAAAGCATCATGCAATGGTCACCTACTATGATGCCTAATAAGCCTTATTAGCTTATTCTTCATTTGACTTTAATACCAACTATAAGACCAAATTGACACGTGCCATATAAAGCTTAATCCTCATAATAATAAAATGTATGGTTGTCTACATAGAGTGTCTTCCCAGGAATGACAGTGACAATGAGGACTCACAGACGGGTTCTTAGTGAGGCCAACTTCCTGTCCGCAGAGTGACAGGACATTCACCAGCTTCTCTCGCGTTCTCTTCTGGAAAAGGAAAAAAAGGAAATTACCAGCTGAAAAATCACTCTGATAGAATCATCAACATTTTCATAGTATCACAGTAAACATTAAAAGACATGTTCAGAACAGCCCAAAGAAATAAAAGTTTCCCTCCTTCATACCATGACTAATATGAACAGCATGAAATGTATGTCACCTGTGATGATTGTGGTCGTTTCCAGCTGACTGGCACCAAGACAGTGTTTGAGTTGGACCCTGAAGAGGTAGACGATGTGCTACGGGTCACTGCGATCACGCGGGCTTTCCCATCTCTCCCTCCAGATCCTTGCAAGTCATCATATCTGCGGCCAATGACCGGTGTCTGGACAAACATATGCATAAAATACATATGTCACTCATTAAAAAAACAAACATTTTACAATTAAGGCTGAACATAGACACATAACCCCAGCACACCAGCACAACAACAGGTCCTGAGCCGTTTGGAAACACTCACAGACTCACACTACCCATGAGTAATAGCCTTCCTGTAGATAAACATGCACGTGTGGAAAAACAGCCTAATTGCTGGACTCCTTATCAGTGTGCACCCACTCCATCTGGACAGGATATCACTGCTTCCATTAGGGTGGAAAAGAGGCAAAGAGGGTTGTCCTGTAGTTGCGCATGAAGCCACAAGGGGGCAATCATACACAGAGTTGGCTCTAAGGAGGTCTTTGTTATAACTGGTTGTTCAGTTGTAAACAACTGCAATTGAGATGAATGGGAATGCAAACAGATATCTTTCAACAAGTATTACAGACTCCCTTGTTTCAGATCAGATTAATAATAATAAGATTCAGATTAGTAATATTAAATGTGATGAATATAAGCAGAAACAGACTGAAACTGAACATTATTATTGGACAACACATGTTTGTTTAAGCTTTATGGTATTTGACCTATTCAGTGTCAAAATTCACATAAAACCAGTCACTTTCCCTGAAGTTGTTCATTAGGTTGCAGAAGAAATCCTCGGAGAGGTGGAGTCTTGATCACGTCCACCCACACTTTATTCTGAGAGGTTATTAATCACAAATGCAGTCAAAACACATCTCTCTGAACTTCCGTTGGCTATTATCCCCATATCTCCATCTGAAAGCGAACTGAGAACTTGCGAGAATTCCCTTTAGCATAAAATGTACCAAAAACAAAAGGAAAAGGGGCTGCGCCTTCATGGGATCTGATAACAAATGTATGCTCAAAAACAACTTGGCCACACCTCAAGGGGTGAATGAGTCAGAGAACCTGTTGCGTGTAATTGCACAGAAAACTGATATTTTCTAAAGCATAAATGCTTTTTGTGTCTGTAGAAAACCAAAAAACCGACGCATTTCAACAATTGAACAACAAAATATACTGTCCAACAATGTAAAGTACCTCGGATATGTCAAAATGGAATTCCAGTGTCTTTCCTGGCAAGGCTTTAGATGAGCCATCCCACATCATACGGCTAACCTCCAGGTGGGCTAGGTCGCCATGGGCGTAGGATGGCAGGGATAGGCTGGCTGAGCGGGAAACAACCAGCTTCAAAATGTTCAGAGCTTCTTTCCAGTGAACCGTCTATAGAGGATGCACATATTGGTACGACAAATCACATCGAAATTCTTACAAATTACAAGATTTTTCCTAATTCAAATGGTTCAGCAGAAAGGATCTCACCTGTACAAATTTCTCAATGGTCTTTAGCACTTCTACATTGAAAGGTTTGACCTGAATTCCTGCCAAATCCATGTGGCTCAGCAGGCTGTAGATGATCTGCAGCAGGGGCTGTTGTATGCTGGGCAATCCTTTATCTAGCAACTATGAAGAGAGGTCAGCTGGTTTTAAAACGGTGTTCTTCATGTACAGTACAAGCAGCACCATATCTGCCATTTCGTAACTTATACTTGAGGATATTTAAGTTTGTCAGGACAGCTCACCTCAGCCATATATGTCACCAGACTAAGCGTGATGTCAGAGAAAGCCTCGTGCAGGTAGCGACAGACCACATTAACCCACGAGAAGGGGTCTCTGGTGTAGGACCGAGTCTTATATAGAGTCATTACATGAGCCAGGTGAGATAGTTTAGTGTTCTTGTCTTTCTCCTCTAGACACACCTAGAATACACAAAACAGTCAAATACAGGTGTTATTGATTAAAAAAATAAATATTATTAGTATACACAGACGACTACTGACATTAGCTCATATATTTCTTTATGTCTTTTTTATATTTTTTACTTCATACTTTATGTATTTAAACATTTGGGAGCTCATATTATTTTTATACTTGTATGATGAAATATTAATATTTTGTTTTTTGCGGCCAATTGTTTATCACATACACACAGAATGTATACTGACTGACACTTTATTGATCAAAATATGACACTAGAAATAAGCACACTAGCTGAGATTTTATTGTAAATTCTTGTTACAAGAAAACAAAACACTTATGAATAGGGATATAATAGAGGATTAAGTGTGGAGAATGAGTCAAGTTTGTCTTCACATTCAGGTGTAAATGTCAATGAAGTGCAGGGTGTGATTTATAGTAGGAGCGTGTAGAGAAAAGGATGCGGGGCAGACCTGAGCGATCCTCTCAGCACTTTCTTTACAAAACTGCGTAGGGCTACCGAAGTGTTGCACCAAGTGAGGCAGCAGACAAAGCACATTCAAAGGAAAACCTGAGCAGACAGAAAATAAAACATGAAATTATGTGAAAGTTCAGAAAACTTGCTAAATATCACGGACATTTAAAAGTAAAACAATTATTACAATCATATCAGGTTGAGCAGCCTTTCCTCAAAATAGTCTTTACCCTTTCACTTGATTTTGATATAAAATTAAGTTTGAGACAAGACATTTTTTGCTCAAACTAGCCTGGCTGTTAAGCTTTAACTGTTTGTACACTGACAAAGTCTACACACCGACCCAATTAGGAGTAAAATTAAATCATAAAGTTGTTTAGCCACTTTAGACCTACAGTATATTGTTTTAATGTGCCACCACAAATATCCACTCTACCCACCTATAGCCTGTGATGTGTCCACCACTGGCACTCGTGAAACAGGTGTAAGCTGACAGAACAACTGAAGCGTAAGATCATTTGTAGCTGGAGAAGTGAATCCCTTCAGGAGCAGCTGTTGCAGCCCAGAAAAGCCACTCCACCTAAGCTGAGCCTGGAGCTTCTCTAGTCTCTCTCTGTTCTCCTGCAGATCCAATGGAACCCGTGCCAGCAATTTATGAACCAGCCTCAATGACATCTGGTACTCGAATTCAAAGTCTGATTCCATTAGCGACACCGCCACCCAAAAGATGGTGGCGAGCAGGTTGGCTGGGTGACTGGAGTGGGAGGGGTCGGTGATGACACTTGTGTCAGCGCGGGTGGAGTTGGAGGACGTGCTGCGGGCCGATCGAATGAGACCCTGTTGGGTGCAGGCTTGGATGCGGTCTAATGTGGCACTGCGAGGAGGGTTGGAAGATGAGTTTTCCCCGCTTTCGCCAAACTTTTTAGGGACGGAGTAACTGCGCTGGTGCCTGTTCCGCTCATTAGTCCCACCCTCTTGGTGCAGGTTCAGCTGCCCTGTGCTCTTTCGGTTTGGGTTGAGCTTCCCGCTCACCAGGAAGTCTGGCGATGAATCTCTGTATGTGGAAGAGACATTGCATGTATGTAAAGAAAAAAATACGGTTAATTTGTTCATATTTCTTTTTTCTCTGGATATATTTTTATGTACACTACCATTCAAAAGTTTGGTGTCAGTAAGATTTTTTAAATGAATTTGACAGAACTCAAATCCAACAAAGATGCATTTAATGGATCAAAATCATTCTAATATGCTGATCTGGTTCTCAAGAAACATTTCTTATTATAATCAATGTTGAAAATAGTTGTTCTGCCTAAATTTTGTGGAAACTGTTATACATTTTTTCAGGGTTTTTAGAAAGTTCAAAAGAACTTAATTTATTTGAAAATTTTGAAAGATTTAAATTTGTGTAACAATGCATCCTTGCTGAATAAAAGTCTTAATTTATTTTTGCTTTTTTTAAATGTTACCAATCTCAAACTTTTCAATGGTAGTGCAGTTATAAAATATTTTTAGGTTGAAATAGTAGGAAAACAAAGTACACCATGAAATTCTAACCTTGTCAGAGCTGCCATAAGTTCACTGTTGTTCAGACATTCAGCTAAATTATCCACAACAGACTCCAGAGTGAGTAAAATCTCCATGACGTAACCCTGGAAAACAAAATAAAATTAAAAACTATAGCAATAAGATTGAAAAATAAGAGCATACAGAAATATTTGACCACCAAATGCATTTATTGCATAGATGTTATTTAATACTCTGGTTGATGGATTCACACCTGAACTTCATCCCCGTGTTCCCCCACAACCTCCACGAGACGTGAGAGCAGGTCGGACACAGCGTGGGCAGAGAGGGGCTGTCTCAGGGCTCGGAAGATCTGGAACGAGCGTCCGGCGTAATGGCGGGAGGAGCTGCAGAGGGCCGTCTGCAAAGCAACATCGCTCAGCTGATGCTCTAGATGGAAATCTGATACATGACAGAGACGATTATCAACCAAACACTGTGCCAATGTAATGTATAAGATACTTCATTCTGTCAAATTGAAACATAAATGCACTAAAATGTTTGTTAATCACCTGATTTGGACTCCTTGAACACAGAGACCACATGCCGCAGGAAGTTGGTGAGCTGCTCTGCGCTCTTAGAGTTGGGGTTCTTCGGCGTGATGTCTTCGTGGCACCAAAGGGGTCCGAAAGCCCTGAGTAAGGACAGGACAGTACTCCATGCACTGTACCACCACAACCACCACCAAAATCACAAATACATGAACTACTACTCTCTAACTGCCTGATTTACTGACGCTGGAAAATGCCCAAAAGTTTTGCTGAAGAAAAAATGCAAACAACATGTGGAATTTAAAATGTAAAATAATAATAAGTAATTAGAATAATTTAAAATAATAATAATAATAATAATTAATAAATAAATGATTTAATAATTACTTGATACAGCATCCATTTTTGTCTTGTCATCCTGATAAACATAGAGTATTTATATTCATTCTAGATCAGCATCTAACTCCTCATTTTTATAAGGCTTGTGTGTATTTTCATCCATATTGAATGAAATGTTATAAACTGCCACATACCTGGTGGTGAGGAACTCAATAAGTTTGTTGGTTTTATCATCTGATTCTGTGGAGGACTCGTCCAGCTCCTCCAGGTCAGCTGTAATTTGTGGCAGGTTCCCAATGCTTCCTCCCAGGCTCACACTGGAGGAGGTGGAGGATGAGCTTAGTCCAGAATCCGCCACTGGTGATGCTTGCCACTCTCGCAGGAAGTCAAACCCCCCTGTTCAGATGAGAGTGTGGTTTAGTCATGTAATGCAAGCAGGTTATGAATCATACTGAAAAACTGTAAATGCTTAAACATGTTTGTTTTCCCTTTTCTTGTTATTGTGTTTCAAAATTAGCATTAGCTAATTCAGCAGTAGTGTTCGTTGGAGGTCTGTAAGATCAGCATATGATTACCACACTTATCTAAAAATATCTAAAAAAATGCCTGGTGTATTCCAAGCTTTTATTGTCAGCAGTGACTTTTCATTTGTGTGTTTATTCAGATATGAGTAAACAAGGGGGAAAAAACATCAATGACATGCAGGATGAAAAAATAAATCCTAGAAAAACCTGTCACAATGCAAACTGGGACTGGGATAGTGTCTGGCCTAATTACCTCCATCTCAGTCTCTTCTATAGAAAGAAAGACAAACAGCTGCCAAAAATACTTTGAATTCAAAGCCAAAGAAAGGTAAATCCTAACCGTAGGGGTTTTGCTTGATAATATCTACCTTCCTCGTTGTAAATTCAAGCTGTGTAGTAAATGTAGGTGACTCTTATACCCAGTGCTTCACACTGACTGCTTTGTGCAGCAGGTGATGTGACAAAATAATATCAGGTGAGTTTCAAGCAAGGTATTTGTGGGGTTTTTTGTGTGTGTATTGATCATGCTGTGCAAGTTGGCAGGACTGGAATGTTTTTATACAGTTGCTTTATTATTGTGGGTAAAGAAACAATGACTGTACCCAGGAAAATTTCACAAGTTGTTCTTCATAGATCATGTTTGATTTGAGTGTCCACTTTGTCTCTCTCCTGCATACTTTGATTTGAGCACAGTTATCTTTTCTGAAACAGATTTTTTTTTTCTTATGGGAACCGAAACAAAACTTCTAGCAAGAAATCGGAATTGGTTTTGTGCCATGGAATGGAGAAACTGTCTGTGAACGTTTATTTCTGTTGGTGGAGTCTTTTTGTGTCATGCTGTATTTGAAGCATGGGATTCTGGGTTGACAACTGATTGTACCTGTGCAGGGGTATTCGGGCTGGTAGCTGGATTTAACGGTGAGGGTCTTGTTGTCACCGATCTCTCTGGTTAGTAACAGGACAGAGGCGATGACCTGGAAATTGTTGTTGCAGGAGAGGGCGATGAGGAGATGCAGGAGTAACCTCTTGCTGTGCTCAAACACCTCCGGTCTGTAATGATCCAAACCTGAGAGGACAGAGATGCAAAGGTAAATGAACTGAACTGACTTGAGCTGAATAGAACAGAAGCCAGTGAAGCGGATAGGAATGAAACACATTCTGAACATGAACTAAATTACTTTCAAAGGGTGTTCCCACTGTTGTATGGTTACATAATTTGGATAACACAACATGTTTCCAAGGAGCAGCACAGAACAAAACAGGGCTCTGTGCAATAAATATAGAGTGCGAGTGTTCAGGAAGTTTAAAAAAAACATTTTTTTCAGGCCTACCATGAGCACATATTTTTCTGTAATTTAAAGTTAATAATAAAATAAAAATTAAACAAAGCAACTGCCCACTCCCACAATTCATGTATAAATATCTGAATATTTTGCAATAATATATATATATATATATATATATATATATATATATATATATATATATATATATATATATATATATATATATATACACCGAGTTGAATTCACAAGGTTGTGATTCGATTAGATTCCAATTCAATACGATTTGATTCGATATTGATTATTTTGGATATATATCGGAAAACAGCACATGGCAAATTTTCTCAAGAAAACAAAAATCTCTCAACTAATGCTGTAAAGTATACATGGAGTCAGTTGGTACTGCATTACTATAATATTGAATGTTAAAATTTACCGATTTGTATACAAACAAATTATTTTTTATAATAATAAATTTACAATACTAACTTTACAATTACATAATCATATTTCTCCATTCCACTCTATTCCTACTTTGTTTTTAAAATATAAACTTTTAAATGGTGGCTGTCATAAAAACTTAATTTAGTCAAACATGCATTAAATATTGTAGAACATTAAAAATGATAATGAATAGACCTATGTAATATGGTGCATAGATTTAGCAAAATGCTCCTCTCTAGAGTTCATTTTTCTGGTTGACTGAGGTAGATGTGACATTACATGACATAGTGTTTAAAAACTGTTTGATTGAAGTTTTTCCGCAATTGACACACTGATTAAGCAATTACATGACACATGATACAGATTTCCGTGAGTTGTACTCCATCTTTTAACAGTGCCAGACTGCTGCTTCTCTTGAACTGAGGCACTACAGTGATCTGTCATGCCACATTAAACAGTGCCAAAACTGTATTTATTTTTTCAATTTCGTAATAAAATGGACATAATTTGAACTCTGAGACATTGTTTCATATCAAAAGTAACAAAGCACAAAGACTACTGTGATTTATTGGATGGGAGGTGCGCTACAGTGTTCTGTTCATTCATCAGCTTAAAACAGGATACACTGAATCAGTATTAAAATCAAGAAATATATATTTTTTACCCAGCCCTGATATATACAGGCCGTTGAGAAAGTGAACAGTCACCGTTGTGCTCTATATTTTTGGATGAAAAACAAAATATCACAGGCATGCCTCTAGTCAAAAGACATAAAGAGAAACTTAGGAGGTGCTCACGACATCAAGAGTCTAAGGGAGATAAGCCATGAGTAGATGGCATTTTGCCAGCCCCCACTTTCTTTCCTTCTCCTCCTCATTTTCCATCACAGACATTTTTCACATTTCTGACATTGTTGTGCTGTGTTACCCAGACAGACTGCTGGGGTGAATTATGGTGGAGAATGTGGGCACTATATAGACCAGACAAAAGATGTGCATTCTCACAGCAAGAGGCCTTTTTTTAGCTAAAAAAGTAAACACTAGATAAGGTGTTCCCCCACATTTTAATAACATTCAAAAGAAAGAGAGACAAAGAGATACAAAGAGTGCTTACCTAGGAAGAGAGCATGAAGAAGCAGCGGCAGGTGTAGGGCCCAATCTTCTCTCACGCTGTGGTCCACTACCATCTCCGTCATGAAGATCACAGCTATATTGCACCTGTCAGCACACACACACACAAGAACACAACAAGAAAAGTGTTAAGGCCAAATCACACTGCACCAACACACACAGACTGACAGTCACTAGATTACAGTATGTCACATTTCAGATTCCAAGACTGACAGACGTGATTCTACAGACGCCGACAGGGGTAACACGCTCATCTGTCAAAACTCAATCAAGAGTATGTTCCTGTCTGTTAGTGCAGAGTGAATTGGCCTTTACATGCACTGAGACATGTATATTTTCAATAACTGCAGCCTTCAAATTACTTCTACATTTCACAATCATTGTAAACAAATATTGTCCACTATTTCCTGTCCTCTCTTCACTACTGCATATATAAAGATGATAAAAGGGCCTAAAATGAAGGTGTACTGGTTCAGGGAGATCTGTAACTATGAATCATCTAATGAAATTTAAGACCCATGAATTTACAGATTGGTATAGACTGATCGCTCACGCATAACCAGACAGAATACATAGAGGGGAGTTTTTTTCTTTACAAGATATTCCTGTTATGCAATTATGCTCATATTTTCAATAACTCATGAGTTTTGATGTATATCTTCCTGTTCAGATGTCAGCGTGAGTCTACACAGATCTGATTAACTTAACAGGTGGTTTATAAAAATCTCAAACACGTTGATGTACCACCCTCTGTCCATTCCTCCCTCCTGAAAAATCACTGAACGTCATGAGGATGCTGGTAAGAATCACTGTTGTTATGGTAATGGAACAACAGTTCCTTTCTTGTAAACTAAACAGAGCTGAAAAATGCTAGAGCAAACTAACACAAGTGAGTTTTATGGTATTGGGTAAATAAAATTTATCCACTGGACATGAACAAAAGTTGTTCTATAAGAATGACTTTATTGTGTGAATCCATGTATGTCTGTGTAAATGTTTTCCAAGTAATGTAAATGTGAGGTGGTTTTGTGGGAGAGTTGTCAAAGTTGAAACACAAAAGGGACAAAATGACCTTGACCATTTTAACACCTTTCATAAATCTTCTGTCCGAATAAATCAGACTTCATGAAAATGCAAAGGAAGCCAAGAGTAGATTAAAAGCTTGGGTAGTACCTGTGAAGGGGTCCCCGTGGGGTGATGGTCTCGGGCAGGTAGTCCACAAGCGGGGCCCAACAGCCTCCATTTATCGGCATGGGAAGTGGCTGAGGTCTGTTACTCTCCAATACACTAATCAGCCAGGCGGCATATGGAGGCAGAGGGTCATCTGTCAACACACACAATTGGCATCAAAAAAATCAGCTAGAGATAATCGTAAAACAGAGTGTTCAAGACCCTAACATGAACAGGTGAACAAATCTAAATCAGTTTAGCACTACTATACAATATCGGACCACAGAATGCTGTGATTGACCAATCAGAAACATTCGTTTTTAATGTGTTTAGTTTTACACAGGTAACATTAATTATGTAGAGAACTGAATGAACTGAATCTGAATGAGTTTGTATAATCAAAATCAATCAGGAAACACGTCTAAAATCCAACCTGGAAATTTCTATACTATCATATAGTATTATATAATATTACTTAATCTTTATATTAATTTTAAGGAATTGTAATAATTCTAAATAAACCAACAATCGATCATTAAAATAAATAAAGAACTAATATATAAATAATGCATTGATTTTAATTAAATAAATTAAAGAGAAATTTCAGTCTGTCACTTCATATGACCATAAGTTGTGAGGAGTCGATTTAGAGCACATCATCCAAACATCTATCTCCATTAGAAGTGACATGTTGCCACCGTCCATCAGCTGTCATAACAGGTATGTAGAGAGGACAAAAGCTGTCGGCTCCCACACCCATATCACAAATATGCGTGCATAATACAAACAAAAGCATGCGATGTGACCTTAATTTCAGTACCGAATTCCTGAACACAGAGGCTTAATGCTCTAATGAGCATGTATTATTGGTATATACAGTATGTGCCAAATGGTAGGTCACATGTACAGATATCAGCTGTTAGAAATATACAGCTGTAAAACAATGTGTAAATGAATCCTCAGTTATATGTGTCAGTGAGTGGATTGACAGCTGTGAACCATCTGTTGCTCTGTTCTTGTAATCTGGGGGATTACTGACAGTAACCTATAAAGTCTGTAGGTGCACAGAGGGCTTGTGAATCATAAAGTCATCCATAACTACATCCATAATACAGGTCAGATGAAGAACTTACTCTTCTCCTCATCGTAAGAACCCCCCGAGCTGTTGCTATAACGTGATTCCAGACGGTTATGAGCCCGGGCTGCGTTGCTCAACCTGCGTAAATGTGTGCACAAAATACGTTAGGGAACATAGAACGCACATACATCCTAAAATGCATATTGATTTAGCTTGTGGTCACTGATCCTGGTAGCTACCTACTTTTTTTTTTTTAAATCTACATTTTTAAAAAAAATAAATAAATCTCAGTTGCATAAAGAAAGATGCACCTCTCTTCGTTCTCTCTGACGATCTTTGCCTCATCTGTGTCCTGGAAGCTTTCTTGCCCAGCCACTACTGTATTACTGCTAGACGTTGTGCCTTTGCAAACAAACAACCAAATAAAATTAACAAAAATTATTAAGTCAGAACTATACATTTGGTTATGAGATTCACAGCATTGGATACAACCCAGAGATCGGCAATAAAGATGGCACAAAGTCACAAAACTGTCACTACTCAACTGCTAGTCACTACTAGAACAACATTTTTGTTTAAACAAACGTATATGTTAATTTATATAATTAATTATTTAATAATTAAATAGTGCATCCAATAATTTACAGATTATAGACCATTATTATAAAAGTTGCATAGCATTTAAAAATGTAATTTCCTGTACATCTGTTTCAAAGTTGTTCTTAATAATGTAAAGATTAAAAAAAAAAGGTAACACTTTACGATAAGGTACATTAGTTAACAACATTAGTTAACATGAACTAATAATGACCTTCTCTTATACAGGATTTATTATCCTGAAGCCTCACCTGAAGCCACAACGGAAGTCTTGTTGCTGGCAGCAAAGCGGTAGAACGGTGGGTTGTCACAGTGTAGAACCACTGGGTTTACCGGGTCTGTCTGTTGAAGCTCAAAGAGCAGCTCCTCCATGGTCTGAATGGTGTTATTCCGACACAGATATATCACCACTTTCTTAATCTAAAAACAGAGACAAATTCAGTCCATTATACAGATCTAATATAATGGCAATGTGGGTTAAGAGAGTCTGTATTTGTTTTCCTTACATATGGCAGCAGTGTGGTGTCACTGCTGACCCCGCACAAGCTTATGAGGAACTGTAGCGTTATTCTCAAGTTGTTACTCCACTTGTCATTGGCCACAAGAGCATTCCAGGCGTTCTCCATCTCAGGACCTGGGACTTCGTCTCCATACTGATGAAAAACCAACAACAATAATATCTTAATAGCTTAGTTGATTGTCGAAATTTTAAAGGGTAGACTTTTACAGCATTGTATTTTTTTCTTAAGTTATTTTAGGCAACAATTCTAGCATAATGAATAATCATAATTTAGTTTTCTTTTCCAACTCAACTCCTTGCAGTCTACGACAAACAATTGTCTAATTGTCTGATTAAACAATTGTCAGATCTAATTTGTGACTTTTCTTTCATGTGGATCGAGTCATCACCAGAACTTGTATTTTTGCAATAGCCGCTGGGCCTTTTACCTTTGCTGTCATGAACATGAGGTTGTTTAGGACCAGAGAGGTAGCCTGCAGAGAGCCCCAGCCGTTGCCCTTAAGCCTGTGGGTGATTCCCAGGTTGTCGGCCTGCTCACGGGTCTCTTCCTCTGGGGTGCATGGGCTGGAGGTGGGGGGGAGCAGCCCTGTGTCCACCAGCTCTATATTGTTCAGCCACGGCAGTAGGTAGGTCAGCATAATCTGTCTGCCATTAGGGTGAGTGGTAGGGAACCTTTGGCTGACCTCTGCATGTGAGAAATGATTATGGAGAAAAAAATGAGCAGGCAGGTTTAGTGCAAGGCCAAAATTTGAGCTGCAGTGCAATAACAGAGCACGCTTTACCAGACCCATTCTTTTGCACATAGGTGTTTATTTGCTTTTAGTGGGGCAACAGTTTGATGACACATCCAAACATGTGACTAAGAGGTATTCCTTGAAAAGCATGAGAAAGTGTGTCACACACACATACCTGAGAAGAGAGGCAGGGTGAGTTCAGGATACATGCAGGCCAGCTGGTTTGAGAGCTGGAAGAGAGAGACGCTATATAGCGGTGGTAAAGGACCGTGTGTGCCATACAGGATATTTCCTGTTTTCTGCCCAACAATCCTCTTTGAGTAAACAGACAACTTGGACTCCAGAACCTGAGCAACAAAGAAAATACAAAATACAACTGTATATCTTTTTTTTCTCACAAAAAATACAATTATAAATTAACAGCTTCCATGCAGCTAGTAATTTATTTACTTTTGGAATGAAAACCTGTATTAACATTACTTTCTAACATAAATAAATAAATAAATTTTTCAGCCACTGAAAATACAGGAAATGCAGAATCTGAGCAACTAGCTTGAATGAACCAGCACAAAAACAAAAAAAAAAAGGTTAGGTACCTGCATGAGCTGCATGGATATCTCGTAAATCTCTCTGCTTGTGTCAGATGACTTAAACAACACCAGATTCAAAAGGGTCACAATGTCACATGGATAATTCCTGAAAAGGAAGAAAAAATACAGATGAGAAAAAAACAACAACTATGATGTAAAATGTGACAACAAAATATTGAAATCATTCATTAAAGGCACAATATGTAAATTGTGATAGATAGATAGAGGTCGCTTATTCAAAAACAAAGGCAGAGTTGTTGTCTTCACGGCTACAGCTGGCGGAAAGAATCCAACGGGACTCATATTCAAAGATAAGCTAATGTATTAAAAATTTATTAACATTACTGTAGTATGAAGCAGGGTGTGGCTGAATGAGGCCGCTGGAATGATTACTAATGAGAGAAGAGAGTGGCACACGGCTCGAGAGCAGTGGAGCTTTTATTATGCTGCAGTCGCCTCCGCTTCATCCAGTAACGCAGCGCTGTTTTATCATAATAGAAACATTTGTGTGTTGAAAGTTGTTACAATGCTACTTGTTCGCTCGTAATG
Source organism: Zacco platypus (assembly GCA_038088235.1). NCBI lineage: Eukaryota > Metazoa > Chordata > Actinopteri > Cypriniformes > Xenocyprididae > Zacco > Zacco platypus. Next base: position 12,585,131 of record CM076086.1, on the reverse strand, counting down.
CTAGTGTGTTCGCTGTTAGGGGTACTATGAGACTGCAGTAAGCCAGATTGATATTAGGCATGGTAAAACATCGTACTCATGGTAAGTAAAGAAAAAGAGGCTCAAACAATAAGAGTTACTGTGTTGTGCGATATAATATTGATTAGTTTTCTGTCGATGAATGAATCCAAACAGTTGCTCACCTGTCTAATAAAACACAACATATTAAAGCTTCTTTGGTGTTTACATTGTTTCTAAAAATTAAAAACCGAGAAAACAGAAATTGTGGGTAACATGGGTATGATTTCATTGATAGGCGACACACGGACACGGTCCATGTCCTGGTTAAAATTGCTTATTTCTCTGGATTTAAACATTTCTTGGAAATAATTGGGATAATCTAAGTACACAAGTCAACAAAATATATAACATTGTTCTAGTGATTTTTTGATATTTTAATCCAAATATCTTACAGATTGTGCCTTTAAGGGTAACCGTGGCAACGCTGAAGGTTCTAATTACCTGCTACCGCACACAGTAGCAATAGCTTTGAAGCATCCTGAAGCAAGCTGGTATGATCCAGTGAAGCAGCGATCTACAGCCCAATTAAACAGATTCACCTGATCTGGGTTTAGTTCCAGGAGCAAGATGACAACCTCACAGCCAAGCCGATGCACCTTCAGTCCAGACCAGTGATATAAATATTAGTGTTTAAAGTGTGCTTTTCCCATAATCAAATACGAATTAAAGTTATTCCATCCCGCTAGTCATTTAACTTCAATTGCAGGCCTAAACAAATAAGATTACTCATTATTTGAATGGTTGACAACCCAGAACCAATAAAGTCAATAAAAGCAGAAAAGCATATAAAACAAAATATGTTCATAGGCCAATCCTGACAGGCTTGTTGGTTTAGTTTTAATGATAGGCATTAAGCCTGATGCAGGTATTAAAAGCAGCTATAAAATTTAAACAAGAAGCCTGTACAGCATCAACAGGTTAAGACAAGGACTACAGCTGACACCTTTCTAGCAATATAAAAAAAGAGAGAGTGCATGCATACCCTGAGATCATGGCAGGCTAAGATATTGTCCAGCCACTTGTATAGGTATCCGTCTGTAGAAAGGCCCACGTTATCGAACACAGGGCCACAACACAATACCGCTGACATTGCCTGAGGACAAGCCGTGTACAAACACAAACACAACATTACATCAAAGGAAATCTCATATCGGCACTGAACGATTTTGAACATGTAGACAAACCACAGTTCCGGCCCATTTTAACGTAAATCATCATCAGGAAACTAAAATTACACAGTCCTCTTAAACTTCATTCACAAAGCCCTGATCAATTATAACACAGATAATGGGATTTTCACACTTTCTACACACACACACACACACACACACTTTTCCATAGGCGTAATGGTTTGGTCTCCAACATTTGGTCCCCACAATGTAAGGAAAACAAGTACACACACACACACACACACACACACACACACACACAAAAAGATCAGAGTAGTACCTGCCAACTTCATGCCTATTTTGACAAAGAGGGTATAGAGAGCTTGGGGAATTTTCTGTATACAGGAACTTCTGTATACAGCATACAGGTACTTTCCAGATTGGATTTCAAATGTTTCCTCTTGATTTAGTGGCGCTAACATTTCTTCCTTACATTGTCTTGAGCCAAAGAGACGAAAGGCACTGAACTGTGATGGCAAATTCTCAACAATTCAAAACTTCATCTGTTCTCTTAAATTACGAGATATTTATATATGCCAAGTATGAGGGAATTAAGTCTTGTTTGATCAAATGCCTTCATGGCGAACCTTTTAGAGACGTCAATACCAGATTTTTTAAATCCAGGTTTACCTTCAAAGCGCAATACTGGTAGCGTGTGATCTGGTGGTTGCGGTCACTGTAGCGGTCCAGAGGAGTGAACATAACACTGAAGGGTCCTGCCCACTGGCTGAAGAGAATGAAGAGGTGATGCCTCAAGCTCTGCTGGGGGAACAATAACCGCCTGTTGTGGACTAAAAAGAAAAACACAAACAAGACTTGAGGAACTAATATGCTTCTGATGTTTTTAATGTACATAAAATGTGTTTGGTCAAATTCTACATTTATTTGAAAAATACAGTGAAAACAGTAATATTGTAAAATATTATTACAATTTAAAAGATGTTCATTTACTTTAAAATGCAATGTATTCCTGTGATGACAAGGCTGAATTACATTACATTACACTACATTAAATTACACAAAAAATGTGTATGTGTGTACATTTGTCCATTTACTTTATAAAGGTAAAAATAAATTGCCCTTTTAACAGGCAAAGACTGTCATATTTATTTATACAAAATGCTAATATTCATCCCATATTTTACAGGATGTGAACATACTGAACAGCCCTGCATCACAACCAGCTTTTGATTTGAGAGCTGGCTGTGACGCAGGGCTTTTGATGGGCTTGCGTAGGCTGCTTGTGTGTCAGAGGGGATGTTGTGTTTTACTGGTCTGAGGGTTTTCTTGGTCAGTCAGCACATATTAATCAGAGCTAGCACAGTTCTATTCATAGCTCTGCTTCTGGGCCTTTAATAAGTGACTCACTCAGTGTTAAAGGCTATTGAGCCTTTGAAAGAGCGGTATGTTTGGATAACCTAAGACACCAAGACCTGTGTATCAATATGGTTCTATTACATCAGCTAAAATAACTCATCTGATCTCATTTGGTATTCAGGAGTACATTTTGGAGTGTTCATTATACATTGGGAATAATCTTGCTAATGGAGAAGACGGTTCTAACACGGACTAAAACAACAAATTAGGGATATTCAAAGTATATGCTCTATATTTTTAATGTACAGTCTTACCTGGAACACACTGTATGAGGTTGGCCACCATTCCACTGAAATGAGCTCTCATGTCTTTCAAAATGTCCAGCTCTTTGTCATTCTCTGCTTCTAAGAGCATCCGGGTCAGATCAACATACTCCAGGAAAAGAGCTCCTAGAGCCAGGGAATCTCGCTCCAACGCCCCATTGGTACTGCAGAGAAGCAAAAAACACAGAGTAAAACAGGTGCACAAGGGATTTTACAAGACTTTCTCTTTCCTCTTTAATTCAACAGAGGTCAAAGACTCGCTGTGTTGTGAAAGAAGATCAGTTTAAAAAGCTAAATCCAGGATTTGACTTCATAAGTCCACAAAACCAGTCAGTGGAATCAGTGGACATGTTCACCTGTCACTGATGACCCCTGAGTCAGCAAGAAGCTCAAAGATACGCAGCAGCTGCAGCCGGAGCAGATCTCTCCGCTCTCTACGCTTCTTATTCTACAGAGATAGAAATAGAGAAGGACACACAGAGAGAGAGAGAGAGAGAGAGAGAGAGAGTTCATTTTAATCTAAAAATGTAAATGAGCACTGCCACTGCTATGGGTCTATAGACACAACTATGGACCCAACAATACATATTATGTTATCTATGGGGTTTCCAAATTTCATTTGTACAGAGCTCTCACCTCAGGCCTCCTCTCCAGAGCTTCTTTCATTAGAGGATGGAGTTCTTCCACCAGCTCCCTAATTAAACACAAATGAGAAAAAGTCTTGAGAAACCCACAAAAAAGCAACATTAATATTTCCAAAAACATGCTTTTGGCTCCAGTAAATAAGGCTTTCTCCAGCAATTAACATACTAATGCTGCAATGAATTCATATCTGACATAAAATTCCAAAATTAAAATCCACATGTCTAGGGGTTTACATTCTTTAAGTGACATTATTAAGTTACATATTTATGTTATTTTTTACATACTATTATGGTATTTTTAAATGTTTTTAATTAGCTTTTATTTTTATATTTTTCTTTTGGATGTTTTTTATATTTATGTTTTATATTTTTTTTAGATTTCATTTTGATTTTAGTATTAGTAATTTTGTTACATGCTTTTGTGATTTGTTTTAGTTTTTCATTTAAAGCTTTAAATATTAATTATTTTTATTTCGTTTTTAGTAATTTTTTTTCTTCAACTTTAACTTATTTATTGCAGTATTCAATTTTCATTTATGATTTTTATTTAATATTTATATTTTATTTCAGCTTTTTTCCAGTTATAGAAAATGATTATAATTGTTTTGTAAACAATAATAGCTTTGGTGAACCACTGGTAGTCTCATAGTACCTGTATACAATTGTCCGCTTCTAAGTAACGGCACACGTCAGAATGGAATGACAATCATCTCTGCTATTCTGTTTGACACATTACTTGCTGCTCTTTTCAGTCGCTGTTCTCAAACACCTCACATTTTTCAGGGCTCCCTCACTGTTTGTGCTACAAGACCAGTGTGGCTGCTGTAAAACTGCCCTGGTTTAGAAAATAATCCATAACTCTGAAAATCAGCCGTTTTTTGGAGTAAAATTATGCTAAATAGCTCATTAAGTGAGAAAGAGGCATGTTTATTAAAAACAATACCTGAACACAAGGGAATTTGTTCGCCCAAAGCCGAGGACCAGAGACTCTGTGATCTCTAAACTCTCCGATCTCATGAGGGGAACCAGCTGTTTCAGGAGCCATGCCACTGATGGCGTGCCTATCACCTGATCAGAAACACATACATGTACTCATGACATCACAGTTTTTTAATTTTCCAAATCACCACTTTCCTACTAGAGGGACAACGCACCTTATTATCATACGTGACACTCCCATCAGGCGTGGTAGCCATTATCTCAGGGGTCGAGGCTCTCAGGTGACCTGGACTCATGATGCTGGGTTTGGCAACACCGAGGCACAATATCAGGTAATTCCTCCACAGCGTTACATAGCCATCGGCCGGGCCTGGTGTGCTGGTCTTTTTGGCATAAACGGGACTGCTGCAAATGTAGAGAGAAAGAGAAAAAAAGAAAGGGACATTCTTGAAAGTCTGTTTTTCCCCCCAGTATTCGTGAACAAAATAAAACAACTACTGCAAACGGCAAGTTTTAACAGTAAACTCGAGTTCGAAAAACTCACTTTGGGTCAACAAGTGGCATAAGCAGCTGTAGGCGTGTGAAGGCGTAGGGCCAGGCATAGCTGAGTGCCGTCGAGCAGTGTTTGGGGAGATGCTCAGGCCTAAGGAAGCTATAGAGGCAGAGCACCCAGGGATCCTTCACCGACTGGGCGAAGATCCATACGTGTGAGGGGCTCTTTACATCATAGTGGCTGTTAACCAGGCGGGCGTTCCACTCTACCAGCCATTGCAGGTCCACGTGATGACTCATGGGCAGGGTGGCCTTCACAGAATACAGATGGCACAAATCAATTTTAGGCAAGCAGAGGTCAATACTGAAAAAGACATAAACATATGTATACACAAACAGAAACACATCTGATGGGTTAATAGGGAATGCTTACAGAGTCAGAGACAGCCACATGGACGAAACTATCCAGGACACTGGGGGCCAGCTGGTCCATAACGTCAATCATGGACTTATCATCATCCTGAGAGCAGAATCACATGACAGTTGTAAGGCTTGTGTTGAATAATGTTTATGTTACACTGACAGGTCTAGTACTGATTAGTATTGCATCTGATATCCACTGCATGTTCATGCATGTTTATGATGAAATAAACCAAAATCCAATACAATCAGTCCATAAGCTTTAGTTCCAACCTAATGTTTGATTATTATTATCTGTGTTTTAAATGATTTCCAAGTATGAAACTAATTTTTCGAACAACAATAATGACAAAAGATAAACTCTTCTGTCTTTTCTTTTTTATTCTTCATTTTCTATTGTAATATTTTTTCCAATTCTATCCTTTTCTATTCTATATCTCTCTATTCTATTTTATTTGTTCCAATTGTTTTTTTATTCTGTTCTGTTGTTTTCATCTATATTATTGTCTTTTTCTATTCTATCTTAATCTTTTCTATTCTGTCTTTTTTATTATATGCTATCTTTCTATTTTTTCTCTTCTTTTCTATTATGTTGTCTTCCATTCTGTCATATTGTATTTTATTACATTCTGTCTTTTCACATTTCACATTATTTTATTCTATGTTCCACTTTTCTTTACTATTTTGTCTTTTTATATTCTACCCATTTCTATTATATTCTGTCAATTTTCTATTCTATGCTATCTATGCTATAATTCTGTTGTCTTTTCAATTCTATTCTACTATATTCTGTCTTTTTCTAGTATATCTTGTTCTACGTAATTCTTTTTAGTTTAGTTTAGTTTAGTTTTTTCCTGGCATAATCTGCTATAGTCCCAGCAGCCTATCTCACCTCAGCTTGTCCGATGGTTGTAAACAGGCAGCGTATCTCTCGGAGGACAGACACAGCTAGTTTGCGAGTGCTGGTCTGGCAGGAGCACAGCAGCAGGAGGGCAAGACCCTCCACAGCGTGTAGCACCGTGGAGTGAGGACTGCGCTCGGGCGCCAGTCTGGAGCTCCCGCTGCTCTGAGCTCCCATCTGAGGTCAACAAACATACACACATACACATGATCATGCACACAGCTCCCAAGACCCATTTACATTGGCTAAGTGTATATAGCCATTAAAGAGAAAAATTTAATGCAAAACATCATGCTGATACCTCTGCCGAGCGTTTTCCAGGTGCCTGTATCGCCAGCCTCCACTGTGTCAGGAAATGCAGCAGCAATTTAACGGAAGAGTCCTGCAAGCCCTGCTGCGTGTCCTGCACCTCACGCAGCAGGAAGTTAGTGTACCCGAACAGCACATCCTCTCGCCAATCAGAAAAGTCCAGCAGCAGACTCTGCAGGGAATTCTGGGCAATGAGTCTGAGTTCATCATCCATGTGGACCGTCAACCTGCAGAACGCAAAAAGTAAAACAATCAATTACAGCTTCTCTAATGGTTTTATTGCACAGTGTATTGTTTAGACAAAGGGTACATGGTGAACCTCACCTGGCCAAGAGATCGATGAGCTCAATTTTTGACAGGCCATCTGGCAGGATACGAGGAATGGCCGCAACACATGTCCGGAACAAGTCAATCTTCGGTTTTCTCTCACCCCTGATCCGAGAGAAGGGATGAGTTACAAAAAAATAAACAATGAGAGAGACAGAGAAAATAGAAACACAAGGAAATAGAAAAAAAGAGAATGTCAAACTGAGCATGACTCATATGTCATCTGGCTGTGAGCTTTTCCTTCACCCACTTGGAGATAAATAATAGTTAGAGACAGGCAAGAAAAAGCTGTTTACGTGATCATGTCTTCTGGTTCCTTGTTGAGCATCTGGGCGTTGGTGAGCATCATGCAACGGCCCACCTCCTTATCCAAGTGCCTCAGGATGTTATCAATCGCTTTCCTGACCTGGGAGTAATACAGTGCCATACCTGCAGGGAATAGCATAAACAATTCAGACTATGAGAAACTACAAAAATAACAACATTGACAAATACAAACACATACAGGCAATAGCTAAGTAGCCTAACCTATAAGTTTTGCTTCCTCCTCAGTTAGAGTTTTGCTGAGGTAGGTTTTTTTCTTCTTAAGAGTGTTCCCAGAAGGCAAAGTGGCCCCTGTGTTTGGCATGGGTGGTTCACCATCTTTCTGCTGCAGGTTATCAGCTATGACGAGGAATGCTCTCAGAGCGATGTTCATTCTCTGGACATACATCAGAAAATAAAAACAAAATATGACTCTCAACTCAAGACTGTGTATTGGGTTGAATGTGTTTGTATGGGTTTACTTGGCAATATATTTTTTTCAAAAACAATTCCATATTTATAATACTTTTTTTTGTTGTTCATTTTGTTTAGCGCATTTAAGGTAATTTTTATGATGAGTTTTACATAAAATCATAGGAATATTTAAAGTAAATATGTGGGTGTGTGTGAGCATTACCTCTGGGTTTAAACTGAAAGCTTTGGCTGATTTTCCAACACTCAGCAGATCACATATAATTTCTTTCATCGCAAAATCCAGTCTTTCCTATAGCCAGAAGAGAAACAAATATAGTGTTAAATGATGAAGCCATCATTTGTGACAACAGTGTAAAAGTGCCAGATCTGTACAAGAAAACATAGACGTGGAATATTTTCTTATATGCGTATTAGACGCCAATAGGTGTGTGTGTAGTGTCAAACCTGGGCAATGAACTGAATTATCTTGACAAAGATATTGAGGGGCATGTCTCTGGGAACGACGCTCCGTGAACCCTTAGGGAACAGTGTTGATATGATTGAGGTGAGGCGGCTGGAATGGATAAAAAGATAAAAATGTCATATTAACTGTCAATCATCAGAACCAACATTATTGTATTTCTTAAATTGTGGTTTGTATGTTTTAGTCTTTCAATACGCTACCTTTGTGTTGCAGTGTTGCTTTCACATTTGATTCGGATCATGTAGACCCACAGCAGTCGATACAGAGATTCAAGTGCTACCCGGGCCATTTTGTGGTCTTTGTTCTGCAAGAAGAGCACTTTGTTTTAAATTTGTGCAATTTTTTATACTTCTGTATAATTTCCATTAATTACACAATTTTCATCAGTTTCTACCAATTTGTTTTCCAATAAAAAAATATGTAAACATTTTTAAATAAGATAAATTTACTTGAGAATATTTTAAAATGTTAACTAATAATAATTTCCGAATCTTCTCATAATAATATTTAGATATTTTTAATGGCAAGACAAACATAGTTTTTTTTTCATGTTTGGTGTTTCTTGGCTGTGGTGTTCAATTCCCTTTGACTTTTGACCAAATGTGGGCACTGCAGCAAACAGGATCTTTTTCCTACAGGTCAAAATTTTAATTACATAACAAGTCAGCAGCTCTCAGACTGCAGCAGACCGTTGCAAGTACAACATGACGACTGACTGAGAGATAACAGAAATCAGATAAAATTGAAAGCTCAACAGAGTGATCCAAAATCTTATTAACCATGATTGCCAAAGGGTCTTGCACAACATCGTTGTCTTTTTTATGTTCCTCCTTTCTGTTCCCCAGACTAGTTTCATTTATTCTTTCTTTCTACCTCTCTCACACCCCAACACAGGTAAAGAGACTGAAGTGCTGAGTACAAAATGTACAATGAGATGTCGCAGCTAATGATAAGGGATTCTCCTGTCCTACCGGCCTCCCCTTCAAGCAAACAAAACATTCCTGCAATCTGCTGCCCTCCCTCTGCATTTCACACATTTTTAACAACTATTTGCTTGTAACTGCTGCCACTTTAAATATTTGTGGACATGACTGATGGGCTCAGTCAAGAACTTGCAATCACATGATGCTTACACAACCCCCTTGCACAACAAAAACTGCATTGTTTTTTGCATGTGATCTGCTGTTATATGCTTTGTAGATCTCAAAGACTCACTTTCAGGTTGGACAAGCAGTTGTTGAGGAAGACATGCCATCTGTTTAGAAAGATTTGCTTCTGGCTCACACACAGAAGACACGTTACCAACGGATACAGAGCCTAAGAAAGAAAAGGAGCAAGTCACATTATATTTGCTTAACAAGAATTATGTAATTCAATGACTAAGCAAAGACAGTGAAACAAACTTTCTTTCCCCATGACCCAATAAGACATTTTGTGTTTACTTGAGACACACATAACTATGGTATATATGCTACATTTGCAATATATTTGAGTTAATTTCTTTTCTCTTTATGTCTAAAACAATTCCAACACACACATATTCTTACAGAAATCAATATTATTATTTTTTTAAATCAACATTTGAACTAAAATGACCAATTTGACGTGCTTAAACTTGCATGATATGTTCAAAATGATAAAATGCATTCCATGATTTTATAAACCCTGGTAACCACAATTCCAATCAAAAATACCATAGCTGTTTCATTTTTTTTTTTTACTACTAATGAAACTGTAGAAACTGAAGACATAGATGGAGGCAGATATAATAATTTTTTTATAGAGTAAAAATCTCATTTAATCCAACTTATTAAAAAATTGCACATTATATAGGTATTTTGGGGTTGGGACCCAAACCTTGAGATGCACTGCTCTCAAAAATATTTTAGAAAGCACTTTCCTGTCATAATAATTTTGCACTTGAGTTGTTATCTTTAAGCTGCATTGTAAAATATTTATATGGCAAACAAATCAACTGAAATTTTTAACAAGGGTGTCAAAATACACAACTCACACACATCAGACGGCTATTGTGTGCCACCGGTTGGTAACGTGTAAAATCAAAAGCTGTTATGTTAATTCATGAAAAATATTTAGACATGCAGTATTTGAAATATCACAGACAGTGAAAACATGTCAGCTATGAGCCAATTACTGTAGAAGCATCTCCCTCTACTGCTCTCAAGCATGACAAATGAGAGGAAGACTTGCCAGAGAGTGTTTCTTCCTGGACGACAGGTCTAAAGTTGTGTCGTAGAGGGTTTCCACAAAATTTCTCAAACAGGGCACGTTCACCTCATTCTTCACCGTCTGAAGAGAAACATCACATCAAGTGTGAATTACAGTTTGGACAGGAAACACATTATTACGTTATTTAAATGTATATTTGGCGAACCTTTCTTACTCAAACAAATAACAATTTAGTGAATGAATAAAAATAAACATTTAAATATTTGAAATATTTAAATATTTAATTTGGCAGTGCTTACTGCAGCAGATCTATCAGAAACGGCTGTACTTACTGCGGCTACAGGGACGAGAATCTCTACAAAGAGTCCAGCCAGAGAATGTTTAATGTCCTTATCTTTCACCTCCAAAAAATACTGAGCACACTCCTATAAACATATAACAGTATAAATATTTTTGAATGCCAAGAGATTTTTGGTAGCACTTTATTTTACAGTATTGTTTCACATGTACATACTCAACCCAATCACATGAGAATGCGTGTCAATACAACACGCACGTAATCTCGTGCAATATATATGCCAAAATGAGTGTGTGAATAGGTTGACATACTATATACTTATTGTAGTAATTACAATAACTGAGTAATAACTAGGAACTAGTCCTGAACCTACTCCTAAACCTAATCTTATCCCATGTAGCTATCTTATATTCAGTACTTTCTTTGCACTTTCAATTGCAGTGTACTTGCCTATACTGTAAAATAAAGTGCAACCGATTTTTTTAATAATTGTGTACATTTGTCAAATGAAGTAGAACATTTGAGTAATTGTTGCATTGTGTACCTGCATAAACTGGAAAGATGCTTCGAAATCTTCCACTGGGTACATCTTAATGCGGAAGAACTTGACCCCCATAATGAGGCTGATGGTGCTTTGGACCACATATGGACTCTGCTCTTTCTGTCTGAGCTCCTTCAACTCTGAGATGAACTTCTTCCTCACTGCAGGAAACCTGGGAAGATTGGGAGAGATATTAATATTTATAAAAAAAATAATAAAATTAATTTAAAAATAAAATAAAAAAAATATATAGCAATACAGCACAGTTTCGGCTTGAATCCCATCATTTTGCACTGGCTTATGAGATTTAACAGTAAGCTTGCGCTTGTTTATCTATATTTCCATAATATATCTTATAATGAATAAATTAGATACAATTTTCCTCATTTGTAAGTCATACTGGATAAAATGATCTCCTAAATGAATAAATGTAAATGTATGCTGAAGCTAAAAGACGGTATACAAAAATGTGCCTAAAAGCATCCCACGTATACTTTGGAAAGATTTTCTTTACACAAAAACTCAATTTATAATTCAGTGAACTAAAAAAAACAAACAACCAATACTGACTTTTAAAGCCACTTGTTATCTCATTTGAGGGATTTTCTCCAGATGCATGATATATGTGACCACTTGCAATTAATTAAATTAATTAATCAGAATATCATTAAATTCATTCAATTAAATAAGAATGGGCAGCCCAAGTTTAAATCCAGTTCACCAAAGTCAGCAGACTTGGATGTTTCTTGTACACATGTGTTTTAGGGAGTGTTTGTGTGTTTGTGAGTTCGCTCTGACAGAGAAAGAGATCTTCAGCCCTATATTTAGAAAGGCATCTGGAGGGGGAATAGGGAGGCATCTCTCTCCGTGTCTCTCTGCAAGTCTTAATGTTTGTTTTAGGAGAGCTACAAACTAACTGGCTACTTTAACACTGAGTGAAGTAAAAAATCTTTGTGTATACTATTTGCATTGTACGCACTGTTTGACAGAATTATGCTATTTGTCTTGTACTGTACTGGGGTGATGAAGCACAGACTCACAGACTTTAACAGACACATGTGGACACCAGAATTTCAAGACTTCCTTATTATATGTGCACCCACAAATACATTTTTCACACTATTTAATATGGAATGAGGCCATTACTGTCAGGACTGCAGTTCTCATACTTATAGGGAGAAACTCCATCTTTGTGTGACACTGATGGAACTCCCTGTGAACATGACGAGACGTCTCGTCTATCAGCGTAATGGCTTCCCATTAGTGCTTCATCTAACACTAGACACTCTGTCATAGGAAGAAGAATGCCGCCATCATTTTGAGCTCGAAACCAGGTCGCTGGTTTCAACAGGAATCACGGAGCCATCCATTTAGAGTTTAAGTGAGATGGGAATTTTATTGGAAATGGAAGTAGTTTTGCTTCAGGATGCAGATTTTACTTTGGACTTCAAAGTGATCACCCAACACATTACAAGACAACAACAAAAATGTCCAAACGATGTCACTGGTCCAAAATCCCACTCCACACATCTAGATATGAACCATGTAAGTTCTTATTAAATGATTATGCTGCTTCATAATTTACCTAGACTGGGCCACGACACCGACAACCTCTGCATACAGATCAGCCACTATGTGCATGTTGGTCGTGTTGGGCCCCAGGTACCTGCAGAACAGAGAAATATCATAATTCTTCCTGTCCTTCAGTAGAATCCAATCACACTTAACAACACTTAAATTTACAGTGAGTACACATGATTTAGTGAAAATCAAAATGATGTAGGATGCTATTTAGACAGATTTACTAATGCAAACACATGCAGAAAAATAATGGCTTATGGTGGATGGAGGAAATATCTTAAGTGGATCATTACCCCTCTTTGTACTTGAAATGTTTGAATGCCAGGTTAATAACTTCCTGAATGAGGCCATCCAGAAGAGGATGTAGAGGGATCTACAAACAGAGAAAGAGACTGGATAAGTAAGAAGAAGGAACACTGTATAACATAAATTGAATAATATAATAAAATAGAAACAATTAATTAAAATAAATGAAAATGAAATACAAATGTTTAAAAGATTAAAATAATTTTTTAATTGTTAATTTTCATAGCAAAGTATTAATTATAAATATAAGTGGAAAAAATTAAATTATGACAATACAAATTCCAATGTACCCTGAAAAAAATACAACAAGAAGCAGAAGTATCTGCCAATTGTCAGTTAACAGGTAATTCAATGATGACCTACCTGTTTTAAAACCTCAATAAGCACAAGTGAGAACATGAAATCTATTGCCAAGTCCCTCCTTTCCAACAGATAATCTTTCTGTTGTTCATCACTGAAAGAGAGATGGAACGAAAAGAAATTAAGTAAATTGCATTTTGATTATCCTTCTGAGGTCTGTGCCATGAGAGCTTCTGAAATCCTCCATGGTCTGTATTTGATTCTAAAGGACTGATGTATTCAAACCTAACTGCCAATAGCGTAATTTGATTACGTTCCATGGACATGAGATCCATATTCCTGCTGAGGAATTTCTGCTTTGCCTTTACCACTAATTTGTGGCAAAGAATTTAGGCAAAGAAAACGGGACTCATTTCTAAAAAGCACTATTATAAAAGAAAGAAAATCCAGCAGGCAATGCTAATCTTGTTAGCACAACTATTCAAAAACAGCCGATCATCACATCCCTTTAGCTATTACTGGCCTAATATCGGATGAGCTGCCTCACAGCGCTCTGCAGTAGAGATTGTATTTCATCAGATGAAGGCAAAAGGCTTCCTGATGACAGCCATCAATTACAAGCTCCCATCCACACTAGATCACACATGCATAAACACACAAATATACACTTGCACAGAACACCATAAACGCGCTTATTCAACAGACATTAAATCAGATTATTTTGACAAAGAACTTCTGTGCTCTAGTTTTATTTAAAGTTTGCACTACAGACAACGTAGAAACTGACTACACTTTTCACCACACCTGCCAATGGCAATTAAGAAGGGAAACTAACAAACAAATTATCAATTAGTTAATCAAAATCATTTAATAATCAACAATCAAATAGCTAAAACAAATAGTTGGACAAACATTTAAATTGCACACAAGGCAATTTTTTAATAATAGAATTATTTCTACTCCAGTTTGTTGGTGAAATATAAACATTTAAACGACAATAAACCGTTACAAATAAATAACAAGGACATCACTAACAGGTTAAGTAAAAATATAACAAATATACAATATAGTGAACACAGTCAAAATGTGCCATGGGAGAAACGCTAATGTTTTGGTCACTGATTTCGGCCTCCGAACAGCTGTTTCAGCTGAAAGTTTTTGGTAGCCAAAATTTCAGTGCATCTCAACAATTAAGCATATCTTTTTCTATCAATGAAAGGTACAAAAGTTAGTTACCAATAAGCTCTATGAGAGTCGTATTTTGTCTGAGGAGTGTTCATACACTCCTAATGGCACTCCAGTTAATATTTTCAGAGAGTTTAAAAATTGTTTAAAAAAATAACTTTAAATGTTTAAAACTCACTTTTTGGACTTTGTGTTTGCACGTGGCCGGTACTCATGGGACTCGTCTTCCAACCCGTTCTGTCTCTTATACCAGTCAAACAGTGTCCGCAGGATGGAGGGAAGACAATATTCAGCAAGAGAGCTCATAGTGCTGATCAGCTGTGGAGAAAAAAGGAAGTAACTTCAGAAAATTGTTCTGTTTTGTCACAGCACTAATTGTGCAGCTTAACATGCAATGTGATTTAACTGAGGCTACACATGGAATAGAATATTAGCATACAGCATAGTGTGCAGTATATACACTATGAGTATATACTGTACAGCACCTATTGTATAAAAATAGCATGTGAAATAGTATGCAGTTTCCATCAATTATCAACAGTAATTTATGCAGGCAGAAAATTTGCACGCTGTGCACATCGCTTAATTAAAAAAAAAAGTGAGTAGTATGGTGTGCTGAACATAGCCTGAATGTGTACATTTGAAAGAACCAAAATGCATTGCAGGATGCACGTAATTACGCGATAACCTGGTCCGTTAATGACACAATTATGACATGGTCCCAAATATGCCTGTTCTTCTCCTACACAGTCAAAAGTATGTCATTTTTCGTCACAAATGTGTACATACTTTTAGGGCATAGGTAAAATGCATAAGTGAAATATTACTATGGGTGGAATCAGAAAATCAGCCAGAATTATGATCCAGGGAGTTGATGTGGTCATAAAGGCTAGGCTAAACCAAATAGAGGAAAGGAGGGGTGTCTGGGCAGAGCTGGCCTGGTATTCCCCCCAACCACTGTGAGACGTTCAAAAACAAACACACATTCAGGCTGCTTAAGAATTCAATACAGAAGGGTAAAGTCAGGACAGCACAGCACCAGCTACAGGAATGCTATTCTTAGAGTCTGACTGATGATGAGAAAAAATGAGTCTACCAATAGAGAAGGACAGGAAAAGTTGGATGGTATGGGAGCAGATCCTTCAATCTTTTTCATTCTTTTTCAGTATTACTTTATCATTTCTAGGGCTATCAACTGATTGCGGAAAGAAAACAAAACCATGTCTCAAAGCCATAATTGTTTCACTGTCAGTGTGTATCAGGTAGGATAAAAGTCTTAAATGTCAGGAAGGATGTGGAAAATGTCATTTAATCTCACCTGATCAAACTGCGGGTCTTCTCCTCTTTGTAGAGATTTGGTGAGGGGCTTTTCCTGAAGAACATCAGAAAGAATACAGGAAATTGAAAAGCCCAGATAGTAGTAAAGCGTGAAGGAAGTACTGTGCAGTACTTTCTGAAACAACCAGTTCTTTATTTAAAACACCCATTAAAACACTGTCTAATTGGATCTATGCAAATCCCATAGGTAACCTATTTTGAGCTCAAAAAGGTGAATTGTCACTGAAAGGTGAGGAGTTTGCCTCTATGTTAATATCACTTTAAGATTGAATGCACGGATCCAATATACTGTTACACATTTTCTCTCTCAACTATTTACATTCACTTATGACATAAGCTACTATGTTTACGAGAATACTTGCAAAGACTTTAACATGTACTGTATATTGTACATTTTAACGTACATGTGCATGTGTAACGTGCAACTGCATGTGTATTTAACTGTTCAAACCCAATTACACAGCAAAAAGAACTCAGTTCAGTTTCATTATTTTGAGCAGCAGCTTTATTTGTGCGCATTTCTCAGACAGCTCTCAGAAACAAGTCTCTCAGTGCGCATTTAGCGATATTTATATTTTGCAGCTTATTGCGCTTCAAAGGCATCAGTGAAAACTCTTATACAGATTACTGATGCTAAAACTACTGAAACGGATTCATTTAAACTAAACAGGACTAAACATAATCTTAAGATGTCAAAGCTTTACTGTGGATGTAAAACATGCTTGGGAATGTGGGTCAAAGAGCCAAGAGAACAACTTAACTGGGGCTGGGTCTGGAGGTCAAATCAAGTGATTAACCTTATAACACGCAGACACACTCGTGGACACACTTACACGCTTTCAGACTGACGAGGACAGACAGGGTCAGATGAAAGGGCAAAGAAGAGCAAGGATTCTACAAACAGGTTGATGTCTAGGTCATGGCTTGTGTTCTGCTTCTAAAGTTACTGATTTCTAGCATAATTGATATTTGTGTTTCCAAGATTTGAATCTGATCAATCAATTGAGAACTGTATATTGCTGGAAGTTGACTTGAAAATGCACTTTCTGATCAAACTAAGCATCTCAACCTTGCTGACAAACTCATGAAATTGACGGAATTGATTAATTCACTTAATGCACACACTGTTTGGCATGATATGCATTTAGAGATGGGTGTGCAGAGAGCTTTCACTGCTTTTTATACAGAGTAGACAAACCCTGTTCCTGTCCACTTAAATCCACACTCCAGCATAATGGAATTACAATGATACAGAGAGACCAGGCAACCTGAGCCACTGCAGCAAAAACAGACACAGTATCTTACAGCTATTAGTGCAGTTTGAAGATATATTGTAAAGTATTAACATTTGATGCCTGCCAGCTAAAGCAATTACAAATGAAAGCCACAGCAGAGTCATTAATAACTTGTGTGCCAGGGCTGTTAGATATCTCTCCTGCTCTGTCTAACTGATTTAGACAGCATACTGTAAGCTTCCTGTTTTCCCAGACTACTCAACATACCAGAGAATCAGCAAAAACAAGGCATAAAAAAACTCAAACCCAACTGAGACTTAACCGCTTTTAATATGGGCTTGATGTTATTGACTTGAATTTGACTTTGACGATCTGCATGTGATCATAAATGTTGCCTTGTCTGAAAAATGTCTGACAAATATTAAAAAAATAGGTCTCTTACCAGTGGTTCTGCCATGATGATGCGTATTTTGCGTTCAGACAGGGTGGTGAAGTTGGCGAACAGGCTTTTGAGGACATACTCGCCCGGTTTGGTCTCGGGGTCCACGGTAACCGGCATGGTGGCAACAGGACCTTTCCTCTCACCCAGAGCGCTGCTCACTTGGGGGAGGGGGCGCTTTCCTACGGGGGATGCTGGGAATGCACAAAAAATACAAGATTAGTGTATCTTATTAGTAGTTCAATTGTTTTGCTAATCGTTATATGTATGACTTGATAGGTAGTGCACAAGCTCTGACATGTGTAATGCTGGTGACCTGAGTTTGAATCTTGCTTGGGTCATTTTCTAATCCCACACAGAGGCAAAAATGTCTGGCCAATCAAATGCTTTGAGATGGAATGATTTTGTCAGATTAGCAAACTAAAACCCGTGACAAATATATTGACAGGTATGAAAGAAGTGGTGCTGTCAATGTTAGGGCCTGAGTCTATGCCTTGAGAGCACCATCTCACATTCGGCCAGGGCTAGAGCAGCTGGTGTTTTCATTTTTGGCAAGACCATGTCATCGCTCCCAAAGGAGGGAGGGGGTCAGCCGGCTGGCCAGGGCCGGGAGAGCCCACGTCATGTGGCTGCAGGGGCTTCTAGCATGTGCTCCTCTTAGAATAGACCCCTGCAACCTCACAAGTCACAAGCACACAAGCACCAAAACTAATGGAAAAATATAATCCTCCCAACAGCAAAATGAGCAGTTTAAAGAGATGTGCAGTAACTTAAAATGAGGAAATTACCTTAAAATGATTATTACCTAACCAGTTTTATCAACAGTTAGAGATTAAGGCTGTTAAAAGACTGTTAAAGGGGTCTCTCATGAACATGCTTTTGCTCATTTAAAACTAAAGCAATCCATGTCAAAACATTGACGCACTGCTGATGCAATAACAACAAGCAAACAGTATCAAAGTAGACACAAATTCAAAATAACAGAGAGAATGATGTATATGCAAAACTTATGCACAACAATACAACACAATACTACAGTGTTGTAGATGCTTGCTACTGTACACAGTCTCTATGATATGCTGGTGTTTAGATATAGTTCTGAGAAATGCAACCTTTAATATGCTCCAACTAAATAAAGTACTGTATGTCAGGCTGATGTTTTGCAAACTAAAATTTCCTCTCGCAGACCTCACTGCCTGAATAGTTTAAACTTCACACCATGTTAATGGGAGTTCATGACCTGACACCAGGGTTTCACTGTTCAGGTCAATGAGAGAACATTGAAATGTCAGTTCTTTCAGTATGCTAAATGACATGAGATACAAACTATGTAGACAGAAATCTGAATATTTAGCGGCTGTTGAATCGTTATCAAACAATACTATACTAACAGAAATCACTTGCAAATTTATTCATGGTCAATTTGAAATTGCTACAAAAGGTTGGCTTGACAGTCATCTGCAGATAACATTAACGTCAACGTTATTTATGGACAAACAGCGGACATCAGTTGACACCTCCGAAGTTGCTGTCGAGCCTGAGCAGTTCGAACTGCTCACAGGAGGGGAGCTGCTGGAAAGGAATTGTGAAATATTTTTCACACTACCAGGAATCCACAGAATGCAACCTCTATACAGCAAGCGTAGAGAACAAGAACAATACCCACACACCCGCAGACCTTTCACTCAGTGGCACCTACCAAGGCCCTTGATGAAGCTGATGACGCTGGCCCGACTCCACCGCACGGGAGAAAGCTCCATGGTGCGGCCACGTCAGTTCCAGTAATCCGACACAAAACTAGCCCTTTACCACCACCAGAGCTCCATACTTCCCATCTGTCTTCCCGTCCTGTCTTTGTGGACCTGCACCATGCTGGGCAGTCTTATCAAACAGCCATGAACTTGGGATTGCTGGGCTTTGCTCTTGGAGTTATGAGAGTTGGAGAACGCAAGTTCAAGGAACACACCCTTCCTGTGTCTAGCTCCTCATAGACTTTTGACAGAAGCAAGCCCTAACTGAGGAGAAGGTCAAGCTGGAATTCTAGCAAAGCCAAGAGAGAGAGTGTGAGAGAGAGAGAAATAGAGAGAGGGTAGGAGGGACTATTTGGTGCTATATTTAACCTCAGCACTGACACACACTATTTTAACATATTAATTCCTTTTTACTGTGAGCACATACGATTATGATTCAAAACATGCATACATACAAGATTTAAAAATGAGAAAAAGCATTACGTTGTAAAAAGTATTACAATGCCCTTCACGATATAATAATGGGTGCTATGATGACAACATAATTTTCTAGTCGACTAGAAGTCACTCATTTAAGACATTAGTCGACTAATCGCAAATTTATATTCATTCAATAACTTAAATATATATTGTGAGGGGAATACGAATCTATAATGAGCCTTTAACATATATAGGCGTAATAAATAGCCTGTTCCGCATTCAAGCACACACATAAAGCTTGCCGGAATAGCAGCCTTTATAGTTTTGAATGATGTATTACTCTTATCTGTATAAGCAAAAATGACAGTATTTTAAGTTCTTTGCACTGTTATCAGTAAAAGATGCAAGTGGTCACACCGGCTCCTGCATGTCATGCAGTAAGTGCGTTATACTTTAGCTTCCACACTCTATGCAAACACTTGGCAATGCACCTAAAAATATATTTATCTAGGTAAAATGTTAGAGCGAGCAGCCAAGTAAAGTCACTGGAATGCAGCAAATGTCATCATAATGCAATTATGACATCATCACTGGATTTCACAGCAATGCGTCACAATGAATTCCAGTTATGATGTCAAAATTGCATGTCATTCACAGTATTTTTTTACAGTGAAATCCAGTGATGTAATAAATTGCATTGTAATGACATCACTGGATTTCACTGCATTATGATGTTTTTCCACTGTAAAATCCAGTGATGATGTCATATATTGCATTATAACAATGATTTCACTGCATTATGCAGTTTTCCAGGAAAATTCAGTGAATTCCAGTGATGATGCTACAATGAGTATTATGATAACATAACTTCCAGTGAAAACATCATAATGTCCATGATAACAGTGTCATTGGGTGGACATTATGACATCAAACATCAACAAGCTGTACAAAAAACATACAATGGAAAGAGTTTGTCACCAAGAATGGCTCTTATGAACCGTCTCTTTATGCCCAAAAGACACAAAAAGCATAATTTATTTATGAATTATTTATTTATTACTTTTTTCCCCAAATGAGGACCTTCCCAGGTGTCACAAAAAAGGGGTCAAATTTAGCAAAGAGACACATAATAATTGTGAATCAGAGCAAGAAAAGCTCACACACCATCTTCTGTATAATGACCCAAACAATTGCTTGTAAATACAGTGTAATGCATTAATCACATGAACATGTTTAAGTGTGCATTAAAAGGAAGCAGCAAACTTCACTTTATTTATCAATATAATCATAAAGACTCCCTCTCTTCCATTCATCTATTTTTCTTTATCTAACCTTGATTATTTGTTGCTCCATCTCATCTCAATCATCAGTTTCACAGCAGGTTGAGCTTATATAAATACGGATTGATCTGACAGAAAAGACAGGGCATCTGGAAAGCGTAACAACTGATAGGGAATGAAAGTTGTGGTTTAAGGAGAAAGAGGGCATGCAGAAAAAGAGATCAGGGAAAGAGATTTGAGTGGATTTGCTTGAGTGAGTTAGCAGACTGTTATCAGGCCACCTGTTCTACTTCACAGGGATCGAGCAGCATGTCTAAAACACATGGGAACAAATTAACAGCCACTGTCCAACAACACAGCCCCTTTGTACAAGAAAAAGCCATCTTCATCACCTTTAAGCTAATAGTTCTACCACTGCTGACGAAGCAAGTTAGAGATCCCTCAAACACACACAAACACACTCGCAGCACAACTTAACATGTAAGACTGTATGAATTTGAAGGTGTCATTTGTAAGGCTAAGACCTGGTTTACACAGTTTAAACTTTCAGTTCAATTCAATTTATGTTTAGTTGTACAGCGCATTTCATAATACATATTGTAGCATTTCCCACCCCAATGACATGAATCATTTCGCACCAGTCTTCAAAATAATCCTTGCATTATCACACAGTGCCTTTGGTGTCAAATTCTATTCTATTCACTTCATGATTTGATTTGACATTCAAATTGAAACGTCTGACCTATTTTGTTAATGTTTAAAAATCAATGAATGAAATAAACAGATTAATCAATGACCAAAATAGTTGTTAAATGAAGCTGTAGATCCATTTAATCTTAACTAGAATATGAAATTATTAGAGTACATTGTGTTCTCCTTTTCTCACCCATATACAATAACAACACACCCCATATTCCACTCAGCCTTTGTATAAGATGAGTGATCTGATGCTTTCTTACATCATCAGAGATATATGATGTCACTGTCACCATCATCATCTTCACATACATCATCCGAGACAGAAAATAACCTTGACATTGTGCACACTCACACAGTGATGTTTGCACACTGAGAGATATTGACATGCTCAAACTGCACGTGATGAAAAACAACAGCACAAATCCTGCTGATCACGTCACGAGCCCCTTTGGTCTGCAGTCATTACATAACGCAACCTCTCCAGCCAAACACTAATGAACTGGACACACGCACACATATTTAACATCATCAAGTAATGTCCTAAGTGCCTCTACAAGCGTACATTTTGGATAACTAAAGTCAATAACCTCATTCAAAAGGAGGATGTAAACATCCCAGAGAGAACTGAACTATTTAAGTCTCCTGATAAAGTTGATATGAAACGGGTTGGGTTCAGAGCTCATCACTAGCACACTAAGGCATATAAAATTTGAGGAAAATAATCAAAAAGGTCTTCAGCAGAACATAAACAACTGTGTCCTACACAAGGGTCAGCATACAAATGCAGCTGCATCTCACGTGGATGCAGAACATTGCGTGTGTGTGCTGAGTTTGTACTCACTGCTGCCCCAGGATTTCAGCAGAGACTTGATGCTGATCTCAAAAAAGCCTGAGTCCTGCTGGCTGGCCATAGCTGGGTAGCAGATCTCGGTCGCCGTAGCGACACGAAGATGAGAGTCCAGGCAGAGAGATGAAAAGTGAGAGAGAGAAAGGCCGCTTTACAGCGCCATACGCTGCAGCACTGCCTTTCTCTACGTGTCCTGTGTCAGCTCTGAGCACCAACTGTTCTCTCTCCTCTACATCTCTCTTGCCTGCCCCCTCCCTCCCTTAAACTCTCTCATCAGCCGCTCTCTCTCTCTCTCTCGCTCGCTCTGCATTAAGAGGATTGGCTCCCAGAGAGAGAATGAAAGAGAGAGAAAGAGCTGCTGTTTGTGTTGTCCAGTCTCCCTTAAAGGACATTAAGAAAGGGGGAGGGGTGAGGGGTTTGTTTGTTTGTTTGTTTACTGCAGTATTCCCTGAGCAGATCGCTACAACCATACCTCAGTGTTCTTGTTTTCCATCCTGACAATTCGCTAAAATGTTAGGATGACACAGCAGAGATTGCTTCGCTCAATGTCTTTCAGCAAATCAGCTTGCAATGTATCTGGCTGCCATAAAAAATATCTATTGTACACAGTATTTTAATATTACCATTGATTTTTAAGATTTTATTTTAATATTAGTACATTAAGCACTTTATTATTATATACACAATTACATTTTATAGCAGGTGGTGGAGGTAGAGGGCAACAGCCTGTCACTCACGGATCATGTGATTCTGAGTGCATGAGAGGATGTCAAGAGAATGTATGGGAATGGGATTACATCGTCACACCATCTGCTGGCTGACAGCAGCACTGCAGCAACACAATGGACAAGGCACATGCGCTGAAACACACATTGAAACATAAAGCACTGTGTAGGTTTCTAAATTCTAAAGTAAAAATGTGGTTGAATACTGCACTGCTGAACATTTGATTTAACTCAAGTGGAAAGCGGTTCACATAATGACATCACTGTCTTCTCTGTCTGTTAGGCTTTTTTAAATTCCCATGATAGTGATGTCACCACTGGGTAATGCCCCAGGAAGACAAAGGGTAACTGAAAGCTGTGCTTAAAAATAACAAACAAATCAAAACCAGTCCACATTATACACCAGAATGACTTTGACTCACACCTTTTCACATTTAAAACAGAAAAGAGAGACAAAGAAGAGAGGGAGGGGACTAGAGCTGTATTTGAACCTGTAGGGCTGGTCGGATCATTTCGTACCGTGTAAATGTCTGGCCAGAGACTCCTAAACTATAGCCTCAATGTACAAATCTACAAGCGTACAGCTGTACTTACAAGAATGTAGAGAAAAGAATTTGTTTAAGTGAAAGTACTCATTTCTTACATTTGGACGGTAGTGTATGATTAGTAGCATTCAACAAAAGCATCTTATTTACAAAACACTGAGAATGGAACAAGCAAAGCACTGCGTTGCGTTAATGGTAGATACACATCAGTAAAAGAATGTGATGCTAATATCTCAGATGTTCACTCACGGCAGACAGAACATAAGAGCTGTGGAAGAATTAGAGTAAATAGTTTCCATGTGAAAGCAGTTGTGTTTAATTTTTGTTAACAGCGGTTGGGGAGTAACCAAACATGTTCTCCTCAATGCTCTTTATCTTTCCAGAAATTCTTGTTGTTTTTCTTTTTTTTGTCTTTTGCCCTGCCTATATCAAGACTTCAAAAAAAAAAAAAACCTGATAACACTTTCCCTAAATATGAGCAACTGCTTACCTTAGCAAACATACAGTAAGTTTACACCGCGTGTACGATTTTTGGATATGGAAGGACTGGTGTGTTATATGTGACAACTAGATTGACAGAGCATGTAATTACTGCAGCATATCATAGATCTCAGCAAAAAGGTTTGGAAGAAGATCATTCACATTCGGTCACATCCGAATAAATGTGAAACAGAGAGGAACTAATCTGTATTCTGAGAGATGTGTTACCAAATTATGTAATATTATGCATTATATTATGAAATTATGCAACTCAGGATACGAATGGGGAAGATTAGAATGCATATTGTGTAAATCGCTTTAAATTGCTTATAAAATTGATATTTTATTTTAATGTTACTCATTGCATATGACAGCTGTAGCTTGCTTAATATGCAGAGAGCCATAAAAACGTCCCATTTCTGACAAAGCTCCGGTAAACACTGGCAGTATTTATAAACTGTACAGTGGTCAAATAAATCAGTGCAAAATGATTTGTGTTTATGCTGAAAAAGTTTGGAAATGTGCTGTTTGCGGTGGCTTGAATTGAGGAGTGTCTGGGTCTCTTGAGGGTTTTACTGCTACTGTGGAGTCTTCCCAGCTGACACTGAGCTCTCCCAGCTGCCCTGGGCACATCTCCACAGCAGCTGGGGTCACACCCACCACTTCCACCACACAGAAACGCTCTCACGGTTTCATCTGGTGAGCTTTTTCAAAGAAATCACTTAACAGCACAGCTTACTGTCCAAATGAAAAAATAAATGATCATAAAATGCTAATTTTAAGGTGTTTTCTGGTTAATTCTTTTCTGGAATACATTTTAATGGGTTAATTACAGGGTTAGTGCACATAAATTTAAAATTGTCATCAGTTACTCACCCTCATGTCGTTCCAAACCTGTAAAACTTTTCTTCACCTTTAAGAAGATATTTTAAATGAAATCGGACATTGCCTCCATTGAAAGTCCATGCTTATTAATGAATGTTTATAATATTCATCTTTATAAGTGAATAAAGGCCTAAATTAAATCTGTTCATATAATCTGTCAGTTCAGAATATTTGAACTAAACCCTAAATTGATATGGATTAGTTGCTTTTTGAAGTGTCAAAGTGGTAGATTTTATTAAACAATATCTTCATTTTTCATCAAAAACAAAACAAAGGGGGGGCTACAAGGTAGGTGTGGCAGGTGAGTGATGGCCTAAGGTGGGTGGTGTCCTGGGAGAGGGGTGGAGGGGGGCCTTGGGCCCTGTGCCCTGCAGCGTCTTTTGTTACATTGGTTTTATCTGTTATATATCTGTTAGATAGATCAGAGTGATTTATATCTGATTCATATTCAAACAGATACACGCATACACGTGCACACATATACACGAACAGGAGTTATTGTACTACACTTGTGCTTACTGTTGACTGTTAGTATATGTGTTTGTAATGTAAATATTGTCACATTCTAAACTTGCATAATACATTTTTTTTAAAAATTATTCATTTGTGTTTTGAAGATGAAAAACAGTCGTACGGGTTTGCGACGACATGAGGGTGAGTGAATTATTTTGGTGAATTAACCCTTTAAATTTTTATAATTAAAAATTATGTCTAATCAATTTAATTTATACAACTTTAACAATTTAATAATTTGTTAAAGTTTTAATAATAAAAGTGCCCAATAATATTTTTAATTCTGTGTTATCTGTTTTAATTTTTGTAAATTAATTTTTTTAATGATTAAATATAAATGTATTATCACGATTTGATTTCTTGCTAAGCCCTACTTCTGATTTGTTTACCCAAATTTTGCCCAATTTTGTAATATTTTTCAACATTATGCTGTAAAATCAATTTTTATGACGAGATTCCGCAAGTCTGTCCACGTTTTCCACATTGCGGATATCGTAGGGCCCTAATTGAACGCCATTGACTTTCATTGTATGGACAAAATATTCTGCTGAATTGATATTTAGAAATAAAATGGTAAAACATTTTCTGGCAATGAGATGTTATGTTTAATTGGCAAGACAAACAAAGAGAGGTATTATAAAAACAATGCAGGACAATAATGTATGTCCATATCTACAGGTACAAGCTGAACTCAACACAGCTGCTTAAAATAGATTGTGTTATTAATGAAGAGAAATTAAATGCTGAGTCAAGTGTTTGTTTTGCTGCGTTGCTTGTTTTGACATTCCTAGCAAACTGTTCGTGATTTTATTCTCTGCTATGAGAGCTTCACAGCGGTCATGCTCGGATAATCTTTACAAGAAACCCCCAGAATTCCAAGCATTTGGAGCATCAGGCGGCTTCTGCCAGCAGTTAGACTCTGGCACAGGGATCACTGACTCATAACTACCCAGTGACTGGGATCCTGTTAACATGATACTAGTTCCGTGTCAATGCTGGCAAGCACACTGGCTTCTAAAACCCATGATCTAATTGGCCTGTTTCCAATAAAAGTCAATGATGGGT
Source organism: Zacco platypus (assembly GCA_038088235.1). Classification (NCBI taxonomy): domain Eukaryota; kingdom Metazoa; phylum Chordata; class Actinopteri; order Cypriniformes; family Xenocyprididae; genus Zacco; species Zacco platypus. The sequence continues at coordinate 12,558,406 of CM076086.1, read as the reverse complement.
CAAGATGCTAAAATTAAAGAAGGAAAACCAAGAGAGACTCCTTCAAATGTTACTTGCGGACATTCTTAAAAAACAAATTTCTGATCAACAAGAGGGTTGATCATTAATTTTACATTCATTTCTGTAAAAGATTTAGGATTCAGAATTCAGGATATTCTAGAAATGTAACTAAAACTCCCTCTTTGTCCTCAGCTGGCTTCTCCTCTGACAAAAGGTCTCTTCAGCCAACCATCAGTGAGGCTTCTGTGAGGGTTCACGATCTTTCAGGCATCCAACACACCTGTTCAGTACAGCTCTGAAGAACCAATCATAGGAGACACATGCACCCACTCAGCAGAAACCCATATATACTCCCTTTTTTAGCTTTAACCACTAAGTTGTTTATTATTCCCATGTCTTCAAAACCTATCCACATCTCCCTACCCAAAGTCTCTCTCTTCTCCCAATCTGTTTCTTTGTTTTAAATGTTTTCTTGTTTCCTTTGTTTTATGTTTCAAATAAAGGCTGTCTTTTTACTTTCTGTTCACCAAAGAATCCTGAAAAAAGTATAATGGTTTCTACAAAAATATTTTGCAACACAACTGCTTTCAACATTGACAATAAGAAGAAATGTTTCTTGAGCAAGTTACCATAAGAATTAGTTCTGGAAATTAATCAAAAGATAATAAAATGGAAAACAGTTACACTGTAACTGTAAAAACATATGTTGCTATGACTAATTTTTAAATTGTTCTAACGGTAGTGTGTCACTATTTTTACTTCGTCTACAACCAATGTTTTGGAAACTGTCCTCATGAAAAACAAACCCAGTGGCACATTCACTACTAACATCTCAAACTTACTAAATCATGTTGAAAAGAAAATGAAACAAATCTGGCCAAATGTAAAAAAAAAAAAAAAAAAAACAGTCATTCACATTTAACATTTCCCCAGCAGTGTGAACAAAGTCACTTTAACCTATACAAACACATTTGTTTCTTTTCTTTTGTTTTCTTTGCCTTTTCCTCTATATGTTGGCTTTGCATACGGACCATCCCAGCTGTGGTTCCGGAAGATTTGAGATGCTGGTTTAACTAAGGTCTAATTAAAACCCAAAATGATCTCTTTCCTGATGTTGATGCTATCTCTCATCATTCACATCCACCCTTCCCCCTATTCCACCATAGCTCACGTGGGCACAGTTGACTCGCCAGATTCAGGTCCCAACTGAAGTCCCTTAAGATCATTAACTCTTTCCCTGCCAGCGTTGTTTAAAAGAAAATTCCCAGTCACCGCCAGCATTTTTTATTGTACTTTTTCACAAAAATTTCACTTAACATGAAATACATCTAAAGAAAGAACAGAGCCTCTTTCTTAGAAAAAAACTTTTCTTATAGCTTTATGCATTTCTTTTTTATTAAAAATTGAATGTTTGTTTTGTGTTTTGATACGGAGACTCTGTCCCATTTCAGAAATTACGTAATAGGGCTTACCATATAACAGTGAAAATACAGAAAGCTGGAAAATTCGGTCAATGGTGGGGAAACATCTCATAAATGATGAAAAATTTCATTAAAAAAGAGTTGCATGGCCACTGTCTTGTCAACCCATGGGAACCTCTTTTTCTTTGTCTCTAAATCCAAATCAAACTCCACAATGAACATCTCAGGGTGGAGGTAATATTTTATGGCTTCTCAAAACCTGGCTCTAATAAAGTGAAAAGAAAATTAAGTACGATAACACCACAACCAGCCACAAGTTTCAACGAAATTCCCGCCCCCTCAATGATCTCTAGCTGAAGGCTAGAAAGTCTTAAAACAGTCACTGCATGACATCATAGTGTTGTGTCACAAAAGTTTCGCGCGATGAGCTGTACCACTGAGACAAATTGCAGGCTATCAACTGACTGGCTGAGAAAAAATACCAGAAACACAAGTTTCACGTCCTGTATGTGAGGTAAAGATGGGAGTCTATGGCTTGGCTGGTCATAAAAGACAAATCTAATTAAATCGCACCCCATGAAGGATGACTCGCGTGTCATAACACATCCAGACATTAAAGACAGCGGTGTGCCTGACTACCAAAGCAAAACCTGAGAGGTACCTTCTTTGATGATGGTGGGTCTTTTTCTCGGCTGGATCTTCCTGAACTTCCCTTTAAAGTCTGCTGGAGCGAACATATGCATGGAGAGACTAGCCATCTGGACCAAAACAATCCCATCCTGGCTCTGAGTTTCGCGAAGGTTCGGTTTACCATCCACCACAACTCCGAGACTGTTGACATCCTCCACGGACATATCCGACACAGATGACAAAGAGAGGGACCGCTTTCACCTGCTATGGATCAGCATGGATACAGATCTCCAGAGAAGCTCCTCTCAGTTCTGTCTGTCTTATGTATTTTTTGTCCCTCTTTCCTCTGTACTAGGGTACATGAGCTTTAAAGTGTGAATTGAATCAGAGAGGGATGAGTGCTAAAGCTCTCTGTCTGCTCTCACAGGTCCAGGCTGTTTAGCCAGTTACAGTAACATGCCTGAATGGGGCAGGTGTTGGATTACTCAAGACGGACACGCCTCTTTTGTGAGAGAGAGGGTGGAGATTTTGAAAGTAAAGGAGGAGAGACGGGGCAAGTGAAGAGTGTGACTGTATACAGTGATTATTTTAATGGGAATCAGATTGAGTGTTTTAAAAACACTGCCATTTGGGGGATAGAAAGCAACCTATCAAAATGACCTGCCTCTGGTTTGTATTAATTTTTTGTTTTATGTTTTGCATCTGAGGTGTTTTCAAAATGGTTGTCAAAGCGTCATGTCCCACAAGTTTGATTCCCAAGCACTATGACAAAGCAAACACATAATTTATAGGTTGTTTTTTTAATAATGTCAGAAGGAATGGACAAATGTGGAGTCTTTGGGTGAGGGTGTTTATTTGGACCACCTTTTAATGACATTAAGCTAACAAATAGCCACACTGTTTACTGACCTGCAGGCGTTGCTGGTTTTAAGGAGTAACCTTTTTGAAGGCTTTTTGAACAACTACCTTATTCTCTGAGTCTCTCCGTCTGAGTGGCCCTGCCTGAAAGTGCTGATGAAAAAGAGGGAAAAAGAAACAGAGCGACTGACCACTCCTTCTGAGAACACAAAACAGCCCTTTTCTTCAATAAACAACATTTTGATGCAAATCCAAAAAGGGTCAACGTCTCTTCCCCAGGGCCGTCTCAGCCACCTCAGAGCCGCAGAATTGAAGGCTACTCTGTCTTTACGGCACCAAAAAAATACATAAATAAAGTCAAACACAGACTAGCAGTATAAACAGCCTGCTAATAATTTCCAAGTCAAAACTCGAATACAAACTCAGACTTCTAGACATATATCTAGAGTAGAGCTGCACAATTTTAAAAGTTTGCAATCTCAATTCAAACACCCACACAAACTCATTCCTAAATGACAATGATTTTCCAGTGTCTACTAAACAAATAATTGACAAAATCACACCGGAACGTTCAAATCAACGTTTGTGCTGCTGCTGACCCAGAGAAAGCAGTTATGTGTTGGTATGAAACACAATATCGTTATTTCTGTGTTACAATTATTCATGTTATAGTTTGGACACTGATGTCTACGGAAGCGATCAAAATATAGCAAATCACTTACTTTTGAAAGTAACTTGGCACTTCAAATAAAGATTATATGAAATACATCTTTATGCCATTAGGTAGCAACAAGTGACTGTTAAAAAATTTATTTATCATTGAATCATTCATTCAAGAGATTTGTTCAAAAATGCTGATACATTCAGTGATGAAACAAGGGAAACGTTTGAGTGAGTCATTGAATCATTCATTCAAACTAGTTTTTTTAATAATTCAGATTAATTAAACATTTTAAACAGACTGCAGCAAATAACATTTTGTCAGAACCTCTAGTAAATTGCTCTATTTTGTTTGGTTGTTTGTTCAGAATTGTGGGAGAATTGTGATCTCTCTTCAAAACAATAAAATTGGGATTCTGAATTTATCCAGAATCGTACAGCTCTAAAGACTTGAACATTATAGAGGTTGGTTCTTTTAACTGGGCCAGTCACAATCACCTAGCAACCAGAATATCCTATCAACCACCTAGAAATGCCCTGGTAACCACAAGAACATCCTAGCAACTGTTTTACATGCACAAACAATGACATTTTTTTCAGAAAATTAAGAGAAAAAAAGTGTTGTATCAACCCCCTATAAAAGCCCTAACAACCATTAAAACACCTTACCAACTGTGTGGAATTGTCCTGGCAACCACACTAGCATTATGGAGGCAAGTTTTGCAGGCACAATCACATTATTTGATTCACATTAAGGTTCCAACAAAATGAAAAGCTAATAAAATAAAATGAATAAAAGCTAAATAGCACAAAAAACAATCTGAATGTACAACGACTTGTGACCTGGACACACCCAAATGTTCATGTTTACAGTTAAACTATTGACAATGCACCACCATAACAAACAACCCCCAAATAAATTCTAAAACACATATATGAAAACATGAAAAGCATGAAAACTCATCATCCTATCCTTCAAAAATGTGTCGTCTTTATGTAACACAGATAAAAATACAAAGACCACTGCAAATATCACTGGCCTACCCGAAAATAGCACACCTAATTGGTGCAGCCTAATTACTGGAGATAACCTAGAACTCCAGACTCCACACACACACACACACACACACAATCGTGATCACCACATCAAGGCAGGGTTTGTGTTTATGTACTCGCAATGATCTTCAGATTTCACATTCCTCAGATGGCAGTTAGGACTGGTCTGCCAGGAGCGTGACGCCACATGGACATGCTGTCCGGCAAGAAAGGCATTCTGAGACACTGTCAAGTGACTTCATGACGTGAAATGTCAATATTTACACATTTTGACAAGTTGGTTTAGTCTTGTTTTTTTTTGTTTGGGTAATCCTTTGTAGACATCAAATGATTTTGAGCCGTCCACTGGCTCTTCATCTCAAGGGCACTTTGAAATGTTCTTCTATTGATTTGATCTCTCTCAACAATTTATGCATTAGCAGTGTCATGTTTCAAAAGCTCTACAGTTAAAGTGCCCTATGAAGGAGAGTGCAACTCTGTGATTTAGGAACTGTGAAAATGGCATGAAATCTTGCATGAAGATCTAAAGAGAGTCAGAAACACAAAACAGAGATTTTTTTTTTTTTTAGAAAAGAGTAAATGATGTAGTGAATTTCGCTTGACATAAAGAGGCAGCAACTGAAAAAAAAGAAGAAAAAAAGCCAGAGTTCTCATTACAATCATTTCTATCAAGAATTGTGAGGGAAGTATGAGACTGCCCTCTAGAGTTTAGTACAGGTGCAGTTCATGAGTTTCTCTTAAACTAATTTTTTTGAGAAAATTAAAATATGATATAAAATAACTTAACTACTTAATTACTTAACTGTAATTAATAAACTTTATTTAACCATTCAAAAGTTTGGGATCAGTAAGATTTATATATATATATATATATATATATATATACTGTATATTTGAAAGAAGTCTCTTATACTCACAGTAAAATCAGTAATATTGTAAAATATTATTACAACTTAAAATAATATAGGCCTATCTATTTGAATATATTTTGAAATGTGATTTATTCCTGTCATAGCAAAGCTCACATGATCTTCAGAATTTAATCATTCTAATATGCTGATTTTGTACTCAAGAAACATTTCTTATTATTATCAATGTTGAAAACAGCTACTTGATATTTTTGTGGAAACTGATACAGTACTTTTTTAGCATTCTTTTATGAATATAGCTGTCTAAAAAAAGCATTTATTTGAAACAGAATTCTTTTGTAGCATTATAAATATCTTTACTGACATATTTGAACAGTTTAATGCATTTTTTCTGATTAAAGTATTAATTTATTTTTAAAAACACACCAATAATTATTATTTTCATGGAATAAAGTATGTAAAACCATTAAAATTGTATATTCATGTTATTTTAGGCCAAACTTAAAATGCATCACTCAACAGTGTCCCTTATCCATCAGTCTATTCACCAATGGATCCATGAACAAAACAGAACAAGATGTTTCTAAAAAGTATTATGGAAACACTTTAGAACTTGACAATAAAGTTTCACTTTGTCATTAGGGTTAGGGTTAGGGTTACATTGTCATTTATTCATTCATTAGCTAACATATGCTCAATGACAAATAAAACGTTATAGTAAGGTGTTACTGAGTATTTTTATAAATAAAAATGATTGTCATAATTCTGTTTTTGGGTTGTTGACGAAAGTGACCTACACTAGCAAGTAGGTATACATCACTCTGATCGCTGAGTCTGAGAAACCATCAAAAGAAATAAATTATTTCACTTAAGTGATGTGAATATGGACGGAGAGAACAATGCAGTGTTGCTATGGCTATGTCCATTTTTTGCCGCTCTTACTACGCAGTTAATAATTCATGACTTGAGCTTTGAAAAACAGCCAGAGTGAGAGGAAAGACACATACATACATAATATTGAAACAGCAGGTGAAACAATGAAAAGACTCCTGACTAAAAATTGGTCACCATAGCACGACACAGTGGCTTGTTTCAAATGCTTTTCACTTGTGTTCTAAAACTACCTGTCAAAAGCTGTTATATAAAACCCTGTAAGCACCCACTAACCTACACACAATAACCAAGACCATCTCTCTAAGATTACGTAATGTCTATGTGGGCTGTGCATCACATATTCAGTCAAGTCTCTTGTGCTCTAGTAGACCACTAATGTGGACAGAATGAAAAACAATTAGATCTGCACTTCCTGAAGAAAATATCAGTGCTTGCAAAGCACCAATCACAATTATCTATGCAAACATCAAGATGATGTCATCATCACTGTTGTTTAGATTTTGAATGACAACATTCTAACAATTCATTAAAAGGAGAGTTCACTCTAAACTGAAAATGAAGTCATCATTTATTCATCCTGTCATTCTAATGCCATATGCCCTTCTTTCATTTTTGGACCACAAAAGGAGATTTTTAAAAAATGTCCCACTAGCGTTCGTCCATCGTCCATCCAAGCCACAAGACACTAAAGTATCACAGAATGATCTCAAGCGACACGTGCCGTATATTTCAAATGTTCTGGTGGTATTCGATATCGGTTTGTTGAAAAACAAACTGAAATTTAATGTAAAATTAAACAAAAATCCTGACCTTGGCCATTTGTCTACTCGCGTTCATGAGACTAGTGCTGCAGTTCACTCCGTCTCACCCAGAAAAAGCATTTTGTGAGAAATCAAGATTAACAAAAATGCAACATGAACTACAATCCATGTACTTTGGATAAATTATGCAGCTATAATTGTATGGGTGTGTTGGTATGAATGTCAGAGGGTGGTTTATATGTGAGCATTAAAAAAATTGTGTGTGTGTTTGTGTGTGTGTAATATTTGAGAGGGAAAAACTCTACTGTACAGCAAATCACAAATTCAACCACTGTGTGTAGCAGCGGAGATTTGCTGGCATCTAACGGGGAGAATTTGGTACTACACCCAAACAAAATCTTAATGAAAGCTAATTTTTTGAGATATCAATTAATGCTTTACAGTTCAACATATTTCATAAAATATATTTTATATAAAATAATGTTCATAAACTTAAACCTCTATAACTTTTTTTGGACATGGACATTTTCGTCCTCATTGGACCTATGTGTAACTTTTTTAATTGACGCACAAGGGTTAAAAAGCTTGATGTTGGTCGCTATTCACTACCATTTCACGGATGAGCGTGACATTCTAAAAAAAGAGATGGATGAATGAATGAATGAAATGATGAATGAAAATTCTCCTTTTGTGGTGCAAAAAAAAGAGAGAAAGAAATATAGATGGCAACAGGGTGACAGAGGGAATGGGAAATTTGACGTTATAAAACAAAAACACAAAACACACTTAAGCCTAAATTATCTACAATCTGCAGATATTACAATGTTTTTACTCATTATATGCCAATGGCTAATATATGTCCTTCACTATTTAATTATGCATATAATATGGTTTACATTGTGAAAATAAAACCAAAGTTATCTTCACTAACTGGAGATCAGGATATGAGCCACATGACTCAATAATAACATCAAACCACTACAATAAACACGCCCACACACTGACCAACAAACCGCAACTCAACCTAAAATCCAATAAACTATTTGACAGGCCTATGCAAGCCATTCTACAAAATGGATCAGCATATAATTATTAAAATGATTAACACAACATTTGAAGCTTCACAAATGGTTTCAGCAACTGAATGTAAATATTTACAAACCCTCAAGTAAACACATGGTTCAGAGCAATGAAGTGACCAGCCATGGTCATCCGCTTTGTCTGAACTGCATGTAATGAATAAAGCACAGTTGCAAAAGCTGTTCCTGCCAAGTGAAAACAATCCTCACTGGAACCTGTACCAAAACACAACTGGAGATAGAAAAACCTGACATACAGTAACAAAAAAAACATGCGCTCCGAAAGTCTGAGTCCACTATAAAATATTATTTAGCATTTTTTTCTCTTTTAGTACAGTTTTTCCATTTATTATTATAATAAACATAACAAATTCACATGGTTAGAAATAGTTTCGCAAAGATGACATTTTACGTCATCTTTTCAACTTTTCTTTGTTCAGTATTTTTCTAAATCAATGTATTTTTAATTAGATTCTGAATCCCAGATGAAGCTTCAGACTTCTGGACCCTTTTGAAGCTCACAAATTTCACATAATAAACATGTGTGGTTCATTAAACTCAGATAACATACAACACACATGAATACTGCGATTAAATAATGGAAAAAAAATCTGTCACGACTCACCCTGTTTAGACAAAGGAGGATGCGATTGTTGCCATGCAGAATACAAAATCATCCAGTTTCCTGAAGGTAAAATTACAAAATCAGTGATTCTTGATAGTGAAGATCCGTATCAGAAGTAGATGTGTCTCAAAGGCGCGTGAGCTGCCTTCAGTAAACCACATTTTTAAAATTATGTCATAATTTAACTGTATCGTAGGCGCGTTCTACCAAGGCTGCACGCGCCGTGATGCTGTCTATGTAGGCAGCACACTCGGTTTTGAGCACAGCCACTATTACATTGTTATCATAATCACAGCAGACATCTATCTCCATTTCAGCTCTGTGTAAATTACATTTATTCAGCTTCGTGAACCCTGAACACCGATGGCAACCGTTTAGACGGCATAAATTATTTTTAATTATGCAAGGGACAGTTTGGTGCCAGATTTGTTGTGTTGTGTTTGTGTAATCAACAGACAAACAAACACAATCTGTGCTGGTGGTCTGGCCTCCTAACGGCTTCTCCGTCAATTTTAGGCGGTTTCGCAAACATAAGCTCACTGGAATGGACTACATTTCACAACCTAGAAACATTGACCAAAAACACCATACCTTGTGTGTTTGTGTTAAGCAGTTTATATGTTCATATCTTTATCCAAGCGTCGTCGCGGAATTCTGCTATTTTCACTTCATTAGTGTCGCGTCTCCTCGCATCGACTGACAGAAAAAGACGGCCACACTGAGGATGGCGCGACTCCGCCCATAGCGACAAATCAGATTGCAGATATTTACCGAAGAGAGAAATGGAGATCGCTGATTGGCTGAAACGCACGTCAGTCTGTGTCCTTCCGTCTATTAGGTTGTGGAGCGCCTCGAAGGATGCTGCTAGATACTGACAGGTGCACAGTCTCAAACAACCCCAATAAAAGGCACCAAAAGCGATATTTTTAATCGAGTTTGCCTTTAAAATAACACAATTTCATTAAAGCTGACCGGGAATTTTCTCTTCCAGTGTAGTCTAAAAAACATTGTGTAGTACAAATGGTATAAAACTGATTTTGAGAACTAGCAGTTATCTTTAGTTAAAGTCTGTCCTGCCTGTAGATGTTCACAGCATAAGCAAAAATGCACACTACCTGTCAAACGTCTTGAATAATTAAAAATGTTTTTAAAAGAAGTCTCACCTAGGCCGCATTGATCTGGTAAAACTGTGATATTCTGAAATATTATTACAATTGGAAAATAACATTCATATTTGAAAGTATTTTAAAATGTAATATATATGCTGATCAGTTGGTGCTCAATTATTAATCGATTATGGTTGAACTGTTTTTGCTCATATTTTTGTGAAAACCTTTTTTTTCAACGATTCTTTAATGAATAGAATATTCAATGAACAGCATTTATGTGAAAAAGAAATCTTTTGTAACATTATAAACATCACTTTTGATCAATTTAATACATCCTTGCTGAATAAAAGTATTCCTTTCTTTCTTTAAATCTTAGGAACCCCAAATTTTTCAACATTGATAATAATAGGTGTTTCTTGAGCAGCAAATCAGCATATTAGAATGATTTCTGAAGGATCATGTGACACAAAAAATAGGAGTAATGATGACACATGAATCACATGAATAAATTACATTTTGAAATATATACAAATGGAAAACAAATAAAGTGGTGGCAGTTGGTGAGGAGACTTCTTTCAAAATAAAAAAGCTTAATTATTCCAGACATAGTGCAATCCGGGCTGTAAATGAAAGATCACTCATTTGTCGAGTATATTGTCTTTTATGATTAATTATAAACAATCAACAGGCTTTTTTTACTAAGAGTTTAAAACTCGGTCATACAGTGATTGAAGTAAGGAAGTCCTTGACACAATAATTGGCACCGTAGATAGTCAGATTGTCAGTTTTATACTGCTTGACACATGAGACTTCGGATTATGAACATATTTACACCTGCCTTTGAATGTTTATTTATATATCTCGAGATGCGTAGAAAAATCTAACTTATAAATAGTCTACATGAGTATAAAAATAAAATGCTTTTGCATCGTCGTTAAAAAGAATGACAAAGAACAAACAAAAACAATGTTTATCTGTTATATTATCTTATACAGTTGAATGATATGAACCTCTTTATCTTGATTGCAAGCTTCTGTTCAGTCAGCAGCCATCTACTTTGCTACTCTTTAATGAGAATTTTCTGTAAAATGGTAAAGCAAGCATAAAAACCCTTTGCTGTACATTACAAATAACTTCTCAAATTCCATCACATATTCAAACATCTGCGTAAAAAAAAAAAAAGTACAAATTTTCCTTCATAGAAATGATGCTTTTTAAGTTCCTTTGATCTCTCAAAGATGTGCTCTGCAGAAAATGCTGGCAGTCTTCTGCATTGTTTTTGTAGTCTTCTTTAAAATCTTTTAAGAAAACAACAACCCCAGCACAAGGGCTATGGACTAGACAGTGCGTTTAGGGTGGAAAGGTACGCTGGAGGGGTTTGAGGAACTAGCTGAAATGTTCAAAACTGCATCTCCTAATGGAGACAGTCATGCTTCTAAAAAAAAAAAAAAGAGCACTCCATATTGGAACAATGAATCAACGGTGCCATCCTTTCACTCAAATTGTTCCAGGAAAGACCGTCATCCTCCTCTCTGAACATAGATAATGATTATGATACACTTTGATGCCTTTTACTCACTGGCTTTTTCACCCATATTGGTTATCCATGTCTACCAAAGATAGTCGCGGCAAGGAAATTTTTGCTGGGTATTCTGCATTTCGAGAGGTTTCCATGTAGATGGTGGAGCTGGTGAGACTCTTGCGGTCTTTCTTTGACGCGGAGCGGCGCTGCCAGCGGCAGAGGAGAAGCTCCACCTGCTCTCTGAAGAAGCTGGTGGTCAGGGTGTAGAGGATGGGGTTAAGGGCGCTGTTGATAGGAAGAATGAAGATCACCACCCAGGAGTTTATTGTCCCTGCAAAGATATAAACATTATTGTCAACAAAAGAATCATCTTAAATTCAGGATTCGTGACACACTTGGCTAGAGATAACTGAGTCATTTTCAGGAACCAGTGCCATTTTTCCTCAAAAGAAAAAAAAAAAGGATAATTTCATTTCATTTGAAAAGGTTACTTTTCTAAACTTTTATTTAAATTGTATTTATTTATTTTAACGTCATTGTCAGGCCTAAAATACCAGGGACTTGAGACTTCCAATTCACTAGCCGCTATAGGTGAATAACTATAAGAGTAACAAAGTGCAGCTGGCTACAGACCAGTTTATAACTACAACAATACATTAAGCTTATTTGGTAAGAAGTACCAGTTTACAATATCAAGCAGCATAAAAGGGGATGATACTGGAAGCCTCGACATATTCAGTTTACAAATGGCTGCAACTGTTCTTACTTTAAAAATAAAGAGGGTAACTACCAGAGAAAAGTGAAAATATGACTCAAATTGGTCAATTCTGGTTGCATCGCAGTGCCTTATTTTAAATAACTGAAGATATTTCTCTTTTGTGCCAACCGCCTTACATTAAAAGTGTTATGGGGTTGAAGATTCATGCAGAAATGTCCAATAACAACATTAGCTAACATTATTTACAGTCGGTATTCATGAACAATATTTTTCTGCAAAAACCGGATAACTATAATGTTATATAACAGAGCAGTCTATATACGTAATTAAATACTGATAAAGACTGTAAGAGAAACATGCCTCTGTTTTAACAATGAGGTCAAAAAATGGTGCTGCAGAAATACACAACAAACCTGGAATCTCAACTTTTAGAAGAGAGAGTGTTTTGACCAAAAAGATGGGTATCCAGCAGAGGGCGTCAGAGAACACAATAAAGAAAAAGCGATTGGCCACAGCCACATCTTTGTGTAGTCGACTGCGCACATCTGTGGCATTGATGGCAGTTTTATAAATGGAACAGAACATACTGGAGTAGGAAATGACAATCACCAAGAACGCCACCAGATTAAGACCTGTGAATACATAAGACACAAAGATATCAGTATATAGGAAAGCATTAAGCAGGACTGTAGATACAGATTTTAAAAATTACAGGGTGGCCAGGCATTCATACAGGTATTTTTTTTTTTTCATTTATTCACACAACACTTGAAAAGGTAAAAGATTTGTTTTGCTAGGAATTTTAGTTTCTATAGCCCACAGATGTAAATCAGACATCACAGACCATCGTTTATATATACAGTCATGTAAAAAAGATAGGACACCCTATTGAATTTCATGGTTTTCCATATCAGAACATTATAAAAAAAAAATCATCTGGTCCTTGGCGAGTCTTAAAATTTGGAAAATAAAACCTCATATGAACAACAACACATGACATATTACACCATTTCATTATTTATTTAACAACTAGGCTAAAATGGAAACGCCATGGGTGATAAACTAAGTAAGTAGCAGTCAGGCACTGCTAATTGTTACATGAATGGTTTGTCTCCTACGCTTCATTGTGTTTTTGGTTCAGTCGTGTGAATCTAGTTTTTCCTGAGTCGTTATCAGTCATTGCATTCACCTGTTGTCCTTTATCTCATTAGCTCCCTTTGTTTGATCTGTTTTCGGTCTTCATCAATGCGCAGTGATTGCGTGAGTGAAGTATATTCTGAGAAATACTTCTAAATTTTGGTTATTAAAAGGTCCTGATTCCTGTTCATCCTCTTCTTCGTTGGCTTTCATCTAGCACGTTACGTGACAGAAAGAGAGTAACTACGACGGACATTGCAGCCATCAATGTGGCACTGGACTGTGTGGAAGAGTTTTTATTTTTCAGAGGGTATGTAGTTTGGAGGAATTTGTTAAATTTTTGGAAGCTAGCAAGCGTGCCCTCTGTGATGAGTTCACCCTTATGGAGGCTTCTGGTATGGGCTGGATGATGAGACCCGACTGCTGATGCCAAGAAGGGATCCCTACTGGACCTTAGCGTCATTCTGTGGTTGGATGAGTCCTCATTCACTGTGAGAGAAACGGAAAAGGACACCATTCCCAACGTCCAGCCCTCCCTCACATCTGTCATCACTTCAGCTCGCCCAGAGACCGGCCTGCCACCATCCACTAGTGACACCACCAGCATGATGTAGTTGAAAGATCCCACCACAGAACAGGGAGACCGGCCTACCGCAATTGAACATCCCGAGCCTGAAAGGAGGACGGATGGATGCACCCACGAAGTGTCCAGGTGCGTGAGCCAACATCGTGTGTCGCTGAGGGAGTACTTGGGGAGCTTGGGGGCTGGGAAGGGCTACCCCACCACTGTGGATGTGATGAATAAAGTTGATTGGAACTATTGGAGCTTCTGCATCTCCTGCATGCTGTAAAGATCTGCTAAGCATCTTCAGGCCACCAGCTCCACCTTGCCCAGAGGATCCTCTGGGTCCGACTCCACCTCAGCCCGTAGACACATCAGCTCCGCCTAGGCTCCTCCCACCCTCGGCTCCAGCGGAAACCATCGGCCATACGGCTTCTCCGGGCTCCCTCGTCCCTCCAGCTATCCTTGGTCAGCCATCGACCTGCCTGTGCCTTCAGCGCCATCTAGCTATGCCTTCCCCCCGACTCCGCCTCCGTCCTCTGTCCCACTGGCTCAGCCTCTGTCCTCTGGTTCTCCGGTTCCACCTCAGATGCTCGCCACTGCGGATCCACCTTGGTCTCCAGGGACACCGTTCTCAAAGGACATCAGTCTCGCGTGGGCTTGTCATCTCCTCCTGTGTCTCCTCCCAATTGTTACATGTATGGTTTGTCTCCTATGTTTCATTGTGTTTTATGTTCTAGTTTTTCCTGAGTTGTCATTAGTCATAGCATTCACCTGTTGTCCTTCAATTATCTCATTAGCTCCCTTTGTTTGATCTGTCAGTTTACTTTTTGAGTTTTCTGTCATTTGTTGTCCGTCTTCGTCAGTGTGATAGCATGAGTTAAGTATGTTCTGTGAGATTTCTAAATTCTGGTTATTAAAGATCCTGATTCCTGTTCATCCTCATCTTCGTGAGCTTTCATCTAGCACTTTACGTGACTCTAATCAAATGCCTTCGATTAATCCCTTTAGAACCTGAAGCGTTTTTTTTTTTGTTTTGTTTTTTTTCAGAAAAAAAATTATCTTTCAATAAATTAGTTCTTAACCATATGTATGGTGAGTTTGTAAATAGAATTTAAATGGACAAAAATAAAAAAGGAATAAATTCAGTTTTTTTAATGTTAAAGAAATCATGATAAAAAGAATTTAACATTTAAAACTTGAATTCAACTAAATTACATATACAAGTCATTTTGTGGCACACTGGGTTGCAGTTTTCATTCAGGACTTTTTTTTTCATACACGCACACATATACACATGCACGCATATACATATTGATCATCAGCAAGTGTGACCACCTCTATAAAACCAGACATTTTGGCAGTTTGCTGGTCTGGAGGCCTCGGGTTTTAACACAATGCCAAGTAGGAAAGACATCAGCAATGATCTTAAAGTAGCAATTGTTGTTTCCATCAATCTGAGAAGGGTTATACAGCCATTTCTAAACAATCTTAAGTCCATAATTATCTTAATTATTTCCAGTGAGGAAGATTATTCACAAGTGGAAGACATTCAAGATGGTTGCCAATCTTCCATGGAGCGGGCATCCCAGCAAATTCACCCCAAGATCAGACTGTGTAATGCTCAGAGAAATTGCATACAACCCAAGAACTACACCTCAAGAAACCTCAAAAAACCACAAGACTTGTGGAACAAAGTCCCTTGGACAGATCAGACCAAACTGGAGATGTTTGGCCATAATCCACATTGCCAAGTTTGGTTGAAACTAAACATATCAGCAAAAACGCCTCATACCAGAAGTCAAGCATGATGATGAAGGGGTGATGATTCTGGGCTTGTTTTGTAGCCACGTGCCCTCAGCACCTCACAGTCATTGAGTCAACCATGAACTCCTCTGTATACCAAAGTATTCTAGAGTCGAATGTAATACCATCTGTCCAACAGCTGAAATTTAGTCATGCAAAAGGAGAGTTATCTGAAGATCATCAGCAAATCTATAACAGAATGGCTGAAAAAGAAAAGAATAAAGGTGCTGCACTGGCCCAGTCAAGTCCAGACCTCATCCTGACTGAAATGCTGTGGCGAGAGCTGTGCATAGACCAATACCTACAAACCTCATCCAGAATGATGTGAGAGACTGATAAAGTCATTAGAAAATGATTACTTCAAGTTATTGCTGCTAAAAGTGGATCTATAAGCAATTGAATCACAGGGTGTCCTTGGTTTGTCACCCATGAATAAATAAATAATGATACGGTGTAATGTGTTGTTGTTCTTCTGAGGTTTATTTTGCAAATTTTAAGACCCGTCAAGGACCAGAGGATTTTTAATTATGTCCTGATACGGAAAACCGTGGAATTCAACAGGGCGTCCTAATATATATATATATATATATATATATATATATATATGGGGGGGGGGGTATTTCACATTATGAAATAAAGCACAACTTTTATTCAATAGTTTTTGCAACCTCCTATTGCCAAGATAAAAGATCTGAGTCTTCACCTATAATGCCTGATGAGTTTGGAGAACACCTGACAAGAGATCAGAGACCATTCCTTCATCCAGAATTTCTACAGATCCTTCAGATTCCCAGCCCCATGTTGGTGCTTCTCTTCAGTTCACTCCACTCATTTTATTTAGGGTTCAGCTTTAGTGTTAATTTCGTTAACAAAATCTATGACGAAAAATAATATATATATATAAGACGAGACGATAATAAAGCCATTAAATGATAACTGTGGCTATATCAACATGCAATATTGTTGACGAAAAGACGAGATAAATGTAGTTAAAAGAACAAAAACTTTACCAAAAACTTTTTTTTTATTTCTGTTGGAAAAAGTGGAGCCAAAACATTTCAGACTCCAGAGTATTAGACGAGCGTTCATGAATGCGGTTGCCAGATAACAAGAGCTCAAATCCCCCAATCACAGCTTTTCCGTAAAACGGATACCAGCCCGGCTTTTTACTTTATACAATCTGGCAACCATTCGCACGCGCTCTCTGCGGAGGCGCCATGATCTGAAAATACAGACATACGGAAAAGCTGTATAGGGGCTATGCGTAAGTTAACTTCCATATTCTGTAAAACAGATCGGATCGCTTCCGGTATAGGTCTTTTGTATGTGCCTCATGAAAAAAAAATAGCGGTTTTATTCAAGATCACTTAAAAGGAATGAGTAAATACGAGCACAACTGATGTACCTCGCATATGCAGATTGATATCTAAAAGCTTTTTTCAGTTTTCTTCTTCAGACTAACGTTTCAATATTTAATAGAATATAACACCTATAACAATGTGAACTAGGTAGATTCGCTGATTACCTTAAAAGTCCATAAATAATGCTGTCTGTTCACACTGCTGTTAGCGCTCTGACAAGCGGATGCAATGAGACCAGTTTTCCGGTTTGGTCATGTGATGTTCAGATATCCTCTTTTGCTTGCGATTGTGGTTAGTGATTGTACTTTCGCAAATTCCGTGTGGCAATATATCTCTTTTTGCCGTTGTTTTAATAAGGAAACATAATGAAACTTGTAATTATTGGAATTGCTATGAGGAATTTCTCTGTTATAATATTTGAGAATTGTTTTTTGTTTCACCAGTTATCATAATGTAGTGTATATCTAAAGTCTTTGGTGTTGTTTATTTAGCTTAGGCTTTTGATTTCGTAAAATAAACCATGCATATGAATCAATATTCTGTTGATTTGAGCTTATTGGAGAAAGAGCAACTTCTGTGAAATGTACAAATACATTTCCCAAATAACAACAATCGTTGCAATTAAAATTGAGCAAAATATTATTATTATTATTATTATTATTTTATCATTTTAACCATTATACAGTATGACGAAAATGTGTAAGTTTCCACTGACTAAAACGAGACTAAAATGCTCAGACATTTAGTCTACTAAACAAAAACAGGACACAGTTGACTAAATTTAAAAAAAATAGCTGACAAAATAGGTTCAGGTCTGGGGACTGGGACGACCACGGCAGAAGATTCATTTTGTGCTCACTGACATATTTTTGTGTTGGTTTTGATGTTTGTTTTGGATCATTGTCCTGATGGACGATCCAAACACGACGCATTATAGGATTTCTAACAGAAGTGGTCAGGTTTTGATTTTTTATCTGTTGGTATTTGATAGAATCCATACTATGTATCTGAACAAGATGTCCAGGACCTCCAGCGGAAAAACAGGCCCACAACATTAAAGATCCATAAGTATATTTAACCGTGGGCATGGGGTTCTTTTTATCCCTGTGTGCACCAAACCCATCTGGTGGGTCAGCTGCCAAAAAGCTCTTTATTTTAGTTTCATCTGACCATAGAGGCCAGTCCCATTTGAAGTCCCAGTCTCATCTGATAACTGAATATGCTGGAGATTGTTTCTGGATGACAGCAGAGGATTTTTCTTGAAACCCTCCCGAACAACTTGAGGGGATGTAGGTGCTGTTTGATCATTTGTTTAGGCTTTCTGAGACTCAAGACTCAACTAATCTCTGCAATTCTCCAGCTGTGATCCTTGGAGAGTCTTTGGCCACTCAAACTCTTCTCACTGTGCATTAGGACGATATAGACACTCGTCCTCTTCCAGGCAGATTTGTAATATCTTTAGTTGATTTGAACTTCTTAATTATTGCCCTGATAGTGGAAATGGGCATTTTCAATGTTTTAGCTATTTTCTTGCAGCCACTTTCTATTTTGTGAAGCTCAATAAACTTTTGCTGCACATCAGTACTATATTCTATGATTTTACCCATTGGGATGAATGATTATGGGAATCTGGTCTTTGTGTTTCCTCATGTTTATATTCCTGTGGAACAGGAAGTCATGCCTGGACAATTTCATGTTCATGACCAACCTGGTGTGCTAAAAAAATCTAAATATCAATGGTAATATACTTCAGAGATATTTTACTCATAAATTCTTGGGCTGCCAATAACTGTGGCCAATGTGTTTTGGAAAAAAAACAAAATCATTGCATATTTCATAATGTGATTTTTCCCCCCACTTTCAATTCTTTTCCTAAAATGAAAGATTAGATTTTTGCTAATTTTATGAATTAAAGATCAAAGGATTAAGCAAATTTATTTTTACTGTCATCTTTGATCATATGTACCAAAGGTGCCAATAATTCTGAGCACAACTGTGCGTTTGTGTGTGTGTGTGTGTGTGTGTGTGTGTATATATATATATATATATATATAAATAATAATAAGTGAAGAAGAGATATCGAACCAAGAAATATCCCCGTGGAGTATCCCTTGGCTGTTGGTTTCTCCAGTCTATCAGAGTGCAGAGGGAAACAAACTCCATTTCGCCCATAATAGTTCCCAAACAGGTCTTCATTTAGCAGGGGAACAGCTGCTATGACAAGTCCCAGAATCCAGATGAAGGTCAGAGCCAACATTGTTTGCAGCTTCCCTGGCCGCAGATGGCTAAAAGGGAAAACGATAACTAGGAATTTCTCTAGTGTCAAGTAAGTGAGGAGGAGAACAGATACTTCAGAGGAGAGCATGGCAAGAAAGCCAATCGTTCGGCATTCCACACTATCCATCCAGATAAGAGCATTCCGGTTATATTCGCCACGGAATTTCACATCGAATATCCCCAGGAAGAAGAGATAGACTCCCATCAGACAGTCAGCAACTGTAAAACATTAAAGCAAAAAAAAAAAAATCAAAACAATGACAAGATCCTTAAGCATGCATGATACTTAATATATTCATAAATGAAAAAACTGTAGGTTTCTGCAAATAAACATAATGTTAAATGTGTTTCAATAAATGCCAGCCAGTAGAAAATGGGCTTGGTTGGGCTGAGACTTCTTTTTCACAAAGTTCTTCAGTCCTCATTTCATTACTTTAGAATAAAAGACAACATGCATTGATTATAAGATTGCTATTCCTGGATTCATCAAGTTGCTACATGCACCTTCTAGTTGCAGGCTAATTAAACTGATTTAAAACAATAGTGACTAGCTCCTGCTGCAACAGTTTGTGCAGTGAATGTTAATATCCACAGAGCAAATTCTGTAAAAAAAACAAAGACACAGTGTGGCCAGAAGTGGCATGAACAAAGAAGCCCGTAAATTTTGCAAAAACTCCCATATATCTCAAAAAAGATTTTACGCTCGCACAAGGTGGTTGTTCAGGCAATTCGAAAAAGGAATATTTCACAAAACCGCAATGGAAACAGTTTTTCCGCATTTACAGGTCACCTGCCGTATGTAAGGTCAATTCTTTAAAGAGGGTGGGGTATGTTTTGATAGAAGACGAGGGTTCTTCATTAAACTCATAAAAGACAAAAGTATTACAGGACTACTGGATTCTAAACAACAGAAATGCCACAATTTGAATTTATCAAGATTGCGAAGCAGATAAGAGGGAGAAACCCAGAAACACTCAGTGACCACTCCCAAGAATAAGACATTTTTCTTGCTTAAATGCTTGGATAACATGTCTACGTCCCCATTGATTAAAAATAATTGCTAGTGCAGTGGCTGGGATATAAATCTAGCAACATCCGTTGCCATGGTTTTTATAATGAATTATCGCAAGGAAAAAAGACCGTTTTAGTCGCATAACATCATTTAATGGAAACGCCATTATTTCGCAATAGTTTTTCTTCGATGTTTAGAAATATTGCAAAAGTTTGGCCAGAAGTGGTGTGAAGTTGCTTGCCAGTTTATTTTAGGCCTTTCTTACCAGAGGAGGTGTGAAATATTTGGCAGCTGCTCATTTCCTGGCTGTCTCACAAGTCAGACAGTAAATTTAAGAATTTCCAGGTGTCGCAAAAGCTTACTAGAAAAGGGAATGTGTTTTGGTAATAATGTATGAACGCATCCTTCTTCCTCACAGTTTGACAGAATACATCATGAATCAGAGCCAGGTGATGGTACCATCATCTTGTGACAGCAGGCGATCTTTGGCAGCATGGTAAAGGTGAGCAGAGGGATTCTATTAAAGTCAGTGAACAGCCAAAGGTAAAGGCCAAGCTCATTTTGGCACTCTGAATATAACCTTCTTGACACTGAACTCATGATCTTGACACTGCAGTAGCTGAGATTAACAGACACTGGCTCGCACTTATTGAAACACATTTAGCATTTTGCTTATTTGCAGAAGCCTACAGTTTTTTCATTTATGAATATATTAGAGAGAGGGGGGGGGTTGTTTAATATTAATAATTGATTTTACCGCTTTTTGAAATCAAGGAAGCTTGCTGATTTAATTTTAGCAGACAGATGGCCAGTAATATAATCTTACCAAGTTTCACATCAAATTGTGAATATACAATTATACAATTACAATTTTTATAAAATCACAATTTTCAAGAATTTGTCTGTCCCTATTGTATGCATGTCAATAAAACTGCAGTATTGTGAGGAAACAACAACCCATCAGACATCTATCCATGTTCTCATCTTGATGTCTTGAAAAAATACATCTGTCGCAGATTTACTGAAGTATTAGTAGATTGTTATTGTTCAAGCCATCAGGAAGTGATCGGACTGAGGAACAGTCTGTAACTATACACTTTTAATAAGTTCAAAACTGCACATTATTTTCAAACAAGCTAGCATATGAAGACAAACAAACTGTCACTATCATAACAGGATTATAGGTGCACGCATAAATGCTCGGAATTGAACAATCACACACACAAGGATATACATAGTCACAAAACCAAACCAAATCATAAGAAGCTTTACTGAGAGCTTCCATTATTCTGATGAATTCCCTTACTGATTGTTACCCTTGGGCGAATACCCCCATTCATGAAAGCCTTAGCATTACTGGGTATATTTTCTCTCCAGGAAAATCATTTTTTGCTGTTGTTGAATGTCTAGCCAAACATTTTTGGAGCAATTTCAATTTCTGGCCATGTGGACTTTTATGAGGCTGTTACAGTGTGTGTGTGTGTGTGTGTGAGTGTGTGTGCGTGTGTGAGTGTGTGTGCGTGCGTGTGTGTGTGTGTGTGTTTGTTTGTTTTCATGATTTATGAGGACACAAATTTGTATAATGACATGGTATTACATATTACACTGGTATTATAACGTAAACATGTTTTATGAGGACATTTCATGAGTCCTCATATTTCAAAGAGCTTTAAAAACATACTAAACAATGTTTTACTAAAAATCTATAATGTTTTCTGTGATGGGTAGGTTTAGGGGTTGGGGTAGTGTAGGGGGATAAAATGTTCAGTTTGTACAGTATAAAAACCATTACGCCAATGGAATGTCCTCACTAAGATAGCAAAACAAACCTGTGTGTGTGTGTATTTGTGCGGCTAACTCCGAGTCGCAACAACTAATAATAACTAATTTTGATTATTCTGGACTTTGTGCCATACACTTCATATATTGAATTAAAAAAAAATTAAACAATAATAATATATTATTTAAAAGAATTACCTTTATATTTTTATCAAATGTATGAAATGTTCAGTACAAAGATCAGACTAATCAACAATGAAGTTTGTTCCTTTATTATTATTATTATTATATTATTATAAACCATTTTTGCAAACAATGTATTTATTAATTAAATACTAAAAATAGTTCCAGAGCTACTCACAACACAGGACTTTGATGCAGGCTGCATGCAGGTTGTTCTCAGCTCTTATGAAGGAGCGCATTCCGATAACAAAGAGATTCCCAAAGCAGGTGATGAAGGCCATCACCCAGACGGACACCCGCAGAACCAAGCTGGCTAACAGGTCTTCAACTGATGAAATTCCATCTGTGTTAGGTTTACATTTCCGAACATGCGGGGCATAGGAACAGTACTGAAAATCCTTAAAATATCTAGAAAACAGAAATAAACAAATTACAGATTACAAGCTGAGCATCCTGCTACTACAGATTATTACACAGACCACACAATGAGAGGTACGTACATGTGGGAGAGGTTCCCCATTGGTAGAAACATCTTAGTGGTTATATCAGGAATTTCAATGCCCTCCAGACTTCTGTTAAACACAAATGAATGTTGTATTTCATCCGACACCCACTAATAGGGTCTTAAAATGCATTCTTTTCAAAGGCAGAGCATTCCGTGCAGATACTTACAGAGACTCAAGTTGGACCAGGTGATCGAAGTGACTGGCATGAATATGAAGGGCAGGATTATGGGATATGTTCCTGCAAACATTAAATGGAATATGTCAGCCAAAATTATCATTCTGATTATTTATTGCTCACATTTCAAATCTTTCTCTTCAAATGTTCCTCTTGCCAGCCAACACAGTGGATAGTTACCAGGAGTCGTCAAGCACCAAAAAGGACATGAAACACTCATACGCTATGTTCCTAGTCTTCTGAAGTCCATAAATTTTTTGGAATCAATAATGTCATCACCATTTTTGATGAATTCATATGGCTTCAAAGGTTCTGAATACAGACTACTTTTGTGGTGCTTTTTTCAGCCCCCTTGTTTGTTCCATGGAAGAAATAGCAGCCCAAAGCTTTGGAAAGACATGAGGGTGAATGAATTATGACAGAATTTTTCCCCTTTGGTTAATATGTCCCTTTAAAAATGTTATTTCATCGTATCGTGTCAATCATGGTGCTATTTATTGCATTGTATGCACCAACCAATTCAACACTTTTGAAATAAACGATGTGACTGATATTTGCATGACTCACAGTTTCTGCAGATATTTTAAACTCTTGAAAGTGTTTTTAGGAAGATCAGAAAGTCTGTTGCAAGACAAATCTCTAAAAAAAAACAAGACAGGGAAACAAACAACAATCAGGTGAGTGAAATTCATGTGCATACAAAGAGATTTCAATTATGATGTAAGCGCAGAGCATAGTCTCAAATCAAAAGATTGTACATTCAGATTATGTGCAGTACTCACAGTTCAACCAAAGATCCAAGAGAATGAAACGTGCTTTCTGGAAGGATCTTGATTTTATTGTCATGCAGTGATCTGGGCAAATAGAGATGAGAGAATAATGTAATGTTACTTTCCAATGAGGCTAAACTACAACATTTTCACTTGTGTGCAGCCTCTAAGGACAGCCACTGTCCCATCATCCAGCTAGATGATGACGAAACCCCACTGCTTTCTGCCGCATTTTCCATCTTATTTTTCTGGAAAGGGCAAGCTGACCCTATTTGCAGAGATACCATCTCTGCCTCAATGTCTCATTTAAGATATGTCTGACACTTCCCCACATCTATTACAAAAGAGAATGGCACGTCTTGATAATAAACTAATAGAGCTTCGAGAAAACGTCTGGAAGGGGTATTGTTGTCACAATCAGAGACTTCAGTCTGTCCAAATAAGGCAAATTCTTTCTGTCATCACACTGTTACTAAATTATATATATATATATATATATATATATATATATATATATATATATATGAAAACAGTACCAAGGCTGCAAAGGAGTCAGATTCACAGATGCTCTCTGAGAAACTGGGATTAGATTACTCTATTTTCTACTTTTCTTTACTTAAAATGTGATCAGCCGCAAATGACTCAGCCCATAGATAAAAGTCCCGATTGATTAACTAGTACAAAAGTAATGGGAGTTAGATCCCTGTTTCCCAAGTAATATCATCACTTGCATCAAACTCTGTTACTTTGCCCAAAGCAAAATGAGAAGGAGAATAGAAAGTATGTTTTAAAAAAAAAAAAAGATTTGGTAGATGGAAGCCTCATGAGACAACGGGCAGCATATACAGTGGGTATGGGAAGTATTCAGACCCCCTTCAATTTTTTACTCTTTGTTATATTGCAGCCATTTGCTAAAATCATTTAAATTCATTTTTCCCCTCATTAATGTACACACAGCACCCCATATTGACAGAAAAACACAGAATTCTTGACATTTTTGCAAATTTATTAAAAAAGAAAAACTGAAATATCAAATGGTCCTACGTATTCAGACCCTTTGCTGTGACACTCATATATTTAACTCAGGTGCTGTCCATTTCTTCTGATCATCCTTGAGATGGTTCTACACCTTCATTTGAGTCCAGCTGTGTTTGATTATACTGATTGGACTTGATTAGGAAAGCCACACACCTGTCTATATAAGACCTTACAGCTCACAGTGCATGTCAGAGCAAATGAGAATCGTGAGGTCAAAGGAACTGCCTGAAGAGCTCAGAGACAGAATTGTGGCAAGGCACAGATCTGGCCATGGTTACAAAAATAATTCTGCTGCACTTAAGGTTCCTAAGAGCACAGTGGCCTCCATAATCCTTAAATGGAAGACGTTTGGGACAACCAGAACCCTTCCTAGAGCTGGCCGTCCGGCCAAACTGAGCTATCGGGGGAGAAGAGCCTTGGTGAGAGAGGTAAAGAAGAACCCAAAGATCACTGTGGCTGAGCTCCAGAGATGTAGTCAGGAGATCGGAGAAAGTTGTAGAAAGTCAACCATCACTGCAGCCCTCCACCAGTCGGGCTTTATGGCAGAGTGGCCCGACGGAAGCCTCTCCTCAGTGCAAGACACATGAAAGCCTGCATGGAGTTTGCCAAAAAACAGCTGAAGGACTCCAAGATGGTGAGAAATAAGATTCTCTGGTCTGATGAGACCAAGATAGAACTTTTTGGCCTTAATTCTAAGCGGTATGTGTGGAGAAAACCAGGCACTGCTCATCACCTGTCCAATACAGTCCCAACAGTGAAGCATGGTGATGGCAGTATCATGCTGTGGGGGTGTTTTTCAGCTGCAGGGACAGGACGACTGGTTGCAATCGAGGGAAAGATGAATGCGGCCAAGTACAGGAAGAATATCCTGGATTAAAACCTTCTCCAGAGTGCTCAGGACCTCAGACTGGGTCGAAGGCTAAAGCTAAAATAACGAAGCTAAAATAACGAAGGAGTGGCTTCACAACAACTCTTCTTGAATGGCCCAGCCAGAGCCCTGACTTAAACCCAATTGAGCATCTCTGGAGAGACCTAAAAATGGCTGTCCACCAACGTTTACCATCCAACCTGACAGAATTGGAGAGGATCTGCAAGGAGGATTGGCAGAGGATCCCCAAATCCAGGTGTGAAAAACTTGTTGCATCTTTCCCAAAAAGACTCATGGCTGTATTAGATCAAAAGGGTGCTTCTACTAAATACTGAGCAAAGGGTCTGAATACTTAGGACCATGTGATATTTTTTCTTTTTAGTTTTTCTTTTTTAATAAATCTGCAAAAATGTCAAGAATTCTGTGTTTTTCTGTCAATATGGGGTGCTATGTGAGGCCCAGTCTAAAAACACAAATGTCAACACATTTGAGCACAGCTCATTCTCATTCTGTGTTAGAATTGTGATGATTGTAAAGTTTGCTCTGGTAAACTGCAAAATTGCAATTATTAACATGGTTAAAGAATGTAAAAATGCAAAACAAAAAAACAAAATTAACAAAAAAAATAAAAATAACAAAAATTTAAGGTCACTGTATTTAAAGTTAGGGTAGGCAATTCTTTTATAAACACTTTTTTATAAACATCCTGATATCAAACAATAATATAAATGGTCTAAATATTAAAAAAGCACATATATCTTCTCTGGAAGTCTCAGGATCAAAAATGTTCGCCCAATCATTGTATTCATTCCAAATGCAATGATACAATGTCCTACCTGCCTGTCAACTTATGTATTTCCATACCTCTGCGCACTCTGGTCGTGCAGAGATCTTATGTCATCAGCTTGTTCAGTGAGGTAATGCAGAGCTGTAGACACAGCCACTGAGCTCCGTAAACAAACAGCAGCCACTTTTTACAGTTCCCCCTGAACCAAAACAATGAGCTTATGCTGCGGTCACGCCATGTCATAACCGTAATTACGAAATGGCAACCCATGACGTTCTACACAGAGCTGTTCACGTCCTCAGACTCGATTTATGTGTTTCTATGTCAATGCTATCAAAGCTGAAATCTGCAGCAGTCAGGTGGTACAAGTCAGAGTTCTGTAAGTTGTATACACTCATTATTATTGTAATGATATGTGGTTTGAGACATGAGGTAATTTAACGGCATCTCTCGTGATGTTTTGCTGTGTGTGTTCATGTCTTTTGCAGGATGTGTGGCTGCTTTCAAAGCTAGCTTGCTATTGCTAGCCTGTCCAAAATTGCCTACCCTTCCTTTAACAAAACAATATATGTATTTTTTGTAGTTTGTAGCAATTATGTACTTCATAAGTTAAAAGTATGAATTATTTATGAAAAAAACTATGCCAGCTTGATCCAATGTCATATTTACAGCAAAAGGGGGACAAGCTAAATTCAAAGAAATTGTTACTGTGGTGAAGCAGGGTGGGGCAGAGAGCCATGGGAGCAGAGCAAGGCCAGTAGAGAGATTGATAATGAGTGAAACCAACGAGATCCAGTCTTGAGTCCCACGGAGGAGCTCCAGAAGGATAAAAGGAGGAGTGACAACAGTGGAAAGGAGAGAGGACCAGGCCTGAGACATTTTTGTTTATCACTAAAGTTGTATGCTGAACGTTTGCCGGTTCCCATCTTCTTTCTTCCTTGAACTGAACACTATTTCAGGGTGCTTTCACATCTGAGTGTTTGTTTCAGAACCTGGTGCGTTTTCCCCCTTGGTTCAGTTCATTTATGCATATATGGAAAAGGCAATCATGCTCAGACTCGTATTAAAACATTTGCTCCGAGACTACCTGAAAGAGGTGATCTCGGCCTGATTGCAAACTAACCATTTAGTGGTTCACTTAAAATGTGAAAACAATCCGACCCAATGGACCAACGAACCAAACGTTATCATAATTCATAACGGAAATGTGTTATATAAAAAGCAGTAATGTCTGGTTCCGTGAGTGAGCACATTAGTTACCGTAATTGAAATACATAGAGCACCTCTTCATCTTATGTTGTGTAATAGCGCTTCTCCGTGCAAGAATTATGTCCCGACAAACTTGGCTCTACCTGCATTATAACCAGTGTTGGGGGTAACACTTTTCAAGTAACTTGACTTATGTAATCAGATTACTTTTTCAAGTAACTAAAAAAGTAATGCATTACATGATGTTTATTGTAGTTCTAGACTAAATGTAAACATGCATTTACTCATCTCGCTTTAAAACATTAAGTATTCCTCAAAATGAATAAACAGTGAAATGCAATCTCAGAATGTTATGCAAACCTGTATTAATTAGCTATATTAAATTACACAAATATACTTTGTTTTCAATCTCACATTATTAACCAAAGTCTTTGCTGCTGACCTTCAATGATTTAATTCAACCATACTAAGCAAAATTTATTTTAAATTAGATTTAGAAATAAGAGTGTTGAACTTCCTTCTCCTGTATCCTATTCTTCAATCCAGAAGTTTTTTTTGTTATTAAAAACAAACAAACAAGCAAGTCCGCCCCAGGTGAGAAAAAGTAACACAAAAGTAATGTAACATATTACTTTTCATAAAAAGTAACTAAGTAACGTAATATTGTAATGCATTACTTTTAAAGGTAACTTTACCCAACACTGATTATAACATTCATATAGTGTTTGCGTGTGTCTCGACACAGCCTACTAGACAGTAGTAGGCAGCGCTGGGAGATCCAGAGAGAGTGCGTTTGAATTCATTCAATATTGTGTTTGCGTGTCTCGACAGTTACAAATAAAGCCGCAATAAGCTCATGGAGTGAACTTGTTAATAATTTTGATGGATGACGCTGAGAAAACTCTGACCAATAAGAGGACAGTTGTACTAACATGTGACTTGCATAAAAACATTTTGATATGCTATGAAATGTTGCCTTGTGAAAGTGAACCGAACCAAGAAGAAAAAGCAACATGGTAATAAATTTAGTTCCTGTTTGGAACAAACCAAAACCAACAAAACTCCAACAATTACATGTATGTAATTCAAACAAAATAATCAACCAGTTTTCATTTTTTTTTTTTTTTTAACATATTGTTAGTTGTTGGGTTGTTACTCTGACAATATAATTTTAATAAAAAATGGTGTAATAAAATAAAACTGTATAGAAAATTGTAAAAAAAAAAAAAAAAAAAGCAATGTAACTGTAATGAATCCGCTCTGCCTTTCGTCCACTTACCACCAGATGTCGCCCTCTCATTCTATGGACCCTATCACATGGACTACATTTCCCATAAGCCCCTCACCCAGTCACTGATCACCCTGCCAGCTGTAACACATTACAATCACATCTGATTACACTCACATCCCATCACTATTTAAGCACCACTCTCACTTACACTCACTGCGAAGTATTGTTAATCATAGTATTGCAATCCCGAGCGTTATACCCCTGTCTTGTTTGCCTGTTTACTAATCCTGCATGTTTCTCTGTTTTGATGTTTATCTGCCCGCCTTTGACCAATTGCCTGGATATTTACTACGAGCCTGCCTGTTCCCTAACACTTCTGTTTGCTGTTGAGTTGACCATTGCCTGTCTGACTACGTCTGTAAATAAAGCTGCACTTGGATCTCATTCGCTGACTCGCCATTCATTACAATAATCATTTTCACCAGTGGTCCAAGATTATTGTACCCACAGTATATAGCATATAAATAATGTCCCACAGTTTTTAAACTTGCAGTTAAATTAAGATGATTTCAACACATGTTACATCATTATCCACAAGGGCATCAAACTTTGTTCTTCACTTGTAAGAAACATTTGCATGCAGACACTCACATCCTGATGACTAACCAAGAGCAAGCATTTCCCTTTAGAGATAATAAACTGGGAATAAAAAAAAAAAAACATGACTGGGACCCAAGACCGACATCATAAACTAAAACTGACAGCTATACCACATTCAATTATACTGACTATTAAATCAAATTCACCATTATATTATATTCATCATTATAAATTATAATGCTGGCATCAATGTATGTGTAGCCATCACATACACAATGAAGCCAACTAAGGTAAACGCACATAAAAACACTTACAGCACTGTGAGGCCGGTGCATGTCATCAAAGTTGAATAATTCAGCAACTCAACGTGGTTCTCAGCAAAGTCCCTGTGAGGAAAGACAAGCCAGTGTAAAGAAAAGAAAGTGAAACAGCTGTAAATTTAAAAAATACATAAATCCTGAATTCGAGGACATAATAGGAAGACAGTGGCACAGACGACTGGGAAAGCTCATCCTGCTGCTCTGTCTGCAACAACAAAAATAAATTTGATCAAAAGCCATAGGTGTATGACAACTACATGAATAATAAGCTTGCCTCATGAAGCCCCATGCTGAAACCATTCATTCAGCGAGTGCCTTGATGAGAGGATGTGACTGACTTTCATAGTGCCACTGATAGTCTCTATCTCTGAACTGCCAGTCTGAACTTCCAGATGGAAAATTGTCATTCAGTGGCGAGAGTATCGCAGCATGAACGAGCCTGCTCACATAAGTAACGTCAAAAAACAGTGTGGCTGCTGATGGCCCTCGTCCGTCTCTTTCCATGCTGACTATAATTACCAGAGTGCATTGCTCACAGAAATGTTGAAAACAAGTCCAAAGGGCTCATTATGAAGGGCGAGACGCTCGAAAATACAGAGACGACACATTCTGCAAAAATACAGGCAATTTGAGAGGAGTTTGCATTGTTAACTCAAGATGTGACAGTCAGTGGAGTTGTAGTCAGACCTCTGACTAAACAGCACAAGCAGCTTAATCTTGCCTATAAGTACCCACTTAGACAGGAAGCGAGTGTCTGAAAGACATGTAAAGCGACAAAACACAATCTGTTTTGCTTGCACTAAACTCGCAGATCCAGTGATTATTTCCTCTTCAAAAGCACTCGTCGTATCACCCGGAACCTCGTAAACATGACTTTGTTTCCAAGTAGACTGATAATAAATGCTGTGTGCCTTTACTCCAGGAAGTTACTTAAAATCAGCCAATCAGATTAACGCCAGCCAGAAAATACTTTGTGCAATACGCATCAGACAGTCAGTCAGTGAACTGAGGGCCAGTCCGTGGGTGTCCTGTCTGAGAATAATCAGGTTCTTAGATTATTGTTGACTATAAAACTTCAGTGAACACATTTATAAAGGTTTTTCAGGAAGTGAATGTGGTCTTCTCTGCAAGGTTCAGCTGAGCGAAGCAACTTATTACAGCAGCGCAAGTTATATTAAGTGGTTTAACTTGGACTGCTGTGGAATTTTGCTGAGTGCTGATATGATTTGTGCTGAATGAGATTTTCTAAATTCAAACCTACCTTAAAGTCTACTTTAATAGAAATACTAGACCATAAGTGTTACGGACTCTTTCTACTTGTTAACCTTAGAATGACCTATTCAAATAAACCAAAGTGTCTGAAGACTAATATACTAATCCTCAAAAAATAGAATGAGATATTATATATATATATATATATTTAATATGAGATACATATTAAAAAATACAAGTATTACAAAAAGTGACACTGAAAAGTAACACTGTCCAACAGGGAAAGGGAGGAGGCAAAGCTATGATTGGTTGAGTGATTGGTTAAGATGTGATTGGTTAAGATTGGCTATGATTGTTAATGCACTTAGATATTATTTTTGGAATAAATTTAAAAATGCTTAAAACACTAACTTGATGAGATTTTCTTTTAATGTAATGTAAAGTAATGTATATTTTAGGAAAAATGTGACAAAATTAAGTATAACTGGTGATATGATAGAACTTTTGATTTATAAAAGAAACTGAGAACTCACACATTTCAGAACGCCACTGATACAGACATATACGGTCGCTAATACAGCTGAAAGTAGCAAAAAACCTTCCCAGAGTACCAAAACTTTACTGAGAAGTCAGTTTGATATGTTGAGGCCACTTGGATCAAAAATAAATGCTTTCTCTAGACAAGTTTCAGTGCAAATGTACACACAGAAATAAATGGACCAGCCAAGAAGGTTTTAACATTATTAAAGTATTACGTACACTGTAACAAATATCCTGTGAAATTTACGGTAAAAAACTGGCAGCTGTTTCCAGTTTTACAGGAAGCCTGTATATTTTACAGTTTACTACTGTATTACATTAAGTGATATAATGTTAATATAAATACTTTAACTACCAAAATCTTACAGTTAACTAATGAACATGTTTTTACTGTATCATTTTTACAGTATTTTTCTGTAAAAAAAAAAAAACATTTTCTAGTGTAGTTTAGCTGGTTGTGTCAAGAATATTCAGTGAATTAGAATGATTTATTACAGCCAGGCTTATGTGAGCCCCATGATGCCATGTGCAATTACAAAGTTATCCAAACCGACTATGATGTTATATTCACCACCTTTGAGCCTTACTCATAATTCTACATAATTCTTTATATTTCAGTGTTTCTAAAAAATACTTGATTTTGAAGATCAAGGTATTTTTTGTCTTGTATAATATATTTAGAAAAGGCCCATAAACCACAGTTGCCATTTTTACTTTAGCTAAAAACAATTTTTAAATGTCAAAGTAAATTTTCTACATAGAAGGAAAAAATAGTTTTGTGCCAAAGCAAATTTGTCTTGAATTGCCAAAGTATAAAACCACATTATTATTTGGCTAAACATTACCCATTCATTAACAAATTAAATTTTTTTCAAAATGATAGATGTGGGGTAATCTTTGCCAGATTCTTTGGGGTAAGCTGTGTCAGTGGCTCAACTGGCCATAATTATTCTAGGAATTTTGGGGAAGTTCAGGCACTGAGAGTTTTATGGATTTTGGGCACAAAATGGATTTTCCAGAATAAAATTTTTAAGAATTATAAAAAGCCTGGGAAAACTGCACAGTGAGAGGAATATTTCAATGCAACTTTGATTACTGGAATGTTGAATAATAATATTTGTAATTCTTTTATAATCAAGAATTTAACATTTTTATGATTCACAGTTTCACACACACAAAAATTTGAATGTATTCCTGGCTTATTAAAATAAAATAAAATAAAATAATAAAACAAAAAAAGAAAATAAGGAATTATATAGTTTTTTGTTTTACCTCATCTCATTTCTCCTTGCCTAAAGGACAACTACTGGCACAGATTACCTCACTTTCCCCTACTGAATTTAGAGAGAAACCTCAAAAACACAATGCACTATTTTGTATATATAAGAAGTGAAATAAGTGTCAATAACATGAAGTACTCACAGCCAACTGAGCAAGGGCATGTGCTGACAGAGACTCGAGTTGGGCAGCCACATCAAGGACGTGTTCACCATAGATCTGTGATTAAGCACAAAAATTCATATCAACCATCTAAAACAACAACCCAGCCTCAATGTGCAGACTGTCAATGTGCAGCAAGAGCCTTGAAGATTCTTATTGTAGAAGTTAAACAAACCCCCTACAGCACTTCCAGATGTGACTGAATCAGTTTTCAGAGAATTAAAAAAACATCAAGACTTCCTGCCAGACTAGCTGTGACTAGCTATTAGATGACAGGTGTCCTGTTTCACAAGCATAATTGAAAATCGTGCTTTAAATCAGCTTTTGTAAAATGAGTCCCTAATTATTAACTGTCACATGCTCACACCACATGGACTTGTTTGTTTTCATTAGTCACATGTTTGCTTTGTTCTATTTTCCCACCACAATCTGTCAAAATGGACACTGCACTAATCACCACAGCTGTGTATCATTTGAGTTAATCGTCGGTGTATACAAGTTCAGTTCAGTTGGTGAGTCTTTGTCTGGTCTCGTTTCAGTTATCTGTGTGTGTGTGTGTGTGTGTGTGTGTGTGTGTATACACACATGCCGTTATTGGAATTTACTCTTCTTCGTGTTCGTCTGCCTGCCTACACACCACGTGTTACATTAACAACTAAGATATTAATTTAAACCTCTGAAAGGAGGTCATGCATTTAGTCAAAAACACCAGAAAATTAGGAATTAACATTAAACACAAATACATGCTAATTATACAAATATAATGTTAAGTGGCAGACACTTCTATAACTAATTTACAAGGTAGGATTTATTTAATAATAAATTGGACTCAAAAAATTATTTTCTGTAAATACAGACTAGCTAAGCTTTTGTATGCAATGGCTAAACTTAAACAGAGCCAGGCTGCAGGAAAACATTCAAGAAATGTACTTCTGTTATTTCAGCTATACATGTTGCAAAGTGAATTGGCTGGAGATAACATTCTGGGAGACATACAGCAGCATTTTATACCTTGAATTCTGGGGAAACCACGCCGTAAATCACGCCGTAAAATCGTGCACTCTAAACATACCGGCGCACTAGTCTTACCTACTAAACTACATCACGTAGTGTCTGGAGCGCATAACAAAGAACCAGACTGACGACTAGTTAATATGTTTTTGTCCTTCGCGGTTTCAGTAATTCTTGCGTGTCATCTCAAGGATCCAGTCTGTTCCATCGTCACTGTTTTAAAGCCTCAATAATTTCAGGAGGTTTTAAATCAGTTTGCAATCACCTAATAGCCCAGATTTATAACAAGCGATTATTTTGATCTACTGCTGAAGAATAAATTAATTAATAAGCCCAAAAGAACCCACGTCACACCTCTCTTCATCTCTCTGCACTGGCTACCACTTGCTGCTCATACCAAGTTCAAGGATGCTTGGTTACAGATCTCCCACAGGCTAAGCACCCTCCGACTTCCACTCACTTTTACGAGTCTACATCCCTACTAGAAGCCTGCGATCACTAAAGGAGCGAAGGCTCGTGGTAACATCACAGAGAGGTACAAAATCTCTCTCCATAACATTTTCGTTCATTGCACCATTCTGGTGAAATGATCTCCCTGCCCTCATCCAGAATGCAGAATCCCTGGCAATATTCAAAAGACTCATCTTTTTCGTGAGCACTTAACCTCATCTTTAAAAAAAACAAAAAACTATCCTTTCATTTCCTTGAATCCACGCCTATTCTAGCTTATGCTACTCTGAGCAATGTCTGAAACTTGTGAGCACTTCTTGCCTCTTCATGATAAATCGCTTGTTGTATTCCTCACTTGTAAGCCGCTTTGGATAAAAGCATCTGCCAAATGAATAAATGTAAATGTAATAAATAAAATTAATAAATACTTTGTCAAATTTATGTTATCATGGAGCTATAGGCCTACCTGTAAACTTGCATTTTGGCCAAAAAAGTTTTGATGGCATTTTATTTTACAAGTGTGACATGGCAGTTTGTCAGTGAAAAGTGTGCCGTGAAAAATGATCAAATTCCAAAAAATATGTAAAGATAAATGCTAATTTTTGTTTTTTTATGTCTGCATGTGGGTTTTTACAAATGTTTAACCAATAAAAAGCATTTAAAAGAGGTTGTGACTAAATTTCGTAAGTTCATTGGCTCCTCAAACTGTCAGTCAGACCTCAAAACTCCACCTCGCCTCCATCCATTTTGAATGTGGAGATCCAATCCAGTTTGGAGATCTCCTTGTTTGTATGCAAGGTTAAATAAAGAATTGATGTTTGTATAAGTACAGCGTTTTCTGTACTCAAGATTCGCTATGTCCATTAAGGCTGGTGTTTTTTATTTTTGAAGAGCGGAGAATATACTTAGTATGCTATTTGCCGTCTAGTTGAAGCAAGTTTTAAATATGTGCATAGTGCTTCATCTTTTGTATCATGGCTTATTAAAACTGTGCCGTAGCAAAAAAGGGGTTAGGAAATACTGATGTAGTGTTTATAAGTGCATCACTGCTTTGTTTATGTAACTGCTTCACACTCTCCACATACTGGCAAAGAGTGAATGTCAATATTCACCTTTATTTTAGGCAGCATACACACATACAGTGCTGTAAATGTTAAATGTTATCAACAATATAATAAGTAATTGGCAGGAAGCTATTTTATATTTTTTATTTTTTATCTGGGGTAAACTAGGGGGCCTACCGTAATGCTGTAGCCCAGGGGCCTTTGGTTAGCTTAATACGCCCCTGCGTCATGTATGCGTGCACTCAATGGATGTTTTTGTAAAGTGAGGGACATACTCGATAATGTCAGATCGTTAAATCAAAAATATATTGTATATTAATATAATAATATAAAAATCAACAAAATATATAACGCACACCCTACAGCACTGGCCCGATCGGGCAAGTGACAGTTCCTTCAACTATCCCGAGCAACATTCACACTGGCCCTGAGCCATCGGGCAGTCCTTACTGTCGAGCCCTGAAGTGTATAATCTCTTCTGGGATGACTTCAGATATATATCTTCATTCATGAAAGGTAATCTTATGAGGTACTGTTTTTTGCATTGACACTTAATTTGTTTGGGGTTTTCTGTTATTAGTTAGAAGTCCCTGAGAGAAACCTGGTTTTCATTAAGATGGAGGAACATAAATGAAACATTTCTTTAAATGATCTCCCTACAGGACGGCAGTGATTCAGTGATTTAATTATACTTGGCAAGCCGAAAGTGGCAAATAATGTGAAATTGTCCCATATGTTCCTTCTCAGAGCTGTGATGGAGAAACCAAAAAATGATAATTATGGGGTAAATTCACTAAGAATTAATTATGGCCTTTGATAGCACCGTTTATGTGCACACGCTGAGTTGTTTTTAGAGCCTGGTCCACTAAAAGAATTATGCAAATGATGTAATGGCACAACCATGGCCACAAAGTCTGTGCAATTTGCATGCTGTATGTTTTTGCTTAGAAATTCTGTGTACAAAAGTTGCATAAAAGTTTCAGGTTTACTTTGAACTAAATTCACCAAATAAATTGTAATTCGCCAATTTTCAATCTGCTTTGTATTGTTACCATGCCGTTTGAAAAAATGTTTACTCCTAGTCCGTGTTACCTGAACCGAGAAATTCTTGTTTATTTGTCAACAAAAGCTCCAGGGCTTTCATGAAAACTACAGATTATACCTCCGTATTTTTTGTATCCCCGCCCACAGACAGTCGGATCGACACAGTTGTTTCAGGGTTGCTTAAAGGGCATTGTGGTAAATATGGCTAACACTATGGCAACAGCTTTTATACCTGTACGCAACAGCGTTTTGCTTTGGAAGGTTAGGCGGAACTGGACTAACAGTTTTTTTCAGTTTTTCCCCTCTGTTTGGGCTAAAATATTGTGTTCATGGTCATCCAGTTTGAAATGTTGACTACAAGCATCAAGGTTTTTCAGATTTTGTGCTGCGCTGTTCTCTCTGTATTTTTGGATTCTTTGCAGCCTTTAGTCACTGCCTACAGTGCACTGGATCCTTCACTGGAAACCGAAAGTAAGTGACTCCTGCTAATGGTTCACTCTTTGAATTCTTGCACCCGGGAAATCGTTGACACAATTATGACTAAAAGTTTGCTAAGAAGTATTTCCTACTAAAGCAAGATGTTATCTGACTCTGGTATGCATATTCATAGCGGTGGCCTTGGACGGTAACATGCTCAGTGCATTATGGGTGTTTAAGTTTTCCTACATATTAGGCAAAAGGGAAGACAGTAGGCTTTTTGTCTCTGTTTTCTCTAGTCAGGTAGTACCGATTTTGAAAAATGTATAGGCAGCCAAGTTTTATTGAAAACCCATATTGTGTAGTACTCACTTTAGTATGTCAGTTAACATTTTACACAAAATCCACCAATTTCTATGAAAAATGTGCCTTTTCCAATTTGAGAAGCTGATTTTTTAAAGTACATTTCTGTCAGGACCACTACTGTCAAAGATGATTGACAATTAGCAGTTTGGATTGGTAATTCTGTTCTGGGCAGGGTAAACAGAAACATAAATGTATTACAGAAATCATTAACACGCTTAATGACAATAAGTAAATGTAAGAACATAAATCAAGATAAATGACAGTCTAAATTCAAAGAGGAACATTAGAAGGCCAAGTCCTGACAATGGACGAGAGGAGCTGGGGAAGTAGGAGGGTAATTAGCTCCTGAGCAACATGATAAAGCTGTTGATAATACAAAATGGTGCCTGTAGGGATGCTGTAATAAGCGTTGTATTCCTATAGGTAGACCTGGATCAGCCGAGAGTCAGCTGATGCGAGCTTGACCTGATGTGATCTGTCAGAGCTCTTGATTTTTGTAGAATTAATTCATTTCCCTTGCTAAGTGTTAATAAATTGTAAATAAGAATTAAAGATTACATTTAAAAAGAGAGATTTTAATGCTGATATTGCAAAAGTCCACTTTTCAGGTATCAGTTGTTAATCACACAAAATCAACAGAAAATTGTCATTTTAAATAAGTTCATTACATTAAAAGGAGAAAAATATTATTTTAAATATGATTGTACCAGTGCTGATGCCAACCTGGAGAATATTTAATTAATAAGTATTATGTTAATAAAATCCATATAAAATGTACAGTAAAAATCTGTTCTTGTATTCATCATGAAAAAAAACTTTTTTGTTGTTTTTAGAAAAATGTCTAGCACCTATTTGTGTGAAAACACAAAAGGCAGTCATTTTGTAGAACAACTCCAGCACAGAAAACAGGTTTTATCTAGTATAACTTGGCCACAAAAAAGAAGGCAGTAATCGGAAGAGAACACTGATGATAAGATAATATCAAGAAGAAAAGAATAAAATATAAATGCAATCTTTCTGGTGTGGAGAGAAGAGGGGGGAAATTTTTTGGCACAGCAGTTACCACAAAGCAGGCAGTGGAAGCCGTAGGATATTAAAGACGTCAGCCTTCGGGCAACCCACATGTTGAAAAGTATAAAATGTCTGTTAGATTTCTTTGGGTACAGACAGTTCTGTTTTATGGTGAAGAGATCAAAAAGTTGTCTCAGCAATGTTTTGTTGAATTTTGTTGAAATACCAAAGTTGGTTGTATTTCTGGGTTAGTGATCCCTAGATCCCTTTCTTTGTTTCTTGAATGACGTTGTGACATTTCCTTGAGAGAACATTTCCTTCGACATACTTGTTATCAACAAGCGAATAAACTCAGGTGTGTCTTTGACATCTCAAATTGTTGTGGGAATTGATTTAGTTCACAGTAACTGGCAAATTCTAAACAGAGAAAAGTAGTAAAAATAAAAGACTATTTCGTTCAATTTCAACCTCCTAAAACAACATCCTACAGTTTTCAAATTTACTTGACTGGTCAGGCACAACTATCTGAAACAGGCATAAACTTGATTAAATTTGTAATAAAACAAAGCTTAACATTTTCCTTAGAGAGATAACTGTTTGGACAAGCCGATTAGACTAAATGCCAGACTTGAAAATCACCATGAAATATTTTAAAGCCACAAGATACTTACAGAAATGTCAGCGACCTCAGACCGATGAATGTATCACTGGTGATGCTTTTAAGTGGATTGTGATCTAAGACTCTGAGGGAAAAAAATAATAATACAAGAACTGAGGTGTCTTTTACAAAATGTTAAGCACAGGAAAACATCGTTATAATGTCAGATTTGAACTTGTCTGTTATTTAGGTTTTTTGCATGATAGAAAAAATATTTTGTTGGCACATCTTCTGTCAGTGAGCTTGTTCTAGTGCTGCATAAATCTGCCCAACCTTCATCCGTGCTGACTGCCAACAAGGCACCCAAATCATTCTCAGCTTCTTTTTGCAAAATCATATTCTTTGTTCAACACATTTCAGAGCCAAATTCTACTAACTCAGAGGTATTCCACAGACCACATGTTTTCTGTGTGATTATGCCAGTTTTAATTGGAGACAGTGCCTCCTTGAAAATTTGGATGATAAAATAATATCAAAGTACACAAAATAAAAACAAACATACACAATATGCTGTGAAATGTGTATGAAGTGTGTAAAGCCTGAGAATAAAAGAAAACGTTCATGAAAAATAGATATTAAAAAATTAAAAGTAAAATATAAAGACATGCATATATAAAATATTAAAATATAATGAAAATTTAAATTACAGTTTGTGATACTTATTGAATGGAAAAGAACAAGAAGCCATTTTCCCTTTTCTAATTCATTAAATGTGTTGAGATGCATACTCACAGCCAGTCTAATTTGTGCAGATCTCTGAATACACCCGGTCCTAAATAGGTTATGTGGTTTTGGCTCAGAAACCTGCATAAAGAAACTGTTTATTTAGGGATACAGACTCCATCTGCTGTCAAGGTTAGGCATTAAATTGTCCAAAGGATCGATTTACAGATATAAAAAATAATAAATGGCCCCATTAGGAATCCAAATGAATACAAGCGCTGCAAAACTCATTTCTGCTTCACACATTGTACCTCATCTGAAATACTGTCAAATGAACTAAAAGCAGATTGGAACAGAAAAGAAATCGTATTTCCTACAACACTGTTTAAGAAAAATTGATAATGTCATTTATCACCCAGGCCCACTAAACCAACTTTCCCTAATGATATACGGTGTTATACATCATCATCTTTCCAGGATTAGGCTTGTCCTTCATCCTGCTGCTTATGAGACCAAGGAGACCTCGGAGCTACTGTGAAGAAAGAAAATTGCCATATGCTAGTCGCAAAGAGTTCGATCAAAAAAATTGTCTTCACCCACTTGGCCACACATACAAAAAGTTCCACAGCCCAAAGAGGCCATTGTGCTCTACATCATTGAACACATGCTGCAATTTTGTGCAAGGGCGCACACTGTTCAATAGTCAATCAGAGATTGTCTCATTTCCAGGTCTGGACACCTCTTCCATGACCACACATTCACTTACTGGCTTTTTATGAAGGAGCAGACGCTAAATAAAAGTTGAAGATTTTAAATTGCAGTAACACCAAAACAGAAATATTATTCATAATCTTTTTAAAAAGATATTAATTGAAAGATAAGAAAAGTACTCACAATTTTTCTAGAGTGAACAGTCCACTGAAGGCACGGATTGAGACCATCTGAATGATGTTGTTCTGAAGAAACCTGTTCAAAATGAAAGTCGGAACAAATAAGTGCTGAAAACGTTTATGGATGCTATTATTCAGCTGTGTTAATTTCGGCGTCTGACACCATAAATGGCTATATTTAGCTGTCTTTTCAATCTAAAAAATTGCTTTTTGCAAATTTTAACCACAAGTTTGTGTTTGCATAACTCATCATAATGTACTTCTGTTCACTATAGGAGCCATTATAAAACAATGACGTAATATATACACTTTAAGTCAATTAATACCTCTTTTTTATGAGCCTCATTTACTATGTTGCAACGGTGAGACTGAGACTATGAAATTTATTACTTGTCATCAAACAGAAATAACTTTCCTTTCGTCAGGCGTTTAATGATTAAAGT
This sequence comes from Zacco platypus, assembly GCA_038088235.1. Lineage (NCBI taxonomy): Eukaryota > Metazoa > Chordata > Actinopteri > Cypriniformes > Xenocyprididae > Zacco > Zacco platypus. Next base: position 12,517,374 of record CM076086.1, on the reverse strand, counting down.
ATAGTCATCTCTTTATGGCAAACAAGGCCATAAAGTATTAGAACATTGACTGAAAGTCACTAATAATAATTGTGTGCATCTTTGAGACAGAAAGCCAGCAGCATTTACTTGTACCTCTACCTGTTTACTTACAGGGATGGACAAGTTAGAGAAATGAGACAAAAAAAAAGAAGCTTTGGCAATCAACATCATACCCACATGCTATTTGTTTATTTATTTCATTAATACAGAACTACAGTACAGCTGAGGTGATTTGGATGATCGTCAAAACAACTGATCATAAGGCCATAAAGTATCATATCATTGAGTAATGTTACTAATATTAATTGTGTTTATGTATGCAAGCAGCATTTACTTGTACCTTTGCTTACAGGGATGGACCATAATCTCAAAAAGATAGACAAAGAGAAAAAAAAAACAAGCTTTTACATCATACCCACATGTTATTTGTTAATTTATTTCATTAATACAGAACTAGAGTACATTTGATTTGGGTGATCTTAAATACTTAAACTGATTTTCAAGAGAAGGATACTCCAAGAGCCCCGACAAGCTCCTGATGTTTTGGCCTTCATCCCAGATGTTCTCAAATCCTGGAAAACGTGGCATGCTCCTGATCTCTGTTTTATACTAGCGGTATGTTTACTAATATTAAAGATTTAAAAGCTGAACTAGTGCCTGTGAGGTTGGAGGGTAAATTATATGTCTGCCTGGGGCTAGAGTAACCAAGACATTTTGTGGTTTCCAATTTTACAGTGCAATTTTGTTGGGCCCATGTGCCAGAAACAAATTTTTTTTTTATTTGGCAAATTTCTGACCATTCTCTCTTCTCTCTTTCTATATCTTGTCATTTTAAATATATTTAATAAAAAAGGATAAGAGTGCAATTTGCAACAAAGACTGAGGGAATTAAACAGTAAATTAAATAAATAATCTGGCAATTAATTGCCATTCCAGCTGCTGCCAGATTCACTCATACCATAAATATGTGCTGTATTTTCTCTATACTGTCCTGTAATAGGCAAAAACTCCAAAAAATAAATCTGAAAAAAAGAGAAAAAATCTAAATGCAGTGATGGTAAATGAAATTCTTATGAAATCAAGAAGATTATAATTATGAAGCTATGCCAGTCTTGACTGAACTAATTTAAATCTGGAGGGAACTGAAACTGCATTACTTTATTTTAAACGGAATGTATTATACATTCAATGCACATAAATAGGTTTAAATGGGTAGTAAAACCTCCAAGATTTTGAATATAATTCAATAAATTGCTGCTTTTCCAAATCGTATTACTTTAATTTGGAAGAATGATGATAATCTCATCCGGATTTTTTCATGGGTGCAAAAGATATTAAAAATGAATGTGCAATTCAAGTAAAATGAGATCAAAAGCAGGCTCTCAATTCAGAAGGTTCCTCTAGTCTTTGAAGGACACGTTGACCCTGTGAGATTTGCAGAGCTCTGAAGCTCTTACCTGCAAACATTATCAGCCATCACCACACACTCCCAACAAGACGAAAGGGAATTTAGTGATGGGAAGCATTCATGGCATGCTAAGAACTAGGCATAACTGTGAAAGAATGAGCTTTCTCTGAACTCACAATATTAAAATAAAAGTACCTGGACAATTTAGGGTTTTCAAAGGTTAGTGGAACATCTTCATAGTCAATGTGATGAACTACATATATGGACAGCTGTGTAAACCTGAAAATGACTTTGTACATCAATGACTTCATACATTTGTTGACAGAAGCCACTTGGATTGATATTTTTATATATAAAACAATAAAATTTATACATATTAAGTGCTGCTAATTATAACATTAAGAGTCCAAAAGTGTCCAAATAATTTGAGACACTAAGGGCCAACAGCTTAGAGCCCTGCACAGGCCACAAATCTAGGCCCCAGCCCGACCCTGGCCCGAGACACTAAGGCCCTAGCCCGGCACGTGTCCGACAGCTTGTCAGAATTTTCAGCCCAAGCCCTTTTTTTTTTCTTTTTCTTTTTTTAATCCCCCCATAACCAAGCCTTTGTTGCAGCCATTAAAATGTTCAATTTTGTTTTTAATTGCAAAGTAGTTGTGATCATTTTTTCAAAATGTTTGGAGCACTTCTTTGCCAAATTAAAGTTTCTTCTTAAAGTGACGACCACAGCGGCCAACAGTGAGTTGACCACGTTTGATGGATTTAGACTCTCAAATCAACACTTGTCTTACCTACAATAAAAGCCATTGATATAAAATACTAATATAAGCATATCACAATGTTAGTTTAGACGTCTATTAGCACTACCACAGTAAAAAGCGGGCGGGCTACTCTGCTGCTCGCAACAGCGTGTGGGGGAAAAAAACAAACAAAACCAAAACTGGCTATACATTAAAAAAACATGCAAGTTGTCTTACCGTACACCTAGCTATGCATGAAAAATCTAGGCTTCACCACAGAACATGGTTTTCAAACGTAAAACCAGCCAGAAGAACACCCTCATATAGGCTAGAAAAAGAGAAGAGTGCAGAAAAAGCATGGCATCCGTATTGGAAAGTTTTAATTAGGGATGCTCATATTTGACTGGTTATCTGTTAACCAAGAATTTTGACCAATTAATACTCGGTTAACTTAGAGGGTTTAAAAAGAAAATAAACTATAAACATATAGCTAAACAACAAATCCTCTAAATGGTAGGCTATTCTGAAGAGAACCGTAACGAAAAATAAAAGAACACCTCACCTACCTCTCCAATTCGGCACAAATCCAAATTTTTCAAAACTTTTGCGATGTATTTGGATGCTAAACTACTATTCATTATGTAAATTATAGGCTTTGTACTTATAGGCTTCCAACAATATATCCTTTGTGCTTAGTCGATGGTATACTGAATGCCACAGATTGTACAGACTAGCCTATATATACACTGAGCAGTGTAACTTTGATTGACTGTATTTTATTTTGATAAGACTGCGATGTCAAGTTAGAAATGCGAGAACTGATTGGCGATGTTGTGTATGTGCACAAGGCGCCGGCGTGATTTCTCCATTCAAGCACTGCAGGTACGTGACGTGTGAATAGCCTACACCTATTGTGCTGTTTTTAAAATGCTGTATTTGCACATGAATAAAACTAAAGCCTTGAAAAACCCATTTTGGTATTTTTAATGGGTCACACCAAAATGAACAATTTTAATCCGGTTTATAGTTTTTCTGTCTCACTCTTCCAGCTGCTGCGCTGAAGGCGCACCCGCTGCTACACTAAAAATAAGGACGCCCGCGCACAGTCTCCGAAAAAAGACGCAGCAATGGTCTCATGATGTTTGCACCAGCGCAGCACTAAGTCTATGTATATATTTGTTTTACCATCATCAGCTTCTCGTGGTTCATTTTAATTAATGGATGTCCAAAGCATTAAAAGAAGGAGAAGCCTAAAACAGGCCCGAGGCCCGGCCTGCCTGTGAGATATGACGTAAAAATCGGCCCGAAGCCCGGCCCGTGGGCCGTAAATAAGTCGGGGCCGGTCGGGCTCGGACAGAAATGCAGGACTCTACAATAGCTTGCACCAAAATGCAGTGAAAAAATTGCAATTAAAAGGCATTTACAGTTTTTTTTGTTTTTGTTTTTTTGTGACTGACCTTACTGCTTATGAATTTGTAGGAGTTTCCTTTTCAGACGCAAAATTTATTATGTATTTACTAAGATTTAAGATAGTAAGTTTACTGGTGTTTTGCATCATTATTTAAAGCTCAAAAATCATGTATTGATATGGCTGTGATAGTTGCCATATGCTTTTGCATTGGTCACACACAGAACTTTCCACTCCTGGACATTTTATGGGATTGTAGTCTCATGCCAATTTGTCCTGTTTAGTAAATCTGACCCTAGATCTCTAAAGATCCTTTAAATTTGCATGTGTCATAATATTGATTAGATCACAAAACCCTAAAATATATATATATATATATATATATATATATATATATATACATATATATATACATATATATAAAGGCCTAAACTCCAGTAAAACGCTAAACAAAGGACATCTGTCATTTAAAGAGTGATTAACATTCCACAGACGGTCCCAATAGCCCTTCACTGTCCCTTTTATGGCCTTCTAAAAATGTATTGGTCTGTGCCTTCAGGGGTATTTTATCCTCATCACCACATGTGAAGGCAAGTTTTTCCCATCATCACTCAAAACTATGACGTCTAACTGTTCTTTATGACAGGGTATCAAGTGTGAGTCATTCCCAGTGTTGAACCTCTGCTAAAAAGTTTAAATAAGCGCATTCAGCTGCTTATTGTTTCACGCATAGTACCTTTAGTCTATCTTTCCAATACTTTATGAATCATAGTTTTCTAATATCAAGTGAAAAAAAATAAAACAGGATGTTCTAGGCAAGGTTGTGAAGTTGTGCACAACCATTAATGTGCATTTGGAGTTATGCGTTTCAAAATATGCCAAAACAAAATATTTCATGGACACAATACTATCAAACAGAAGATTCTGAATTGATAGCCTGTGCCAAAATTAAATGTGTCTTTCTCCCTGGCAGAGATCAAAATTGTATTTATTTTACTGAAACAATGCTCAATTCTCACTCACTTGACATCTTAGATCTCACACGGTGCATATTATCTCACAATGAATAACAAACGCATAATTCTCATGGTGTAGTACGCAAGTTGAATCATGAACTTCAAACAACAACAACAACAACAAAAAGATGATATAAGTGCATGTTCACTACAGCCAATATGCAGCGTAGTGGGATTAAATCAGCTTGACATTTATTGATATTTATTTGAAAAGAAAGTATGGAACTTGTTAGGGACTTTCCAGTTGAGATATGACAGCCCATTATATCAATTACATTTTTTAACTGAAACCATAATGAAGTCTCTCATGACTAGAATTTAATTTTAAAGTTTCACTCATATGGAGAACAACTGATTTTTTTTATTTTTTTTTAATCAAGCATGATAAAATATAAAATGTGTAAAGATCTCACTTTATAAAGTTACACTGAAGGGATTCCAGTAAAATCCACCAGTCTAAATTTATAGCTCATCAGGTCAGAACAATCTGAATTATGAATGAAGATTTAGGCCTGAGCAGTATGGAGACAGGAGGAAGGCTTCCTTGCTGCACTGGCCAATGGCCTAAAATACTTATAAGAGTTTCGTGGATGGCCAGCAGATGGGTGAGATATTGCTCTCATCTCCCTCAGAGAACCATGGTTTAAGGCATGACCTAAAGTTCTCAGTGCTGAGATATATTGGTTCATCAGACATTGGAAATTTCACAGCATCCATAAATTTAGGCGTCAACAAGAACTGGCGATACACAGCGAGTGGAAAACTGTAGAATGACTCAAAAGACATTGGCTGAAGACTTTAAGCAAATACAATGGCCCAACAACAGACTTAATTTATAGTATAGATGATGTCAATTCAAGAGGAATGCTCGTGTTTCTGGTCTTTTCTTCTTACTACAGAAACCAGTGAAGCATTTCAGTACAGTTTGAACTGATTATCTGACTCCATGGCTGATACTAATTATTTATCATTGAGCACTTTGACACTTGATTAACGTATACTCACAGTCTCTGCAGTTGTGAATATTTGGAGAAGATGTGATCATCCAAATTCCTAATCCTATTGTTCTTCAGGGACCTGTACAATTATAAAGCATCGAATTACAAACAACATCGAATTATTAACAGAACATTCACAGCCATAGTTCATCTGAAAAAGGTAAAATTAAGCCATCATTTACTCAACTAACAATGTTGTTTTATATTCCATGTCATTTCCTAAAGTTATATGATTTTTTGTTGCGGACCATATGTAAGTCATAAATCATTAGTCCTCTCCACTCTATCCTCTCATAATTCATTCACAGACTCGGATTCATGGACTTTTGACTTTAAGCTTGTTTTAACCTTCAGTACTTTGGGTCTACTGTGAGGGTCATTTGAAAGTAAATGATGAACAGAAATCAAGCATCACTATAGTTCAGGCAGGCCACGTCAGTCAAGCTCGCGTCGGCCGATAGTCAGCTGTTCCTGACGTCAATCCAGTTTTGACACCTATCATAGCAGTTCATTTAAATTCCCATGCCTTCAGCATCTCTTCTATTGCTTTGCTGCTCACATTTCAAACTCCCTCCTCCAAGCCCAACATCTCTGAACCGAACCTGTAATCTAATCTAACTTTGCTTCTTTTCTGTACACAGTACACTATATTTAAACATTTGCTAGAATGTGTATTGTATTTTCTACGACTCATGTAAATGTGAATTGTAATATGTATGCATATATTGAATCTGTTCTGTACCCCAGTGGGGTTTTGACTTGCTGCTCTCCCCGCTTTGTCCAAGCATGGCTGTATGGACAGGCGTGGGGAGTTTTGCCCAGAACAGAACCATACCGCCAACACTAACTGTATGCAATAATTGTAATAAATTTTATACTTGATGAAGTGGTCCTGACTGAATTGTCGCTGTTCAAATGAATTATCCCTTTGTGGAGACTTTTCATTCCACAAAGATGAAACAATGTGGTCTTCTTGGATAGAACTTTAGTGACCACTGATATTCATTATCTAACATTCATTTTCCAAAAACATCCCCAGAATCCAAAAGATGATCTCCAGAATCCTTGGTCATAAATTATCTTTAAATACCTCTTCTTCCCCGTATATCTCAATATATCTTCAGAGTCAAGATCACGATAAATATCAAAAGCACAATTATAACTCATGCAGAACAACCAAAGCATTATAACAAAACAAACCCCCGCATTTCAAGCACTGTGCATAATTTTTCTTTCTTTTGTTCAGTGCAAAAAAAAGCTCTTTGTCTTGTTAAGCTTCATAACTCAGTGCTTTAAAGCTCTATGTCTCACTGATGTCAACTCTTTACTCCTCTTCTCTAGCTACAGATTAATAACCTCTAGTGGGAGCAGAGGAATAAAGCTCTGCAGTAGTTAGTTCCCAGTTTGATGTACTTACAACCAAGTCACATTGGAGGAGAAGACAGGTACGACATGCAGGTTCACATCCACGCATTCCACCTCTGTCTTAATACAATCGCAGCTCTCCGGGTACTGCTTTAGAACTGTACAAGATCAACATAAACATACACTGTAAATTCAGTGATTAAAGTAATACAACATTATTAGATCTAGTACCTAAAGCTGTAAAAAATAACCAAAGATTTGATGCTTTATTGTTGTGCCATTGGTTTACTCACTATTTATTGTTAAGTTCCAAGAGCTACTTTGAGGATCACATAAACAAACACAGTATTTGATGATTGGCATTAATGCATTTTTTGCTGTTCAAATTACGCCTACATTGAGAAAAATTGTTTTACTCCCTTTTTTCGTCATTGATGTCTTTTCCTGTCCTCTTGCTCTCTTTTAAATATTACCATTTTGGCTGCAATTGGTCATTTATGCTCATTTACACATTCATAATTTGGTTTATGGGGTCTACTATATGGTTACAACATTTATTGTTTAAACAATTATTTTTATTGTAATTTACATTATTGTAGCATCTGTTTTCACCCTTTGGATTCTTTAAAACCCTTCCTCCGAAAAACATTCTGCTCTGATTGGTCAGCCGGCCCCAGTCTGTTGTGATTGGTCTACCGCTTAGAGTAATAATGCCCCTTACCATAATCGGCGAGTATCAGCTCCAAAGGCTTCCTGAGGTACTGTAAACACTACTGTAACCACATTAACTGTGGAATTAGTTTTGCCAAATCAGTTCAAGTCCGAGATCTCCCCAGTCAAGAAGAACAAGCTAATCAACGCGAACCACTTTTGCAAGCACGTACGTCCAAAAAACTTCCACGATGTAGTACACAATAACGTGACATTCTACACAATGACGTTATAGCATAGGACATAGCATAGTACGTCATGTCATTCTTTACTACATCATGGAAGTTAAACGTTTTTTGGACGTGCGTCGAATGCTTATGGCTGTCGCGCCGGAAGCTCGTTACTTTATTTTATAATTTTTTAATATTTTATATAATAATTTTTTATAATTTTATAATAAGTATATTTGTCTTACAACGCATCGATTCACTTCAGAAGGCCCTGGAGTCATATGGATTAATTTTTTAATGGATGGATGCATTTTTTTGTCTTCAAAATGTGGCCACCCATTCATAAACCATTATAAAACTTAAAGGAATAAGATTATTTTTAATAGCCACTAAGTTTCTAGTTTGACCAATAAGAAGTTAGTTGGGGCTAATCAGTTTTACTTTTCAGAATAAGACCAATCTACCTTTTTATGTAACCAACTTTTTTATGCAACTGGACAAAGGCCTTGCCCTTTCTGTGTATTTAGGCAGGAATTATTTGAATGAGGGATATTGTGAGATCTATGTTCCTAGACGACAACTGAACACTACAATTGAGGTTCAGAAACTGTGCTTACTAATACTTTGTGCTTTATGAATTACAAACCTTGTTTGTGCTCAGACAGCAACTTTACACACTAAAGACAATTGAAAATGTAAAAAAGTATGGTAACACTTTAGATTAGGGAACACATATTCACTAGGAGTTTTCCCTCAATAAACTCCTAATTACTGCTGATTGCTGTGGTTATGTTTAAGTATCGGTTAAGGGATGTAGAATAAGGCATTAATATGTGCTTTATAAGTACTAATAAACAGTCAATATGCTAGTAATGTGCATGCTAATAAGCTTCTAGTTAATAGTGAATATGTGTTCCCTAATAGGACTCCTACAAGAGATAATTTTTTTTTTAACATTTCACATTGATTTAGCTATTTTTCAACAAATTTCATTAAGCTTGGAGGAGTTACACAGTACAAGTGACACTACTTGTGTGTTCATATAATAAACATGTAAGACAATGTTTAAAATGTATTTAATCTACCGTCTTCAAAAGTCATAATTTCAAGAAATAAATAAGAAAAAAGTCTGGATAAAATGGAATCCTAAGACCAAATATCTGCTAACTAGTGCTGTCAGCAAACACAGCAATAAGCAAAAATTCAACTATGCTTCATGCCCGCTTACCTGCCTTTCAGCAAATCAGTTAGGACGATTACTAGGCACAAATTAATATTCATGATCCATATTCATGAAAGTTTATAATGTTCCCCCATTCCCATTTTTCAAGTCATTACGAAGCTCCTGGTAACTACAAAAATTTCAAGGCCAACAGACTTTGAAAGCAAATCAATTTCAAACCAGGTGCTTCTACAGGATTGTAAAACTCAAGCAGATTTATGATGCACTACAGTAAAATGCAGCCTATAGGATTTCTGGCTTAAAAAGTGTCCAGTAGACTATTGAAGGCTAAGGATGTAAATTCATCAAATAAACGCTGAGAGAAGTTAAAAAAAAATAATAAAAAAATAAAAAAATCTGAAAAAAAGTCTCGGAAAATCTGAGTCTGGCCCTCACATGAAAATTGCAGCAGTGTTTTGGACTAGTTTTTTTTTTGGATAAGAACCAAGATAACATCACTTATGCTAATCTATGTAACCCTGTGTCTCTTCCAAAGGAAATCAGATCAAGACCGTGTCACATACAGCAGTCATTAGGAAGGTCCTGTGGCTCTGCCTTTTTAATGGTGCGATCAAAAATATCAGCCCATCCGCTGTTGTCCCCTGCAGAAAATAAAAGCAAGTCTTTGTATGAGAAAGTCACCGTAAAATTCTAAAGATGACATTTTAAAGATATAAATGACCTAAGAAAGATGTCAGGATTTCTCCCTGCACAGAAAAATTGATTACTTCAATGTTGAATAAACATCAGCTCCTAATGTATTTCAAAGTGAAGTCATACAATTTAGTCCCAATTGTAAGTCTGAACCTTTCATTTTCTGCTTATTTTAAATGGTTGAAATGCTTTAGAATTGAGAACAGCTTTAAGTGCATCTACTAAATTTTGTGCAGTCGGCAAAGTGAAAAAGACAGATATATGTGGCCTCACCACAGTGTTCCTCATCTGCTCCGTTCTTGCAGTCCTTGTGGCCATTACACTGAAGTACCTGGGGCAGACACACACTCATGTTCCCACAAGGGAACTGGCCAAGAGGACAGCCTTCTGTCACCGCCCTGCTAGCCATCATGGATGCTGCCGACAGCAATGAGAAGAGGGCAGAAGGAAGAGAAGGAAAAGTTATAAAAGTACAAAAAAGGACATTGACAAAAAGCTCTCTAAATCACTGCAGTGCTTTCTACTTCCATCAGGGCAAAGTAGATGATTGGAAGCCCTCCAGCCGTCTTAGATGGAAAGCTCAAGCAAATGCAGATGAAATATGCAGAGTTTGACCTTTGATGTCAATAAAAGATATGGATAGTGTATCTTTTGCATTTTAATTTTACCATCCTTACGATTATAGATGCTGCAGTAAATACAAAGACTTGAATATCACTCACACATGAGTCACGACAATGCTGTATTTTTAATTGGAAAATATGACGTCTATGAAGATGTGGCTCCCTATGGCATGCAGTTATTGTTCTTTCCATCTGACAAGACCAGGAGAAGTGTCAGGCCAGAATATACAAGCAAAACTTTCTGCTTTTTCGCAATAAAAAATAGCCCTCTAACAGCTTTATTTTGCATAATAAATTCTCATATGTATTTTTTTCTTATCGGCTCTCACTAACACTCATCACAAAGTGGATTTGTGATAAATTGTGAGGGTGGGTGGCTCTGCCAACACATAGCTTTATCACAGTGAAACATGACCTTGTCTCTAACAGACTCGTACAAGAAATACTCTCTTCTGTCTAAGGCTGTCACACTGTCTATATATTACATACGTTGGCCTCTGGTAAATACGATTTAACTAGCCACTGAAATGACAAAAGATTTCAGGGTAAATGCAGCTTACAAAAAACATATTTTATATTTTTATTCAACAACCAGTGCTAGTTAAGCTTATACAGCTTCTGTATAAGACTATAACTGAAATATGTGGTCTATTCCATACCATAACATTTCCTTATGCATTAAAAAAAATTCAGCAAGAAGATAAACAGCAGGTTTTTGTGAAGGTAAATTGAAGCCTTTTTAAGATGAAGTAGAGAAAATTTAAGGAAAACTGAAATAAAGGGAACACATTGCGTCAATATGTTCTCTTAACTGTAAATGTCTAGGGAGAAACACAATGAGTTGTATTAGCAACACTTCAGAGTTTGACAAAAATAACTTCCAACAAATATCCATTACCTTGTAATTAATTTTTGAATGAATTTTCAAAATCTAGAAATATTACTGCACCTTACTGATCATACTGCAAAAAGGGATGCTCTTATTAAGTATTTTTGTTTTGTTTCCAGTGCAATAGTCTAAAGATTTTTATATCAAGAGGTCGCAATTTAGTTTGGAGAACACATATTAACTGGGACTGTGCTCAATAAACTCTTAATTTACTGCTTATGAATAGTTTGTATGGTAGTTGTTGTAGTGGGAAAGTTTAGGCATTTGGTAGGATTAAGGGATATAGAATATGGTCATGCAGATTAAGGCAACTACTTAACACACTCAGAAAAAAAGGTACAAAAGCTGTAACTGGGGCAGTACCCTTTCAAAAGGTATTTATGAATACTTCAAAGGTACATAGCGGTACAAAGTTTACATATTAGTAAAAATCTTTAAATCAAGACACATTTAGATGCAAATGTAAAATGAAATCTTGAAAAACTGAACAAAATTAAGTGAGTTTATGATTAAAACAAGATTAATGTGTTATGAAGACTTCCCTTTGAATTAAGTTTTTCTGAGCCCAATGGCAGATATCTGTTCTTGTTTTAATCAAACACTCACTTCATTTCACAGAAAACAAGACTTCATATATTATGTCATTTTGCATTTGCATTTACCAGTAAATATTGATTGGTAACACTTTAGTTTGGGGACCAATTCTCACTCCACTCTCAGAAAAAAGGTACATATGCAGTCACTGGTACGGTACTTTTTAAAAAGTTTCTAATATGTACCATTAGGTATTTGTATTGGAAATGGAAAGCAGGATAAAAATATTGAGAAAGATATAATTTTTTTTTTTTTTTTTACCCCAGGTAAATGTTTCTCAGATGAGGCATAAGCTAAAATGCGTGGTTGAGCTGTTTTGACTGAAAACAACTTGTACTGACATCTCTTACAATATCCTAGTGCCATTGTTTTGTCTCAAGACACGCACATGTTTTTGTCTAGGGCACGTTTATAAAAACTACTTAAAAGTCCTAACTGAACTAAGACCTAATCCTGGCTTGCTTTATTCCATGACTTTATGAATTTACGACTTTCTGCTTTGATTTAAGACCTTCTAAAAAGCCTCAATTTGTGCAAGGGTGAATTAAGACTTTTTAAGGCATTTCAGCCACTCTTATAGGTTACAGACATTTATTATAAAAAATTACATTTATTTTGAAAATATTGGAACAATATTTTTAATACTGTTTTTTTAGAGGTGTTTCAAAGTAATAACTCCAGCCACCAGGGCTCAACTGAAACCTTTCTGTCCGCCATCCTGATTGGGCCAGCAGTTCAGACATCATTTGAATTTTATGATTCTAATTTTCACTGTATATTTATACATTTATTATTCATTTTTAACTATGCTTTTATATACTTTTTCCACACATATAGTTTTACATCACATATTAAACTTTCTTTACTAAGACAATTAATAATAATAGCTGAAAATTAAATACTATAATTATGCAGGAAATGCCAAAGACAGCAATAATTCATAAAAACTTTCGCTGGAATATTATGACACACATGGCAATATATTACTTATTAGTTTGTCATTTTCAGCCCTTTCCTGCTGATGCTAACAAGACAAGTCATTTCTGCAGTTTCAACAAAACCTAATTTATGTCGGCCAGCTAGATAATTAAATAATTGTAGCCGACAAGTTCATAAGCACATTTTGCAACCAAATGTCAAAGAAAGTTAGCACAGGATAAAATAAATGCACAAGATAAAAAAAGCAAGTAACAGCTCAGTCAACTGACCCATAACTCTCTCACACTGACCCCAGGTCAGACCATCCTTATTGTTGAGCTCTGAATGCAAAACAGAGGGCGAGAAACGTCACATACAGTCACAACATAACCATTATATTATGTTTTGTTTGTTTGTTTTCCTGTTTTTAGTAGACTCATTTTTTTTCTATTTGTGCTGTCAGTCTATGACTTCGTTTAAATCTACATTTGGTTACCAAGAAAAAACACTTTTCTATCAAATATGTATAAGTCAGTTGGAAAAGACTGAGTGACACGCCGCAGATTGAATGTTGTATCTCACCTGCATACACAGAGAAACAAATATGAACCCTGGCACAATTCAGTTTTTTTATTTGGCATTTTTCAACTGGCTTATACATATTTCATAGAAAAGCAAAAGTCAGTGAAAATATGTTTTCACTGGAACCAAATGTCCCCACAATTATAGTAATACCAGTAAATTTTGACCTTGTGGGGGACATTTGTCTTTCCCCAAGAGGAAACAAGTTTAAAAATCATACAGAATGATCTTTTTTGAAAATCTAAAACAGCAGAAAGTTTAGGGATAGGGTTAGTGTAGGGGGATAGAATTTGCAGTTTGTAAATGGAGAGTCCCCATAAAACATGGAAACCCAACATGTTTGTGTATTTTATATTCATTATTATGACATATTTTTAATTCATTTCTCATTTATTTATATTTCATTATTCGGTTATTCATTTTTTGTGTACTGCATGTATGATTTGTACTTAAGTCTTCAAACTACAGTCATTCATAAACATAACAGATATAATAGTACAACATATTGTCACTGCTATCAATGGATTCCTGTGTATGAAAAGACAAAAATAAAGTATTAAAGAAACATTCAATCTGTGACTTCAACGTTAGTTTTGCTCCTCTGAATCCGAGATTACATATTTACCACAATTACTGAAATCCATATGTGGCCATCAGGGTACATCAGCAATCAAAACAACTTGTTCAAACAAACAAAGCTCATTATAAGACACCAATACTAATCAGGATAATCACTACAAAGTCATTAAAGAGCCATGTCTAAATCAAGCATATTAAATGATGACAACCGTCTGGCTGACTAATGGGCATCCATGCAGCAAGCAATGTATATTAGATAACACTGTTTACTAAAGCTGCTGAGGTAGCAAATGCCAGATAAATTAACCAAGAGAAACAGAAAACAGAAATCTCCTGATGAATAACATTAAAAATGTTTTCATTGCCTGGGCTTAGTGGATATCACTAAGTGTGCAACATCAATTTCAAAATGTATTCTGTGTTTCTGTGAACATTCAAAAATAAATAATTAAAGAATTATTGACTGAAAATATTGAGTACAAACATCAGGCTGAAAAACACAACGTGATGAACGATTAAACACTGACCACTTAAAAAAAAAACACAATAGACCCTTTTCACATTTCCGGGTTTCTCAGTCATAGTTGGGTAAAATTCCATTGCGGTGAATGAGAGACTACATTAAATATATTTTTTGTGTTACCATTTGCTCAAATACCAAAAGAAATCTCAACAACAGTGTTTTCACAACTTTCGAAAAGAGGGAAAATATATAGAGAGATTGATTGGCAGTCAGGAGAGAGAAAGATGTGATTTTATATCATCACTCCCATAACCGCTGTATTAGAAACACCCTCACAGCAGCATTAACTAGTTTTTTGTAATTTGATGAAAAGGTAATATAATACTTAGTATAGTGTAATAATTGTACATACACTTTTTTTTAAATAAAAATATAAAAAAATGTTTTACGAAGGTTGCAAGATTTAGATGATTGTTGTAAAATTTACGAAGCTGATAACTGTTAAAATGAGTCATCACAGTCCGTGAAAAGGGTCTATTGTGCTTTTAAGCAGTCAGGAAACTGACTATGACCTCTAATCAAAAATTGGAGTGAAGCAGATGCTAATTAAATGTCACTGTGTGAGATGGATGAAAAACCAGTATTCAACATGAAAAGGTGTGCTTTGTCTCCAGAAGATTGGAAATGCATGTAGAACCGGTGTTGGCATTCTTTGCCTAGATAACAGTGTCGCGGTCACCAGCCCAGTCATCCACTTTGAACTTCATTTCCCATCTTCCCTCCTTCCACTCACCTGCACTCTGTCATCAATCACCACTGATCACCACCAGCTGTCACTCATCACCAGCACTAGTTATAAGGACTCTCCATACACACACTCTTTGTCTAGTCTTGTCTATGACCCGCCGGATGTGCTCCTTGGATGTTACTCACCAAAAAACTCCTTACCTGATGTTCGTCTCTGATTCTAAGTCTCCATTCTCCAATTTCCAGATCCTTGTCCTCTGCCTTCAGTTCTGTGTTCACATCCTACAACCAAAGAAAGGAAAGTGCTCAGATTATATTCTCAGAGACTGTTAGCTGTGTGTGTGGCTACTTGCCTGTTCTGTGTTCATCTTGTTGCATCTACATTCCATAACCTGTGACTACCAATGTTATTAATAAAGCCTGTCTTGATTATTACTCACCATCATCCTGGTCTGTGTTCTGTGAAAGAAGACTAGACCTTAACAGACTGCAACACGATGGGCCTTCTCCTCGCCCCAATTGATCCTGTCGATCTGCTCCTCTCCACAACACAAAATGGCCACCAACTTGAATCATATGTTAAAGAGTTTCTCCAGCTTGCCTACCAGGTACCCTGGAATGACGTGACTTTAAAGACCGTTTTCTGGAGTGGTTTAGATGATGACCAGCTTTTCCTGCAAGCACCAGCAGCTACAACTCCAGGTAACTTGGCACAATATATTGATCATGTTTTGTGGCTTGCTGGTTCATCCTTCACAGTTGGCGAGTTTAATGAAGACGCCCTTCCAGAGCCTTGTTCCGTCAAGGCCACCCTCCTAGAGCCTCATCACAAGATGGCTGCCATTCCAGAGCCTCATGCCGATATGGCCGCCATTTCAGAGCCTCCTCCCATGATGGACACACCTGGAAATGAGACTCCTCCAGAACCCACAGAGGACCTACGGCTAATCGACTTTTGGTCAGAACCAATACCAGCCCTTGGCCAGAGTCCAGTGTCTGCTCCCAGCCACAAGATGTTGCCACAGAGCTCATTCCAGTGAGTACATCGTAGCTCCGCCCAAGAAGATTCATAAGAAGGTCCATACCCGCACAGCTGAGGTGGCCGTTCCTGTTTTAAGTTCCTTTGTCTCCGCCACGTAGGCTAGCGAGACCTCCTTGCCTCCCTGCTCCTATTTTGCCGTCAGTTTGACTGTCA
The DNA here is from genome assembly GCA_038088235.1 of Zacco platypus. Lineage (NCBI taxonomy): Eukaryota > Metazoa > Chordata > Actinopteri > Cypriniformes > Xenocyprididae > Zacco > Zacco platypus. The sequence goes on along the minus strand of CM076086.1, from coordinate 12,501,071 downwards.
CTAGCCTCCTCACCATGGTGACCGAAGAAATCTCCTGTTCTCCAGTCTCCTGCGTCCCAGCCATGGCGGCCGATGGAATCCCCTGTTCTCCAGTCTCCCGTGCTACTAAAACATGGATCTCTGAATGACCAGTTCCGTCCTGGCCTACCGAGCTCCCGGCTTTGCCCTGGCGACTTCATACCTGGCTGCCCCACCACTCTCCTTCCTGTCAAGACTCCAGGACGTCTGCCCTCCCTCCCCGGTTGCCCCATACTACGGCACAAGGATGCGCCTACCGGGAGGGGGGGGGAGTACTGTCATGGTCACCAGCCCAGTTATCCACTTTGACCTTCATTTCCCATCATCCCTCTTTCCACTCACCTGCACTCCGTCAACAATCTCCACTGATAACCTGCACTAGTTATAAGGACTCTCCATACACACACTCTTTGTCTTGTCTATGACCCACCAGATGTGCTCCTTGGATGTTACTCACCTCAAGACTGCTTACCTGATGTTCATCTCTGATTCCAAGTCTCCGTTCTCCAATCTCCAGATCCTCATCCTCTGTCTTCAGTTCTGTGTTCACATCCTACAACCAAAGAAAGGAGAGTGCTCAGATTATATTCTAAATGACTGTTAACTGTATGCGTGTGTGGCTACTTACCTGTTACTTACCTCATCCTGCTGCATCTACATTCCATGACCTCCTGTGATTACTGATGTGATTAAGCCTGTCTTGGTTTCTAATTACCATTGTCCTGGTCTGTGTTCCGTGACAAACAGGGGCTATTTGACTTTCTTTCTTGCGTAGAACATAAGTCTTCTAAACCGTATGATAGATTTATGTGAGGAAAAGACCAGAAATTGAGCAATTCCATCCCAACACAAATCATTTTTTTTTATTATTTTTAAGCTCCAGCAAGAGTAAAGACTAACAGTGAATAAAAAGTTATCATTATGACTTCAGAAGACTTGGAAAAAAAACATGAGGAGTATAAACTATTATTATGGGATGTTTTGTTTCTTTTTTTCTCTCTCTCTCTTTTTTTTGTCCGTTTTAGAGACTGGACAGTCCTTGTATGGGTAAAAATCTATGTAAAATCTTCTTTGTGCTCCATGGAAAAAAATAACAACAAAGTTTTTGAACAGAGAGTAAAAACATAATCAGTGAGTAAATAATGACCTAATGAACTAATAATAACCTGTCCCCTAAAATGGCACATTTAATTTGCCCGATGAGTGTCGAGGGATTGAGCTGTGCCACAAATTTGTCAACTTCTCATTTATCTCTCTCTCTTGTATACAAAGCGGCTGTAATCCCAGCAACCGGACTAGGCGGCCCAATGAAGCCAGCAAATCTGGTTTTCATGATCTCGTTAGCAGCCGTCCAGCAATTATGTTTTATGGCGCCTCTATGTTTGGAGTTAGGATTCAAGCAAAAGGAAATCTGATCCTTCGAATCAGGAGAACAACAAAAAAAACCTTTAAAAGGTGTATTGAAGAGAGAAAGAAACCACAGCGGACAACTTCATGTTTCCGACACATTTCATCTGCTACACTTCAAAGTTTGTGGCATTTCAGGAGCCAGTTTTATGCTACATGGGAAAACACACATTCTGTCTGGAAATGTAATCATTTGTACTGTAAAGCCGAGGAGCACATTTTACATCTCCCTGGAGATTGAGACATGTTGTTGGTTAAAAAGGGAGCAAAATGCAGTATTTTCACAATTTTCCTGTGGAACTATGGCAAAGGGATTGTATACATACTCTATATCAGCACCAATTTAAATGTCTGTAAACAAATAGTGCTAATTATAATTATGCCCCTATTTACAAGATATTCTCACAAGTAGAATAAGTCTCTGATGTCCCCAGAGTGTGTATGTGAAGTTTTAGCTCAAAATACCTCAGAGATGATTTTTATAGCAAGTTGAAATGGCCAGTTTCCTTTTAATTGCAAATGAGCTGCTGCTCCCGACCCGCTTTCAAGAATAGGGAGCTTCAAGAGTTCATGCAACAAACAGGACAATCTCAAGCACTGAAAATGTCAGAAACTGTCAGAAATGGTGTTCAGTTCAAACCGATCTGAGTCAGACAACGAGGCATATGATAGAGCCAGAGAATATATGCTGCATGGAGACAGAACAGGTATAGTTTATAGTCAGCTTGCTTCTATCCAATATTTATACAAGCTTGTTGTAGCGGACCTCATCTGAACAATGGCCAAAACTTACTGATGTGTTTTATGAAATTTATTGTACATCACACAAAAGATAAAGTATCCATTTCACTTCAGAAAATCACCGTACTAGCTGAATAAAACAAAGTACAAGAATTGTGCATTAAAGTCTTATTCATAAACTCTCTCTTTCCCTAGCATTAACATACAGAGAGATAGAATTACACAAAACACTTGTTGCAACTAACAGTAAATAAATATATACAGATTCTTTTTTTTCAATGGGGGTGCTCAATAAACTGGTTAACTTTATATCTGTAAAACAACTCAGATGAACTATAATAAAGTGCGTGCTCTCCCCGTCATTGCTGCCGTAACCAGTATCTCTTCAGAGACTTTAAGCTGGAACACGAACAGTTGGTACTGATCCATCCTTGAGTAACAACTTTTTAGCAAAACCTGTTTTGCATTGTCCTGTCTGGAATGAAATGATTTGTGCAGACATAAATTTAGGTAACAGGTACATTTTGGAGAGTATTACCTTCAAAAATAAAACTAATCCACTGCGTCCTCAGTGGCTCAGGTGTTGGGAGAAAATGAAGACTCCTATCTTCACTCTTACATCCAATTACAGAGCACTGGTGGTACCGGTTAGGATTGCTTACAAGACTTTTTTGTCGATGAAGCTGCTCGAGTGCGGAGAAAATAGCGGACTTGCTGAGGGCAGAAACTATGGTAATGCACGACTGTCAGTCAGCAAGAATCAAAATGACATGTCTAATGTAACTGCTTTAGTTTAACGGGGACTTAAAAAAGGAGTGGGTGGATATTTATCATTGTAGGGTGGTTGTGTCACACTGCCAACACCCATTTGTGTCCAAAGACCATGTAAAAGTGGATTTTGCATAATAGGTGTCTTTTAAATTACTGCATCATTCCTGTTTATATTAATAAATCATGTATTTGGATTTAAGACTGGGGAATCTTTCACTGAGGAAACTGGGAATTTATGTCACAAACCCCACGCAACAAGAGAAACGGGGTCAAGGTGAAATGGGTCCCTTAACTATATAGACCTTGGCTAAAGAAGACACTACTACATTAAAATAGGTGACTTTACATTTTGTGTGAAATACACCTGCTTTATGAATGACACAAACAAACCCTAGCACAGACAATCTTTGCCATCTGTGAAAAACTCATTCATCTGAAATGAATCTTAACATTTTACGGAAGCATCATAATAATTTAGGAAATACCTAACAGTGTTTTTCTGTAAAACGTTTAATGAAAATTTTGTTAAAAGTTTTGTCACTTTATTTAAATCAGGATATTTTACGGTTTTTGTTTGGCAGCCATAGCTGTGAGTGATACAATTTTTAAAATATTTTTTACTGTGTATATTTGTACAAACATCAGACTTTGTGCTCTGCATTTCACCCATTGAAATGTACAAACACAGCAGTTAGTATTGAACACACACCTGGAGCAGTGGGCAGACTTTTTTTTTTGTTGCGGCGCCTGGGGAGTGATTGGGGGCAAGGTGCCTTGCTCAAGCGCACCTCAGTTGTAGGTAATGAAAGTGGAAGAGAGCGCAGTTCATTCACTCCCCCAAACTATATTTCAAAAAGATAATGCTACAGAAACAAATTCAAAAGAAGCACAGACAATTACTTCTGAGAAAGCATAAGAGAAAAAGAGAGAGCCTACTGTATATGATGCAGATAAGGAAACCATTACAAATGACACTATACAGAGCAAAACCATACTATCTAAAACTGTGGAAATGCTTTAGATTTGCTTTTAGTTTTTAGCTTCATACAACTGAGGTTTGTAGCTCTCTGGAGGGCTCGCATGAAACACTGAGGCACAAACTAATATGTGCCATCTGGAAAGAGGCTCATGACAGTGGCAACAAAATTTTAAGGAAATGTTGCCACGCAACCATACTGGGCTACAGAATAAAATACTGCCAACCAGTAGTAATACAGTTTTGTACATCTTTATTCACTGTCCGTAGATATAATAGCCGAAATGCATACTGTGCATCTTCAATCAAAGGAAAACGCTCAATTCAAAGCCTACTCCATGCCAGAATGTGGAGGGAAAAGGTAGGACATAGGCTATAATTGAAAACTGAAGTATAATACAGTGATAATAGCAGTCTGCAGCACCATTACACCATGCAGATGAAGTGCAAGAGAGTTCCTGGTGCCCATTTGTTAACACAACACAATTTGTTTATGGTAGCATAACAGCCAAAGTCATTACCTGAACCTCAAAAGCAAATAAAAAACACAGGAACAATGTATAGCCTACCTATAATCAGGAGTTTAATAGAACAAAGTCCTGTGGGAAGAAAATTGCTGAAGTTGTTATAGCCATTACTGAGCCTTCATGTGCATCTAATGAATAACTGAGGAACCAGGGCCCCTTTTCAACGTTTGCAGTCAATCTTCTAGCTACAGCCCAGGTCTTTGACACTGATCTTTTGAAGTGCAGTTTAACACAAGTCTCCATCACATTTAGCTGAGAATGTGAGGAAAGAAACATAGAAATTAAATGCAGATGCTACCATCAGAATAAATGGGGTTCTCTCCTTTTATAGAGGGATCAATCAGAACTTAAGTCTGGTCAGATGTTGATATCATGGCACATTTGCATTGAGAGTGCTCCCTGATTGACAGGGCAAATCCTGGACAGAATTTGGAGTGCAATCTTTAAAATCCATGTGTAATATTTTATCTTTGCGCAAAGGTATCTAAAATCCAAGGCTATGGAACAAAGACCCAGCACTCTTTCCTATAAAGTTTCTTTGCTTTTAAATCTGGCAATTTAAAGAACCCAGAAACAACCTATAAACAAAGAACCTGTAAATTGATCAGTTATTGTGATTTATGAGTGTTGCCTGCAGCGCTTTGCTCCTCCTTCATGCACGTGCACTCTCTCTGACTTCAAACTAAGCACTGTCTTTGCTCATTCTCCCTTGCACATATTAATCTAAATCAGTGCTTCCCAAAGTTTTTAGAGTGGAGTACCCCCTGAGACATTTACCAACCTTCTGCGTACCCTCTCTCTTCCACGTAGACTGCACCTTTTCCATTAAGGGGCAATATTTACCCCCTAAATTGACTCTCCAGTGCATTTGTTATCTTTATGAATACCTTTACAACATTAATAATGCATTAAAAAAAAGTTCAATAGAGAAACATGCAATGTTGATAAAAATGTGAAAAGTGATTCTTTTACATACCGTACATACCAAGTCATTCATTCAATAACAAAGCAAGTGGCTGTTTTTATAAATGAATCATTGAATCAATGACTTTCATGAATGATTCGTTGAAAGCAACAGATTCGTAAACAAACAAACAAAGAAAAATCCTATCCAGTGATGAAGTGTTTTTTGTGTTGAAAAATCGTTTGCGATGTCCTAACAGCCGGGATTTGAATACAAAGCGTCCTTGTCTGCTAATGTCTGTTTCGCAACCTAATGACTCATTTGAACAGATTCATTTTAATGAATGCTTAAAACAACTGATCTGAAATGAGAACGTAAGTGAGCTTACCCCATTTAGCAAGATTGGTTAGTAAGATTTAGCCTTAATAATCCACAGTATTTTCAGGTTATTTATATGACAATGTGTAGTAAATTACCTACAAAATCAGTTAGTTTAGACTGGAGTAGTGAGGTGAAACCAGAACAAAGCAAGATGTTGTTAGCTTGATGCATTCAACTGTACATGGTAGAAAATTAGACTGTTAGTTAAAATAAACTTTTTAATGCTACTTTAATATTGGTTATTAATTATTTTTGATACATGTACCAAATCAGGTCTAGCAAAGAAGCATATTTTCTTACAAAGCTATGAAATCACTTTTTTGTGCAAAGAGGGCATTACCCATTAATTAGGGTCTTACAGTGAGAGCGGCAGGTAATTTATTATCAGTATTTTTAACAGTACTTTTTTTACTGTTTGTGTCGATGACCATATCTGTCAGCCACGACCGAAGACCATTTTTTGACCCAGGAAAATTATTATCAAAGAGGAAAAGGCCAGAGGTAGTTAACTGGAAGAAGAAAAGCTTTCCAGCGCTGGAGAGACATTAGAGAGCGGGGAGGCCTGAAAACAGATGCCGAGGTTGCTTTGTTGCAAAGCGATGTGTGAGTAAATTGTTTTTTGCTGTTTCACAGAACCGAGATCTGCTGTTGTATGCTGTTGTTGTTGAATCACAGCTTATTCATTCATTTTGTGTAAGCTGTATGATGTGCAAGATGTTGCATAGCGTGTTTGCTATTTAGGGGCGGGGCAGTGAAGGAAGGGGTATGTTTGTTTGGGTGTCTATTTCAAATATCAACAGTGATTCTCAGAAATTGCTTACTTGCTTATTCGGTCCGAATGCAATGATATGGATGTCCTACCTGCCTATCAACCTATGTATTGCCATACCTTCGCGCACCCTGCTCGCACAGACATCACACGTCACCAGCGAGTCCCGTAAGCAAACAAACAGCAGCCGCCTTTTACAGTTCTTCCTGAACCAAAACAATGAGCTTATGCTGTGTTGGCGCCATGTAATCACTAGGGCTAGGTCAATATATCGATTCTCAATTCCTAATTCGCAATACAATGATTCTGGATCGATTCTCGAATCGAATCACACTCAAATGCTCACGAAAAAGAGTGCAGATTAGAGCTCGTGTGTTCGGCTGAGTCATGTAAGTGGTTAAATATACTTGCACCTCAGCTCAGAATGCTTTTACGATGCGAGATTAATGTAAACACAGCCCACTGCGAACAGCCTTGTAATTCGCTTCAACCTTTTCAAACTTTATGAATGATTATTTTATTTTTAAAGGGTTAGTTCACCCAAAAATTAAAATTCTGTCATTTATTACTCACCCTCATGTCGTTCCACACTCTTAAGGCCTTCGCTCATCTTCGAAACACAAATTAAGATATTTTTGATAAATTTCAATGGCTCAGTGAGGCCTCCATTGAAAGAAACATAATTTAGGGGCCGTTCACATATCACGCCTAAAAGCGCGGCCACGCCACTTCCTCCTACTTTTGCAACCGTTCGGGAGCTTGCGCTCTTGTGGCGTCTGTCAACAAGATTTATTTATGAAGAAGAAAAAAAAAAACTCCTGCAGTGTTTGTGCACACTCCATCCTTCAAATACGTAAAAACCACAGAGAATTTCACAAACTTACCCAAGAGCTCCATCTGGACGACGAGAAATTCAAAGCCTATTTCAGAGTTGACAAGGACCAGTTTGATAATCATTTAAGAAAAATTGGCCCAAGCATCACCAAACAGAGCTTTGGTTCTTGTCACATGACCTGTGGTGCACTCACGGCATTCTGAAAAGTTGAGATGTTGAAAAAACAAAATAACGACTTTATGCAACATGAAGTTTTCATGAAGCTTCGAAGTTTTACGAATGTTTTGTTTCAGTGGTTCGGAGAGTGTAACAAACATGAACCATTGAAATTTCGAAACTCTTGTGACGTAACAAAGCCTCATTCACTGAAATCACATGACTTTGGCAGTTTGACCCACGCTCTGAACCACTGATTTGAACAAAAGCTTCAAAGCTTCATGAAGTGGTTTTTGAAATCGCCCATCGCTAGATATTGTTGAATTAAGTCGCTATTTTGTATTTTCTAATTAATGACAGAATTGTAATTTTTGGGTGAACTAAGTGATGTGTAGTATTGAAGTATCCGCAAGCGGAGCACAGGTGTTTCTAAAGCATGTAGTGCCATCTGCTGTTAAAAACTAAGCTCAGAATCAAGAGAGAATTGTAATACATTCAAAAAATATCAGAATCGATCCAGATTCATTGTATAATTAAATCGATGTATTGTCCCAGCCCCAGTAATTATCATAATTAAGAGGTGGCAACCCGTGATGTTTATGTCCTCAGACTCGGATGTATGCGTTTCTATGTCAACGCTATAAACACCTAAATGAATCTGCAGCAGTCAGGTGGTACAAGAGCTCTGTAAGTTCTTTATGTTCATTATTATGGTAATGTTATGTGCTTTGAGACATGAGGCAATTTAATGCTGTCCCTCGTCTTGTGAACCTTTGCAGACTCTGGCTCATGTTCATGTGTTTTGAAAGAGTGTTCTGAAGGCAGGGTGGGATCTTATGATTTCAAAGCTTGCTTGCTTTTTGCAAGCCTCTCCAAAGTTCCCTAGGTTGTGTCTAGGAGGAATACAGCTACGGCCAGAAGCGAGGCAAAACCTCAGGATAAATAACAGTAAATTAAATGTGCTACTTATCAAATTGTGTTTTATTACAATCTACCCCAACCCTAAACCTTCCCCTTACAATACTGCAAATACAGTTATTAAATTAAATAAATATATATTAATTGACGCAAAATTGATGTGCGCATGCCCAGTGGCCCTAGCTGTATCCCTTCTAGTCTTTACCAGTTCCCTACCCCACCTTTCATGTCAAATTTTTACAATCACATATTTATTTTGACCACTGCAATTTGTTCTCGTTTTTTTTTTTTATCTTTGTACCTGTTGAATTTACATTTTTAAATTAATTTGACTGATAAAAAGGACTGCTTGTGCACTTTGGTGCTTTTATTCCAGTTTTTTTTAAATTCAGTGAATGAATGCATGCGCATGTACCTCAATGTACCTCATGTACCTCAATTAAATGTAACAATGTTAAATATTTAATTAATCTTAAACAGTAATGTGTTGACAGCACTAATACTTTAAATATTAATTAAGAATTTTGCCATAAATTACATAGAGTGAAATTATTGACAATGAAAATTGATAAAATGGTGATTAAAATAAATAGTTTCATAGTGATCTTATTCATCAGGTCTCACACACTTCATTGCGGTCTCTAGTTTAGATGAGCACTGACACCCTGTGGGGAAATAATCACTTATGTTTACCAGCCGCTGCTTTCACATGGGCTGGATTAAAACTTCATGTTCCATTGTTTAAGTGGCATTTAGTCAACTAGAGCACATTGAAAATATTCAAAAACGCAAATAAATGAATTGTACTATTTCAAAACGAAAGCTCCATTGTCCAGCTGAACTGAATGTGACAATTTTCATAATGTAAGAATGGTTTTATGCATTATTCACCCTAAAATTCATTCTGCTTGTAATACATAATTAAAGTGTATTAAACAGACTGCACATCTGTCCCTCACACCATCATCTTAATTCTTGTTAAATAAAACATCAAGCCTCTTATGACAATTTGGAATGGTGTTTAAGTCTTCTGATATGAGATCCCGTCGCACCAGGGCACCAGATCCCCCTGTATTGTCTGCCTGTGTCACCTTATTTCACCTCACGAAAGTCTATTTAACTCTAGAATCTGAGAGAGGGGTATGACTTCACATGGTTCTATAAAGAAATGCTGAGATCACTTATTTATTGGTTCATTTATTTATGAACCAATAAATAGAGTTAATTTATTTATTTATTAAGTCAAAGATAGGCCTTTATAGGCTTGAATCTGAAGGGGAAATAAGAGGTTAATTTTGTACATTCTATTTTATTATTTTATGTCTCTGGGACGTGAAACAAAGAGAAAAATCTCAAAGGAACATGAGGTTTAAATAAATGAGAGTAAAATCGATGGGAATTCTTTAAACAAGGTTTATTTATAAAGTGAACTAAGATATGGAAATGAAAAGGGAGAAAATGAATTTAATTACAATATTAGAATTCAATGTGATACAGTAGCTACTAAATTAAAACTTCCCCAATAAAACAGAGCTCTCCAAGCACTTGCTTTTTATTCCTGCACTTAAAACACTTATTGTTCTTTAGGTAATGCAACTTTTTATTCAAAACCAGAGTCTGATTGACAAGCAGTGCCAGGGACCGCAGTGCGCACAGACGCAATTCAATTTAGTCTTTGTGTGGAAAGAAGCACCTGAATCAGAACCTGTATGAAACGTCGCCCAAGTGTGAAGAAAAGCCACGGTTTGTTTTATCTGATAGAAGTTCGTCAAGTCAAAAAACGCGTGTCGTTAAACAAGTAAAATATTATCATGCCAAAGAACAGAGTGTACCGCGAGAAAGGTCAAAAGTTCCTGAGAGGTGTTTTCTTCTTTTCACTCAACTGCTTTGTCTTGAACTTTGGCGGAGGTCTACAATTATAATACATTGATAATCAAATATATATATCTTATATCGCGTGTGATTTCATTCTTTGTAAATTAGCTCCATTCAGGAATCAAACCTATAGCCACGTCGAATCAGTCTACATTAAAATAATGTCCAGCAAATATATAAGAGGTTAACGGATCACATGGACGAATGAGTAAAAGTTTGCAGGAAAAAGAGAAAGACCAGCATTTAGCTTAAATTTGACGATTTACACATCTAAGCGCCAACGAAGATCTTACCTTCGGTTTCCATCCTTGAGTTTTGAATGAAAAGAAAAACGACGGTTAATTCCAGAAGAGCGTTTGAATGATATTTTAAGGATTTCATGCTGAAGCCTCACAGCGGTCCTCCAAAGGCATGACCGACCGGAAAGTCTTTTCCCAAATCACACTATTTCCAAAGGAAGATGTTCGTTTGTAGCTTTCGTGGGAATGAACGGGAAAGCATCGCTCGGTTGATCCAGCAGCTTCTGTCACCTGCAGCGTCACCGGCGCTCGCGCGGACTGAGAGGCGTGATGAACTCCTGATCGTCCTGCTGCTGGAGCGCTGCTCGACATTATTCGTTGGGAATTTCGTCATTGACTCGTGGTTAGGGGTTAAAAAATTTACCTATTAAAGCCAGGGGTGGTTGTTTTCATTTTACAATTTCATGAGTGTGTTCCTGTGTTCAATAAGGAGGGATGAGAACACAGGGAAAACTTACACACCAGTGAAAATGAATTACACCTCATAGCTCGTTTGTGAGGCCTATACGTGAAGTTATGGTTAGTCTATACACTGCAAAGAAATGATTTTCTACCACAGTTTTTTGCTTGTGCGTTTGTTTTACTTTCCAGTAAAATATAACAAAAACAAAACTTAACTGAGTTGTAAATTTGTTTACAGAGATCAATTGTTTATCTTGAATTAAATGTAAAAAGTAGGATTTCCCATCTAATTTAATGGAGAATGTATGCATATTTAAAAAAGGAATTTGTAAGCTATATTCCTATATGGTTATTGTGTGTGTGTTTTTTTAAAGTTAAACATATGAATATATTTATTGACTAATTTGTGGAGAAAAGGAGCTTTCCCAGTAAAATACAATAACTTTATATTATTATTAACATGTTATGTCTTTCAGTGTTTTGTATTACATTTTATGGTATTATTTAGTTAATGTTTAGTGTGTTATATGCTTGGTTTAGTTAATGTTTAGTGTGTTATGCTTGGTTTAGTTAAAAATCTTATAAAATTTTCAAAATGTGAGGGACTCCAAACATGACATATATATATTAAACAGATTTGTTATAGTGTGTGGAGTGCAGCGATGTGACCAAGATTCCATTCACAAACAACCACAGTTCTGACTGTGAAGTGAACACGGGAAATCTCAAAAAAATCTCTCGTGGTGACTTTAGAGTAAACAAGCATGGCAGATGACGGACACGAACAAATGCACCGATAATAGTGTTTGGGGAGACTTAAGCAGCTGCTGACTTGTTGCCTTGCTGCCACATCAGGCAATGACTTTGTAGCTGTGACAGTCTTGTTTTATGCCGAGTGGAGCTACACAATGAATGTACAAAACTTGAAAATAAGGATTCACTGCATGGAGAATTAATCAGTTTCACAGCATGTCTCATTTACTGTGCTGTGGGCGGTCCCCATTCCACATGCTAAATGCCATCACTCACCCCACAGATAGCACTGTCCCCATTTATGCATTAATTTAACATTTACACTCACAGGACACCCCCCTTAAATTATGCTAAACTGGGGAAGTGCCTGTGCAATAGAAAAACAGAAGGGGGGGGGGGGCAGACGACAACAACAAAACAACTGAAAGACACATTGCAGCATAAATATCAATTACAAAATTCCTCCATAGGAAGTATGCAAGTATGGACCGGTACCAAAATCCAGACTAAATATAGACTGAAGAGATGGCCTAAACACCTATCTTTACATACACATACAAGGATTGAAATGTCTTCTGAAAAGACACAAAACAATAAAATCCAACTTTTAATTTACCCATGAAAAACGCTTTTCACCACATCACAAAGAGAAATCACTGGTGCTAATGAATCATGCACAAACTGACTATTCATCTCACAGATCAATCTTTTTGGAGGTGTAACGGTCCTACCAGCCCTAGTACTAAATGTGCCTGTTTAAAAGTGTTCCTGTTGATAATTACAGGGTCAACTATATTCAGAACAGTGTTATTGACTCCATGTGAAAGTGGAAAAACTGGTATAGTCAAGGAGTGCTGAAGGGAGCTCTGATCTAACTCATTGGTAGTCTAACAAATGCAGGACGTCACTTCCCTGTTCAGGGCATACAGAGCTGTTACATGTATGAGAGTCTGCCTTCAAATTGGAATTCTGCACATAAGGAACACTGAACTCTACACAAAACCACTGTCATTTTCAGGGCAGTTGTGCTGATCAGACAGCATAACCCAGGGAGCAGTTCTTGCATCACTCTCATGATGATCAGGCAAGTCTGTAGTCGAATCACTTGAATGGAATTAGATGGTAAAACAACTCCATCATCTTTGTAGAGAAAGTTAACAGAGAGTAAGAGGTTATTGTGCACAGTCTTTTCTCTGCCTGTTTCAGTGTCTCTTTTCCAACCCAATCTCACTGAAATTTTACGAGGTGGCTAATTCATACGTTTTTTGCTAAACTGTATGAATGAACTACCCCTAACCCCGCCCCTAAAGCTACCCATCACTGGGGTTTAGACAAATAGTATGAATTCATGCGAGTGATGTCTTATGAATTAGCCACCTCGTAAAATAGGTACGAATTGGTTGTGAGAGACATTAATGGGTGATCTCACTGACATGACTTCATAGAGGTGTTGTCTATTTGACGTGTCAGTGTGAGACATAATGTTGTCTACTAACAGTTGATCAATCTGATGGAGAATTGAACTCATTTGCCCTAACATATCAGGCACACCTCTTCTACTATCACTATTGCCAGTATTGGGGTTGTCCATTGAAAATGGAATTGGTACACATATAACCAATCTGCCTTTGCACAGTGTACTAGGATTGAATCGGTCAGGTTAATATCTATTGCTGTTACTCATTATGGACGATAAAATACAAACATAAACCCAATATCAATGATCGGCGCTAAAAGTCCCATAAACTAAAAAAAAAAGGGATAAAGCAAACAAGTCCCTTGATCATGAAAGTACGTGGACCAAACAATGATGAGCTATTCAACTGATGATGGATACTTCCAGTCCTTATTCCAATCCTATATCGAACACAGGGATCTTTAAAAACTTGCTTGAAGAGATGACCCATAGCAACACAGCGGCATCACATCTTCATGGTAACAATGTGACGGTCTTGCCTGGGTCTTTCTGCCGATTGGAGCAGAACACGAAAGATACAAAATGTGGAAATAAGGAATCCACTGCATGGAGAATAAATCAGTTTCACATTAGCGGTCCCCATTCCACGTGCTAAATGCCATCACGCACCCCACAGATGGTGCTGTTCCCATTTATGCATTAATTTAATATATTTACACTCAGTTACATTGGCAGCATTTGTGCACGAGGGCACTTCACGGAACTGATTTTAGACAGAATAATGAGGCAGAGTAATGGTTTAATGATCTACAGTGAAATAGAGCGAGCTTTGGTGACAACTAATCAAATACTTAATTACTTCAATAGAAATTTCTCTCTAGGAAAGACATCAGAAGTGGAAAATGTTGGTCAAAAATGTACATTTACACAAAAACTGACCAACCGCAACTTTCAGATGCCATCTTTATTTTATAGCTTAACTGTCACAGAATGGAAAGTACAGGATTGTGGGATATCAAAAAAAGTGAAAGATACATCTATGCTGCCTTCAAAATTCAATCAGATGAAGGTATCTCAAGAGATGATGCCTACCTTGAAATGCATCCTCGGATGCGGCCTTGGTATAGTTTCATTCCACATGACAATCTACAGAGTGTGCGTGTTTGTCCTCCCACACAACAGGGTTTCTGATTGTAAATATTCAACGTGTTGGATATTTAAGATTTGAGATTGGTACTGCCCCCGACATTCTTCTGAGCAGATTCAATCACTCCTAACACACCTCACACAACAGCTAAATCTTGTAACAATCTCAAAAAAGATAGTTGGGATTTTACCTAGGATTGTTGGAAGGGGAGAATTGGGCCCAAAATCGGCCTAATTATCTTGTAGTGTGTGGGTGCCTTTACACTGTGCACTCAGTCACAAGAAAGGCCAGTTTTGATGAACTTTAATCAACTCTGACCAAAAATTTGTTCATAATATTATTATAAAAATGAGAGAAAGGTGGTGGTTTCCCTACAAATAAACCAACAAAAAAACATGGTTATTGGAGGTAAGATTTGGAATAGTGCGTGTTGATCCAGAGTTTGCATTATCTGAAGTCCACGCAGGATTTGGGCTCGTCTCTTCATAGGTGTTGAGGAATCTGAAGTCTTCATAGGAGGCTGGATCCAAACAGGAGCTGATGAACTCTCTAGTCACCTCGGGATGGGCATCCCGATATAAAACAGAAAAATAATTAGTGTAGCTGCTGTTCATAACATTAATCAGAGATAATCATGTGCATTTTATCTGATATAACTGGAATACAAGGATAAGAGATGCATCATGTGAATGCTTGGCCATAGAGTTGTGTCTTTAATCTAGATTTAATCTGGGAGAGTGAGTCTGAGCCCTGAATATTATCAGGAAGGCTATTTTTAAGGCTCCTTTAATGGATTTAGATATCCTAGGTTCAACCAGAAGCCTTAAAGAGCGTGATGGATTGTAGGGCGATAGAGGATTAAATACACAGGAGCTAAACCATTTAGTAGCAATACTTTATAACTGATATGCAACTTAATAGGTAATCAGTGTAGAGATGATAAAATTGGTGTTATATGATCATATTTCCTTGACCTAATAAGAACTCTAGCATCTGCATTTTGGACTAATTGTAGCTTGTTTATTGAGGATGCAGGACAACCAGCTAGTAATACATTACTGTAATTTAGTCTAGACGTCATGAATGAATGAATAAATAACAACCTTCTTCCACCTTGCTATCTCTTTCTGATGCAAAAGAAGGCTGTTTTTGTAACATATGAAATATGATTTTCGAATGACAAGTTGCTGTCTAATATAACACCCAAGTCTTTAACTGTAAAGTTTTTGGTCCAATAAGTAATACCTCAGTCTTATCGGAATAGAAGAAAATTACTGATCATCCAATATTTTATATCTTTAACACACTGAACTTAGGCATGTCACAATAGGCATTTCACCTGAGTACGCAGCCACAGTATCCAAGCCCTGACCTGCAAGACTACAGAAAGTGTCATCACTTTTGAGTGGGCATCTCATTGCTTCAACCACTGGATCCAGAGAGACCATGGGAGCAGACAAGGCAAAAAGAGTGTACTTCTCTTTCATTGATTGTTTTGTTGCCAAATTCTGTTGTTGGTTCAGCGGCAATGATGCCATTTTACAGTAGAGGCCTAACACACCAAATTTTGTACATGGTTTCAGCAAAAATTGCTGCATTTGCCGGCATCTCACTTGTAAGTCGCTTTGGATAAAAGCGTCTGCTAAATGACTAAATGTCTAAATGTATGTGCATTTGTAGACTGCAATGCTGCACATGTTGATAAAGTTCTCCTTGAGACCCAGGTCAACTCTGCAAGGATTTTTTTTTTTTAGTGATGAAAAACCAACAAATATCAATACTATTTTGTCGGATTTCATTCAGCTGCAGTCTTTGCCTCTGGCCTACAGCGAGTTAATAAAACTATTCCAAATCATGCTGACCCTAACGATCACAACTGCTTCCAACAAAAGATTTTTTTCTGTCCTTAAACAAGTAAAAACTTATCTGAGGACAACAATGGGTGATGTGAGACTAAGTCACTTAATGCTTGTGTCTGTGGAGAAAGGGTTGGTGAAAAGTTGATTTGGATTTCTTCGCACTGCTCCAACCTCGTTGCTACCCAATAAAACCTGCACTGCGACAAAAGGTAGGGCATGTGCTTTTATATATATTGCAGTTCACTGTCAGTTTTAATTAAGTGTAATAAAGTTACACTATTATCATGCATTGTGTTTGGGTATAATGTGGGTTTATCGAAGATGGGTACACTGTGGTCATAAAGGGATGGACATGGTCAGCAACAATACTCAGGTAGGCTGTGGTGTTTAAATAATGCTCAATTTCTTGGCCCAAAGTGTGCCAAGAAAATATCCCTCACACCATTACACCACAACCACCAGCCTGAACAGCTGATACAAGGCAGGATGGATCCATCTTTCATGTTGTTCACGTTGCAGCAGAAATCTGACCAGGCAATGTTTTTCCAATCTTTTTTTGTCCAATTTTGGTGAGCCTGTGCAAATTGTAGCCTGCATTTTCTGTTTTAGGCTGACATCTGCTTCAAGGTTTGACGTGTTGTGCGTTATTCATACTTTGATTGTAATGAGTGGTTATTTGAGTTACTATTTCCTTTCTATCAGCTGGAACCAGTCTGGTCGTTCTCCTCTGTCCTCCGGCATCAAGGCATTTTTACCCACAGAACTGCCGCTCACTGGATATTTTCTCTTTTTCAGACCATTCTCTGCAAACGCTAGAGATGGTTGTGTGTGAAAATCCCAGTAGATCAGCAGTTTCTGAAATACTCAAACCACCCCATCTGGCAACAACAACCGTGACATGTTCAAAGTCACTTCTTCCCCATTCTGATGCTCAGTTTGTTCTTCAGCAAATTGCCTTAACCGTGGCTGTGTTCGAAACCTCCCCCTATACCCTCATTCACTATTCCCTACATTACTCCACTAATATAGTTCATTTGAGAGAGTGACTGAGAAAGAGTGAGCGAATTCTGGAGTAGTTTGTGCTTGCTGTTAAATAAACATTTGAAACTTGGCACAATGGCTATTTATCTTGAACTCTGCCATGGAAACTATGTATAATCCTTAATGAAATTATTTAATAATCAATTAAAAAGGAATGTGTACCTGTTGATATTACGCTGTAGCTACATAGGACCAGACCAGCAGTTGCAAGCGCCATCTTCCAGTCAGATGCAGGAATTCATTCGTTACGTAACTCTCACAGACGGTGCATTATTGGTATTCTCTAGCTGTTGAGCGATTTTCCATGTCACTCTTTTCTATGTTATCTTTTGCTTATGCAAAAAACAAAAAAAAACAAATGCTCATCCTGCTGAAACCAGCCCTAGCTGGTGGTAATTGGTTTCTCAGCCTGGGGCTGGTTGCATAAAAAGCTAAGACTAGTCTGACAAGTTAGTCATCAAATTTTTTGTTCAAGACTGTAAACGCCTAATTTGATTCTGAAAAGTATGTCTGGCTGCCCCTTGACAAAGTGCTAGTGGGTCATTCTAGATCTTAGGAAACTGTTTTAACATAATGGGTATTGTTATGTAACTGGCCACTGGTCACAAACTTACAAAAGTACAAAACCACTGAAACCACTAGAATACATATTAGGCAGTAATGTTATTAAAAACATTGTTTGGGTTATTTTTAGTTACAGGTCTCACGCCAACCATCTAAATTGTAACTGTCAAGTTGTCTATAGTCAACATTTACACTTCATTTATTTTTACATGTTGGAGAAGAGAAACTTGTACTGGAGTTAATTAATACACACAGGAGTCACAGAGCCTTAGTGAGAAGAGAAGCTGCCCACCATTAAAAGGTCAATCAATTGATCCTATGCACTGGTGGAGGGTTAACTGGAGTGCTGTCTATAGGTGCACAGTGATTGCCTGCCTGCCAATGTTCCTTTATCATTAATGTATGGGTTGTGGTACTCTTTCAAATAGTCACATGGATTTTATGTAACTAAATCAAAACCTGGCATGACCACAACTGAGAACCACAAACAAAGATGGCAGTACTCAAAGCACCAGCCAATGAATGGATGAATGGGAATATTAATGGAAGCTAAGATTTTCTAGGTATTTCAGACCTAAAAATATTGTAGCCTCATCAATAGATTGATGCTCTCAGGCTTAATGACATCTAAGCTTTTGATGGAATTAGTGAATGGGATTATTAGACTTCATATGTTATTAGTTTTGACACAATTTATGACATTAGCAAGCCTTTAACATAACTTCATCTACTGCATGCTAATGGGGTTTTGAACTATTTCACGTGTTTCCGATCGCATGAAAAAAATGCTATATTGCAATAACATTACAACAGTGGGATTTAAAAAGTATTCAGTTCCTAATAAGGGATAAACCACACAAAAATGAATGTTCTTCCATCATGCAGCCTGTCTTGGAATGTAGAGTGGGTATATGAAGACATAATTTTCATTCTTGGTTAAACTATGCTTTTTTTTAGAAAGACTTTTATTTTGAATGATGCATTGCATATTTAATTAATAATAATAATAATTCGTTACATTTATATAGCGCTTTTCTGGGTACTCAAAGCGCTTTTACATATGGAAGGGGGAATCTCCTCATCCACCACCGATGTGCAGCATCCACCTGGATGATGTGACGGCAGCCATATTGCACCAGAACCAGGCTCAGCCCTGCTTAGCTTCAGTGGGCAACCAGTCTTGGGTTCCAGGGTGACATGGCTGCTAATATTTGCCTTCTGTCCATTTCTGAACCTTAAAAGTAAAGGTATTTACAGTATGATAGGATAAAGAAGGATAAAAGAGCATGCCAAGTCTGACATGCCAACTTTTAGCTCAACCAATGATCCAATTTTGCTCATGCCACCTTTTAACTATGCCTAAAAAAATATCCTGAATCTGTGAAGAAGAGAATGAAATTCTTAATCAGAATCCTGAAACATACTTTGTATTCAGATGTTTTTAAGGCAAAACTTTAAGCATACATTTAGATTGATCTTTGTTGTCCTTATTTTTTCTTTCTTTTAATCCTGAATATAAAAGAAGATTGAAAACAACAGTTTGTCACCTCAGCTTCTCGGTTACTCTTATTAGCATATAAACTGAAAAGAACTAAAACTATAAAAGGTGACTGGAACACAGTAATGGATTATCAAAGAAATGTTATTCATGAACTAGAAGCTGAAGTGAATCTCACAGAGTCTGATAAGAAGAGGAAGAGAAAGGATGGATGAGAGAGTGAGAGATGCAGCATTGTTTGAATGGAAATGTCTTGTGAAATGTCTGAGCGTACATGTGGATAATCACCCGCTTTCCATCTTTTCATTGTACTTAAGTGAACATTGTTCATTGCTTCATTGTTCAAAAGGCGTTTTAATGAATTACTTTGACAGAGTCGGCAAGTGCATTAAGACTGTACGCTCATTTTTTTGAGTGTGATACTTAAATTCATTTTTGCAGAAACCTCAAGGTCACACTGAAAATTCTGCCATCATTTACTCACTCTCATGTTGTTCCTGCATAGTTTTCTTCTTCTATGGAACACAAATGATGATATTTTGAAGAAAGTTTTGAATAAAACACAGATTCAAAATAACTTTTTTGTGTGTTCTTCAAAAGGAAGAAAACTAAAACGGGTTTGGAATTACATGAGGGTGAGTAAATGATGACAGAATTTTCATTTTTGAGTGAACTGTGCTTTCCGTGGTTATTTTAGAGAATTTTAATTGCATTTTAAAGAATGTCAATTAGCTTCACAGGGTCATTGAACTGTCAAACACCTAAATACATATCTTTAAAATAAAAACATTTCACACAGCGATGCATTTAAATCGTTAATGTGTTCTTGATTCTTGATCATCTTTATAGTCCACTCATTATAATGCAAACCAAAAAAAAAAAGCAGTTTTATACTAAAATAAAACAATGCATAAATTTGTAGTGTAATTTTTTATCTTATCTCAGCTCTCTGTCTCTTCAAGGTAACAGTACAAGTAAAAAAAAAAATTTTTTTTAAAAATTTAAAAAAAAATTGAGGTTTTAGGTTTCACTTTCATGTTCAGGTAACACTTTCACGTTTCAAAATGTTCTTTCACAGGATAAAAAAGATTCATAGTTCAATAGTTCAAAAATCCTTAAGATGAAAACACTAGCATGACAAGTTTGCGCTCTGGGCCACTGTATGAATGCAATATTCATCAAGCGAAAGCAAATATTTTTAAAAATGTTGACAATATCTTCTACATCTAAATGACTATTTCAACTCAGACAGACTCTGCTTCAGGAAAGAGTGTCCTTCGCTAGTGCAAAGTCAAGAATTCAGTCATTAAAAATGTCATAAGATTGCAATGTAACCCGCTTATTTGAAAAAAAAAGGGGGGTTTTGTCTGTCCCTCTCCTTTCAGAACAAGACCACACTCCCCTGAGCCTTTTATTAGAATGGAAGCACCTTTGGTTATGTCACTGCTCTTTCACTCATTATATGCACTGAAACCTGTGTATCCACTCAAGGTTGTGCAGAAGAAGCACAGTCAATTTGTCAGTTAAAGTTTTATTAAATCATCAAATCACTTGAAATAAATATATGTGCCAGGAGGGATTTTCTTATACACAATATTTTCTTAGACATCAATTCATCGAGCCACAGTTTAACAAATGGAGGGTCAACCTTTTTCCAGAACAGTAACAACATTTTCTTGGCTGTTATCAGACAATATATGAGAAATGTCTGTGGAACACTGTTCAACAAATATATATAATTACATGACCTAATACAATAAGGACTGGGTCTGGTTCTAAATTTACCCTGAGAACCTCTGACAGTATTTCGATCACCCCACACCAGAATCCCTGTATTTTATGACAAAGAACAAAATTATGGGCTAAATCAGAATTCTCTGATTTGCACTTATCAGAGAGCAGTGAAACATTAGGGAAAATCCTATTATTTTTTGAGAAATACAATCTATGTAAGACCTTAAATTGAATGAGGCATAATCTAGTATTGATCAATTGTTCATTAATATCCTCTAAGCCACTCTGCCAGAGATTCCAATTCCCTTCTCTTGCTCCCACTCCTCTCTGATCGAGTTTGTAGAATGCGGAGGTGGCTGCTTGCAACTTTCCATAAATTAAAGATAACCGATTTTTGTTTTCTTTAATGTGTATAAGACACATCGATGATTGAGGGCGGGACGCAAGTAATTTTTTATTTAAAGAAATGTTTTTTGGAAGGTTGTATCTCTGTTGTAATTGCGTAAAGGAAGCTAGCGCTCCTTCAAAAAAAAAAAAAAAGATCCTTAACTGTGAATATATCCAATTCCTTCCACTGATTAAAGGTCGTATCTTGCCTTGATGGGGGGAATAATGGATTAGGAGGGGGGATGATTTTTTTTTTAAGACATTCGTTTCCAAATACGAAGCTGATTCTTTATGACAATAATACTAACTGCAAGTTGATCTAATATCACTGGGGAAAGTAGGACTGCAGCAAGGCTGAAAGGATGACAATGGTCTCGCTCTATCTGAAGCCAGTCTGGGACATTAGTCGACTGTTCCAACCATATTGCAAAAACTTGTAGATGAGTGGCCCAATTAACTTTAAAGCCAGAAAACTTCCCAAAATTATCAATAGTTTTGAGTATAAACGAAAGCTCTAGCGCAAGTTCTACCGGGAAGACTCAAATGTTACATCACTATTAGTTTAGATCTAACCAATCACAATCTAACACTTGGAGTATATAAGATCGGTACTTACACATGTCTGAGTTCGCAGATGCTGACTGTCAACCTTTACCTCCATTCTCCCCACCACCACCAGGATGGTCCCTGTCCATACCTCCCGGGGGGTCGGCTACGCCCCTGCCATCATCTTAGGCAGGAAATGCAGAGTCCGCAACCCTCAAGATATAAGTTATGGATGGGGCGTACGCCAAAGAAGTTTATCTTACCATATTTGCTTGCTGATTGTTAATAAATATCATTGTTATGTTATCTTGCCTCCCAAGTCTTTCTGGTAGAACAGGAAGACTCACTTGAGGTTGGGAAATATGTAGCAAAATATCGTCTGCATACAGTGATATTTAATTAACAGTGTTGGAGGCATTACATCCATGTATGTGAAGATTAGGACACATTCAGACACATCCTGCCAGGGGTTCTACTATTAAGGCAAACTTAAGGGGTGAGAGGAAGCAGCCCTGTCTGAAGCAAAGTCAATTCATCTGTCTCAAGATTAACGGCAAGCAACCTCAGCACCATTCAATCTTCTGGGCACAAATGAATCGAACAAGAGTGATTGCAATCTAAATGTGACATTAGAAAGTTTGTGGTAGTCACAGTCACAAATAATCTAGCTTGGAAAATTAAGCTAAACGGCAGTCATGAGAAAACTAGGGAGGAATTTTGTTATAAGCTTATCATCATTAGAAATCAGCAAGTATGTTGGAAGTCTGTGGATGTTTGGCTGCAGTTTTGCTCTCATTAGGAGATTGGATCTTGGATATTAACTGTGGTATTCAGGGCAGATCAAAGGGATCCAATAGAAATAGAAAAGTGCAGTGTCACCAGCAAGTCCACAGCATTGGATTCCTTCAGGCTCTTTGTATGGCCTTAGCTGGGAAACGATTAATAATAACCTAAAGTCAGAACTGGGAAAAAGGTGTGAATCAGCCAACAGATTTTTTTTTGTTCTTTAGAAAAGACTTGTGGTCATCAACTCAGCTTGAAAGATATAGTGCCAGTAGAAAAGCAAGTCAAAATTCTAACAACTATTTTTTATAGATTTGCTACCTTTATAATTTCTCATCTTTAATATTTTATACATTAAATTGAAGGAAATAATAATACTGTTTTCTACCTTCATGCTGACCCTCTGTCTGAAATGATCAGTTTTTATGGGACGGCTCCTTCAAGTCAGTAAACGTCCACTGTTATGACTGGGTTACATCATTCAGTAGGACACCGTATCAATACCCACTTGCTATTCCATGTGAGTAAGTGAACATTATCCATATAAAAACGTAATTTACAGACAAAGCATTATGAAAACTTTTACTAATGCATTGTGATGCAGCTGCTGTCAGATAAGAATACAGCTGGATGCTCAAGTTTCTTGGCAAACTCTCCATTACACTGTTCGTCCTTTACAAAACAAACACACATCTGACTCGATACAAAATATCATTAAAATAAACCATCTGCTTGTTTCCGACACAGAGATCCTTCCATAATAGAGTGCCTTCCTCTTGAAGAAAGGATGGGCTGTGAGTCACGTTGACAAGCAACTGAACAAGGCATCTATTTTAGACAAAAAGAGTTAATTGACCCTTCGCAAAGACCCGCCCCCTTTAGTTACTGTTGCTTTGTCTTTCAAGCCATGCGCTCTCATGTCACACATCATGTTCTCACGGAGTGAGCAAAGAGGACATTGACAACATGACGACAGACATATGAAACGGTTTCATATTTAAAACTGATTTGAAGTCAAATGGGATGAAATCTTAGTGGTAATGACATTCTGTAAACAAGTTGAATTTTACCTCCTGGAATAAGACATTCATCCACATACATTTTACTAGGTAGTCAGAATCAGCAAGAGCTTTATTCTCGCACACACAAGGGATTTAACCTCAGAAACATAAACTTCCAGTACTTAGATAACATCTGTAAAAGATAAAATAATGTACATTGAAATTCTGAACCCAGCTCACCCTGCTGAAAAAAAACAATTTAGACCCGCGCACTGCAAGACTGCACGATTGGTATCTTCTGGAGGTCCAGCACAGCATATTGATGAATGGTTAAGTTAGCTCAGAAGACTGGTAAAGAAATGCCAGCATCCTAACACAACACGTATTTAGTCATTTATTTCCAACGGTTGTCGCAGTGAAGTGCTTTTCCTTAACTCTGTTGCAGGTGTTACATTTTCATTGTGTCTGCACTAAGCAGTCAAACCTTGAACCACACACGTATACAAACTTACTTTTTCGCAAATGCTCAGCCAGAATGGAGCTGGCGGCAGTTTTTACTGATCCATTGTCATTGGTTCAGTCAGGTCTAGCGAACAAAGTGCACCGCATCAGTAGCCTTTAGCTGTCCAATTCAATAAAAATTTCCATTAAAGTCTCGTAATGAGATCTTCATCGTTGTCATTCCTGAAGCTTTTATGGACCTCATTAAATGCCATTTATTATTATGTCTTAATGAAGTGCTTTACCCTATGCATTAGGCCTGCTTCAAAGAACCTCTGAATTCAAACAATGTGTGGTTTAGCATTGTCGATCAAGTGCATTCTGCTCTTTAACTGGTGCCGTGTTTGAGCACAGAGGGTACTACACCAATGGCCAAATGAAAAGCAGTTAATGCATCCTACATCCCAGCCATCTTCAGAACTGGCTTGTGAAATGTCCCACATATTCAAGAGCCTGCCAATGTAATTAAAAACTTCATCTGTAAACTGAACACAATGCTCAACCAACCATTCAGAAAAGAGGAATACAAACATACAGCATGCAAATATCATTGTAGATTAAGGATTTTGCAGCGGATATTGATTATTCTCCTCATTAACAGCTGCTCAAAATGGCTGAAAGCTAGAAAGCATGACGAGAACTAAATTGGAATCTTTACCACAATATCCCAAAGAAGCGTCGAGTCATGAGCCAGAATGCTCTTCCGCTTGCTGCAAAACAGCACTAGAGCAAGAAAGTGATTTTTTTTTTTTAAGAATCGTTACCATTACTTTTAGTACAGAGATGAGTATCCCACTTGCCATAAAGGCCATACTGGAGGAAATAACTTTTTTAAAACTTCATTTACATTTGAGCAGGCTATTCGAATGGCTGACAGCAGGAACACTTGGCAAGAATGTGCATTTGTTCTATTAGGACGGAAGCTCTTCACAAATATCACCTGCTAAGTGACGTGTAAATCACACTGGCTGAGAAAAATTACCATTGAGGGAAGTGAATCAACGCTGAACAATTGCTTTGATGTCAAGCCTCCAAATTATAGGATAAAGCAGGATGAGATTCCACCGACAACCAAAGGCAAAAATCAATGAGATTGTTGACATCTCTGAGGTCTAAGGATTCTAAGATTCTTTTCAAGATGTTCTTTTAACATGCGTGCACATACAAAGTCAGCAAAGAATCCGTTTAATTCCAGTGTCTATGTCTGATTTTGGACACTCTGAAGTACAAGTGCTTTACAGAAATTTTACAATTGTTCCCTGCAGCTTTTGGAGCAAATCAAATCACTGTTATAGAGATAACATCACTCAGATTTACAGATAGCATAAATCCTGTACAGCAGATCTTTTTATTCTAGTAAATTAAAGTTATTTAAGTAAGTGGATGAAGAAAGTAAGGCAAGTTCACATAAGACTACATTAGCATAGCACCCTACATTAACAGATAACATCACTTGACTGGTCACAGTTTAACTGGAGCCATGGTTCCCGAACATTTTAGAGTGGAGTACCCCCAGGAGGTACTTAGCATCCTTCTGCGTACCCCATCTCTTCCACGTCCACCTTTCACAATATTTGCTCACTTTTTACCTTTAATACCTTTATAAAATTAATTGTTTTAAATAATAATAATAATAAAAGTTAAATAGAGAAATACGCAATGAAGGTAAAAACCCTCCAGTAGGTGGCGGTAAGTCACTGTGTCAATGAGTGAGTCATCAAGTCATTCCTTCATTCATTCAGTAGCAAACAAAGCAAGTGGCAGTATGTATGAATGTCTCTCGCAATTCCTTAAAAGACGCAGATTTGTCCATGAAACACCGTGGTGTATACTTTACAGTCTTAATGGGACTTTGTTGGAGACGAACAATTGTTCGTCATTCGTTGGAACTATTATTTCGTTGCAAAATAGAGCAAATAATACTGACAGGACTGTTTAAAATGTATATCACTTTAATCAGCAAAATCGCATCTAGAATGTGTGACTTGTGAGAAGAAGGGGTGTTTTCATCCTTCTTAACCTTGTCCAACAAGTTTCGTTTACTCAATACTCACATATTTCGATTTTTTTCAGACCAGTACACTGGGAATAATCAATACTCTGATCAATTCGCAGATCAATACACTGGGAAAAGCATTTGATGTTTAACTCAGCCGCAATCCGTTGATTCAAAGCGATGCGTAAATCAGCAAAACTCACCAGAGATAAACGAAAAACTCAATCAAAAGCATTGACTGACTCAGCGACAGGATAAATCGACAACCTAAACAATCAATCAAGAGTCTTAATAAAAGTAAATACACATTGAAATGAAGAAATATGACAAAATTGAATAATTTACAGCACCTCATGCCAACCTCGTGTGAACAAGTTGAGCTGGCTTCTTCATCTGAATTTTACATCAAATGCCTCACTCAATACACTGCAGTGTTTACTGATCTCTAGAGGTTAGCCGTAGTATTGCAACTAATACACAATCGTTGCATTTGTGGTACACAAATAAAAAGGAATTACAAAATAAGTTCACAATGACAAAAAAATGCAACTGTACAACTTAAGTATAACTTACATCACATTTGCGATCGTGTGGATATTTGGGAAAAATGCATTAGGCCTATAATATATTATCAACAATAAAAACAACAAACTCACACAGGGTATGTTTTTGTATCAAAGAGAGTTTGAGTCTTAAATCGATCTCAATGCACAGTCTGTCTATATGCTATTTGTTCTTCATACATCCTCACTTTACATTATCGAAAACAGCTGTAATTTAGCGTGAACGGCAAAGGGCACGCTGCTTGTGTGGATGCAGTCAGTTTTGACTGCAAAAGATGAGGTAGGTTTGATTGGATATTAGGCTATGTATTTTGCCTGCTAGAAATACATATTTTAATGTTATTTTAAGAAAGCGTAAATGATTTGAATGGCAAAACTCAGCATTTTGTTTGAGTACCTCCTGTCACCTCATGTACCTCAGTTTGGGAACCACTAACCTAGAGCAATACAAATCCTTTGAAAAAAGTTCTAAAGCAATAATTGATTTTAAATGTATTAGTCAAAAAAGAACAACAAATGTGCCTTTGAATCTTTGAACTCAAATAAAAACACATGACAAGATTTGCTATATGATAGGACTGATTCTATTCATGAGAGTATTTGTTCTACTCGAGTATAGCGTTACCTATAGAGAGAAGCAAGAGAAAAACGAAAAAAGCTTGAAAAAGGCAAAGGCAAACCCTCAAAGAGCCATTTGAGTTAAATCAGCAAGTATCTCAGCAAGAGTGCAGTTCTGGGAGTTTTTCACTGCAATAAATGC
The DNA here is from genome assembly GCA_038088235.1 of Zacco platypus. Classification (NCBI taxonomy): domain Eukaryota; kingdom Metazoa; phylum Chordata; class Actinopteri; order Cypriniformes; family Xenocyprididae; genus Zacco; species Zacco platypus. The sequence goes on along the minus strand of CM076086.1, from coordinate 12,473,542 downwards.
TGTCATCTTTTTTGTCATCTGGTGTCAACGGAAACTGAGTTCAGCTTTCTTGCTGTGAGCTTCTTTCTCTGGCTCCACTGAACCACCATATGAAATCAGAAAAACAACTCAGGGGTTGCAAGAAGAATCAATTCCCAGAACAGAAATGATAATATATACATTTAAAGCTTTATCCGTCTCTTGTAGATTTCAAGAAAAGGTGGATGCGTGTATACATCATCATAACAATGGGCACAACAATGCTCAACAATATTATAGTTTCAAAAGAGAAAGAGATACTGTCAAACTTTAGTGAAGTGAATGGAGACTCTCTGTTTCTAAAGAACACAGTGTTGCTAACTGAATCCTGTCAGATGCTGCCAAGGTATCGAAACAAAATCTTCTGTCTTTAGGGGAGGGGGGAAAAAGTCACAACGGATTAAATTTCTACTCTTCTTCAGAGGAACGCATAGGCTATCCCTTGACAATTTAGCAGCATATTTCACAGAAAAACACAGATGGCCCATGTATTAAACACAGGCCTCCTCGTTTGAACACTGTGGAGTTTGGTGGGAATGTGAATAAATAATAGGAGAGTGAATGAGAGATAGATCCTTCAATGAATCAAGATCTACAAATAATACATAACTCAGTAATATTTGACTGTAGTCTACAGTATTAAATTTTTACAACTTTAGACATGGCACGAAATATTTTTCTAGTGTTTTATTGGTAATACTTTACAATAATGTTCCATTTGTCAATATTACACTCAAAAAATGTTTTGCTATTCAATTTTAATTATATTGTACGATTTCGTCAAATTTAATTGAATAATCCTTACATATTACTCCTTTCGGGACCTCAAAAAGGTGCAAGGTACCCTTGGATTTCATTAAAAATATCTTAATTTGCGTTCTGAAAACAAACGAAGATCTTACGGGTTTGCGACGACATAAGTGTGATTGCTTAGTGACCGAAATTTCATTTTTGGGTGAACTAACCCTTTAAGAATTTCACGGGTAAAAAAAACAAGCTTAATAAAACATTTTGTATAACTCTTAATGGAACAAGGGAATGGACCATTTAGTTGTGATTTGTATTAATAAATTGAAACATTTTTTCATTTTTTGTAAATTTATACATACAAATCACAAACTAAAAGGTCCATTCCATTGTTCCATTTTATTTATACAAAATATTTTATTAAGCTCTAATTTTTACTCATTTAAAATTCTCAATCCATAATATGAATAATATGTAATGATTATTCAATTTAATTTGATGGAATTTTACTATACAATTGAAATTCATAAAGTCCTTCCTGTAGTCAATAATATTATCCCTTTAAACTCATCTTTGATCAGCAAAATTACATATTTAAAAAAAATTTCCTGTGAAAAAAATTCTTACTGCCTTAAAATAGCTTGAATGTAACTCTACACCCTTGCCTCATTTAATATACACGTAGGTATGAATATGATAATTAGCCCCACCTCCACTCACTCACATGAACTCAGACGAGATCCACTTGGTCAACTTACTGAGGTAAATGCTGCACAAGGATATAGCTAAATTACAAGTGCATCAGACACATAACGGTAATTAATATTATTAGCGTTTTTCTTGACTACGTTATCAAACAGTTAATAACGTGTTGCTAATGTTACACAAACCATGCTCACATCCATGAGTCAGACAGCTGCCTTCCAACAATCAGTATCCAGAAACTCTTTGAACAACTCAGAACATCTGTGGAGAAAGGCATATAGTTCATCATAATATCGTAATATACATCACACACCTGCCATAATCCTAAATCTTCCCACTTTTTCATATCAACAGAAAAATATATCGGGATAACCTTCTTTTGAGACTCCCTTGCGCAGTCAGTTAATGATATGCTAAAGCCCGGCAGCACATTGACATGATCGGTTACAAGGTAGTTTGTGACGTCAGAAACACCAGCGATTTCAAACTGCGGCTTTGAGACTTTCTTTGGTTTACTGCAGTTTTAAAGAGAAAAGGTAGACATATAACCAACATTAAAACTTGATTTTCATCACAGGGGGAGTTTAATTTTTTTTGAGCTGTAATAGTTAATATGATAACACTTTACAATAAGGTTCATTAGTTAAACATTATTTAATGTATTAACTAACATGAACTAACCATGAGCAACACATTTGTTACTGTATTTACTAATCTTCGTTAATGTTAGTTAATGAAAATACAGTTGTTCATTGTTTGTTCATGTTAGTTCACAGCGCATTAACTAATGTTAACAAGATTTTAATAATGTATTAGTAAATGTTGAAATTAACATTAACAAAGATTAATAAATGCTGTAGAAGTGCAGTTCATTATTAGTTAACTAATGAACCTTATTGTAAAGTGTTACCGTTAACATTAACAAAAGAAAAATACTCCTAAAGCATTTATCTAAAGCATTTTTCTGTACATAATTAGTCACATTTTAGCCCATATTCATAGAATTTATTATATATATTATTAGTAATTTTATCTTACAGTATATTGTTTAAATTGTTAATTTATGTTTAGTAGTTTAATTTATGTTTAATAGTTAATATTGCACTATCTTGGAGTTGACCTGATCTACATTTCACTACTGGCTGTATATCCATATACAACTGTGTACGTGACGAATAAAAATCTTGAATCTCTTGAATCTTGAATCTTATTAATCTTAGTTAATATTAATTTCAAAATTTACTAATAAATTACTAGAATTAAAAGTTGTATCTGGTAATCTTATTTAAGATACCTGAGCTAACATGAACTAACAGCTGCATTATTTAACTACCATTAACAAAGATTTATATTTTAACAAATGTATTGCTCATCACTGTTAGATACGTTCCATTATCGGTTAGATAATGGAACCTTACTCTAAAGTGTTACCGTTTTTTCTGATAAAAATATATTGATGCTTCAGCAGTGATGAAATTTCAAGGTGGTGGCATTTATTTTAATTTTCACTTAAAATAGGTTATCTAATTTAAAAATCTGATAGATTAATAAACAATTACAAAATTTATAATCAAATTCATATAATTTGTAATAATAAAATAAAAAGAATAAAAATGTTAAAAATGCATTTCAGTGCTTAGAGCATCTAGTCTCTCATCCGTTCACATGGGGAACACAATTTGTATTGTGCAAGTGAGTTGATGCCCAAGATAAGCTTCAGATCAGTCATTTGCATGATTTAATTGATCTATATAGACAGTGGACTCATCTCATTATAGATTTATGAACAGAGCTCATGTCTTCACTCCAGAGCTTATTAGTAGTCCAGGAGGAAAATACATCATGTTTTAACAAAGAAAAAAAACATAAAGAAATAATAAATGTGCCTCGAAGGTCTTTAAGAATTTAACTTAATGTTATCTATATCTTGCTCTCTGTAATTTCCATAGGGCTTTGAAAGTTCACTAAATTCCTCCCTTCATTGCTCGGTTTTTCTGCTGTCAAATGAGCTGCCACTAAAAAAGATGATGAGGACTATTCTTTATGTTGAGAAATTCACCATTGACCAGCCAAATGATGATCTCTGAGCCAAGATGTCTCATTCTGCCCAAGTACTCCATCTTATCCTCTAGCAGATTATCTGTGATATATAAAGTAAAAGGGTGTTTGGACGGATAACATGCCGAACAAAACGTAAGATTAATTGCTACTCAAACAACAGCACAAACCTCGTTTGACTCTGTCAACATGTACAAACAGTTTGAGGTAGGAATATCTGCTTGTAAGAACCAACGGAAGACAGGAGAAGTGTTCTGAAAACAAAATGTTTTACAAACAAAATTATTTATGAATTTCCATTTGGTGGTACTGGCACAGAAATTACATACTTGTAAAAACATTTACAAGTTTCATATTTGAAACCAATGGGAAACAGAACAAAGCATAAAGCCACAAAACAAAATCCTAAGATACATAATGTGTCATATCAGATATGACCACTCTCAAAACCATGCATGGAACATTGTTTCCCTAGTCATCCTGTTTATTGCATTGCAGCATGCATGTAAGCGTTTTGTACTAGCACAGTAATATCCTCTTCAAGAAGAGCTCACGGTTTCTTTCTCCTTTCTGTATTTCAGTGCTTTTTATTAGGACTAGGTTTTGTGAAATCCAGACAGACGAAATGTGATACAGCTTCCTCTGTGCATGTACTGACAGACATATTTCTGTGTTTTACAGTAGTCTAAATGGTGTTAAATCACTCAGCCTATACACACAAAGAGACAAAGAGGCCAGCTTAACTGCGAAAAATGTTGTGATGTAAATGGTGCATGTAAGTATCTCAGTTTTTTATAGAACATATAAAGTCTTTTGCTGTACAAATAGATTTAACAGTCAATAAGAGAGTAAACAAGTTTTAAAGTGCTTTAAATTTGATTTTCAAATCAAACACATTTTGCATGATACCAGTAGAATGCATTTGAATGTATCCAGTCTATCTAAAACCACAACTTCTGTTCATAACAGCATCACCACCATCATTATGAATCATTGAAAAGTCAACATAAAACCATACCATCACAACCCGGCTTACTTTTTCTAAGAGATTAGTTTCTGAACAGAATATTCAACAAGAAAAAAATGGGCAAGAAATTAATCAGATTGTGATTTTTAACAAAATATGGGATTAATTTTGATTTCTTGGTGCCTGTATCAAATGATTAAACTAAATACATACACACTCACTCACTCCATAAGCTCCGTCTACAGTTCCTCTCTGTTTTTGGTGAGTGAGTGTGGTCTTCTCAGATTAGGCTCTGTAAGCCAGAGCTGGTAGACGGCCACAGGGTTGATGTTCCAGTGTTTGTGGAAGGAGATTGGGCTCTGCCGTGCCAGAAGCTCTTTCACATAATCATCCGGACGGGCCTGTGGTCAGAAAGGAGAACATGGATTATACCCGCGGTTTCTCACAGCTCAGCACACAGATGGAACCTGATTTATAAAGACACGTATATGAACTTATTTCCCAAATTGAATGTATAATCATTTTTCAAATGTTACATGTTCACCCAGAAATGAGCATTCTGTCATCATTTGATTTCCCTCATATTGTTCTTTCTTAAATGGAACACAAAAGAGGTAACTGGCAGAAAAATGTCCTATTTGCTTTTTCCACACAGTTCAAAATGGGGTCAGTAAGATAATCATCTATCATATGGATTCAAAAGGCTTGGTATGTTGCGCATAACCACTTTTATGGTGCTTTTTTGTCCTTTTTCAGATTGATGGCCCATAGTCCCTATTTACTTTCATTGTATAAAAAAGAGCAGTGTGCACATTCTTCAAACAGCATGATGATGAACAACTGATTACATAATTTGTGGGTAAACTATTCCTTTAATTAACAATCGGAATTGATTGAGACTCACGGGAAAGCAAACCAAGCAGGTACAAGTAGATAAATGAACTTGTCTGCCTGTACCCTCACTTCTGATGTGAAATATACACAAGATTGCTATTCAGCACCAACATACAACCTCAATTCCAGAAAAGTTGGGACATTTTATAAAATGCAATAAAATTAAGAATCTGTGATTTGTTGATTCTCTTTAACCTTTTTGTAACTAACAAAAGTACAAAGAAAAGATTTCCAATGTTTTTACTGTACAACGTTATTGTTTTTTGTACGTATAAACAAAAATTGATTTTGATGGCTGCAACACACTTCAGAAAAGTTGGGACAGAGGCATGTTTACCACTGTGACACATCACCTTTCCTTTTAATTCAAATTTTTAATCATTTTGGAATTGAGGATACTAAGGGCCAGATTTACTAAATGGGTCAAATTAGAATGAGAGTGCAATTCCACAAATGTGCCGATGGGAGTGGCAAGTTTTGCGCGTTGTCTACTACTGACTCGCAAATTAAAAAACACTGATGCAGTCAAATCATTTACATAATGACTAAAGCAATCTACCAAGAGCATTGCAAATTGATGTTGGGTCGCAAATAAGCAGAGCTGATGATCTGCTGCGGGTCGACACAGGCACATCTTGTTATAGGCTTGGCAAACGATATGTTCGGGTAACGTCTTCCTCTGGCATTCCAAAGAAATTAATGCGAGTGGAAAATATTTCCTCCCTTCTACCATGTGCTCTCTGTTCTCTGCGGTTTCACCTCCTAGCAGCAACAATGCAGCCATGTCGCAACATGGGTTAAGAATAATATTGGCCCTAATTTTGTGCTGCGTCTCTTTAGAAAATCCCGACAGTAGTTTTTTAACACCCAAAAAAGGGTTTGCGCTCACGCAAACTGTTGGTAAATCTGACCCTAACCGTTCCAGTTTGGCAAGTGGATTTTTTTACCCAATCTCGCCTGATACAAGTCATCTGCTCAATAGTCCGTGGTCGTCATTGTCTGATTCTCCTATTCATGATGGGCCATTCATTTCCAATAAGAGACAGACTTGGACTGTAGGCAGTCAGGCACATCCACTGTATGGCGTAGAGTGTCTAGAAACCACTATGAAGAATGAGGCCTGGCATTGTCTTGCTTCCCAGAAAAGATATCATCCTAATAGAAGTTTATGTCTCTATCACGGGTCATTTTCATTACATTCATAAATATTACACGATTTACACATTAATTAAAGGACATACGGAGTGACTAAAACAATCTTTTTCATAGAATACACTTGTTTGTTCGCACTGAGTTGCCTGTTTCAACGTTTTTGTGCACATTTATTTATTTTCAAGATCTGAGGTGAATTAGCCAGTGTTGTTTTCATTACAGCTAAAAAGCTGGGAACACAGAATGATATTCAAGCTCACGCTTTTAACATTAAATAATTATCATTGCCATACTTTGTACTGCTGTCAAAGCAGTGACGTTGCGGAGAAATAGAAACCGTTTCTAAAACAGAATCATCGCGTGTCGCCGTAGTGGCTGGTTAGGACACAATGTAACTGTTGTTTCTGTAACCCCAAAATGCCATTTTATTTTTACATTGTGTTAGTTTCTATATTGTTAAATGACTGTTGTGGATCATACCAACTTAGTAACTGTATTGTATTAGCAAAAACTAGTTTGGGACCCCTATTAATAATTTATACTGTTTATTCATTGGTATTAGTCATATTCTTACAATTTATGTGTATGTTAAGTAAAGTAGGACAGTATTGGAGGGTTTTCAGAACCAAAAGCAAGCTGAATAAGCAAATTGAACTTTTAGCTGTAGTTTGAGCCTCGCCTGGAGGTGAGGAATAGAACAAAAATGGTCATATCCAGTCAGTATTAATTGATCTAATTTATTACTATCTCAATTACAATTGCAAAGTAATTGTATTCAGTTGTGTTGTAGGCACCAAAAAGTCCAGTACTTTTTTTAGTCAAACTCATTTTTAATGTTGAAATAATGAAGATTTCTGTGCCATTCCAGACTGGTTGCTGGCCCCTGCCTGGCCACCCCAATGAAAAGATACTGGTCTCTATAGGCTATGCAATCCCAATATACGCCTCCACGTAAATGATTTCTTCACACATATGCAAGTCACTCATGCCATTTGCACTGATACACCTCCATACCATGACAGATGTTTACTTTTGCAGCTGTTGCTGATGAAAGTCTAGATGGTCCCTTTTGTCTATGGGACTGAGAAATCAATGTCCGTTTTTTCCAAAAACAAGCTTAAACATGGACTTGTCTGACCACAGCACACATTTCCACTGGTCCCAGAGAACTCGGCAGCATCTCTGCATTGAACAGATGTATAGCTTTCTCCTTGCATAAAAGAGATTTGAGTTGCATTTTTCAATGCTGCATCAGACTGTGTTAGGTGACAAAGTTTTTCCAAAGTACTCCTGAGCACATGTGACTAATTTTAAAAAAGTAGCATGATGGATTCTTACGCAGTGCCATCTGAGGACTTAAAGGTCATGCTCATTCAACGGAGGTTTCCTGCCTTGCCCTACACAGACTCTGGATTCCCTGAATCTTTTTACAGTATTATGCATGGGAGATGGTGAAAGACATAAATTCTTTGCAATCTTGTATTGAGAAATGTGATTTTTGAATTGTTTGACAATTCCCTCATGACAAAGTGGTGAGCCATGACCCATCTTTACTTGCAAAGACTGAGATAACTTTTTACACCCTCACCTATTACCAATTCATCAGCTAATTGTGGAATATTTAAAAAAAAAAAACAGTTTAACTTGGATATTATATAATCTTTTCACTTTTATTTTGCCTCTGTCCCAACTTTTTTGGAGTGTGTTGCAGCCATTAAAATCAAAATTTGATTATTTTTACAAAATTAAATTATGTTGGTCAGCACAAACATCAGAAATATTTTCTTTGTACTTTTGTCAGTTAAAAAAAGATTCAAGAGGGTTAACAGATTGTGTTTTTTATTGCATTGGAATTGGGGTCGTATTTCAGCTTATTTGTTGCTTCGCTTGGATGCCAAAGTATGGCGACAATGAAAAAAAGATCTCTGCCCTTTTACCTGTGTTTTTGCTTCAGTAGAGCGGCACAGAAAAACACAACATGTGCTTTGAGGATGAGTGTGTTTGTTACCTGATGGAAAAGTGGGCTGTGTGTGACCGGGAGCCCCAGGGTGGTCAGACACATCCCTAACACCATGTCATCGGGGGCATCAGAACTGCGACAGCCACAGCCACCTGCCAAAATATTCTGCACCACAACTCTACTGAACACCATCCTGTAAGAATTTAGAAACTTTACTCTATAGAACATCGTTCAGTTCACACAGACCATTCAGATACTGAATAGCATAACGATTTAGGACAACTAACAATATGAAAAGGCTTCATGTCCAGTCACGACACCATCGTGAACCTACATTGCAATTGGAAGTCCTGTCTGCTAATTAGAATGCTACAAGTAAACAGAAACCACTTGAGATCAGTGACTAAGCACCATACTGTTAGAACACATTGCACTAAACAGCAAAAACACAGGTAGCATGATACTACCAACAACATATCTATAAGATGTTTACATCTTCTGGTGTTTGTCATTGAGTTACTATGCAGTAGCTAGTGTGTTACTATGTGTTTGCAAAGGGGATCTGAGTGGTTTTTAGCCTGCTGCTAGCTGGTTACTTACAAGTCAAAAAAGAATGAGCAATAGTAATATTTGAGCACAATGTATCTGTAACTCACCCTGCACCTCCTGTGATGTAGCTGTAGCCACCCCTGCTAAGCCCATAGCCGTAACGCTCTCCAACACTCACAGCTTCATTTGGATCATAACACCCCAGCAGCCTCTGCAGTCTGGGTAGACTGGAAGACAATGGTTATTCAGTACAGTATGTGACACAAATGCACAGGGTCATTTTACCAAACAGATTCCATCTACATTTGTCATAAAATCAACATCTGGTGTCAACGTTTATTATGGGTTTATACAGACATTTTTCTGAACATATTAACCAAATATAGTAACTATTCATTTCTTTTCTTTTTCTACATATCCATCTTTTTTGACCTCTCCTCTGTCTTGTTCCCAACTCTTCTTGCTGTATTGGCAGATATGCAGTAGGAAATTAAAAGCAATACATTTTAGTTGACAGCGTATTTGTAAAAAGAGTTGAAAATGTGGTTCTATCATATTTAAAGGTTGCATCATTTTTTTCCATTTAAAGTGATCTATTGAACTATTTCATAAATAAAAAAAGTTATCCATTCGTGAACTCTGGAAGGACAAGTTAAAGTCTCCTTTTTACTACTTTATGTGATGTTGTCTTATGCGTGTCAGTAGGGTTAAACTTAAAAGATCAACCCAGATAACAACAGAACATAACAAGTGAATAATTATAGAAATAAAAACATTACATCATCATACTGAGAGTCACCTTGTAGTTTCACAACCTTGCATACAATGCCAATAATGTCAAATAAGACTGTAAAAAGTCAGTCAACCCTGTTACCTTCCTGAAAACATTAAAATGTAATAATTTAACCTGAAACGGCACAGTGCAATTTACACTAAACACAAAATATACTGTAATATAAATAACATAAACATAAATAAATAAAAATACAGCCTGTCACAAGTTTAAGTATCTAATATGTGCCAAAGAGTTCAATGTAAAGTTTTATGGTGTAGTAAAGGTTTTGATAAATCTTCCCACTTTGTTGTCTTGGTAGATAAAACAGCACATATTTCACAAGAGAACATTCACTTTTTTCTTCTTTTTTTAAAGGTGAAACCTGGATATTTGCAAGCCTTTAAAATGGCATGAAATGCCCTGATTTTCCTCTCTTATTGAGGTATAATTTATTCCAGCTCCTTTAATAAGGTGTATTTTTAAGGAGCTGGAATATCTAAGGGTGTAATTTGTAAGCACATTTAACAGAGACTTCACAGCCATGTGAATTCTGGTCCAAATTTTGTTCAGATTACAGCATCGTGAAATTATGTGCTTTGCCACACAATGAGAGTATTTTTGTGTAGGTGTACTTGATTTTCAGGTTTGTGCCAGACTGCTGCATTATAATTCTATGGATGGTATGTGAGATAGACCTCTTTTACATTCAAGATTACATACGTTAGTGTATTTCTCATTAAGCTTAAAAAAGTCTTAATGCATCCAAAATTCTATCTGCTTAGTAATAAGTCCGCTCAAAGTCAGGTCTGAAGACTTATTTTCATCAGGTGTAAAGAAATGTCATTCACCTGATCATTGTGTCGTCATCCACTATGAGTAACCAAGGTGCTTGAGTTATTGCCCCATTCAAAAACCTCCTCAAGATAGCAAATGTTTTCGCACAGTGCCCTGTAAATGCAAGTGTAACAAGTTTGTAACTCATCTAGACAAGCCTCTGGACTGTGTTCCTGTAATATGTTGCTATAAATGAGAAGAAAACAGCATGATGAATGAATTGGAGAAATGCAACTCAACTCTTATCTGTCTTTATGTTCGGTCCAAGAACTCAGAGCAGACATAAGTAAGTCTCCTTGTTTATGTCTGCTTTGAGTTCTTGTTACACCTGCATGGGGCCTGTTTCACTGCTAAAACCTGCATCTTATTGAGTAATCAATCAGCAGGTGGAGCAAAAACTATCTGAAAATTAGGGAGGTGGGCCCTTATAAACTTTATGGCTCATGAATATTAATTATATGTCATAACATTCACCCAACAGCAGTGAAGATTAGCGTAATAATAGGTGCTATAGAGTGGTGCAGGGGTGAAGTCAAAACCTGGAAGACTTATTCACCAATGGTACCCTCAAGATTTTGCTATGGGTTTTTATAATGGGGTTTTTCAATTTATGAGTACAATAAGGTCTGTGGTAAACATAAGTTCATGAGACTTGGATATTTCGTTCTACAACGTAAATTACACACACTCACACCCCAAACATTCTTATCCAGTTACTTATTAGAAACATAAGATTTTTAAAATAAACATAACAGCATAAAAATGGGTTGTGTAATTTATGTTGTAGAACAAAACGTTAATCATTAACTTATGTTTGCCAGAAACCTTATTTTACTCATAAATTTGAAAAACCCCATTATAAAAACCCATTGGAAAATCTTGAGGGAACTACTGGTGAATTATGGTGAATTAGTCTTCCAGGTTTTGTATTTCATCCCTGCACAACTCTATTAATATTAGAATTACAGCTTACCAATCGGTACCAATTCATTGATCTTAAAGCTGTTTTTTGCTATACATTTCTTTTATATTGTCATTCCGGTCTGCACAAATAGTTCAAATAAACTGAATCAACATCAAAACATTCATACTTCCTGCAATATAAATGAATCATGAGCAACGAGTAAACACAACAGATCAGAATCAAGCCAACTGGATGTAATCTTTTTTTTTTGAAGAGGGAAAGAGAGGGAGATGGGATCAGGAAAGGACCATGAGGCGGGACTTGAACTTGAGTCGCCAAAGCTCAGTTGCGCTTCATGTCGGAGCGCAGCCCACAAGACTATCAGCACTGACAACTGGATGTAATCATAAGCTTGGCCCACAGCTCTAACTATGACCCTCTTACCCTCTTAGAGCTTTAACCAGGCATGAACAACAAACAACAATAGCAATAATACTACCTTTGTGGTTCATTACAAATACTTTCCTATGGCTTTTCCCTATTTTCCATTTAATAGGATAAAACAGAGGAGTAGTGGGAAACATCTGGGAGAACACCTGGGCCAGATTCAAAAGCTTGAGTTGCCACAACATGCAACATGACTGGCCCTTCCATTCCTTTGTATTACACTGGAATTTTCCTGATTCTGAGAGCCCCCAATTTTCCAAACACTTTCAGGATAAAATTGCAGAGGAATGCATTGGAACACAAAGGAAGTCAAACAAAAAATTAATACAGGAATTTCCATAAAAGGTTTGCCACAGTTGGTTGAATATGAACCCCACTGTCTGTGCTGTTATATAGGCATATTCTCACATTCCTGTGGTCCATTACAAAGGGTTTGAAAGAACCACAAGGATTAGATTTAGTGTGGTTTATAAAGCACTAACCTTCTGGCAATCAAAGATCTGCCAGAACAGAGGCCGCATCAGTAAAATTGCCCGGATGTACGATTTTCACCCAAGAACTCAGGGGCTATCTTTCAGGTTCAGAAGGTTAATGGTGACTCTGTGACACTGGGAGGACAAGTAAAAGAGTGGTATAACAGAGCAAAAGAGGGAAAGAGAGGTGGTACAAAAGCTTTGCAGCACCAATGAAAAAGAATCTCTCCTATGACAGTTGAATAAAAAGGTCAGCAAGACACAGGCTGAGAGATGGGGAGAGGACAGGAGGAGGACAGAACAAAACATACTGAAAGAAGCTCCGGAACACTGACTCTCTGGATCTGTGGGAGTAATGTCTGTTCAGAGAATTACGACACAACAGCTGACTGAGCTCTCCTCTACACACACACTCAAGAGAAAACTACTCACTGCCCCAGATGTTTAGCTCCTCATTCTGGTGCAGAGACAAAGAAGCACAGACAAAGAAACAGAGAGGGGTGCAGAAGACAGGTGAAAGAGCTCAGCTCTTTCATCATTAGCAAAGTTCATGGAGATTGACTTTGGATATATGAGGTTACTGAGTTTTGCCACTAACTAGAGGGACCTGGGGAGTTTGTGAAGGGAGAAGAATGTCTTGAGGCTGACGCTGCAGACAGGTATAAGAATGTCTCACTGTTTGAGAATCAAGTAACATGACAAATCGAAACTTATTAAAATCATTGAATTACACAGCAAATTTAAATATCTATCTATCTATCTATCTATCTATCTATCTATCGTATCAATTCATCCATCCATCAATCTATCTGAAGAAGGGTTTTCGGTCACATCAGCAAACTTGTTAATTAGAAGTCCATTAACAACTGTGCGCAAACAGACTGGAAGCAACCAATGCCCCATCAATTAAGCTTGCCGCAGTCAAGCCATGAATAAAACAAATTCTCTGCCTTTACAAAGTTTGACGTCAGACTGTTTTCCATGAAACAATCCATGGCACATTTTGCACATCACAGCAAATCTGCAAAGACATGGAATGATCAGTCCATTGAATGTTTCATTTTGGAGACCTTGTACTTTTCTATGGTTTCGGGTCACAGGTGGAGACAATGTGAGCCATGTTCTGAGAGGATACAAGGACATTTTAACAATGCGAAAATGCTTTCATTTATTTTGTTGTTGTTGTTGTTGGTTTTTAAATCCCACTGGCATTGGTTCTTTTCACAGGCATAGTCCTTGTATGAGCTCAGACAAGGAATTGAGTTTGACAAGCTGACGCTTGTCATACAAACCTTATATTAAGGAGTGGTTGCATGTTCCTCAGAGATTGTGAAGGATAAATGGTGAAAGCAGAACACTGAACCTGTTTTCAGCCCAAATTAAAAGATAAGAGACAAACCTCTCTCTGTGTTAGGGACTCCCAATTGGATTGTGGGTATATATGGGTCTGTGATGTCACTGTAGTATTCCAACGATGCAGCATCTTTTTCCCATGTCTGTTTAACTAAAGGAACTGGAGAAGACAGTTTAAGACAGAATTACATTTACTTGAGACTAAAACATCCATCTGAAAGAGCAGTAAGTTAAACTATATATCATGTGAAGTTAATAAATTTAAAAAATCCTGCTGCAAATTTGCATATTTGCACTGATATTTATGATCTTTTTAACCACACACAAATTGTGAAGCATTTAATGCTGCCTTGAGACTGTTTATAAAATCAAACCCTAAACATACCGGTAATCATGCAAATCAGTGCAATTACGGCTGACCAGCTGCAAAATGGAATTTGTCCCGGAATATAAAACAGCATTTATACCTGTCCTATTATACAGTAGAGACGAGAAAGAGGGAATGGGGAGAGAGTTGCAACTATTTGAAAGTACAATGTACCTGTAAAGCCACAACGGAACTTAGTGGGGCTACAATCAATCAAATCAATTCACTGTCACTTAAAGATGAGTGGACTGAGATGGGTGGTTCTGACAGCTGTAATTATTCGCTTTTATTATTGTCTATCTGTAATCCTCCCGAAACATGGATTGATGGGCTCTTTTGTGCGCTGCTGAATCGCAATGGCTTTAATTTTTAATCAAGACTGAATGATCCAATCTATCTAAAACACACGTTGTTCATTATCTAATTTAATTAAAATCTAATCTAAATAAAACAACCAGTCATACATATTTATAACAAGCAAAGGTTTCTCAATTTGTAAATGGCATCTAGTGTATCTTACAGTATCATATGGATGGCAGTGATGAAGCTGAGGTGAAGTGTGTAATAATGCATAGTAATAATAATAAACTTATAGAAAATATTAATAAAAAACATATTTTAAGTTCATGCTAGTTCAGGATGTAAACTGAACTCAAGTGTACATATACAGCTTTTATATTAGAATCTATTATTACATCCAGAAAAGAACATTGACCAAAATGAAGAAATGCTGTAAAACTACTGATCATTATTAGTTTATGTTAAACATTGTGTTACCTAAAAAGCACAGACTTCAGCTTTAAAGTTTGGTTAGTGATGATCCAGTGATGGTATTTATCTTTTTTTGAAGAACGGCTGACTACACCCACCTCTATCTCCATGAAATCTTTGACATGTTTTAACAGCAACAAAGATGTCCTCTTTTTGAACAGGGTTTCCCTATGAAAAACATAACAGATATTTAAAGCAGTCCGGTGTCTACTACCATCAAAGCCTGGGCCTTTCAGTATTTAGGTTAAAACCAGAGTACCTCCTGTTCCTACTTTAAGATGTAGTAGGACTTCCATTAAGTTATTACAGAATGTCTGTGTGTTAGCTCTGAGACGACACTTTGTAAAGGTGGCTCAGTTTAAGAAATATGAACTAGGCTTTTGATTATCATTCAAACTCAGAAAGAATAGCAAATGCAAGAAGCCACAAGCAAGAATTTGGCATTCACTTTTTAACGCTGTCATTTATTAGGGCATTAGAGCAATGAAATCAAAGACAACTGACTGTGAGATGTTAAAGGGTTAATTCACCCAAAAAATGAAAATTCTGTCATTAATTACTCACCCTCATGTCGTTCCACACCCCTAAAGCCTTCGTTCATCTTCAGAACGCAAATTAAGATATTTTTGATGAAATCTGATGGCTCAGAGAGCCCTCCATTGCCAGCAATGACACTCCATCTCTCAAGATCCAGAAAGAAAACTGGATCCAGAAACAATATCTAGTAATGGCCGATTTCAAAAAAAGGCTTTGAAGCTTTACGAATCTTTTGTTTCGAATAAGTTGTTCAAAGTCACATGATTTCAGCATTTTGGCAGTTTGATACGCGATCCGAATCACTGATTTGAAACAAAAGATTCATAAAGCTTAAAAGATTCTGAGACTGGTTTAAATATGTTTTGATTTCCTTTCTGGCTCTTGAGAGGTTCGGTGACATTGCTGGCAATAGAGACCTCATCGAGCCATCGGATTTCATCAAAAATATCTTAATTTGTGTTCCGAAGATGAACAAAGGTCTTAAATGGATCTAGAACGACATGAGGGTGAGTAATAAATTACATTATTTTCATTTTTGGGTGAACTAACCCTTTAATCCGGCTTGACTTTCTCTTGGCAGTCTCTTCTGAACAGAACAGTTTGTCATAGTTTCAATATTTCACATGGCTGAGAGCTTGTATAAATCTCTCTGAACAATTGTAAGAGGTGCATTAGCGATTATAGTACTTACACAGGTGAACAAGTAGGTGTTGACTGTTGTAGCGCAGTCTCCTGTGGAGGATGATTTGTGTAGCTCTGAGCAAAACTCCTTCACCGCAGTCAAAGCAGGACCCCTCCCCTCCTCCCAAATGTAGAGGGCAATCTGAAACATCAATAAGCATGACCTTGTACTTCATCAAGAAATCAACTTGATGATTATTAGAAGAGTTGGACTAAAGAGAAAATGTGTCATTAAAACACACAAGCTAATCACTTCAGAGATCAGAGAAAGAGAGTGTATTTTTTAAACAAACAGCTCACCCACAAAACAATCTGTCATCATTTGTTAACCCTCATGTCATTTCAGACCTGTCTGACTTTCTTCTGTGGAACATAAAAGGAGACATTCAGCCAAATGTTGACATTGTTTCTTAATGGTGAATAATAACTAGAGGCTCTCAAAAAAAACACTATAAATGTAGTGCACAACAACTTCTGAAGCCAAATACAGCTTGTCAGGTTTGATGTCACTGATACCAAAAGGCAGTCATGAAACTAATTTAAATAAAAGATTAAATAATGATTAAAACGCACTGTAAAATGGCATATAGAGTAGTGTTATGGTCCTTTTATAGTGCCTATGTGGAACTTTACTTGACAGCTCCTGGCAACCATTTACTTCCATTGTATAGAAAAGAACAGCCTGAACATTCTGCTGAACATCTACGGAAGAGAAAAAGTCATACAGGTTTGGAACGACACGACCAGTGAGTAAATGAATTTTCATTTTCAGCTGAACTATCCCTCGTTCCAGATGGAGTTAAACTGGAGTCTGTGGACTGATTGGTTGATTATGATCACCTGAAGATTGGTAGGGTGCTCTTTATATAACTATTGATAACAATTGAACTCTGACAAAGACAAATAGCCGCTTGAATTTAATTCCATGCTAGAATTTAATAAAGGTATTTTTATAGTGCAGATCTTTTTGCATTTTACATAGGTCTTACCACCTAATTAGCTGGAACTGTCCCTTTAAGAACAAGACAGACGCCTGTCAGTAAGACCAGAGGGTTTTGAGCAGACTCTTAGAGTACCGCATCAATAGAGATCACAAAAGTAGCACTGAGAGTTCTCTCTGGAACATACAGTCTCATTTCTATCAGCGAGAGGGAGAGAAGTAATGGCAAGAGAGAAGGAGTGAGAGAGAGTCTTTCAATGTCACACAATTCAGTGCCCTTTAATGATGACAGTTCCTCCATAAAAATATCAGTGAGAATTCATTTATACACACAGATATTCTCATATCTATGCAGATGGCAAATTATTTCAACAGGAGATGCCAGACACCTTGAATTGAGATGTGACACTGAAGGGAGTATAGAGAATGTGCATTATATTAGATGAAAAGATCTGAGATGAGACATCTGAAGAGGGGGGGAAAAATGTTTATTATCTGTGTCTAGGTCACTTTGGAAAACAAGTCTTTTGTTGAGATGCTTTCAGGAAGTTTTCTAGCTGATGTATTAGAGCATCTTCCATTACAAAATAATGAATATTTAATAAATAAACAAAACGATCAAGTGCTACAGGCATATGTAAAAAAAAAAACAACAACAAAAAAACACCATTCACATAGAAATATTTTGTGATCTTTCTCACCTCATGTTGAAGGTCAATCGTGAAATCCGATTTCGGCGGCTCATAATTCACACGTTCTGCAGTTCTGAGACACCAGACCAAATAATATCTTTATTAATCGTCTAAAGAAGCAGCTTGCGGTTGAGGTACACAAGAAGCACAGAGATGAAATCTGACCGCTTAACCAGGGGGCAGCTGAGGGCCCAGCCAGCCATGAAGTCAGGGAAACTGAAGCTGTAGGGATCCTCTGAGAAAGCATAGTGGTGGATAATTGTTGGTTCATGATCATGAAGGGGTCTGCCCAGAAACCACTCCTGGAGAAAAGACACTCAAAGAAAAACAAGAGGCTTTGGATTCATCTGCCAAGTCCTGTTTCAGGCTGCCAATAAATTTCCTCTAATTACCTTGAGTTTGAAAGAGATGGTTTTATGTATTGTGTTGACTTATCTATAAATTTCCAGGGACTGTTAATGGTCCTACTTTATAATAGGTGTCTTTAACTATTACGTACTATTGACATTTAAATTAAAGGAGCAATAGGTAATTCTCGACGGAAATTTTTTTTTTTATGCTGGGAGTGGACATGCACCAATATACGGTAATGAACATGCACGGTATTGTAATCGTGGGCACTTAAATAAACCATGAATAATTATTTTATTATGATTTGTAGAATGCATATTAAGAATACTTTTCCATCAACCGGTTAATAGTACAACACTGTGTGTATGCTACGTCACAGAGCAGGGGTGTCAAACTCAGTTCCTGGAGAGCCACAGCCCTACAGAGTTTAGCTTCAACCCTAATTACATCTTCAGGATTACTAAAAACTTCCAGGTAGGTGTTTTGGAGCTGGTTGGAGCTAAACTCTGCAGGACAGTGGCCCTCCGGGACCAAAGTTTGACACATGTGTCAAAGAGGCATGCGCACCCTCTGATGTAAACAAACCCAACACGCATGAGTAGGATGGCAGAACGAGTTCACTCTCTGAAAGCAGATGGCACTTTTGGAATAGCAGACATGCAGCCGTTACACTGGTAGCGCAGTGAAAAAGCAGCAGTGCTACTTTCTGGTTTTGAACAGTATTTAAATGTTTATGTAAATAGCCATTGAGATTTTTATATTCGTAATGGTGTTCATCATTCACTGCACCAAATACTTAAAGACTTGATAGGCTATTTATTTTTGAATTTAAATTTTTTTACCTGGAATACAACATGCCATAGATATGAATTGAAAATATTTGGATTCTTTATTATTGTTCGGTAACACTTTACATTATTTAACATAAAGCAACAATTATAAAATAACATGCACAAATAAGTTGATCAGTTGTATTTTTTTAACTAAAGTTATCAAAAAATAACCTCTGTAACAAACAGCTATTGTTACGTTAGTTAATGCACTAACTAACGTTAACTGAGACCTTATTGTAAAGTGTTACCTACTGTTCTTCAAAATTCTTTTTGCACTTTAATCTGTTTGAAATATTTATTTAATTTATACAGTTTGTGCTGTTTTATTTTATTTAAATGTTCAGTTCTTTTTGCTCTAAGAAAAAAATTATTTTCATAAAAATAAATTGTTTGAAACTTATTGCAATATCGTGATAATACCATATATCGTGATACAAGCTTACATGACATGAAACATGAAATTTGACACCGTCACATGCCTAGCTGGTAGTACCATAAAATGTTCGTTCAATCATTGCAGTGTGGTCCGAATAAAATGACAGCATGTGTTACCTTGTCAGTCAATGTGTGTTTGCATAGCACTGCGCAGCCTGTTCATGCAGACATCATACGTCATGTGTTTTGGAGGAGACGTGGCTTTGGACTGGGTGGATGGGATCATATTCTTTCAATGCTAGCAGGTTAAAGTTAGCATTTCCCAGATCACCTATTGCACCATTTTTGATCATATTTGATACAATGCACTTTTTGTGTACATACATGTTTTCCCACTATATTAATATCTTAAAAATACCTGCATGTAATTACAGCTGTAATTATTAATTTCTGTAATTACATCTATATTTACACTGTTAAACCTTAACCCACCCATACCACCAAACCTGTCACTAACCTTACCCGCATCCCACCTCAATAGCAGTAAAAGTGTTTTACAATACAATATGAATACAATAAGTACATTGAACTTATTTTTTTATGTAAGTACATAGTAGTTAAGGACACTTAATATAAAGTGTGACCTTGGTAGATTATGGAATAGTAACACTTTGAAATTATCTATGGTAGATTTTAAGATTAAATTCACATGGCCTAATTAACATTATCCGAGAGATTGTGGAACAAAACTTTGTTCAGTAGCAATGAGAGTCAAGAATATATCAACAGGGAGGACAGAATAGCCAGTCCCCGTTTATAATTTCTGTGTAAGACCTAAACGTGTGTGTAAAATCCAAACCCATGATGCCCACACATAAATTTTCTTTTGTTTATTGACATAGCATTATGTTTGGATTTCTAAGGGAAAAACTGTAGAGGTGACATTTCGCACAATTGATCCCTGAAGGATCCCTCACAGCAACTGATGATTGAATGTCTGAAATTAAAGTACTATAGAGCATTTCAAGTGCTCCGCAGAGTGAAAAGTACATTCGGCTGGGAAAGTAAATACGAGCAAAACTATTCAGTTGCATACCGCTTGAAATTTTGCACGTCCGATCTCAGTGACATGATTTATATTCAGAACCTCAACCAGTGACATGCTCTTTTAGTTTTCCTGATCCATATACAACAAATATTACTGCAAG
This sequence comes from Zacco platypus, assembly GCA_038088235.1. Classification (NCBI taxonomy): domain Eukaryota; kingdom Metazoa; phylum Chordata; class Actinopteri; order Cypriniformes; family Xenocyprididae; genus Zacco; species Zacco platypus. The sequence goes on along the minus strand of CM076086.1, from coordinate 12,452,951 downwards.
AATGCCACGGTAAACCAGACATGAAGTCTTGATATTGCACTTTTGCAATAACAATAGCAAAAGTCTGCCACTCACCTTTTTAGTGTTGAATTGGCTTAGCACCTGCATAAGGTTGTGCAAGTTCACGTTGGTCTCTTCTTCCAAAAACACAATCCACGAAGATGTTTGGCAGAACTGTGAGGCAAGGCTGAAAACAAGAACAACAATCATTCAGCTGCATAAAATGCGATTAAGACAACCTTCTGAATAAACACTCATAATTCTGACATGTCAAGAGGCGGAGTGCATTTCGTGTTGTGATTTACCGTGGCAGTACAGGAAGAATGCTCCAGTTTCCATCATAATCTGACAGCTTGTGCAGGAGCACAACATCTGGTGAACTCTGCAATACAGCAAAAAAAATCTGATAACATCTCCAATTAATTAAATAAATATTTTTAGCTCCACATGGCTCAAAAAATATTTTTCAATTCAGGGGCCAGATTTAAAAAAAAAAATTCTTAAGCAAGAACTTAAAAAGTTCTTAAGACAAATTCTAAGAAGTTTGTAAGAATGTTCCTAAGTGTAAGAAAAAAAAAGTCTCTTAAGAAAATATTTTCTAAAGAACATCTTTTTTTTAAGAAGAAAATGACAGGCTTTGGTGTCATTTGATTGAAAGATGGATATTACTGAAGACACGCTGAATGAAAAACACCTCAAAGCTTGTCTTTTTGCACTGCCTGCAGTGAGATCACTCCAGTTATCATAATAAGCATGCAGAATATTTTCATCATGACTGGTTTGATGGGAATTAATCACTCAGTGTTGGGTTTTTAATGTGCTGTGTCAAGTTAAAATAGTTGTTTTAATCAAAAGAGCCTGTCTCAAGAAGATGCTGTGGTTATTCCCATTCATTTGCGCCCAGTCTTTTTGCACTCTCTCTAGAGTGAATGTATCCTATATCTGTGTTCTGCCTCGCTAGTTCTAGCTAGAATAACGCATCGCTGGTTTTAATGATCGATCTGTGTCACTTATCAGGACAGAGTACTTATCCATATTTCTGGTAATGTGTAGCTAGTGTTTTGTTGCAATGCTTAATCTTTGAAACAATGAATTCATTAAACATCTTTCATTTGGGGATTTTAGACAGGTTAGGGTTATCCTTACTTTAAGAAGTTATTTATGATGATTAATTTTAAGAATGTTCTTTTCAGGAATATGAATACTTGTTGTCTTAAGAACAATTGTAAGGAAAAAGATAAGAACATTCTTAAGAAAAGTTTTTGGGAATACAAAATACTCTATTTTTTCTTAAGTTGGAAAAAAGCAGAAAATAGCAGTTAAGAAGAATTTTATTCTTAAGGATATTTCATGACTTTACAATGTACTTTTTTGTGTTAATGTGTATCACAGTAAAATAGTTTCTTGGTCTATGCCGTGGAGATTATGACCATATAGGCTCTTCTAAACTTTTTTGAACTTCTCAGAGAAAGGTCAAGGAGTTATGGAGTGCCGGAGGGTATTTGTATGAACCAAATGTTCTTAGAAGAATGAAACAGTAGCTTGTTTAGCTGAAGCATGCAATGGCAAAGTTTGAGGATATTCTGAATGTGCTGGAAAACCGATCAGACGGAAGATCAAGAGTGTGGACAAGGATGTTTTGACTGACTCACAGAAGAAAATGAAAACACTCCACATGACTCGCTATTCTAAAAGAAAAAATCCATTTTGTTCTATTAAAGGCAAACTTTCAAACTTCTTGAACTTGTGCCTTGAATGTTACATTTTCAGACTACTAGCCTGTTAACTCCTTCTGACTAATTAATCAGTTTGTATGAACAAGAACAACAACAACCTGGTTTTCAAAGCACATTGTGATTCTTGACAATTTTCTAATCACAAAGAGATTTTCTTAGAAGTCCTAGGCTCTCATTCACAAACAATTTGCACACGTGTTTTCGCACCTATGGATTGTTAGTTTTGTTCCAAAACAGGGACTGAATTTGTGTTTTTAATGTTTTTAATATTTTTAATATTTTTCTTCTTGGTTCTGTTGGCTTTCACAAGGCAACATTTCAATGCGTACCAAATTGTGTTTAGTCACATGTGTGTATAACTGTCCTCTAATTAGTCAGAGTTTTCTCAGCGTCATCCATCTAAATAACTGACAAGTTCCCTCCATGAACTTATTGTGGCTTAATTCACCCTTCGCAAAGACCCGCCCCCTTTAGTTACTGTTGCTATGTCTGACAAGCCATGTGCTCTCATGCCACACATCATGTTCTCATGCAGTGAAAAATACCCAAAGAGGACACTGACAACGCATAGACAAGACGGAGCAGGTTGTTTCGTACAAAATGGCGGATTCGGGGCTATGATTGATCCGATCGCCTGTCAATCAAACTGCCGCAAAGGGTCAATTACTAATCAATAACTGTCGAGACATGCAAACACTAAGAATGTTCCCGCTGTTAAATTACATACATGTCTAGTAGGCTAACCGTGTTGAGACCATTTATGAAATATGAATGTTATAACGTAGGATTTCGACGGATTCAGCTGATTGGACTAACCATCCAGAGGCAAAACAAACCGTGACAACTAGCGTAACACTGAATGTGATTAAAAATATCCGTCCCTTTCTCACTTTGGTAGTGCGTTATCCTATCGCCCTAATAAATAGAGAAACCACAGTGGAAAGACTAAAATAACTCAGCTTCTTAAAGGTAAGTTCATCTGTCTCAGACATTCAGCCAGGGCCGGCATAGGCAGAACAGGCAAATGCTAGGGGCTCCACTCATCATTAAGGGCGCCAAAAAGAGTGATTTAACTGTTACAAATGTTTTGTTAATTATTACTTCATGTTAGTTTATACGTTAACTAATATTTACTAATGAAACCTTACTGTAAAGTGTTACAAGGTATTTATAGGCTATACAGAATTTTAAAAAATAGAAACATTTTACGTTTCACATTCACATTATTTTCAAAATAATATCTATATATTATAGATCTATAGGTTTTTCATGGTGAAAACGAGAAACGTGCCATAGTTTAGTTGAAGTTTGCTGCCATCTACTGGAAAACAAAAACTTTTGTGCTGCTCAGTGAAAATTTTGTGTATTAATGCCAAATGTAGGCCTAATCACTCTTATTTGTGTTTAGGCCTATAAAAAAAAAAATCATGAACACAATTACGGCGTGCAATGGATTGTCAAGGGGCAACATAGAAAATCTTGCCTAATCTTAAGTAGCACATTACATAACTCAAGTTACTTGTAATGCGTTACCCCCAAGTTACTTTGTTTTCACATGTATTGACTGACAGTTCTCCAGTCATGTTGAGAGCAACAGAGTAAGAACCAGAGGTGTTGTATGCGCTGTGTAAACACGATGGTTATTGTAGTTCTAGACTGAATGTGATTTACCTGAAAGGTTTGTTTGAGCTGCGCCCTCTACTGTACAGGCATATATATGAATTTCCTTCAGCCTATTATGTAACATAATGCTTTCCTTTTTATAAAAAGTAACTAAGTAACGCAATTAGTTACTTTTTAGGGAGTTATGTGATATCCTAACACATTACTTTTAAAAGTAACTTTCCCCAACACTGCCTAGGGTAGGGCAGCAAATTGGTCTGGGCCGGCCCTAATCTGTAATGCTAGATTTACAATGTGTTAGCCTTCTGATAGAAATTGTAACTAGAACAAAACACAAACTTTTATATATCATCATCTTATTCTTTTTTATCTTTATGATCACCATATTTTTTGACCACTTTTTCATCTTATTATTAATTGTAAGGTGCCTAGAGCTTGATGAGAAGGTCAAAAACATCTGCCAGACCCAGACATTTGGATTACTTTGTGATGAGTCAAACAACATGCACACAGAAAAAGAACTAGGAATACTGAGAACAGTCTTGACGTTCTGACCAAATTTATTGACATGCCAGTCTGCAATGGGTACACCAGAAAATATTTATGAGAAGCTGGAAACCTCTGAGGTGAGTTTATTTACAGAATCAAGAATGCACTTAAGGCTCATTTGAATTCGATATTCGAACATTCGAAATGAATGTTTACAAAAAATGTATTTGTTTGATTATGACAGAAATAGAGGAATCCCATGGGATAACCTGGTGGCCTTTAACTCTGACAACTGCAGCGTGATGAAAGGAAAGCACCATTCAGTCATCACCAAACTAAGAGCTAGTCAACCTTATGTTCAGGATATGGGTTGCATATGCCGCCTTGCTCAACCCAGTGGAGGATTCATTTGGTGGTGTGTATAGCCAATTCCACAAAAGGTCAGTATAAAAGAAGAAAAGTTTGTCTGTTAGTCCGTTCTCTGTTCTCGGTCAATTTAGAGTATAGTGCCCCAATTTAGGGTATAGTTTAACCAATATTCATGTAAATCTTCTTGTCCTTATTTTTTGTTGTTTGTGTTTCCTGTAGTGCCAAGAGAAGTGAGGTGTATAAAGAGTTTGTGGAGTTCACAGACACAGACAAGCTAAATCTTCTCAGACAGTGCAGTACACGATGGCTCAGCCTCCACACATGCGTAGAAAGAGTGCTCAATCAATGGGCTGCTCTGCAGGCTTACTTCAATAGTCATGAGAATGAGAGGAGTGCTAAAATCAGCAGCGCTGGACTCGAATATTCGTTCGGTAGGTTGGTATTCGATTTTCAATTTTGGGATTCGAGTTGTAGTTTTTTCTCGCACACCTGGCATCCTCCTCGTGGAAAGGTTCTCATTCGCACTTAAATATGTTTACATTATACAAACTAGCGAAATACAATACTCTTTTTTTACAATTATCTTTTATAGCCTAGCCACTTATAATAGGTTGGACAGTTATACTTAATAAACATATTTATTTCTTCTTAGTCTATTAAAGTGTTTCTTGCAACTGGAGTATTCTGTCTAGAGCGCACAATTGCCAGAGCTTGTGTTTTGGATTAATCTGTGTTGCTTTGACATTGTGGAAAATAGAATAGTAGAAGCAAAATGTGTTAGCCTTTTTACCCGTTATTATCAATCTAATTGAACCTACTGCTAAATACAGGAGCTTGTTAAAACTCAAACGTGTGATTTTACTGGGACGGCATGTTCTTTATTTATTATAGCTCGTTCATTTATTTTCATTCTTTTATATAAATAGTCTACCCTTTACTGTGTCAGTAATTGCTTTGCTGCTAATTTCTGATTTGGGAGTGATTTGTTTGTCAGAAAAATGTTAGGCTACCTAATTAAAAGTATTGCTCTTAACAGACCTGTGTTTTGTATCACTAGTGCAGTGTCCGTTCTCGTAACATGTATGCCCTGCCCGTGTGAGACGTGCGAATTCAGCTAGTTTATTTCGCTGTTCTGAAGTTTATTAAAAGTTTATTAATTCTAAACGTGTTGCGTGACCTAGGCTGTGTTTTGCAGTGTCAAATTCCAAAATGATTTAATTTTGAATTTCTAAAAAAGAAAAAAGCTATTATTTTGTATGAAAAAAAATAATAATCATATTTTATTAACAAAATATTTTAGTTTGTCATGTATATTTTTTGATTAGATCAGATAATATTTTAAGCTGTCATATGGTCGTGTTACAATGAGCAGCACCTAAGGGGCATGTTGTCACATATAACTTCCCTTCTTTCAGGGTAAATAAATAAAAAATGCAGACAGTTCAACCGGGAGCGCGCCTTTATTAGAGAGAAGAACATTTTCAGCCCCCTCCCTTGGAAGCTTCGAATATTCAGTGTTGATTACTACCAAAGCATTGAAGCTCAAAAAATGGTATTCGGACCAGCCCTAAAAAGTCAGGAACCTGGCAGGCTACTTCAATGATCCTGAGATCAAGTACTATTTTATGTTTCTGAGTGAAACATATTGGTTGCATTCAACACTGCCTTCCAGGTAGGCAGAATGAATGGTGAAGACCTAGCATTATATATACATAAAAAATGTTTTATTTCAGTTTACCCATGCTTGCCAAGTAGGCAGAGGGAGTTTTGATCCATAAGTGAGATGACAAGACTGGTCAAGAGATACTTGGTGTGAGCTAGATTAATTGTCGATATTCCAATCAGTGAAGTATCATATGGACAGCTGTTGAATGAGGATCTCTTCATTGTGGCTGAGTAATAATGATTTAAAAGACTTTATTCATGATTTTTTGTTAATTTGTGATTCTGTCATAATTGAGCTCTTTGGACAGTGAGAGCTTTCTCTGTGGAAGTCACTGGGAAGATGCTGAAGGTCTTTCCCTTAGACTCACAGCTGCTCTGTGACCTGAAGGTGTTGGACCCAGCCTCCTGCCTGGACATCTCTCCTGAAACACCTTGACCTTGTTTGTGATTTACCTACCCCCTCAAATTATCTTATTATTGTAAGAATACCAGCTCTGTTCATTTAAGTACAACGTATTTAACCTAACTGATAATGTGTTGGAAATCTGTTCATACCACACAGTGAAAAGGCTAGATTGCATGTTTCCACAACTGAGGCTTGATCCAGACGAACTACCAGGTCAACGATTTAACCCAGGAAGAGAGAGTGGACAGATTCTAGGGTCTTGTAGGGAAAAGTGAGACTGAGACCAGGATTAGTCAACTGGCTAGTCTGATGAAGGCACTCCTCATGGCAATGCCTCCTCAGAGAGATCCTTCAACATGTCAGAGAGATTGTAAAAGAAAATCGAATGAGCATGAATAATAGCACACTTTGTGCTTTCTTGTGCTACACAAAACCTGCACACAAGTACACTCCCTCCAGGGGGTTACTTAGAGCAGAAAAGTCTGCTACTTACAATTATAATTCTGGATGTAAGAAACATTAAGAAACACTTTGATGTTAAATACATGAAGTACATGAAATGTTTTGTTACATGTTCCACAGGGCTACATCAAATGCACCACAGCTTCCATTTATGCAATATAAAATTTGTTATAATAAAAATAAATAAAAAGAAACATGATTAAGGCTCATTACTATCATAATGACTATTATTAATAATTATGTATTTACTTGTCCATTTAGTCTGCCTCTGCCATCCTCTGACCTCTCCCAAACCCAACCCCTATATATATATTGTATTATTTACAACAGCTATGTTAACAGCAATAAGAAACTTCTGTCGTAAGAACAGCCAATCAGCTAGTGGACACCATGCTGCATTGTCATGGGAACATCCCAGGTGAAGATAATGAAGAAATTATGTTGTCTTTCATTGCTCCCTTAGCTCTGTCCTTCGAAGGGAATAGGGCATAGGGATTCTGCCTTCCATTTGGAATTTGGGCAAAAACTCAATGGAAAAGATACTTGTTGTCGCGTGTCCCGGCGTAGCGTCGCGACTGTTCTCGCCATCCCGCTTAACAGCCCCAATCCTCCAATCCTTCCTGCCACCCTCACTGCGAAATTGTCTTCTAATGAGCCTGGCTACCAAAAAAGTCTCGACTTTCAAAATCAGCCAAAACTCTATAAAAAAGTGAGCTCTATATGGTGCAAAAAAGAAGTGGTGATTAGGGCCTTATTATCTGGTATGACTCACGGAAGCTGAGACTTGATTTAGAAACTTCTGCTTAAGAAGAGATGGGATGCTGAGAATTCAGATAGCTAATTAACAATGCGGATCTTCCAAATATAAAATATTCATCAGCAAGAAACTGAATATAGTAAAACTGAGAGGGTGGGAAACAGATGGCATGATAAATCAAAGAAACGTCAAAAACAACTAGTCTGGAACAACCTCACCTGAGAAAATAAAAGACATCATCAAAAAATCAAAAATCCTTACCAAAGGCCCTGGCTGCAATATGCTCATATTCAGAATGCACTTTTTGCAAAGCTTGTACAATATATCATGTTCTGGCTAGGAGGCAAACACCTTCCATAAGTCATTTTCAAATGACAGTTGTGGTAAAACACAAAATGAATAATTACAACATTTACAAAACAGACAGAAGTTAATTATCTGTTCTTGGCAAAATATTTACAAAAACAATTACTTCAGAAGTCAATGTTCGGAGCAGCCACATTTATTATTATAATAATTATAAAATTATACTAAACTATCTATCTATCTATAATTGTATACCTTTTAATTCTAATTCAAAATGCATTATAGCCCTATACTGAATATCATAGTAATACATAAGTGCTACATAGACAAACTCTTTTAATTTTAAGCAAGGCTGTGTCAAGCCAACATTCAACCTTTGTCTTGATTTACTTTTTTCTAGACTACAATTTCCATAATTGCGACATGAAGGGACATGCAACTCAGGTACTGTACACTTATGTAACTACACACAGTGGGAAATTTCTGTTGTTTTTATAATGAGCAAATTATCATAAACAGATCAAGGAAGCTACATTTTCAGAAAGGTATCAGAATTCTCTTTAGTTTCTCTTTAGAATTCTCTTTTACTTTTATACGTGCATTACGATATTTACAAAAATCTGTAGCAGCCCTGAGAGAATTACTGAGTCTAATTTGTTGTTGGTTTACACAAGAGTGTAAGTAATGAGGGTGCATTTTTTTTTTACACTGTCATGCATAAACTTGCTGATCAGTAATTAACAACCAAACACACAAATCAGCACACCACTGTGTAGTCAATGTGATAGACACACAGAGATACACTCAAACATTTAGGAACCACAAAAGTGAATGTTAATGTTGAAATGCAACGCACATTTAAAAAAAAAAAAAAATCAAACTTTTCCCAAGACAACAGTGCCATCATGTGGCTAAAATTCTGCATCATGACACACACACACACACACACACACACACACATACACACACAACAAACGTTTAAAAGCATGAACAGTGCTACCCACAGGTTTGAAATATAGCCTACTTGTGATGGTACCCAGGTGGAAAATCCTCCTATTAACCATGGCACAAAAATTGTCCACTACATGTGACAAACAATATGTGATTTTTAATTTTTTTATTTAATGAAATTAATTTTAATGACATAGGCTACAATTACATTTAATATAACTATTACGTACTAATATTGTGCATTATTATTCATTGTAAATTAAGCAAAATTACAGCATTTAAATGGTAGAGTTCTACTTGCTTTGTTATGTAGTGTCTCAGGGAGTGGGACTGATACTAGTAAAATTTATATAGGCCTCGTTTGGCATAAATGTGCTTTATTTATTGATTGAGAATCACTTTGTAGCGCTGTTGCGCGAGCCTGTAGAACGTGTCTTTGTGACCGGGAGCCCTGTCTTTGTGAAATATTCACAGTGCCTCTGCAGCGCACGTGGGAAGGAATTAAACAGTCGCGCACACAGAAGGAGCAGGTACGAAACGTGTAGGGCGAGGGGAGATTTTCCAATATTTTGTCAATCTCAGATGGTTTAATTATCTGGATACAAAAGTGTATGAGGATAAAAATAATAAAAGCAAAAATGTGTTTCCAAATATACTTGGGAAGACATTAATTTACCTCTGCGGCTGCCCAAGTAAAGTCTATGTGGGAAGCACTGCATAAATCTTTACCATTTTAATCCTATTGGAGGTGTCCTGAAAAACCAAGAGTGTTCACTTTTTTGAAAATCTAGGAAATGAAATTCAAAATTCCCTTTCAAGAATCTTGATAAAAAATAAACAAAAAAAAAACACAAATAAGGATATGTAGGCTATATTTTTACCAAAACTTTCTAAGTATGCACAATTTAAACAAAATTACATTTTAGGACTTGATATACAGTATCCCTTAAAACAGGGATGGGCAACGTCGTCCTGGAGGGCTGCAGTTTCGCTCCAACCCTAATCAATGTCCTCAGGATCAAAGGGGTAGTTCACCCACAAATGAAATTTCTTTCATTAATTAATCTCCCTCATGTCATTCAAAGCCTGCAAGACCTTCGTTCATCTTTGGAACACAAATTAAGACATTTTTGATGAAATCCCTGGGTTTTTTTTTTTAATCTCCCATAGAATACAACGAAATTATCACATTCAGGGTCCAGAGAAGTAGTAAAGACATCATTGAAATAGTCCACATAACTCCAGTGGTTCAACTTTAATGTTATGAAGTGACGAGAATACTTTTTGTGCGCTAAAACAAAAATAACGACTTTATTCAACATTTTTTTTCTCTTCAGTCTGTTACTCAGTGAATGCAGCGCAAAGCTTCCGTGTTTACGTTCGAACACCAGCTCAGTTTTTGCCGACACTGTTCACGTGAGCAACACGACGCATGTGATCCTGATGCGGGAAGAGAGGGTAGAGAGGAAATTGTTGAATAAAGTCGTTATTTTTGTTTTGGTTTTGCACATATATTCTCATCACTTCATAACATTAAGGTTGAACCACTGTAGTCACGTTGACTATTATAACGCTATCTTTACTACTTTTCTGGACCTTGAAAGTAGTAATTACGTTGCTTTCAATGGGAGATAAAATGAACTCATGGATTTCATCAAAAATATCTTAATTTGTGTTCTGAAGATGAACAAAGGTCTTACAGGTTTGGAATGACGTTAGGGTGAGTAATTAATGACAGAAATTTCATTTTAGGGTGAACTAACCATTTAAGAGAAAGCTACAAGGAGGTGAATTTTTATCAGGGTTGGAGTTAAACTCTGCAGGACAGCGGCCCTCCAGGACCATCGTTGCCCATCCCTTCCTTAAAACTACCTGATTTAGGGTCTGGGCCTGATGGAGAAGCTCTGTTCTTCTTTGTTCAGCCCTGTGGGAATGATATGAGTTTCTCTGACTCTGTATCACAAATACCACATCCCGCAGTTCTTCAATAGAGAAAGAGAAAAAGAAATAGGGAGAGAAATATGAGTCCTATAATCTGCTTAATATTACAAGACTTCTAAATATATATATATATATATATATATATATATATATATATATATATATATATATATATATATATATATATATACAGTACTGTGCAAAAGTTTTAGGCAGGTGTGAAAAAATGCTGTAAAGTAAGAATGCTTTCAAAAATAGACATGTTAATAGTTTATATTTATCAATTAACAAAATGCAAAGTGAGTGAACAGAAGAAAAATCTACATCAAATCAATATTTGGTGTGACCACCCTTTGCCTTCAAAACAGCATCAATTCTTCTAGGTACACTTGCACACAGTTTTTGAAGGAACTCGGCAGGTAGGTTGGCCCAAACATCTTGGAGAACTAACCACAGTTCCTCTGTGGATTTAGGCAGCCTCAGTTGCTTCTCTCTCTTCATGTAATCCCAGACAGACTCGATGATGTTGAGATCAGGGCTCTGTGGGGGCCATACCATCACTTCCAGGACTCCTTGTTCTTCTTTACACTGAAGATAGTTCTTAATGACTTTCGCTGTATGTTTGGGGTCGTTGTCATGCTGCAGAATAAATTTGGGGCCAATCAGATGCCTCCCTGATGGTATTGCATGATGGATAAGTATCTGCCTGTACTTCTCAGCATTGAGGATACCATTAATTCTGACCAAATCCCCAACTCCATTTGCAGAAATGCAGCCCCAAACTTGCAAGGAACCTCCACCATGCTTCACTGTTGCGTGCAGACACTCATTCGTGTACCGCTCTCCAGCCCTTCGGCGAACAAACTGCCTTCTGCTACAGCCAAATATTTCAAATTTTGACTCATCAGTCCAGAGCACCTGCTGCCATTTTTCTGCACCCCAGTTCCTGTGTTTTCGTGCATAGTTGAGTCGCTTGGCCTTGTTTCCACGTCGGAGGTATGGCTTTTTGGCCGCAAGTCTTCCATGAAGGCCACTTCTGACCAGACTTCTCCGGACAGTAGATGGGTGTACCAGGGTCCCACTGTTTTCTGCCAATTCTGAGCTAATGGCACTGCTCGACATCTTCCGATTGCGAAGGGAAGTAAGCATGATGTGTCTTTCATCTGCTGCAGTAAGTTTCCTTGGCCGACCACTGCGTCTACGGTCCTCAACGTTGCCTGTTTCTTTGTGCTTCTTCAAAAGAGCTTGGACAGCACATCTGGAAACCCCTGTCTGCCTTGAAATTTCTGCCTGGGAGAGACCTTGCTGATGCAGTATAACTACCTTGTGTCTTGTTGCTGTGCTCAGTCTTGCCATGGTGTATGACTTTTGACAGTAAACTGTCTTCAGCAACCTCACCTTGTTAGCTGAGTTTGGCTGTTCCTCACCCAGTTTTATTCCTCCTACACAGCTGTTTCTGTTTCAGTTAATGATTGTGTTTCAACCTACATATTGAATTGATGATCATTAGCACCTGTTTGGTATAATTGTTTAATCATACACCTAACTATATGCCTACAAAATCCCTGACTTTGTGCAAGTTTACCTTGAAGAATTGATGCTGTTTTGAAGATAAAGGGTGGTCACACCAAATATGGATTTGATTTAGATTTTTCTTCTGTTCACTCACTTTGCATTTTGTTAATTGATAAATATAATCTATTACCAAGTTTATTTTTGAAAGCATTCTTACTTTACAGCATTTTTTCACACCTGCCTAAAACTTTTGCACAGTACTGTATATATATATATTGGACATTTTCTGTGTGTTAATGCACATGATGGCATCACACCATAGTTGCATGCAAATTGGATTAATTGTAATCATGTTTATTTTACATTTAATGGCGACTTTAAAATAATCAGAAGGAATAAGCCACACTCTGCAACTCACCAGTAAATTGGTCTGGTCCAATGTGTGGATGACTTCCTTGTTTCTGTGAGGGAAAATATAAAGCATTAGTTTTATTCAATATTACTGTAAAAATGTCTACACAATTCTGAACACTTTTAATGCAAATGAGCCATTGCATTATCTTTTAAATGGTACTTAATATAAATAAGATTTAAAAAAAGAAAAGAAAAAAGGCAACTGCTTAGAATAGAAACATACCCAGAGTGCAGAAGCCCTTATTTATCAGGACTGAAATCTTTAAGGTTGAACAGTTGATGTGAATTTGCCTTCAGCATGTCCAACATGAATTACTGTCAGCTAAGTGCATTAAATGAGGTTTTGTCCAAAATGGGCAGTAAATCAGCTGTCTCCCAAGGGCTGTGCTGTTATGAGATATGAACATGCTCTGCTGGACATGAGTTTGAGCCAAGAAGTGAACCTCAGGAATCCCCATAACCACATTTTGTTTGTTTTGTTGAGTTTTTTCTGTTTTTTACCATATTGATTATTATTCCTAAAGTGCAAAGTTTAATTTTTACCATAGTAACAATAATTCCCGCCAACACTATGTGAATTTTACCTACATGGCAATGGAAACTTAAAACTTAAGCTGCCGTCACATTAGTGACATTTCTAACTTCAGAAGCTGTACTGATAATATGTCGACAGAGAACAAGAGCGAGCGCGTGAAGTTATTTCCACTGCAACCTTATTGCACGCTTAAGTTATTGGCATGACAACCAAAACAAGATGTTCTAAATGTATAACTAACCTTAGTTCATACCTCGAACGCTACACTATTAATATTCATTTGGCTAGGAACAAATGTAGATTTTCTTACTGCTGTTTATCTTGAGAATCAAAATTGGGCACTTTAGATAGGCTGTTCATTTTAAAGAATGGAAATGGGAGGTATAAACTCTCTGTTGATATTCTGGGATTATCCATAGCATAACTCAATCATAAATTAAATTAATTTATAATATGCCCTTTACGCAGAAATGCAACATGAAGAAGTTTTTCTTACTTCTGAGCTTCCGTTGTTAAAAGCGCTGCAAGAAGGCACTGAGAGGAAAAAGAAAGTTTACTGCAGGGTATCAATAACAAAATATTTGTTGCATTTCATGACTTGTGCATTTCACCCATTATTTGCAACAATATGACAGGTAGATGTGTGTGTGTCTGTGTGTGTGTGTGTGTGTGTGTGGTTTTCATGATTTATGAGGACACAAATTTGTATAATGACATGGGTATTACACTGGTATTACGATGTAAACATGAAATATGAGGACATTTCATGCGTCCTCATATTTAAAACAGCTTTAAAAAAATACTAAATGTTTTATTAAAAATGTAAAAATGCAGAATGTTTTCTGTGATGGGTAGGTTTAGGAGTAAGCTAGGTGTAGGGGGATAAAATGTAGTTTGTACAGTATAAAAACCATTACACCTATGAAATGTCCTCACTTTGATAGCAAAACAAACCTGTGTGTGTGTGTGTGTGTGTGTGTGTGTGTGTGTGTGTGTGTGAGAGAGTGTGTGTGTGTGTGTGTGTGTGTGTGTGTTGCAGTTTCGACAGAAACGCTCTCATTTGGCTAACAGAGGCCAGCGTTGGTTGTTTTGTTCTGAACGTGTATATCGTCGACTCACCAAAGGAGAGCAGAGAGCAGCAGAAATATATGGCATTGTGTCCAGCAGTGTATCCAGACATGTCATGGGGTGGCTTCAGCGTGAGTGGGTAATCACGTTAGCTCCAGAAAGATGAAGAGACGCCAGAATACGCCAGAATCCAGCAATAAAGCTGGTCAGTTGCGCCCTCTTGTGGTCAGCGGCAGCATATTATGATTACGTCTACCTTTGTGGCAATTGATTTTATTATTATTATTATTATTATTATTTATTCAAAGAAAAATAATATACAGTGTTGTATCAAGAAACAATATCAAACAGAAGGAAAGTAAAAAGACAAAAAAATAATAAGACAAATTACAACAAATAAAACAGCAGCAAGAGGAAAGTAAATATAAGTTAAAAATAAAAGTTAAAAACAAACACATATGTATGTATATATTATGAATGTGAAATTTTAAATAATTTACTTACATTGTTAAGTAAGAGTACAGTTCTTGGTCAGAATCAGTCAAGCCTAAGAGTATCCTACATTTTCCCACAAGAGTGAAATGTGGCATTGATCTTTGGCTCCAGGGGCCTGTTCTTTGTGATTCCTCAGGATTTTACTGGTAACGATCTGACATGATCCAGGATTGTTAGGTTCTTCGAAGCTTATCCCGGAGTTGCTGACATAGCAACAGGTCCGTAAACTCAAACCTGCTCAGGCTTTTTTTCATGTAAACAGGATTAGACTGCATCTTTTTAAGCGGAGGGGATTCTTAAAGTCTGTCCCAGCCACTGCTACTTTCTGACAAGATTACCCTATTATAATACACTACCCAGGAACAAAAATAATTGGCCTACTAGATGTCATGAATTAATGGAAATAATTGGGAATCATGCAACAAACAGTACACATTTCATTTGTCAGTTTGAAAGGTCCAGAAATTCATCAAGTTTTTTGTAAGGTTTGTGCTTTTGTTTTTAATGTGATGTCATTAGGGGTAGTCGTGGCCTAATGGTGAGTCGGCCTCGTAACCTGAAGGTTGCTGGTTCGATTCCCATGCCGGCAGGAATTGAAGGTGGGGATTGTGTATGAACAGCACTCTCTCCACCTTCGATACCATGACTAAGGTGCATCCATTTGGAGTACGGGTCACCATACTTGACAATATTTCACGACTTAACTTAATTACTGTCTTGCCAATCCTGGCATTGCTGATCTTGGTTACAAGTATCCAGAATGCTGCTGCACGTCTTGTCTGCAACGAGCCTAAGAGAGCCCACGTCACGCCCCTCTTCATCTCTTTGCACTGGTTACCCCTTGCTGCTCGCATCAAGTTCAAGGCGCTGATGCTTGCTTACAGATCCACCACAGGCTCTGCACCTTCCTACCTCCACACACTGCTACAACGCTACGTCCCCACCAGAAGCCTGCGATCACTAAAGGAACGAAGACTTGTGGTACCGTCACAGAGAGGCACAAAATCACTCTCCAGATCATTCTCCTTCACTGCTCCCTGCTGGTGGAATGATCTCCCTACTTTCATCAGGAACGCAGATTCCCTGGCAATATTCAAGAGACAGCTGAAAACTCATCTCTTCCGTGAACACTTAATCCCCTCATAAAAAAAACCACAAAAAAAACCCTATCCTTCCCCCTTTTTCCCTTCCTACTCTAGCTTATGGTACTGAGCAATGTATGAAACTTGTATTGTGAACACTTCCTGTGTTATTTGCCAATTCATGAAGAATCGCTTGTTTGTTTTCCTCACTTGTAAGTCGCTTTGGATAAAAGCGTCTGCTAAATGACTAAATGTAAATGTAAATGTAAGTATTGACATATCTGCCCTTTCCACTGAACACAAGAATGTGCAGATAACTTAATCCAGATATTTTAAGCTCAGTTTTCACAATTAGAAGATCTGACATCTGTCACATCATCTCAGCTGTATTAACCCGAGCTACAAAGAATGGACCCCAGGTAATGTGTTGAGATGAGATAGAAAGGACCTTACAATTTATTCACATTTCAATAGCTTATGTAAAGGCTGGACTGCACACAAAGGATGGACAACAGGCTCTTTCACTCCATTTGCCTTTGAGCAAGTAACATTCCCTGCTATTGGGGAACAAGAGCTTTGAATAAATGCTAGACAGACAGATAGATAGATAGTCCTACGTAATATTACCAATAGAGGGCGCAATAGACCTTACCTTCGTTGCTTCGCACCATGACCGCATGGTAACGTAAACAAGCTGCGGCTAGCCTGGGTGTGGTGACGCAATATTGTATCTGATTAAAAATCCAGCCTTCCATTGTTGTGAAATTGAATGTCTATAAATCATGTCAGGATAGTCATCGCTGAGAGATAATTTATGAACAACAGAAAAACAAGGCACTCATTTACAAAACACTTTATTAATGCAGTTTAATTTTATTGCCATAATTTGAAATAATTAAAACGCCATTGGAAGTATTTCCATTATTATTTTGTACAACATACAGTATTTTATTTCAATGCTAATATTTAAATGGCACCGAATGAGAGTAGTACACTTGTCATATTTGCATTTACAACATAAAATAAGTATTTAAATAGAGAGAAAACAAATGGGGAGAGGTGATAAATACATAACATTAAGTGGAAGATAAAATAAATTGACATGGTAGAAATACAGATAGTTAATGTTTATTATAACTATTTCTGATGAAGTGCATTAGCAAATTATTAAAATCAATGCTCTACAACATATGACATCACGTTAGCAAGTCCGTCTCATTTGAATGAATAATCAATAGATGATTTAGTCGCGACCAATAGGTCAGCCAAAAGCGATCTACGTAAACCATCACCGGGGAAAGCTGATAGAAATCAAGAATCACGGCGAATCTGACCCCTCAGCAACATGCTCTTTGTTGTCTAGGTAAGCATGGGTGAGAGGCGGGGCTAATTTTACAACTCAGGAGGGGGCGGAGCCTCTGATCGTGGCGCGGCCGCTGATTGGATTAGATTTTAACCCAGTGACTGAGAAAGGATTTGCTAGCAAATGAACGCCCCCACCCCGTGCCGGGAAACTAACTTCAAATAACAAATGTGAGAGACTCGGCAGCCAGACACTCACTTATTTCTCACTCAGATACAGAGAGGTGCTGGAAACATTAGCTTTGTCTGACGGAACCGTCCGTATATTAATAAGACGTTTGATTTACATTAGAACCGACTGTCTTTATTGCATGACGAATGCAATAGTTACATAAAACTGTTACAATCTTACAGTTCGCGGATTCACTGGCAGCTGAACCGAACAGGTGGCGCGCGTGTCAGGTATTAGGAACAGGGTTTCAGATGTCCCACTCTCATAGAGCTCTTCTCAGTACGCAGTAGATTCAGAGGACAACAGGTTTCCTTCAACAGGCGCAGGGATGCCAGATGCTGGAACAGACATGGGTACGGACAGACAGAGGATATTTGGGATGGAAGCTTCGGTAGCCTCTGAAAACACCCCCCCTTACTCTCTAAGCAACGATCCTCCAGTTGACATCCTCCGAAACTTTTACCACACGAAAAAAGTTGGTCATTATCTGATCGGGAGGAAGCTGGGAGAGGGGTCGTTCGCCAAAGTGCGAGAGGGGCTTCATGCGATCACCGGAGAGAAGGTGAGAAGATGCAGTGAGCTCACTTACATCTACATGACACTGTAAAAAATGTGTAATACTGTTGCCAGTTTATAATTATATTTTGTACAATTTATTTATGCGTTTATATCATTCTTTAAGAGCAGAAAATGTTTAACAGAGAAATCCAAAACTTAAATGCTGTTGTGTTTGTTATATCCTAGCGAATTGTTTATCTAAATGTTCATATCATTGTCTAAATATTAAAATTGTTGCAACTAAGACCTGAGCAGAATGTTTTCCACTACATTTAGTTAAAGTAAGAAAGAGAACTAACATCTGTCTGAATTGTTTTGGTCAAACCCCCTTCAGGTAGTCAATGGACCACGACTTGAATGCTCTGTTGTAGCCTATTTATTATTTATTCTTCTTATTTATGTTAATATGAAGTTTAAAGCTGATTTGTTTTTGTTTTTTTAAACTACCAATAAATCAGTTTGGCTCCTTAGGGAAGAAAGCCAGAAACATCATCCGCTGATCATCAGGTTGAGATGTTTCTCACTGGTCTCATGTTCCCCATCACACAGATTAAATTAGGTAACAGAGGCAATCCTGTCCGTGCCTGTTTGCATTCAGGTGTCTTTATTAATCTCAGATTACCCTAGAGAAAGTTTGCATCCTTGCACAATGAATGGAGCAATAGAATGTGCGTTTCACTCAGACGCGAAATCTAATTAGGACGAAGTTATAACAATACATATTAATTCTATTGTTTGTTTCTTGTGAAAGTCACTCCCACTATGAGCAGGGTGTGTTTTTCTTTTGAACTGGCTGCTGTCTTCCTTTGTATTGGGGTGAAGCTATCTATCTGCATACTTAGGAAAAAAAAAAAAAAAGTTGATTTCTCTTCCAGTGAATGATGTGTAATACCTTCTTAGCATACAGAGATTTTTTCAGTCCTCTTGCCCCCTTTCGCTGTTGCTGTGGGAAGGAGAAGAGGTCTGTCCCGGGCGATGATGCAAACCCTAGCAATCACAAAGAGAAGCGAGGCTGCCTCGTGCTCCTCTTGTCTCCTGCCTCGCTCTCGTTCTCTGACATCACCTAGAAAAACAGACAGGGTGGGGCGGGGCTCACGGTCGGTGGGCGATAGCACATGCTTCCCCCATGTCTGTTTTGACCATATCTAACCCACTTTCACCCTCGCCGCCTTTGTCTGCTGGAGAGAAAAACAACACGTTAGTCTGAGGCTCTGGGGGTCCCCCTGCCTCCCCCCTTTAACCATCGACCACCAGTCTGCCTCATCAACAATGCTGGCAAAACACGACGGTTAAGATTCAGTAATGTCAGATTAGCTTTTAAGGGGATTGTTTAGGGAGGGGATTCTGCCCCCTTTTCCTCTGTACCTCCTTTAATATGCTCCTTAGTTCGAGAAATTGATCCAATTATCTGCTCAAATGGCCGACGGTTTGCTCTTTTTGTACCTGATGATTTGTGGTAGCACAGCAAGTCACCCCTTGAACCCACCTCGGGTCATGCTCGGGGCTCTTTGATCAAGGGCGGAACCAATAGCACAAGGCTATTGTGTTAAACCCAGGACAAAGAAATCTTGTTTGATAAAGAACAAAGACCCTCCCCTCCCACCTTCATTGAAAAATGACAGCAAATTCATTAACAAATGAGCTATGCATCATGTGTTACCTTGAATGTCCATGAACATGTTTTTGAGGGGCAAGAGCTTTTTCAACCCAATGTTTATGGAGCATTAGTGGTTTATGACATGTTGGTGACAAATGGGTGGCATTAACAGACCATTTGGACATTTTTCATTCAACTGGAGGTGGTTGAACGGCTACAAATCGGTCATTTGTCCTTATCCCTCCCCCACTGAGTCCTCCACAGGGACTCCGGGTCGAACATTCAACCCTGGAGACGTGAGGAGACAGGCAAATGTGAAATAAGAGTCACGTCTGGCTTAGACTGGCTTGCCTCACCTGTTCAGGGCTGTTAGAATAATTCCGTACATAAGGAGACCACTAAACAGTCTTAACAAAATCTCCATTTTATTTCCCCTCACAGGTGGCGGTGAAAGTGATTGACAAGAGAAAGGCCAAAAAGGATTCATATGTCACAAAGAACTTGCGGCGTGAAGGACAGATTCAGCAGATGATCCGACACCCAAACATCACCCAACTGCTGGACATCCTGGAGACGGAGAACAGCTACTACCTCGTCATGGAGCTCTGTCCTGGTGGAAACCTCATGAACCACATTTATGAGAAGAAAAGGCTGGATGAAAGAGAAGCCCAGAAATACGTACGCCAGCTTGTCATGGCCGTAGAGCACCTGCACAGGGCAGGAGTTGTTCACAGGTGAGAAACGAATATAAGGAAACTTTGAGACTTTCCAAAGGAACAAACATTAGCGAACTAATTCTGAAAGTTAAGAAACCATGTGTAGATACTCCATAATGTCTATTTTAGAGCACAATGAGCAGTAAAAACTATTCAAAGACTATTGTGGCTTACTTTGTTTAGAGACTGGGTGATTGGTTTGATAAATGAAAGTTGTTTAAATCATTTTTATTTCCAACAGAGACTTGAAGATTGAAAACCTCCTCCTTGATGAGCAGGACAACATAAAGCTGATCGGTAAGCATTGTCTGATAGACCTACTCAAAGAACTTCATGAAGTCACATTGAGTCCTAATGACCTAAGATCGAAGTGACATGAAATTGTTCATCTTTAGCATGTGGTAAAGACTGATTGAGTAATCAGTATCTCATTAAAACCGAACGACCTCTCACCTCTCTGTGAGATGGCTGGCAAACGTATGGCTTTAATTTAGCAGTTTTGTGTGACAGACAGGGTTAGTGTTGGGAAGCCATATACCCTTTTGCCTCTCCTAGTGAGTAGTTATTTAGAGTCAATCCCTCTATGAGCTAGTACACATAACTATTATCTTATACACAGCCCCTCTCTCTGTTTCCCCATACAGATTTTGGCCTCAGTAACTGTGCAGGGATTCTGGGATACTCTGATCCCTTCAGCACACAGTGTGGCAGCCCAGCATACGCCGCCCCTGAGCTTCTCTCAAGGAAGAAATATGGGCCCAAAGTGGACGTCTGGTCAATGTGAGTTCACAAAATGTGAAGCCCCATGTTTGCATGGAGTAAATTTTGTTCTGGATTTGACTATATGTATGTTTTTAATTGTAGAGGGGTGAACATGTACGCCATGCTGACTGGTACCCTACCGTTCACCGTGGAGCCATTTAGCCTGAAAGCTCTGCATCAGAGGATGGTGGACAAGGATATGAATCCTCTACCTCCATCTATCTCTCCAGGTATTGATAGAACTGCTTCTCTGAGATTTTCAAAGCACGAAGATCACATCCAAACAGGAACAAGCAACTATTACATACTGAAAATTGGCCTGTGTACTCCTACCAATTATGTTCTAATGGGTATCATGCTCCAAAAGTTGAGCATGAATGCAGGCTTTGTGAGACTGCACCTTTTTTAGTCCAGTATGATGCTTTTGAATGCTTAATTGAAAACAATAGGGATGGTATGGTGTCCCACTGGTGTTTTAAATATTTTAAATCTCTCCTTTAACGTCACATTTTTTTATTCAACTATTACGTACGGTTATTTTTAGTTGCAACAAACACATTCTTTTGAGTTTTGAGAACATGTACTCAAAATTCTCAGTGCAAAGCGGTCAGCATATAAACACTTTGTTTACTGCAAAGACGGTTCAAGACAAGTGGTGGCTTATTTTTCAATCACAGGAAAAACCGGTTTTATAGGATCTGCTTTATTCTGATTTCTTAACACAACCAGTAAAGTAGTACGTAGTTTAGCTGTCACTGATCAAAACTACGCAAGCAGAATTCCAGATAAATTCTCTTGAGGAGTGAACATTGCAGCTTATTGCGTTCCGTAGGATTTTCCATTGCGTTTAACTTACACAATAACAGGTGATTCATTCACCACTAAATCTGTGACAGGATATATTACTACAAGATGATGCAGTGTTGAAATGAGATTAACCTCATTATATAACACGGTCTAGTATAGCATCCCAAGGACGCACGGCTGTGCGCTCATCCCTTGACTTATTCAAGATGTAGGAAAGAGGCTGAATCATCGTGACCATGTTTGTCCTGATAAATAATGATTTATTTGCCCTAATAAATCAGAGACTAACCAAGTTTAATTTTTTGTTCACTTGAAGCGACATAGCACAAAGTCCTCACTGCTTCCTCTCTGTGTTCACAGCTGCAGTGAGTCTGTTGAAGAGACTTCTAGAGCCTGAGCCCGACAAGAGACCCAACATCCACCAAGTGATGGCTGACTCGTGGCTGCAGTTGGGCAACCCTCACACTGGAGTTCCTTACTTAAATAGGTCAGTCATCTAATATGCTTTAAAGTCAAATTGCTTTTATTTAAAAATTGCATATGACCTAAAACATCTTGTTTTAACTCTCAGAATCCACATTGAAGAGATCAACCATACAGTTTTGCTCCACATGACTGAGAAAATGGGCTACAAACACAGTGAGGTGCTGAGTGCGGTGCTCACTAACAAAGCTTGCCACACTCTGACTGTGTACTTCCTCCTCAACAACAAAATGAAGAGACTCTCAAAAGAGTACAGGGTAAGTTTGAGGAACCAACGGCACCTACGTGATTATTCTTCATAGAACCATTTCAGATGTGTTTTCTGAGAGTTTAACAAACTCGTTTTCTCACAGGAGAAACAGAAAAACAAGAAGAAAGAGCCACAGAACGAGCTGTTTCAGACCCAGTGGAGGAAGCACATTGAGAAGGTCACGATTCCACCCAAGCAGACACCCGTATATCTCGCTGTGAGCAAAGGACCCACCAAGGAGAAGAAACAAAGAAATGGTAAGTACCTAGACTATATACACAGTTAAACATAGACATGTATGAACCAACCGTGTGGTTAAGACGTAATCTGGCACACAATTGATGCGTGACTTGGATGCACGTGACAATAATTGACAGAATGAGAACAAATGGTAGATATACAATGGTACAAATTAAACCGTCTTTTAATATAGCTCTTTGTTGAAGATGGCTTTTAAATTAGCTCTGTTACCTGTTCCAAAATTTTTACTTTGCAAATAGGTTGACCGTAAATCAAATGTAAACCCTTCAGGCCTTCAGGGTTGTTATCATGTAGTAAGATCACCAGGTTCAAGATTAAAGATGACATTTTTTGGCACATGTAACAAATGAATGGTAAACCTGTTTCACTTACTCACGCTCTTGCTTCTTTGCCAAGTCATATGATAATATAAAAGTATTTTAAGCCTCAAAGACGCTTCAACTCCAAACTCATGGAACATTGTACAGCAGGCTGAAATTTTCTCTTAGGGCGTTAGTTCACCAAATGTGATATTGTAATTAATCTCGTGTCACTCCAAACCTGTATGACTTACTCTCTTCTGTGGAACCCAAAAGATATTTCGGAAAACGCCTATTTGTTTGTTTGTTTGTTTGTCCATGCAGTGAAAGTCATTTGGGGTCAGTGCTGTTTTGTCTGACTTTCATTGTATAGACAAAAACAGTTGAAACATTTAACAACATCTCTACTTAAAGCAGTTTAAAATGTAAATGTCCAGCACTAAATTGCAAAAGTCCTTCTCTAGGCCACCAGACTTTCTAATGACAGTACTATAAAGATATTTGCTTGTACAAATACAGTTATGAGTTGGATCTACTCTGAATCAAATGTTTTCTCCTATCAATTTCAGGTCTTCTGAAAGCTGTGACTGGAGGTTTTAGAGATGTTTACTCCGGACATGGTGGTTGCATCACCTCCTCCTCTCTGGAGTACCTAGAGATCCCCCCTCTGTTCCCGAACAACCCGCAGCCAGCCCATCCTACACCCGAGACCCAGCCGCCCAAGAAAGACAGCTCCAAAGAACCCCTAAAAGCTGTCAACACCCCCGCTCGCCCACCCTCTTCCCTCGGCGCTCATTCCTGGGCTTCCGAAAGCAAGGAACCGAGGAAAGAAGCTCCTCCATCGCCATGGTACAAACTGACCAACGGATCGCTTTCTCCGCCTCGACACGTGTCTGCTTTTCATCCCGATAGCTCGTACTTGAAGAAGGCCACGATCCCCAGCCCTCCTGTTATTGTCGTCGTCAAACCTGCGCCCAAGGAAAGTCCTCCCGCTTCAGACTGGCATAGCTTCTCAGATTCAAGCGGTAGCCAGCCCAGCAGCGCGGGAAGCGAAGAACACGACAGCCCTCAGCACCGCAGCAAGTTCCCTTCCATGGGTATTGGGCAGATTTTTAAGAAAAAGCCGGCCTTCAGCTTCCAGCTGCACCCGTTCAGGCCAGAGCCTGCGGTGGAAGTGGAGTCTCCAACTCCCTACCATATGCAAACTCTGCTCTGCACCTCAGGGGCTCTCAAAACCCTGTGCTGAGGATGAGAACTTTTAGATTATATAAAATCAGATGTATGCAGTACCGTTAACCAGTATCTCATCAACCACGCTTGCAGTTTGTACAGTTGGGCTTCCAACACCTAGAACAGATATACTGCTAACCCCATAGGGAGTTATTTGGCATGTCATACACAGCTTGAATGAAAGCTTGCAGAGAACATTTGGAACACAATTAGGTCTTGAGGTAACATAGCCCCAGGACAGTAGACACAGCAACCAAGTTCACATGCAGCAACACGTTAAACACACTTCTAGTCAAAGTGCCATGTAGCAGCTGAGCCACAACCTTTAATGCACAATTCTGTGAAACAAAGCTGTCACTGCCCACAATAATATGTGTACTAATATATGTTCATGTACAGTAATACAACGAAGACTGTTAATGAATGGTTGGAGGGTTTTTTGATAGTGTGCTTATTTGAGCAAACAATATTAGTGATTTTTAAGCTCTTACTTTGTTTAACCTCAAATTGTAATTACACTCAGGTCATGCTTAACTTTTAGCCTCACTTTTAAACCTGTAGTGAAACGTCAGTATATCATTGGAAGATGACATTCCTCGTTTTTCCCCTGTAGGGGATTGCTGGCATTTTGTATAGCCTTAAATATCTTGCATTCAGCCTTTGGGATGTAATAGAAGATTTTCAGTATTATTTGAACTGTTAGTGTATAAGATTCATTTTACCTGCAGAGCATCGTGTTGAGTGAAATAATAGATTGTGCAATAGCGTGTATATATATTTGATGCCTGACCTGGTTATTACCAGGGTGGTGTTTTCTCTCCATCGAACGAAAGAGATTTAAAACCGCCTGTACATAGAACACAAGTGTCTTTCATTCCATGTGTTTAAAGGTGATTCATGCTGTCGTTTCACATTAGATTAACAAAGCAGACCTCTTTCACAGTCTTCACGGGCACAGAAGACTGAGCTGTGAAAAACTTTTTTCAACAACACTTTTGCATGCACACCAGGAGTTTTTTTAAAAAAAAATGTGATGTCAGTTTTTTGGTGACACGTCTTTGTACTTTTGTTACGGTGAAGATAAATTTGAAGGTCTTTTGTAAGATTTGTATTAATTTGCTTTTTTGCCAAGTTTAAGGAGATTTTTAACACTGTAAAAAAGATTTCTATATAAAGATTATTATTTGTGTTCTGAATTTTCTATTTTAATGCAGCATGTATTAATTTTTTGACACAAATAAATGCACAATACCTAAATTTCTGAGTTGTATGTTTTTTCGTTCATATATATATATATATATATATATATATATATATATATATATATATAAAATGGCTCTAAATAAAACTATCATTTTCAATGGTCATTAAAAGAATTTGTCACAGAACCTCAATTTTAGGTCATTTACAGAGAAACAGGTGATCTGGTGTAAGTCTGTATGCTTTTCCCATGAGAACCGAGCAATAACCATTAAATGAGTGACAGCTGAAAGACCCTGTGTCAGATAATCCAGTCAGCTGTACCCTCACATGCACAAACACTCATTATACACCCTCTTGTGCCCCTGTACAGGAGGGTGAGGTGGGGGGGTGACCCACAGACACATACACTCTAGCCCAGATAAGTCTGTGCAGATATAAGCTGATAAAAGCTGAAGGACAAAAGAGGCTGCAAAGAATATTAAAGCAAAACTCTTTGTTTACAAAGGACGACACTCATTGAAAAGCCTTTGGCGAAAAATGGTGAAAATAATGATAAAAGAAAAATATCTAATTGCACAACAACAACATGAGCTGAGGTTATATTGGCTGTGAGCTACAGCAATGTATAACAACATTTATACCAAACGTCTGAAACCTAAATATTTTCGCTCTGTAACTGACTTAAGAACATCCAACCAGTCCTTACAAAGAAGTGCTGAGTCAATTCCATGGAACAGTGAGTAGACAGTCATTAACAGTCATAGTTAATTATACCATGATCATGTAGCATGGCATTAGTGGTATGTAGCATAGAATTAACGGTAAGTCATTATATTTCTTGGTACATATCCAATAAAACATTCGCTTTAATCTAACTTTTGTCCAGTTTACAGATTTTATGCCTTTTTAGAGTAATATTCTGAGTTTAATACAAATAATTTTGTACCTTAGAGTAACCAAGATTTTTGCATCTTTTTTAAGAAAAGGAGGGAGGAGTGGGAATTCATGTTTATGATAATCACCTTATACCTTTAATTGGCTGTAAACGTTTTAATGTACTTACCTACTAATAAGCACTGATTGACCTATTCAACGACATAAGTGTAAACAGAATCCCCAGTCAGCAAGCACTCAATGTCAACAAAAACAGAAATGGGTCTTCCAACATAATGTTGTTTGTTGTGTTTGGGGGTGTTGCTATCCTTTGCAGCTGTCCAAATTTAACACAAGAATAGAAGAGCTCCACAAATGTCAAGTTAACCTGCTGACATCATAATCTGAGCAAAAGGAAGGATAAATAAATCCCGGATATCCTTTCGTGGCATCAATATTAGGCGAGACATGTTAATAGGGCATCGTCACAATTTAAAACTCTGTGTCCAGGGCGTGCAAATCCCTGTTTACTGTTTGTTACATGGCTAAGACCATCATTAGATTCAAAGTCAAACAAAGGCCATGTTGCTGTGCTTAGACCTCTCGATCTCTCAATCTCTCAATCTGTTCGGGTTTAGACCCTGATTGAGACTAATCCTGTTTTCAAAAGGTTTTTTTCCAGCTGAGTAACATTTTCTTTGTGTCTGAAAAACAGACAATTAATCTACAATCTTCACATGCCCAGTATAAATAGGGGAGGCAGGTTCTAGTTGTCACAAGTTTTTCAGGGTAACTTTAGGTTTACTTTTAAAAGTCAGTTTCTGTATAGATACACCCTAATATTTTGGGGAATGGCTGGAGCCCCGAATCTTTCAGATATGATCAAAATATTTGTTTTCGATACATATCTCTCTACTAAAATACGATAAACAGATCAATGGCGCTTTTCTGCAGCGACACCGGCAGCGCTTTCTCTCTCTTCACTCAGACTGCGCGTTCACGCTCACAGCAGTTGTACACATCACGACTCCTGTCACTCACTCGCTGTCGGTCGGGTTGGGGGAATTTTGTTACATAAGCCTACTCAACTTTAGCCCATTTGTCAGCTAAACATTCTTTAAGTGTTCCGCATAATGACCCGGTGCCGCCACTGTTTCATAATGAACCAAGCATTTAAAATATAGCCTAAATGTTTTCTGTTTTGCTAGCGAACTAAAAATCGAAACCATGATATAACTTTGTGCCTTTATAAAACAGCAAAAGTGTGATTTAATGAAGTACAGCAGTCTGTTTTTGCTGAGAAGTCCGCACTTTGCTCACGCGATCAGCTGATGATCTTCTTTAAAGCTGCAATATGTAAAATATCCAATAATAAAAATATGTTTTGTTCAGTTGAGTACTTACAATATCCCAATTGTTTCAAGCTATTTGTAAATCGTGAGAATATCTCAGTTTTAACCAAGGATCCGGGACGGGTGTGGGAGTCGCCTGTATATGGCGTCATTTCTGCGTTACTCTCGGTTTCCGGTTTTATTTAGTAGAAACCATAAGCGCCAAAGACAATTTAATATATATTACATGTGGGAACACAGACACGGGAAGATCTGTTTTGATATGCTACATTTAACTAATTATTGTAATATAGCCCAACACTTTATTGTTTAAATCAAATTTTCTTGATTTCTAAATTTAGTTATAAAACATTTACAAAAATTTAAAAGTGTAATGTAGAAAAAAATAAAATTGGCCAACAAATATTTGAATAAATAGGCCTATATATATTCTATATATTACCTTTTAAAACTCATGTGATAACTTTCATGAAAATACCCTTGTCTAGAGAACACACGGAAAACCCTCAGTGTGTTTTTACAGCTATATAATCAACAATATTGCAAAAAATATATATTGGAATTTTGGTTTAGAAGATTAAAATCACAAAATCATTTTAATTTAAAAGCATTTTGAACTAGATGTTCAAAAACATCTTTTTGCGAGTACCATGCTTTACCATCCCTCAGAGGAAATCACAATTTTGTCAAGTAGCTAGCATAGCATAATCAGATCCAACTTTATTTTTAGTAACAGTAATACAGAATTTTCTCCATCATACAATATGTTTTAAAATGAATTGCATGCCATTTATTAACACAGCCCATCCAGCATTTATTAATATGACATTCTGATATCGATCTTAGTGTGCAACAAGTGTCTCACAGCAGCCGGCAAGCGAATGTTCAGAATAACGTCATAACATCATTTTCAACACACTCAAATGTATATGATATGAGGATAAACAGAGCTTCGTTCATACTCACCGGCGCCGGCGACTGTGGCATAATAAAAGTTCCACTGCGAGGCGTGTGTCGTGTTCGTGTCGCTCCAGCGCCTCGTTCAGCTCCCACAACACTCGGTGCTGCCCTGCTTCATGTTACAGTAACGTTAATAATCACATTCATAAACATGATTTCTGCCCGAGTCCTATCCCGATTCTTTTCCACAGGCTGTGAGGTGAAGACCACATGTCCCACGATTCCAAACTTGGCCTTTGTTTTAAATAGGCGACCTCTAGCAGACGAAAAATTACATAGTCCACCTTTAAAATAAAAGCTCAAGGGTTTATCTCTTGCAAATTTAGAAATTAGGCAAATTTATTGCTTTTTTGCCTATATTATAGTGTAAAGTAAAATATACTTATGAAATTTTCATTTATTTTTCAGTGCATTTGTTACAATATATGGATATCACTGTCATGTGAATAATTATATAAATCATTATTACATTATTATATTGTTGTAATAATTGTTTGGCATTCTAAAACCAGTGTCAATGTAGCCTGAGATCACAACCAAAAAAAGATGTTTGAGTCCTCTTTAATATCCAGGTAGGCTACAAGTCAATACTTTTTCTTTGTTCAATTTGCACATTGCACATGGGTTGAACCTCTTAATTTTGAACTGTCAAAATGCACCAGATTGATGCATTTAACCTTAAAATGTACAAAATGACCCAGACCCCCCCCCCCCCCCCCCCCCCGGAGGGACAAAGGTCCACCCGACATAGTTTTACAAAATTTCCAGCATACTACAAAAAAGTTCCTTTCATGTCAGTAAAGCTGTTAATTGCAAATTAAAATAGATTTGGGCTGGTTAAAATAGACCCTGGTTGTCACAATAGAACAATTATACTATCTTAAGACTTTTCAGCTAAATTTCGTTATAAAACATTTACAAAAAATTAAAACAGTATAATGTTTTTTAATGTAATGCAATGTAAAAAAAAAAAAGGCCAAAAAATATTTTAATAAATAGGCCTGTATATATTCTATATTGTACCTTTTAAAACTGTGCTTTAAAACTGTGATAACTTGCATAAATCTGAAATTCATGAAAATACCCTTGTCTAGAGAACGCACTGAATACCTTCAGTGTGGGTTTACAGCTGTTTAAACTAACGTTTAACCTACACAAAAATTTGCATATAGCATTTATAAGAAAACACAGATTATGTAACCTCAGGAATTTTAAAAATGTCAATTCCTTTCATCCTAACTACAAGGAAATGTGAGGGTGAGTATTTGCATGTAAAGGCAGCTGTTCCATACAGCATGTTTGCATATTAGCAAGAATGGACTGGCAAATCCTGTTTTGAGCTTCACTGCTATTGGAGGGTTTGTCTCTACACCCCTTGTGTTGATTGCTTCATGGGGGTATTTGCAAAGAAGTAACCTTCATTTAATCAGACTGTCTACATTATTGATCACCACCCCACCAGTCCTCCAGGACAAAGTGTGCGTGTGTGTGTGTGTTTATGTCTGGACACTGAGATGAAGGTGGAAGGGGTGGCTGAGATCATACTGAAAGTGCAGTGCATCAGCACTCCAGTTCAAGTGAGATGCACTCTGAGATTGCAGCCAGCATCCATTAATCAAAATGACAACGGCTGGCAGAGCAGGTGAAAAAAAAAATAGGCTATGAGAGAAAAATACATGAATTAAAAATTCAGTACAGCAGAACAGAGACAACAACATATGTACAGTCTAGATCGTGTTTCGATCGTGAACAAATAGGTTTTTGAATATTTGGACTAAACTAATCACGTACCTTCTGTTTTGTATATTTGTCGTTTATTAACGTCCTTTGAAGATTCATTACACGAGTAAACCGCTTTTGTGTTGTGAAGGAGAATTTCATTGTTTTGACCTACTGAATGAGTCAATGCCTAGAGATTTAATGCAACACTTAGACATTTAGTTTGTGAACGAGTGAGGCATTTCTTTTTGGAGTTTGTTCATGAGATGTGTTGTCAGGCATATTTTAATAAAGGACAGTAAGACATGTTTAATCGTGAAGGAGTTGTTCAGCGAATGGGTTAAGTGAATGATTCAATGATTCAGAACACATAAGGTGTGTTCGACTTGAAGCAGCTGCACGGACTGATCGGTGGATGACATCAAAGTACCGTGAGATCGATTCGAAAGCATATTGAGCCGCCTGCTTTCTTGCGGTACTTTGATGTCATACACAGATCGGTCTGCGCAGCGCTGCTTCAAGTCGAACACACCTATACACTCACCTTTCGCCACTTGTCATATAACGATGGGGCACTGAAGAAAACGGAGTGAATGTGATATATTTTAGGTATCTTGAATTTTAAAAGCGTTTGTTGAATGCATACTGAGCACACAAGAACGATAAACTTAACAATCACTCTAATACTATGAGAATAGGAAAGTCTGCACCACAACTATAATGACAAAGATGCAGAGTAACAATATCATTGGAAACTATCCAGCTGACGAAAGATAATAACATTGACAGCCGATCAGAATCTGTATGGCTTTAAAAGCATTAAGTGATAAAGCATCACTTGTGCACATTGTAGCCTCCTTTTTTTTTCTAAACTCACCCATATTCAAGTGTTGATAAAAAAGAATGCATGAAGCTAGAATAAAACTTTTTTTAAGCAGAGACTGTTATTTCTTTTATATTTCATGTATAGATATTAATACAACAAAATATTCAAAAATTTTGTGAAAGTGATCAAAAATGCTGACGGTACCTAGTATATTTAAAAAGAAAAAAAACTGGCGTGAAAAGAGTTACAGAGCTCGAGCATCTAAAGAGACAGACGACAAACCTGCAGCGCGCGCTTCTAATAAACAGAACATTAACGGCCGTTTAGGGACTCTAGTACAGCTAGAAAGGATATGTTTTTCCACATGTAGAGTGATGTTTCCCTCTACTGGACACAAACAGTAAACATGATGCAATAATACAATGTGCTATATGCGTGTTTTACCTCTTGTTCCTATTTTTAACTCTACTGGGGTTACAGACAGAACGGAGGAGGAGTTCAAAGACACAAGAATGAAGAAGTCTCTGCGGGCGCAAGGTGGAGGCCACGCCCCTGCGAACGACTACCGCGCAACGTCATCAGACTGACAGCCCGTCTCTTAAACTGATTGGCTGTCCGGCAAATAAGGAAACTACGGATGCGATGGCAACAGGCTCTAGCCACAGCATGTGCGCTTTGTTTCCATAGCAGCATACCCCATAGATACAGCTCTCTGGTTGGTCCGAGGCGCGCCGCTTCCATCTCAGCCGCTGTTGTTATGCTACCCCAGCAATCGGGGTTGGGGGCGCGCGCCTTCAGGGGTCTCTACGAGTCTTTTTCCCGCCTCTTGGTGGAGAGTGTTGCTAGGCACATTAGACAGGAACTGTAAACAAAAAAATGGCTTGAGCCACCCTGCCCCCCTTTATCTACATGTACTATCCACTTGTTATTGAACCAGTTATCCTGAGGGTTGGGGCAGGGATGTTTTGATGCAAAAGATGAAATACCAAAAACAAACAAGTGGAGGGGAGAAAAACAACACGTGTGATGCTTTAATATTATATTTATTGTGCAGTCTCACCCTACACATCACATGACAACAACACAAGGATTACTTATGACGAAATATAAGACGGGGAAAAACACAAGCTTTCCAGTAAGAGCTTTTTTTCTAACATGCAGCACAGCAACTTTTAAAGAAAGATTTTTTTGGTTATAGATATATACATATATTAGATATTACAGATGTGTCACCTGCATACAACTGTAAAGTAAATGTATATAAATATATAACTAATAGACAACATCATCTTACACTAAAGAGTCCAAAAAACTCATTCATGACAAACATGTGGGATTTTTACAAATAACAGACATTGTTTTGTAACAGCTCACATCATTTTCCAGAAATGGACAGGAGGTTAGTTTCAATCTCCAGTAGGCGTTGTCCTATTATCACTGCTAGGGATTTTATCTGCAAGGTACATTAGAGAATAGGAGGTCAGAGAGCAAGCAGATGACATGACTGTAAAATGTTATTTTTAAATATATAAAATATATTTATATATAAATTTTATATACATATAAATATAATTAATAAAACGATTTCCAGAACACAAAAGTACCAGTACATATCTGGAAAATTACTAAAACATATTCACACAATGCTAAAGACATTTCATCATAACCCACAGGAATCTAATTGTAAAAGTTATGATTTATTTGACAAACACAGATTTAATTAAAAAATTAATATCTCAAACAGACAGTCTGCACTCCCTTCTAGATCAAATTCTTTAACAGCTCCTAATATCTATTGTTTGCAGGACTCAGTGACCAGACAAAGAACTCTAGCAGCACCACAAGAGCGCCATCTGCTGTTTACTCATGCGTTTTAAAACGGCAAAAAAAGAAAAAAAAACCCAGATATTCTTTTCTTTATATGTCCTTTATGTCTTCTTTGTACCCCACCCATCCTGAAACACGTTATTATTAAAGGTACATTTTTTTTTTTAATTTCTGTAATAAAAAAAGTAGAGAGAAAATTCTAAATTTACTATTGTATCTAAAAAACAATTAATTTCCCCCATATTTTTACTAGATTTTTTTTAATTCTTTCTGACATATTCTTCACATACTCAATACTGCCATTAATATACATTTATAATGCAAAAGAAATAGCTTATTTTTTAAACAGAGAGAGAAAGAGAGACAGACAAGATTTACAACGGTTTGCATCATACTCATAAATCAATAATTTAAACAGTCTCTAAGAGAGCTATTTTACCTCTGTCATCTGCTCCTCCACAATGTTCTGGTACTCCAGGGTCACTGGACTGTCTTGTCTTTCTAATTCTGGCATCTGCTGGCCTGGACTGCCCACTACATAACTACAGAGAGAAACGATCATGTGATGTGGTGGTAAACATACATTGCCCAAAAAAAATCCAAAGATGACCAAAGATAAGCTTGTGCACAATAGGCTACTTACCTTTCAATATTTTCAACGTAAAAGCAGAAAAGTGATCTCTTGTAATCAAGCTTTTTGGGGGTTGATATGTACTCGATTCCTAATTCTGAACAACAACCATGGCAGGTGAGATTCACAACAAGGCTGAAAGTGAGAGACAGTTTATCAGACACATTGATTTCATATTTTGATGGTTAAGGTGAAAAAAAAACCACATCGAGATTATATATATATATATATATATATATATATATAAAAAAACAAATATCTCACCATCCAAGCTCATTTTTAGGACCAGAAACAAAGGGCTCTTTCCCCCTGACAATATTGTTAGTGGTACCTGAAAATCAAGGTGCAAAAGTCAAGACAT
Organism: Zacco platypus; assembly: GCA_038088235.1. Classification (NCBI taxonomy): domain Eukaryota; kingdom Metazoa; phylum Chordata; class Actinopteri; order Cypriniformes; family Xenocyprididae; genus Zacco; species Zacco platypus. The sequence continues at coordinate 12,418,888 of CM076086.1, read as the reverse complement.
TGTATGCGGTAAAACATGACTGCCACACTCCCTTCATGTGTTGCATAGTCAGTTTTTAGTAAATGCCTCTAAAAGCAAGCATTGTTGTTTATCCAGAATTGTATTATGCTGTTCTAACAAATGTATGCAAAGGATAATTTTCTCTGTTAGAATTCTGATCGACTAAAGGCAAAACCACAAACATTCACCACCATTCAAAAGTTTGATGTCTGCATTTATCAGAAATACGGTAAAACAGCAACACTGTTAAAAAAAAATAATTACAATTTACATATAATAGCCGTTTTGTACCATTTTAAAACGTATTCTATTCCTGTGATGACAAAGCTGATTTTTTTAGAATAGTTTATACTTCGGTCTTCAGTGCCACATGATCGTTCAGAAATCATTCTTAAAATCTTACGAGTTCATCCCATACAAATTTTGACTTGAGAGAGGGAGCATGTCCAATTTTTAACTAGGAACTACTACTATTTACAATAATCCCGATAGCACGCGAAGGCAGCATAATATGCAGAATCATTTCTTATTATCGATGTTGAAAACAATTGTGCTGCTTAATTATCTTTCTTTCGGGATTCTTTAAAGATCAGAAAGTTCATTCAGTAACAGTATAAAACTATTTACTCATATATTTGGTCAGTTGCCTCCGCTCTAAAAATGTATTAATTTCATTTTAAAGAAAAATCTTACTGACCTCAAACTTATGAACGGTAGTATATCACAACCAAAGACATAGGTTATATCCCAAACAGGTTACATAACGTAATAATCGTTTACGTTTGAGCATGATTTGGTTCTGCTCTTCATCGCTGCCCGCCCAGGACAGACTGTCACCGATGGGCAGCTTGCATTTGCCGCACATAAACACTGCTGGAGCGTCGTTTTCACCATTTTTCTCCTCTCTGCTGCTGCTGCTGTCAGCGACACTCTCACAAATGAATGTTTTAAAGCTGCAGTCATCATCATCTTTAATTTTACCGGCCATGTTTTTCAACTGGTAGGTAACGCTTTCAAACGTACGCGGGCGGCTGTACTTCTGCTGATTTGTAGTGAGCGCGCATGAAAAGATGAGCGCATAGCGCCCCCTTCTGCAACGGAGTAACAGTTTCACTTCATTCTCTACGCGAGGTTCGTATGGTTTTACTAGAACATTATAAACATGACCAAACTCATAATATTCAGACCATAAATTCTGTAAACACGCGCGCGCTCTCTCTCTCTCTCTCTCTCTCACACACACACACACACACACACAATAAATACATCCGAATAAACATTTTCTTGTAAAACCATCTTTTAAACGATAAGTCGATTATATAGGCTAAATGCTCTGAGGTCCTAGAAGTTTAGCTTCAAAAACATAGACGGTTCATTGACTTTATTAAACATTGTTGATAGGCAGTTAAATCAGATTGGTTACAATACTGTTGTCAGCGCCTCTCAACTCCAATTTTAGGCATTCACCGCCACGCCCCGTTTAAATGTGTTATTCCTCAACATCCTTCTCAAAAATCACTCTCTGAGTGTCCAGAAACCTCTTGTTTCTATTTGTAGTCTTGCCAGGGACCCTAAAATCATCAACATTCGAATAAATAATGCGAATGTCGCTGGTTTCGGGCACTACTGACTTGTTGCGCACTTGTTATTTCCCTAGAAGCTGCAACACAGTGACTACGTCGCTTTGAAAATGCTTTCTTTTTGCCTTATTTCTTCTTCTGCATACTTTTTAGGGTGAAACGACTCCGAAGAGCTCGCTTTGTTAGAGTTTGGCTTGAAAGGAGTGGGATGTCGAAGTCGCGGTATGAGAGTAATATACTTTAGCGGGGTGAGAATCCCTGGCAGGTGACGGAGAGACTGGAATTCCTGACAGCCGTTCTCCAGCACGCGCTTGAATGCACGCGACTTTATGCAGAAATAATTGAAGAATTTGAACATGATCTCAGCGCAGCACCCGAGAGGCTGTCGTGCACCTGGGCTACGTGTTCAAATACTTTACAGCGTTCTCCTGCTGTGGACCAAAGAAATGGACGGACTCTCGGATTTCTCAAGTGAGTCAAAAATGATGATGGCCAATTTTTATGAGTTTAATATTCAATGACAATCATAATGTACATTTTTGTTTATTCGTTTAGTTAAATTGTTGTTTCTAAAGTATACAATCAAAAATAAATACATGTATGGATCAATGGCAAATCTTTCATGATGGTTTCATTCATTTTTGAAAAACATTTATATCATTTCTTACAATATTTTTGATTTAATGGCACTAAAAATGTCATAAATAAATCATAATCTTCAGAAAAATTATCTAATATTTTTGATAACTTTTTATTAATTTTATAAAGTAATTATATTTAAATATATAAAACTAATTATATTTAAAATATTTAATATCTGTGTGAATATGTGTGTGCGAATATACTATATATATATATATATATATATATATATATATATATACACCCTTTGCAAACAGTTTGATTGACAGGCGATCTGACCAATCATAACCCCGAATCCGCCATTTTGTCTGACAAAGCAGTCAGGGGAGTTAGTTAGTAACTTTGGTGAACTTGAACTTCAAAAATTTGTGTGTACTCACGTCTTTCCGCGCTTGAAACAACATTCCTTCTGATGTTCATTCATGTTTATTTGATGCTATAAATGAACTAGTATGAAGAGATGATCGGTTCACAAGCCGATTGAAGGAGCTACAGCGATCTGTCACGACACATTAAAGAGACAATATATAATTTCACTGCGTGAGAGCGCATTCGGACTTGTCGGACAAAGCAACAGTAACTAAGGGGGGCGGGTCTTTGCGAAGGGTCAGTTGTAGAAAAGGTGCATCCAAATGGTATTTTGCATGTTTTCTGAATCATATTTTTAATTAACTTATTAGATCCTCCCTCCCTAACCCATTTCATTAGATTATCTGTTTAGGATCATCAACAGTCATTCAGCTCAAGCTTGTGATGGAGATCTCCTGCTCCTCAGGTGTCCACGACACTCCACCGTAACTATTCAGTCTGCATTTTATGGACAGAGTGAAATTCTTCCCGGGATCGTGCCAGGAATGAGATGCCAATGGCGTAATCACAGCTGTTCTTCTACCACTGCACTGCAGGTGAAGTTGCTTTCTTTCAGGAAAATAGACCTTTAATTGTGCATGCACTAACTAAATAAAGTAATTTTAGTACCTTTTAAATAGTCCCACTGTGAAAACAGACCTAAGAGGACTCTATTGTAAAACTAGACTCCTGTGGCAGCCTATCATTTTCACTTCTGGCTCAGAAAAGATAATGTGTTTTCCAGAATCAGGACAAGGCTACTACATTTTCCCTGCCTTTTGTATAACACACAGTCTATGGTCTTTGATTATCCCTCTCTGTTAGAAAGTGCTCTCTGAATGCCAGGGTCATAGAGATTGCCAGTTTCTGGTTAATCATCAAGTCTTTGGTGGAGATCCTTGTCCTGGAACCCCTAAATTCCTTCATGTATCATACAGGTGTAAACCTAGTAAGTATTTCCTCCTTTCAAACCTTAATTGATTATTTCATCCTCAAATATTTACTCCTCTACATAATGTTTGTCTTACAGCAGAGCACAAGAAGAGAGTAACATGTGAGGGAGATCGACTTCTGCTGCACTGCAAGTATCCAAAAGTGCTGAATATTTACTCAGCTGTTTATGGTAGACTGCTGGAGGAAGGTGACTTGTGCCCATCAGAGGAACAAGAACCTCCACCATTTGGTAGGTTTTGAGGTTTAAGTAAGACTTATAATTAATACTACATTGATTTAATGGTAAAATTAGGTTCTGGGTTAGTTAAATGAGTGGTTATCAACTGGCTTGCAGGCAGAATCTGATTTCACCAAGTGCAACATGTTCCTGGATCAACAACTTTAGTTGATCCTGGAACAACATTCCAATCAACCAATCAGATTTGAGGGACAAGTTTACGGTTTATGTTAAGTTTCACTTCAGTGTTATTAACCTATCATTTCCCTCCGATTTTAGGGATAACTTATGGGTGGGGTTAAGTTTAGGTGTAGGGATATGGTTAGGATTACATTTTCAGACTGGAATGTTGTTCCAGGATCAAAAAAAATTGTTGACCCAGGATAGAATCGAACTCGCAAAATCAAGACGTGTGGCTTGCAAGTCCCAAATCAACGTAGAATCCAAATACTAACACACTAAAATAATGATTTATTTTTGAAAGGGAGGAGACACGTTAATATTTGCATTGTTGAATATGAGTCAATCTTATTTTTAAAGTTCATTTTCAAAAATCGATAAACACCACTTTTAAAAAAAAAAAAAAAAATTAACTGACTGCTGTGCGTTATTCTCCACATATAGCACGTTCTGAATCCTAAATCCGTTTGGTCAGAAAAGCCAATATTGTCCACTGTCAAGGAATCGTTTCACAGTAGAAACCGACAAGCGCCCTTGTTGTTTGAGTACAGAAACTGATAAGTCCGTTTTAGCGAATCAGCGCTCAGTATTCAGGTCAGGTGACAAGGCTGCTACTCACTTCAAAAAGACGTGCTACCTGAGGGGAGTTTCGTCAAAGCTGACTAAAAGTGATCCAGGATTTATAATTTCGACTCTTGCAAGTCCTTGTACACCATACACGTCTTTTATGCTAAAACATTGTTTGTTCTTTTGCGTTTGTGTGTGTTTTAAATGCAATTACAAAGCAATTACTTGGTTTGGTTTAACTCTGAAATGAAATGAGGAGTTATCTGCTTTTGCCAAAAAACAAACTTTTAATATATATATTAAAAGAAAACATACTTTCAATGAACTTTGATTTTGTAAGTTGCCTGTATTTTTTGAGTTATTACTTAATCAAAACAACCCAGCTGCAGTTTGATCGATATTACTTGGAATGCTCAATGAAAAAAACCTGATTTGTGCGAATTAATAAAAACGGAGTTATGTTTTTGCAAATGAAAGGACATTTTGTTTATTTTTGTGGTTTGTGCTGTATAATGAGCCAATTTATTTTTTTCTTTATTTTGGCAGAATGTCTTTTTCATGGAGCTGGTGATGTGGTATCCAACATCTGCTATGGCAAACAGAGGTGTTTATTTACCGTAGACCAGGAACATTTCAAAGACCCGTGCCCTCCTGGAACAAAAAAGTATATCACCGTCCTCTATGCATGCGGTAAGAACACTCTCATATCAATCAAAATCTTCCTAAAGCAAATCTATTTGAATGTGTTCTTAAATTTTTTTTGCTTAAGGTTACAGCATGGCATGGCAGATTTTAAATCAGTTTCCCATTGATTGAGAGCGTGGGAAAAGACTAACATATGGCCTTTGTCTCATCTCAGATTGTTGATTTGCCCATCTGTTTTCTTCCCGTCTCATAAATTACAAGGAAGACAAACGTTGTTTGGGAATAAAAATATGTAATGAGCCTGGCATTTTTAGCTCTCAGGGGCTTCCTGTAAGACTTCCTGTGATTGCTTTGAATGCCAGGCTTTTGTTGCTGATTGGAAGGCAGAATCAGTTCACAGGAAAAATAAAGATTACTCATCAGCCTCGCATTTGAAAGATCCTGGGAGATACCAACTGGGAGTTGAAAGTTGTTAACTTGTACCATGCCTTTTTTCAGTTCCTCAAAGTTTACTCAAGGAGGCTGATCCCAGATTTTTCCAAACTACCTCAGTTCCTAACCAGAGCACCAAAGAAGGTGACAGTACACCATTCACTTTATATAGAAAATTTGTGCAGTCAAGGTAAATAAACTATTAAACTGTCTTTTTTCATTGTTATTTTTAGGGGAACACCCAGTTATAAGAAGTTCAAAGTTTCCAGAGAACAGGATTATTGTCAGCAATTCTTTAATGGCATATGGCTTCATTACAGGTAAAATGAAATATATAAAACATCTTACATTAAACATGCTTAGCACAGATGGAGGGAATATAATTTAAAAAGAAACGTTTGAATAAAAAAATCCAAATTAAAAAGAAAATTGTTTATATAAAATATATGAAAAATTCTATCATTATTTATTCACCTTCATGTAAATCAAACCTCTATGCTATAAGTTTCCTCAATCAATACAAAGGAGAATATTTAAGAATCTTAATGCATTATTTCATTGAATTGTAATTTTAATGAGCTTGACACACAATCAGCATGAACTGGTGCTATACTGAAAATGTTCAAGATTCTCCGTTTGTTCCTCTGAAAAATAACAGGCATGACATTTTTATTGTTTTGTCAACTATTCTTCACAAGTACTTTTCTCTTTCTCTCAGAGCATCCGGAGATGGCAGGACTACTCTTCACGTCAAGTGTTTGTGTAGGCCTTCTGATTGTTCTAATAGCGGTTTCAATGCAGCTAACCTGCAGCAGACATCTAAATACACCTAGAATCTTTAGGAAGAAGAGTAGAACAACTAATCTGGAAGAGGAACAGCCAATGAACCAGGATAATGAGGAGGAAGAAGATGATGATGAGAAAGTCTCACTGATGGACAGCTCTAACCTGTCAGAGATAGGCAGGAAGGTGTATTGCTGGGAAGATATGACGTACACCACCGAGGCAGCAGAGCTGATGGAGAGGATCGAACGCCGAGAACTTGTGATTCAGGAAATCAGGATGAACGCATACCTCAATGGAAACACATGCATCCTGCATTCATACATGCCAACTATTACACAGAATGTGCAGTAGCTGTGGTTTCAACCAAATGGAGTGAACTTTTTGAATGTTTTCTGTTACCAAAACAATTAAGGTGAAGCATGTCATTTCTGCACCACTAGTCTTGCCAAGTGGAGCTGGCTAAACTGTCTTCAAACAGGTTTCCTGAACACTCCCCTCATCTGCTATTGGTCAGCCAAACTCACATTATTTGTTGAGCTAATGTTGCTGGGAAACTCAAATAAGTGAAGAATGTTTTGAAAATGCTACATATTCAGTTACACTTTTTGAGGGGCATCAACCTGCAAAGATCTAATTTTAAGCCATTAAAGAAGTATTTTTACATTAAAAAATTACACACATCACCTTTAAAGACATTGCCAGGTGCCTTACTTCAAAAAAAAAAAAAAAAAAAGATCACAGCACAGACAGGAAATAATAACACAGGGCCAGCAATATCTGTTGCGTTTTAGTGCAAAGCTGAGTGAAAATTATTCTATTTATCTAATAAAGTATCTGTTGAATTATGTGTATGGTATTGAAAGTAAATGCAAATAAAGAAAGACAAAACATTTTTAATTAAAAGTGTATTATATTTAAATGTACAATGAAAAAAAATGAAAAATTAAACAGAATGTTCCTTTATTACACAACATCACACTCAATTGTCCTCTAACTCTTTCTAGTGAAACCTCATCTCCCGATACTGTAACCTCGCTTTAGCCTCGAGGACACTGAAATGTTCTTGAACTCCTTCTCAGCGCTCTCCAAATGAACTCCTGAGAGCAGCACAGCAACATCCTGTCTTTAAACAGCATCAAATTTCAATTGAGTAACTGCCAGAGGCACAGACAAAGAGAGGAAAGGTGTTGCATCCTTTTGCCAATGAATCAGTACAGAGAAATCTTATGTCTCATGCTTGGCATTACACACACACTTATATACAGTCACTGTCACATAAATACCTTTCATATGCAATGAAGGCACGAAATTGCATAAAACTGCTGTAGAAGAGTCTATGATGTTCCAAACAAAAATTGTGATCTTCTCTGTAAATCTATCTAGGGCCCCACTTGATATTTGTGAGTCCCTGGAACTGTCTTTTTAGGGCTTGTCTGTCTGACCAATTGGACTGAAGATGTGTGTCATCATCTGCCTCTTCCAGTTTCTATGAACAAGAAAAAAAAAAACAGACGAAACAATGACGAATGCTCCACAAAAATATACATTATACATTTATACGCTATGTGGTAACACTTTAGTATGGGAACAATTCTCACTTTTAACTAGCTACTTATTATCTTGCATATTGGCTGTTTATAAGTATTTATAAAGCAAAAATTAATGCTTTATTCTGCATGATCATATTCCACATCCCTTAATATAACCCCATTCCTAAACTTATCTTAAACTACTGTTTATTAATAGACAGTAAATAAGGAGTTTATTGAGGCAAAAGTCATAGTTAATAGTGAATATGTGTATTTGTTCCCCATACTAAAGTGTTACCCACTATGTATATATATATAATACAATGAGGATATAAAATAAAAACAAAAAAGAATTAGTTAGCAGTTCCACTCACTTTCAGTTCTTCCTGCCTCTTGTAATAGTGCAGCATCATCTGTTTTTGTTCATCTTCAGTCACTTGAGGTTCTCTCGCTGGCGCACCCTGGCCTCTCTAAAATGAACAAGCACCAAATGTCATCAATTTTCATCTAATTTCATGGAAAACCAGGGCCAAATGAAATTCTTTGCAGATAAGTTCAAATACCAGGGGCCAGTTTCATAAACTGCTAAGACTAGTCTTAAAAGTTAGTCATCAAATTTCTTTCTTTAAGACTGTTCATAACTTTTTCAAGTCATAAATATAAAAACACAGATTGATCTAATTTGATAACGCAAAGACTGATCATCATCCCTAACTAACACCTAGTTGGTCATGCTAGTTCTTAAAGGGGTAGAATTAAGACTTTCGTTCATCTTCGAAACACAAATGAAGATCTTTTTGTTGAAATCTGAGAGCTTTCTGTCCCTCCATTGACAGCTACGCAACTGACACTTTGACGCTTCAAAAAGAGATCGTAAAACTAATCCATATGAATTTAGGCTTTTATTCACATTTAAACATTCATCAACTCACACATCAGTTGTGGGAAATGGAAGCTCAAGCTTGTTTGTTCGACGTGCGAGAACCAATGAGGTTCATTCTCGTGTGTTACGCAGCACGTTTGAGCTTTCGCAAGAGGTTTTCTCTCACGCATCAAGCAGATTCAGTTGAGATTCTGTTTATGTTCGCTTATCAATGTTTATATGTTAATAAAAGACTAAATTAAATCTGTTCATCATATAAAAAGTCTCTTCATAGAATTGAGACTAAACCACTCAATTCATATGGATTAGTTTTACGATCTCTTCATGAACTTCTTAAAGTGTCAGTTGCTTTGCTGTCTATGGAGGGACAGAAAGCTCTCAGATTTCAACAAAAAGATCTTCATTTGTGTTCTGAAGATGAACGAAAGTCTTATGGGTTTGGAACGAGATGAGGACGAGTAATTAATGACAGAATTTTCATTTTTGGGTGAACTAACCCTTTAAGACACAGTCTTAACTTAAAGCGTATGTTTATGCAACTGGCCCCAGATCAAGGTCACAAAAAAATTCACACCGAACACTTACTTTCTGAATTTTCACTATAATTTTTGTTTTCTCATTTTTCCCAACATAATCCTGCAGCTTTTTGCCCCTCTGCAGTTCTTTCGATGCCCACCAGAGCTGAGCCTCTTCATCTGGGATCACTTGCAATGAGGCCTGCAGTGGAGAGTTTCACAGCTTTTGTTATGTTCATCAAACAAGAGTATTAAAGAATATTACATTGATCTATTAATTATTAAAGTTAATATGCTACGTGCTAACCTGCAATGTGCATGAAGTTATTTAAGAGAAACACACCACCCAAAGATGATTCATTTCAAACATTTACACACCCTCGTGTCGTTCCAAACCTGTGTGACTATCTTCTCCAGAACACAAAAGAAGATGTTTTGAATAATGTTGGAAACCAAACAACATTGGAGCCCATTGAGCTCGATTGTATGTACAAAAAAAACACCAAGAAATTTCTTGAAATAGTCATATAGGTGTGAACAACACGAGGGCGAGTCAACGATGACAGAATTTTAAATTAGGAAAATCTCAGATACCTGTGTTCCAGTAAGATCCTCTTGATTTTCAAACTCCATTCTGATTGGATCATGTGGAGGCAGTCCCATTGGATAAACTATCATCACAGCTCCTCGCAACTGGTCTAGAGCCTCTTTGACCATATCCATGGTAACACATACATTTGCTTTCACTTGTTTCTTTAGAGAGAAGAATATATATATACACATATAACAAAACATATCAGAAGGGTAACAATATATTGAGGTTTAGAAGTATTCTATATTAAAAACAGGTTCATACATTTGAGATTAAAGCCTTGGCTTCCTCCATGGTTTTCCTTAAAACATCTTGCATCTTCTCGTTTGGAGCTAAACGGAAAGGCAGAGTGCAGTTATAGCAATTAATGGGGCAATTCATATTTAAACTTTAAATGTGACATGACTACCATGTCCATTTCGACGTCCAATCTCATCCTTCTTAAACTCAGCACCACCGCTGGGAATGCATCGGTCTTCCCATTCATCCTTTAGTTTGAGCTCCACGATCTGATCATCGGTCAGGCCCTGCATATTTGGTGGAAGAGAGATCCCATGATCTGCCAGCTCTGGAATTTCTATGGAGATACAAATAAAAAGTATCACGGTTGTGCTTTAATGAGCAATCAAACGTTTAACTTATCAAAAACTCTGGAAGATATTGCATTTTTACACTTGTTGTGAGTATTTGACTTAATTTAACTGCCACTTACACAAAACATGCGTTTTTAAAGCCATCGGTCAAGAGCATAAATCTGCTGAACCCCAAGAATGTGAGGTATTTTTACTGTTTTGCATCATAAACATACATATCATTGCCATACCAGAGCAGATCCTGTCCACTTTTATTCTTCCATTGTAGATCGCGCTGATCTGCAGGATCAGTGTCTCGATCGACACATCCACTGTGGTACTGAAGAGAAACTGACTCTCATCTCCGCGTTTGACGTGCAGCTGAACCATCTCTCGCTCACTCAATCAGTCCTGTGTGGGAATATTATGAATCTGAGATTTGAAGGGAAAGTAGAAATATAACCACTGGACGACAAGGGAGAAGAGTTGTAGCGCAACTCGCTCCGCGCTATGTTTGTGCGTGTTGCCATGGCACCCACAACAAGAACTTTCTAGCATGCTATGCGGGCACGCGCTGAAGAAAAAATAAGAATTTGAGATGTGAAATTACTAATGCAGGTAATAAGGTAGATAAATAAAGATTTTAAACTAATTTCCACGATCAAGTTAATCAAAATATACTTACTCTTGATTCAGTACAGCAACAGAAATACAGAAACAGTGGCTATACTATTTCCACAGGAAGTGACGAATTCAAAATAAAAGCCTCTTGTTTCAAGTTTAAAGCATAAAAAGTCATTTACTTAGCACGACTTTTAGCTTTCAATGTGCACATAGACTCATTTATATAATATACACGCATGATATATATATACCATATACCATAAAATACCATATATACCACAAAAGATGTACATTATAATTTATTGCATATAATAAAACCATGCTGCAAACCACAATGACGTTAATTCGTCTATTTAATTTAGGCGCGTATATGATTTAGCTGTTATTATAATAAAACCACAAATTCTTATTTATATCCATTATATCAGACAAATTCAGGTGATTTTGTCAAAGAAAGGAACTTTGTTTGAGCTCTTTGTCAGAGGCTATTTTTATATAGCAAAAGTTCATTTATTTAAAGTGAGTGACTATGTAAGACAGGCAGGGAAAATACAAGTACTTACGTACAAGACTTATGTATACTACAGGGAGGCATGTTCATGATTGGTGGATGACGGACAAGGGGGTGTGTCCCAGCAGGAAAATTCACGTGTAGGTCAGCCTGCTACTCTATTTACCTCCTTACACCCTGCTAATCTAGTGCAGTGTTACATTTATCTTCACAGAAGACAGAGTTTTTCTTCATCTCTGATTTTAACAGGAGAGATGAAACACAATTATAGTGTCCCAGCTTTTGTCAGCAAACTTTGGACACTTGTAGAAGCCGAGTCAACAAACGACTTGATCTGCTGGAGCCAAGTGAGTATTTTATGCAGTTTAATGCAAATTTGATTTAATTTGACTGCTGTTTGCATGAGATAATTATAAGTGGTTCTTTATATACAGTTTTACGTGTCTTGTATATATCAAAGTACAAACAAACAATATTAACTCCTCAGAATATAAACCTAAAAAATAATAATAAACTCTTCAGAATTTCTTCTTACACATTTAACAATGCTCTGTTTATCTGCCCAGAAGATTTTAATTATGATGTAATCAGGTGCCATATTAGTAATACGTTTAAATGCGCTGTCTGACCTAGTTTGCAAAACAGATCCACGTGTACTGTGCTGATGCCGGTGGAGGCCGCTCGCTATTGGTCCACTGTCCGTCCAATCGCTGCTCATTATATTATTAGAACGTAAGATGTGAACAGCGCGCTCTGTGCTGATGCATCATGTGACAGAATGAATTAGAACAGTTTTGGAACGTCCGCCCCGAAAATAGAATGTTCGTCATAAACAACAACTAAAAAATGAACAACCAAAAAGTCCCCTACAGATTCGTGAGACTCTTTACCAGAAATGTTTCTAGTAAAATAAAGGCTTGTCTTTATAATCTTAATGGCGCTTATGTCCATTTAAGTTTTTTAACAATATTTTTTTTTTTGTTGATTTTGAATAATGCAAAGTAGTGAATTGAAAGTTATAAAGTGTGATTTTTTTATTGAATGAATTTATGAATATTTATTTGTATATTTAATTATTATTATTATTATTATTATTATTATTAACACGACTCCCCCTGGTGGTAACATTATAAGAACACTTTACTATAAGGTTGATTAGTTATCATGAACTAATAATGAACTGCACTTATACAGCATTTATTAATCTTTGTTAATGTTAATTTCAATATTTACTAATAAATTATTAAAATCTTGTTAACATTCGTTAATGCACTGTGAACTAACATGAACAAACAACGAACAACTGTATTTTCATTAACTAACATTAACGAAGATTAGTAAATACAGTAACAAATGTGTTGCTCATGGTTAGTTCATGTTAGTTAATACATTAATTATGTTTAATTAATAAACCTTACTGTAGAGTGTTACCAGATATATTATATATGACCACCATTAATATATATATAATTAATAGGCCTTTGTATTATATATATAGTAATATGGTAACACTTTATTTCAGAGTCCTTTCACTAGTTTCTTATTAGCATGCATATTACTAGAATATTGGCTATTTATTAGTACTTATTAAGCAAATATTAATACCTTATTCTGCACGACCATATTCTACATTCTTAATCCTACCCAAAACCTAAACTTAACAACTACCTTACTAACTATTAATGAACAGTAAATTAGGCTTTTATTGAGGGAAAAATCATAGATAATAGTTTATATGTGTTCCCTATACTAAAGTGTTACTAATAATATAATATATATATTTAAATATATATATATATATATATATATATATATATATATATATATATATATAGCTTTACAAATTTTTAAGTAATCAATTTTTCTTCAAGCAGGCATTTGTAACAAACAAATGCTTGCCTTATTAGATTCTGGGTTTTATGTCATTAAAGAAAAAATGTGCAAGCACAAAAACTGTGCAAAAGGTTAAAAGAACTAAACAGCTAAACTGTAATAGAACTCAGGAAGCAAACTGACTTTAAAAACCTGCGATGAGCAAATGCCCTTTAAGTACAAAATAGTGTTTCCTGCCAGACCAGGGCTCTTCTTTAGAAGTAGTTTGACAAAAGTGATGTAGCTCAAACCACATCCGTCTGTTTCTTGTCTGTTAGGATGGCAGCAGTTTTCTTGTTCTGGATGAACAGCGGTTTAGCAGGGAAGTCCTGCCCCTTTACTTCAAACATTGCAACATGACCAGCTTTGTACGGCAGCTTAACATGTGTAGGTCTTCAGCCAATGATAATTAGATATACCACGATGATAATATATATATATATATATATATAGCATGATGATACTGTATGTGTCTGACCTCCACTTACAGATGGCTTCCACAAAGTGGTGCATGTGGACGCCGGCTTGCCTAAAGCTGACGGGCAGGTAAATTGTGTTGAGTTTCAGCACGAAGACTTCCAGAGAGCTCAACCTCATCTGTTGGGCCTCATCCGCAGGAAGGTGAAGCTGATAAACTTTATCATATGGTGTTTTCGCTGTACTGAAACAGCAGTGATATCTGCAAAGCACCCACACACAGTTGCTATCCTTCACATTCTCTCATGCTATGTTGTATATGTGATTTCATGACTAGGTTTCAGTTAGCCGTGGAGTTGAAGAGGGAGGGCAGATCTCTCAGTTGCTTGTTCAGGTTAGTCATGTCAGAGGCTGGCAAGACTCCTCAGACCTCAAACTCATGGCTTTGTGCAGGTGAGCATTCCTCCAACACAAGTAAACTATTCATCAGTGTAAACCTATAGTCAACTTCAGCCTCATTTGTAGACTTGGACGTCAGTGGAACTGAAAAGTCAGTTAGTGCATCTCTTATATTTTACACAAACATGTCACACTAAAAGCCAAAAACCGTTACACTTTATTTTAAGGTGTCAGTATTACAGTGTAATTATACATTTAAGGACTGTGTAATGACAATTAACTACCTGTTCTTACAATAGAGTTAAGATTAGGACGAGGGTTTAGTTTAGGGTTAATTGCATGTAATTAAGCATAAATTCTAGTTATTGCTATAGTAAATACATGTTACATGTGTAAAAATGACACTGTAAAATAAAGTGTTACCAGATTTTTTAAATGTTTTGAAGAAGTCTTTTATGCTCACCAAGGCTGCATTTATTTGATCAAAAAATACAATAAAAAGAATAACATTATGAAATATTATTATAGTTTAAAATAACTGTTTCTATTTTAATGTATTTTAAAATGATATATAATCAGAAATTATACTACAATGCTGCTTTGGTGCTCAAAAACATTTCTTCTTATGAATATTAATATATTAGTACTTTATATTATATTGATATTTTTGTAGAAACCCAGTTTACTTCACATTTTTGAGGATTTTTGGATAAATAAAAAGTTAAACAGCATTTATTTGTGTCTTTACCGTCACTTTTGGTCATTTTAATGCATCCTTGCTATACTTGATTCTGTACCCTTGACTAAAAAAGCCTTTTTTTTTTTTCGGTTTATCCTTTCCTGAAGGGATAACGAGAGTTTGTGGAGAGAACTGGACTCATTAAGACAGAACTGTCAGCAGCAGCACAAAATCCTACGCAAGGTACAAGAAAAAACAAATTATATAAAAAAATAACAATGTAATATGCTTCTATATATATACAAACATACTTTTTTGATGGTCACTATACACAACTGATCCTGTCACTTCTTTTCAGATTATAAAGTTCATCATCAACAGTGTCCAAGCAAATGGGATCAAAGGTTGCAAAAGGAGACTGTAAGTTTTACTTGAAGCAAGCATAAATATTCTTAATCAGTGAGACACGTTGTTGTTTGCACTGTAGTAATCTCTTCTACCCTAACAGCCCCATGATCGACAATTCTGGTGATTTTCAGTCTGCACCGAAATACGCCCGTTCCATCAGTGTGAATCCCTCCCAAAGCACTTCCTCCCTCCAAGAGCTCTCTTCGTTGCAAGAGGTACCCGCTAAAGTCTCTATGATTGACCTACTTGTGGTAAATTGCATGTTTGTAATTTGATTTATGAACTCACTTCTTCAGAGAAAATGCTGTTTAGTTATAAAAGTAGCTCAGTTCCTGTTACTTTGAAAGTAAGTGACGTCACTTTTGGTTTCTGGGCAGCTGGATGTGTCACCCGCTGATGTGTACTCAAATGGTATGATCATCTCTGAGATCACCCACTTACTGGATCAAACACCTGAGCTTAGCAAGTAAGACAACAGCAGTCCATCTGTAGTCTTCATCCTCTACAGGAGTCATGTTTTCATATATAATTATAATCGTTTTTAAACATTCTTCATTATTCATTAATGTGTAAAAACAGCAACAAAAAAAGGAACTGGTTGATTTCATTTGCACTTTCTGTTTTGCAGAGAGCCTGAGACAGAAAGCCTTCCTGTAACTCTCCCCACATTCTTATCTCCGGCCTCCCCGACTCTGCCCTCCGTGGAGCT
Organism: Zacco platypus; assembly: GCA_038088235.1. Classification (NCBI taxonomy): domain Eukaryota; kingdom Metazoa; phylum Chordata; class Actinopteri; order Cypriniformes; family Xenocyprididae; genus Zacco; species Zacco platypus. The sequence goes on along the minus strand of CM076086.1, from coordinate 12,402,827 downwards.
GGCGTTGTCTTTGCTGGATGACCCAGCTGTCCAGGAATCTGAGGAAATAACCTCGGAAAGGTTAGACGGCAAACTGATCATGTGTGTCATTTATTTGATCGTTTTACCGTTTCATTGATCCCTGTTCTATCAATAACTCTATACAATATTTCATAGAGCTGCACAATTTTGTAAAAAAATCGAATTGTGATTTTTCTGATAATTTTTTTGATTGCGATTTAAAATGAGATTTTCCATATTAGCTGTGCTTGTTTGAAAGACTGCTCAATTTGGCCAAAAAATTTTGATTATATATCAATATGACAATTAAAAAATGTTTATTATAAAATAGATATATAAAACAAAATAATATTACTAGACTATTTCACTCAAAAATGAGTATTTAAGAATAATAATAATATAATAAAGTAATAATACAACTATAAAATTACAATTCTAATACTTTAACGACACCATTTTCAACTAAAAACGGAAAACTCTTTATACACTTCGGCCGTTTATTTACACAAGAATGCCGTTTTGGGGGCCTGAAAATGCAAACTTTTGAAAACTGGTTTCAAAGTGCACGTTATTGTTTCCGTGTCAACTACAAAAACATAAATTTGTGAAAACTGTGAAATCATGCGTATTAAGTGTTCAGTCTATTCTTTACAAAGTGGCATCGCCAACTACAGGCCTGGCATGCATAATACAGCGTTTTTGCGAATCCATGTGAATACGGATCGTTTTGACAACGTTGTTGTCTGTTCACAAACATCGTGACGGAAAAACTTTTACATTTTTACTCCATTATTGTTGTGTATTTATTTTTAAATGTTAACTACTGATCTCTTATTTTGATGGAAAACCACAGGGTAAAAGCCTGTTTTTTGTTGGTAACAGGTTCACTTCTTGTAAAAAATCTAGTAAAATGCAATGCAAATACATACTTTAAATAAATTATAACCTTTGCAATTTGATGATTGCACTACGCCACATCACATTGATTTTATTTCGATTAAATGTGCAGTTCTGATATTTCCCTCCTCTTCTTCTCTTGAGAGCAGAAATGATGTGTCTGATCCACTGGCGCTTATTGACTCGAGTTTAGCGGCGATCCGCTCCTGCTCTCCACCCTCACCAGACTTGGACAATTTCAGCAAGGTCTGGTTTATAACATCACACAACAATAAGGTTATTACAAGAACATGTTTCTTGAGTTATAGTTAATATAACATATATCTGATGTGTTTGGTTTCCTGTTCATGTTAGATCCTTAGTCCTGGCTGTCAAGTCTCTGCTGTTCAAGACTCCATCACAGAAACCAAGATCAAACAGAATGAAGCTGACACGACACCTCACGCCGACACAGGTACACACACTGTATACTCCCACGCTTCCTTCTCACACACCGTTCTAGACCCACATGAATCACCTGCACAAAACCACATGAACTCAGAACTTATATTAGTTTTTTTTTCCCCCCTGTTCAATATGTTGTTTTTGTGCAGTTATACAGCAGAAAAGCCTGCAACAAAATGCAGACTCTGAGCTGGAGTGCTGTGATGGTGGAGACACTGGAGAGTATTCGGATATCTTACAATCCCTGCTGCAGCTGGCCCAGGAAGCGTCCAGCCTCTCCCTCAGTAACACTACACTGCCCTTAGAGCTCTCTTTTGTCATTTAAAATTCTTGTGCATGGATCGTTTGATGTTGTGATATGATATTTTATTCACAAAGTTCAGGAGGAACACATCCAAATTGCCTATCCAATCAATACTAGAGTAGGCATAAATATATACATAGCCACCTATGTTCCTCGACAGTTTTCTGAATTCCTCCGCCACCCTGACCCCTCACACTCGCCTGGTTACTATCCTAACCAGAGATAGGGGGGAGTACTCTGAGTTCAGGCCAAATTCCGAGCTCTGTCCTTGGACAGCATGCCAAACACGCATACTTTTTCATCTGGTTATTTGCTTGTGTGAACTCGTGAAATGGAAGTTGATAGAGAAAATTGCTATCTGAAAATCTGCAAATCTGAAATGGTCGAGAGTTGAGAGTTTGCTATTTGATGAAGGGTTCAGACATTGTGCTATAAACAGTGTCGGGGAAAGTTTTCTTTTAAAAGTAATGCATTATAATATTGCGTTACTCCCTGAAAAGTAACTGATTCTGTTACTTAGTTACTTTTTATGAAAAGTAATGCGTTACATTACTTTTGCATTACTTTTTCTCACCCGTTAGTTATATTTTTGGCAAATGTTAAGGCCCTTTCACACCAAAAGTGTAATGAATAAACCTGAGGAAGGAAATGCATATTTACACCTGTACAGTAGAGGGCGCAGCTCAAACCTTTCCGCTGTTCTGCCATTATGGATTGAAGAATAAGAGAAGGAAGTTCAACACTCTTATTTCTAAACCTAATCTAAAGAAATTTTTGCTTTTTAGTATAGTTGAATTAGATCATTGAAGGTCAGCAGCAAAGACATTGGTTAATAAAGTGAGATTAAATACATGAAGTATATTTGTGTAATTTAATAGAACTAATTATTACAGGTTTGCGTAAAATTCTTTGATTGCATTTCACTGTTTTTATTCATTTTGAGGAATACTGAATGTTTTCGTGCAAGTGAGATGAGTAAATACATGTTCACATTTAGTGTAGAGCTGCAATAACCATCATGTTCACACAGCGCACACAACACCACTGCACTTTATTTCTATCAACATGGGGACAGGCATTAAAAGCGAATTTGCGTTACTTATTTTAAAAAGTAACTTAGATGTTTTGTTGTAAATTGAAAAAGTAATGCGTTACTTTACCCCCAACACTGACGATAAATAATAATTATTTCTGTCGTGTTCTATTTTTATCCATCAGTGAACTGTAACATGGTATTACTTCTATGCAATCTTGTTGTTGACTCAATATTGATTTCACAAAAACTTTTAGTTTAACTTCCCATGTAGGGGAATGCAATAAAGCGGGAAAGCACACTGAATCATCTCTTAATGTTTTTAAAATTTGGTAAAGGGTGGAAAATTTTCTGTTAAAGCAAAATCTGAACTGGGTGGTTGCCATGATGAGCATTAGAGGTTTTATTTTGCTGCTTAATCAGTCACCAAATTTCTAAATCAAAAAAGTAAAATTTGGCACATACAACTATTCTTGTCTATATATATATACACACTCACCTAAAGGATTATTAGGAACACCTGTTCAATTTCTCATTAATGCAATGATCTAATCAACCAATCACATGGCAGTTGATTCAATGCATTTAGGGCTGTGGTCCTGGTCAAGACAATCTCCTGAACTCCAAACTGAATGTCAGAATGGGAAAGAAAGGTGATTTAAGCAATTTTGAGCGTGGCATGGTTGTTGGTGCCAGACGGGCCAGTCTGAGTATTTCACAATCTGCTCAGTTACTGGGATTTTCGCGCACAACCATTTTACAAAGAATGCTGTGAAAAGGGAAAAACATCCAGTATGCGGCAGTCCTGTGGGCGAAAATGCCTTGTTGATGCTTGAGGTCAGAGGAGAATGGGCCGACTGATTCAAGCTGATAGAAGAGGAACTTTGACTGAAATAACCACTTGTTACAACCGAGGTATGCAGCAAAGCATTTGTGAAGCAACAACACGCACAACCTTGAGGCGGATGGGCTACAACAGCAGAAGACCCCACCGGGTACCACTCATCTCCAATACAAATAGGAAAAAGAGGCTACAATTTGCATGAGCGCACCAAAATTGGACAGTTGAAGACTGGAAAAATGTTGCCTGGTCTGATGAGTCTTGATTTCTGTTGAATGAGAACATGGATCCATCATGCCTTGTTACCACTGTGCAGGCTGGTGCTGGTGGTGTAATGCTGTTTTCTTGGCACACTTTAGGCCCCTTAGTGCCAATTGGGCATCGTTTAAATGCCACGGCCTACCTGAGCATTGTTTCTGACCATGTCCATCCCTTCATGACCACCATGTACCCATCCTCTGATGGCTACTTCCAGCAGGATAATGCACCATGTCACAAAGCTCGAATCATTTCAAATTGGTTTCTTGAACATGACAATGAGTTCACAGTACTAAAATGGCCCCCACAGTCACCAGATCTCAACCCAATAGAGCATCTTTGGGATGTGGTGGAACGGGAGCTTCGTGCCCTGGATGTGCATCCCACAAATCTCCATCAACTGCAAGATGCTATCCTATCAATATGGGCCAACATTTCTAAAGAATGCTTTCAGCACCTTGTTGAATCAATGCCACGTAGAATTAAGGCAGTTCTGAATGCGAAAGGGGGTCAAACACAGTATTAGTGTGGTGTTCCTAATAATCCTTTAGGTGAGTGTGTATATATATATATGTACACAAACACTGAAAATGTAAAAAAAAAAAGTAAAATAATATTTCTTGATGCAGGAATATAATTGATTTTCAGTTTGTTAAATGGTTTGTCTTCTTCAATACAGTTTATGACCAAGTAAATTTATAGATATGCTAGCCAAATGTATGATAGCACAGAAGTGCAAAGTTTGTTTACAATATGAATTGTGAAACATTTATTTTGCTGTACTTGATTGTCATTTAATGTAACTAAAGGACAGAATATATATTTATTTCTTATATATATTAGAATTACTTATTTTAGGTTTTTGATAACAGTATGTGTGTGTGTTTTTATGTAAAAGTCAAATGTTAACTGCAAAATAAAATGAGATGAAATATTTAAGAACTATTTTCTTTTATACACAAATTTACCATTCAGTTCTTTTCATGACGAGGTGAGAAAAGTGGCTTCTCGTGAACAGGAAATTACACACATGTCAGCCCACAAAAGCAGACTCGTTCAGGGCAGAACATCAAACAACAAGTGAGTTAGCCAATGTGACCCTCTCCAAGATGATATTACTATTAGTCAGTCTTTTCCTTGGAAATATTCCTTCATTTGCATTTTCAGCGTCATCCAAGCAGAGTAATATTGCACAACTGTTATTTTAAATTTAAAATATAATAGTTTTTTTCTTCTTTATTTACATTGTAGGTTACATTGTGTTGCCTTTATAAGACCTAATATAATACACTGTTTCTTTAGAATTCAGCCTAAAAACTGAACAATACAGGCTAAACGTTAATTATCTATGTGAAAAACAGTGCGAAAGTCCTTTTTTTGACTCACAAGCGATCCTCAATCGCTTCACAGTGAAAAGGTTTAGATAAGGCAAAAGTGAAAAGACAAAAGATATTGTGTGTGCAAAACACCTAATGTCTAGGACTGTTGCATCTTACTGAGTCTTGGGCTACATCGAAGATTTACAGTTTAGTCAGGCTACTGTGCGCATGAAGTCAAGTTAAGTCGTGACGTATACTCGAAATTGGTGCTCTGCATTTAACCATCACATACGCATATGCACACATACACAGTGAATGAGGGGTTAGGTGCTTTGCTCAATAAATAAATAAAAAATCATGGTATCAAAGGTGTTCATTCACAATCCCCACCTTCAATTCTTGCCAGCGTGGGAATCAAACCAGCAACCTTCAGGTTAGAAGCCCATCTCCTTCACCATTAGGCCACTTTATCATTTTGATATAAGCTTTTGTAGAAGATATCTATTTTTATAGATATCCAGAATCCAAGCTAATACAGCTTGCTTGTGAAACTTGGCAAATTTCAAAGGTAGTTTATCAATTGTATAATCACATTTCAGCAAAAGATCTATACCCAGCATCTCAACCACATGCTTTGGAAATGTTTACCACATGCTGTCCTTTTCTTTCATGAATATAATTAACCAAATAATCTTAAATGTATTATTCAGTGTTTCAAGAACCTGTACCAATACCCACGTCACTGTACTCAACCACTATTTCCTGTTTGGCCCAAGTGTCCAAATGTGCGTCAAGAACTTGACTACTTGTTTTTACAGCTTTATATACACGTTTAATGTACAATACTTTAAAATAAAGTTCTAAATGTCTGTTCAGTAGTCTCTATGTGACAAATGACAATTTAGTCAATTGTAAGGCTTGTAATTAAGCGATAAAAAGCAAACGTTTTACAAAATCTCGGCACCAATAAAATGTGCAGCACTTTGTTTTACTACCATTATATGTAATACAGTATCTCATTAAGTTAATATCTCACGATTTCAGGGCACATGAATTCCTGAACATGATGGATGATTGCGAAGCGGTATTAGAGATAGTGTGGATTTAGTATGCATGAAGTGCATTTTTACCATACTAAAGCATAAAAATATAATATGTTTACAGAGATTTACGTGCTAAGTTGAAAACAGTTATAAAAAGTACAGCAGTGGCTTTAATGACATCTCTTGTCCCAGAGAGTCTGTCTCCCATGTCTGTGATGTCACTGGTGCTGTATTGTCACAGTTATATTTAGTTCAGTCTTGTCATGCTTAGCTATTCAGTTTTTGTCTACACCTGTTTTCCTTAGTCCCCAATCAGTTTTACTTCCTCCACCTGTGTCTAATTGTCATCTGTATATTTAGTTCCTGCCTTTCCGGTATTCATGGTCTGTCGATGTCTGTGCTTCGCACACTGTTGCGTGTCAGCTACCATTCGTGAATAAACCTGTCTGTTTTTGATTATACATTCGTCTCCTGTCATCCCGAGCGTTACATGTATACAGTGGGAGCCGTAATAATACTCATCATACTCTCCTAGTTGCCGGTTCAGAGTGAGAGACAATTATGATGGCGATATAGAGGTAAGCTTCAGTTCTTCTTTTTTCATTCATGTACCATCCTTTAATTCAATTCAATTCAATTCATATAGTTATAAATATGAATTTTTTTTTCTTACAAAAACTCACTGTTTCGCTTTAGAAGGCATTTATTAACCCCTTGGAGCAGAACGGAGGGATGCGCTTTTTTTGGGCTTCAAAATCTAGGGTACCATTCGCTCCCGTTAAGGCTTGGAAGAGCCAGGATATTTTTTTTTATATAATCACAAAATACAATAATACAATACAATAATGCAAATTTCATAGGACAGTTATGATCTCAGTACCTCCATGTCTTCTTTTACTTGCTCTTGCTGGTCTCTCAGCTCACCAAAAGCATCAATGATCAGACCTGTGCAGACAAACATAAATTGACAGTGAACTGCAGTGCAGTGTTTTCAATCTAGTCCAGAAAATGAAATCTAATAGCCTGCCATAAATCTCTAAAATATAAGATTTAATGTGGTATATTTGCTAGGATGTATAGCAAGACAAGTCTCACCTTGAATGATGGCCAGCAGGATGACGATGACAAAGAAGAAGAATGTGATGTCGAAGACCACCCGATAGAGTTCATACTCGTCCCCTGCTGGGTCCTCAATCTCGTCTCCTATACCTCCACCTGCTTTCCATTGAGTGTGACGGAGCACAGAATTGTACGCAGGGTCTTGACACCCATTGCAATGTCCAAAAGGTGACAAGCAAAGAGGAAATTGTTTTAATGTCCAAGAAGTGACATCACTGTGTACCACACCAGGTAGAGGAAAGTCTAAAAGTAAAGAACACTGTGACATAAACTTTGTTTTGCAAAGAATTAAATAACTCACAAAATATGACTCCAGACTTCCAGATCTGATACTTGATGTAAACAGACTAAAAACATGGAATTCACTTGATTTCACAATAACTTTTAATCTATTAGCAAAATTTTATATGTAACTTGTAGGGTAATGTAATAGTACAAAATGCTGGAAAGCATTTTGAATGTTTTTAAAATTCAGTACTTCATGGAAAAGTTTCTGTTAACCTCTGAACTATCTGCTGGTTTGAAGTCAGTATTTGTGTGGGAGGGGTGCCGTAATGAGTAGTAACGGTTTTATTTTGTAGAAAAACTGCTGCATACTAAAGAAACCAAATATCTAAATTGGCGAATAAGTATTTATAATTCACTCTTTTATTTGGCTCATACTGTAGAACTAATCTTATAGCACTAAAACATTGAAAATTTCACAAAAGATGTAAATTAATACTAATTCATCATAGCATCTCCTACATATTAATGTGCAAAAAAAAAAAAAAAAAAAAAAAAATATATATATAATTTTTATATTTCTCCAGCACTGAAATTAACATATGGTAGCACAGTAGTTTTGAGCACAGATGTGCAAAGTTCACTTACAATATGAATTCTGAAGCAAATTGTTTATTTTGCTGTACTTGATTGCTATATAATGTCTAACCAAAGGCCAGAATAAATATTTATTCTTTATATTAATCTGGCTTATTTTTGGTATTAAACTCAATATGTGAGTGATGTAAAAGTGATTCGGCATCTGCAAAATAGCACGTAAAAACACGTTCTTTTCAGGCAGTGAGCAAAAAAAGAGGCTTCTTTGGAAACAGGAAATCTCACATCGACGTCAGCCCACAAAGAGCAGAACAGGGTAGATCGAAACAGACACAAAACAAGTGAGTTATGTGATCCTCTCCAAGATGAAATTACTTTTAGTAAGTCTTCTCCTTGGGAATATTCCTTCATTTGCATTTTCAGAGTCATCCAAGTGTGGTGAGTATAATACAAATATGCTATTTCGAAAATAAAATGTAGTTTTTTTTCTTTATTATTTAGATTTGACATTATGTTGCCTTTACAAAACATATAACACTAAGAACAAAAAGCATAAGTATACAAAAGTCATTTATAAACGATTCAGGGTACTTCGACGTTTTATTTATTTCTTCCCCTTTTTGTGGTTTTTTATGCATTTTAACACTACGGAAGTAATGTGGTTGTACAACATTTTAGATGTTAAAATATGTTAACATTGAGCTCAGAGGGCCTAAAAAGTCTAGCCACAGAGATTATTTCTTCAGCAGAGGTGACTATTAAGTACTACTCAGGAAATTGTTAAATTCTTCAGCAAACTGTCGTTGACAAATTGTTCAGACGCTTGCTTTCCAACATGTGCACGCACAACATGAGCTTACAACATTTTCTGTTTAGTTTTTTTTACAAATGACCAAATTAAAATATTCTAAGTATTCTTATGTAAGACGTTGATTTTACTTGTAAATTGAATTGAATAATTGTCCACTTTTAAATTGAATCTAATTGTGTTTTTGACTAAAAATGTACATATTTCCTGTATGTATACGTTTCTTTCCGGTCCTCTGAGGCTGAGCATCCTCTACTGACAAAAAATGTGCATTACAAGCGTATTTTTAAAAAAATTTTTTTAGAATATTAAACCTCAGGAAATAAGTTACGGTTCTAGAAAGTATAGCAAAGATGCGTTTACTATACTTTTTCTCTCATCTTTACCCAGAAATAAAGTGCCTTATCATAAATCTGGAGTATGTTAATTGCACATGGAGTGAGTCTGAGCTCAAGGACAATTACAGTTTCAAGAGCTGGTGCGTATGTCGAACAAAAATTAAAAAAAAAAACGCCATTTTGGATGAAAATATCAGAACTAACAATAGCCTTTGGTTTCTCTTAGGTTTTCACAAGACAAAGCTCTGGATTGTCCTGAATATCACAGGATTAATGGCGTTAATGTGGGCTGCAAGCTTTCCTTCGAAAAAAACCAAAAGTTTAATCGTTTAAGCACATGTCTGTACAGGGACAATGGCAGTTTGGTGAGAAAGCAGGAACATGATCTGAAAGAATATGGTAAAAAAAAAAACTTTCATATTTCTTATGGCTTGACAATATCTGTATGGAAATAAGAGGCTGATGGATTGATATGATTCTGTGTTTCTTATCAGTGAAGCTCAACCCTCCGTTCAACCTGTCTGTGGAGGAGAGAAAAGATGCTGAGCTGTGGCTGTACTGGAATGTCACAAATAATGACAAATGTATTGAGAGTGAAGTTCGCCACAGGATAAACAACAAAGACTGGATGGTAAATTATTCAGATGATAGTGAATTTGCACGACTGTGACAGCACGATTATAAATTTGATATTGTCATCAATTAAATAAACAGAATAAAAATAAATGATGATTATGCATCTCACATTATGGTCATCTGATAAACAGATAAAAAAAACGCAGCACAGTTAACAACTTCTCTCTCTCTCCACAGACAACATCTCCAGGCTCAAAAAATTACTTCAGTTTGCCTTTTCCTTCCAAAAAACTTTATGAGTTCCAGGTCAAGTCTCGAATATCATTTTTGTGCGGAGAGTCCAAGTTTTGGAGCGACTGGAGTCAGCCTGTGTACTGGGGATCTGTAAAGCCCAAGAATGACACTGCAGGTGCCAACTTATCACATCTTATCTATATAACAAGCCTCTCTGTGCCTGATCTGACTAGTGTGCAGCAAGCAATTTAAATGCAGACAAACTGCAGAGAGACAAGTTCAAAAGAACCGACTCTTTCGCCTCCCAAACGGCTCTTTATTTAGTACCACTAATGGCTTTTATAATTCAGACAAATTTATTAATGAGTTTTACCTATGTTTGGTATATGTGCACAAATACAACTAAATTATTCAAAGAAAATAAACCATTTAAAATATGTAAAACTTGCGTTGAAACTGAACCTGTATGTGTGTGCGTGTGACCAAGCGCGAACGAGAATCGTCACATGTGCAACATGAAGTGCGCATAGCTAACAAGCAGTGTGACAAAAACATCCCATTATTCTGTCTTGTATTAATATATAAAATAAATAAATAAATAGCCGAGAAAGAAATGGCTCTCAGACGGGGCCCGTTTAGTTCATTTAGCGAGAACGACACATCTCTTCGCGTGCTCTCGCAACTCACTGCAGAACACATCTCTTGTATTTTCATTTCTTCTGTTATGCTTCACCAGACTGGATGCTTTTTATGGATTTACATGTTTGAACGTGTGCAGTGGCACATCTGTACCGCACATCTGTTAACTTCTTAATGAATTTAATGAATTTTAGTGTTGCATCGATTTTTTTTTTTCTTTTTTTTTTTCTTTTACCGAAACAGAAATGAAAATATTCGTTTAGTCAAAAGCCTAATTTGGTTAATCAATTGCTTAAATAAAATGTATTTAATGATCAACAATCAAATAAAAGTTTAAAAATAAAACATTTAAAATGTAGCTATATGAGGCAGTTTTATATAGACATTTTAATAGAATTGTTTACTCCAACTTGTTGGTTAAATATAAACATTTAAATGATGGCTGTAATATCTTCTCATGACAGATTTAAACAGTAACGAAGACAACTCCAACAGGTTAAGTCAAAATATAGCCTGATGAATAGCTACAATGCTGCATATATTTAGCAAAATGCTATTTTCTAGGGTTATTCAAGATCCAGTTTATGGTCATTGAATGGGTTTTCTGAGGTGAATGTGACGTTATGTGAACTGAGCCTGAGGCGCTATGGAAGCAATTCTTTCCGCCACTACATGAAGAAAAAAAAAAAAAACCTTCTGACCAATCATAACCCTGAATCCACCATTTTGTCTGACAAAGCAGTCAGGGGAGTTAGTAGATTAACGTCGGTGAACTTGAACTTCAAAAATTGTGTGTACTCACATCTTTCCACACAAACAACTTTCCTTCTGATGTCCATTCATGTTTATTTGATGCTATAAATGAACTAGTTTGAAGAGATGATCGGCTCACGAGCCTCTTGAAGGAGCTACAGCGATCTGTCACGACACATTAAAGAGACACTATACGCTATTTATCGTTTAAACTTCTTAAAAAAATTACAATATTTTAAATATGAAACTGTTTGATATGAAAAGTAACCTGCTCTGTCTTGTCTGTCGACGCGCTGTCAGTGTCCTCTTTGCTCCACGATGTATTATTTACAATGTGAGACTATGATGTGTGGCGTGAGAGCGCATGGCTTGTCGGACATAGCAACAGTAACTAAGGGGGGAGGGTCTTTGCGAAGGGTCAATTGCATGATATAATGTCGCAGTTTAGTGTCATAAAGTTAGAATTGCAATGTAAACACAAAGTCAGTATTTTGGACTTTATATCAGAGAAAAGAAGTCATAATTCTGAGATAAAAAGTCACAATTACCTTTTAAATTGGTTTCAACAGAATTTGGCTATTAAAATGACAAAGTACAGAGTTTATTGTTATTAGCCTCTACTGGATGAGTGTGATACAAACATTTAGTGAAGTTTTGTTCACACAACAAACAGAAAACAGAACGGACTAAAAGATTGATCTTGAAAATACAAGAAATTACAAACATGTCGAATTTCTTTTTTTTTGTTTATCCACGATGCGCACAAAATAGAAGTCAAAATGTGAGGAGAAGCTCTAAATAAACATCGCTTTTGTTTTCGGTTTCATTTTGAGAAGAACTTCAGACATTCCGGTAGCTGACCATTATGGCCCATCTGCGGGGGTGTCCCGTACGCCTATGACCGTGTGGTATTTGTCATAAAATCCCTCCACAAATAGTTTCTCCATTTCTGATGATTAAGTTTTTACAGCTTTATTTACACTTTATTGTTCAGTACTTTAAAATAAAGTTCTAAATGTCTGTTCGCTATGTGACAAATGACAATTTAGTAAATTGTAAGGCTTGTAATTTACAAAATATAAAGTGCATTTTTACCATACTAAAGCATTAAAATATCATAATATTTTTGCAGAGATTTAGGAAACATGCCAAGATGAAAACAATTTAATGACATCTCTTTTCCCAGAGGGTCTGTCTCCCATATCTATGACGTCACTGGTGGTGTATACAGCGGGAGCCGTATTAATACTCATCATACTCTCCTGCCTGCTGGTTCAGAGTGAGAGGTTTGAGTCCATTTTTGTCCATTAACTACTTTCATTAACTTTAAACATTTTAGTTGAAAAAAATTCCACAAAAGTTAATAAGTGTAAATTTAAATTAAAGTATAATTATTTACTCTAATCTAATATTTAACGTTCCCTAGGTTAAGAATAATTTTTGTACCAGTGGTACCAAATGCTGGACAAAATGTAAGCAAATACCTTGCATCCCTTTTTGACAATTATGATGGCAATATAGAGGTAAGATACCATTTTTCTTTTTTCAGTCATGTACCATCCTTTAATTAGTTCTTTAAATTATAGTGCCTTAGAGGGGGATGTGAGAATATATCTTTTTTTCACACAGAAATGGCTGTCTATGCCAAAAGATCTGGAGAACGGTTTAAAACCCAATTTCACAGAGCTTGCCTGTCCTGTGCGTGAGTACAGAATGGTGTCCCAGTCCAGCAGTGACAGTGAAAGCATCCTCTCAAACCCAACAGACCTGTCGTCAGATTACCAATGCATGCACAGCTATTCATCAGCCTCCACCATAGCTGGACCTGCCGAAGCCCTTCCAACCCAGGATCCACCTCCAGTGGATAATCCAGTCTAGGTGTCCGACTTAATCTGACTGAAAAGTAAAACATTTACAGCTGAAAAATAGGTTTTTCCATGTGAAATAATGATGAATCTCAGTCAAAACCGGTATTGACATTTTGCACACATTTTGTTTTTAAAAAATCCACTCAGAGTAAAGTTACATATCCAAGCAAGGATTTTTTTTTTTTTTGATTTTTTTTTTCTTATGTTCTTGTTTAAGCAGGATAGTGTTTATAATTGAAATTACTTTTCTTTTTTTTTTAAATAAACATGGCATTTGTTTTCTGTTTAGAGTTATGTAAGCACTTTAAATGCCGCCCCCCCCCCAGATTATGTGCTCTTGTTCAATCTATTAATTTTTCGAGGAATTATTTTACTCACCATGTTATATTCAGTATTTTCCACAGTAGTATTCAGAAATAGTTTTGATGAGCTTTGAATCACAGTTTAAGATGTGTCTGTGATAACAGATATATTTACCAAAAAGACATATTCATTCTGAAGATGATTTATGTACTGGTGGGAAAAGCCCACCACCTACCAACCCATGTGTTATCTGATCATTTAGAATGTTAAATAGTGATTCATGATGCCAATTAGCAGTAGTTGCAGTTTCATTTCAACTAGACAAGTCGCTCTTATATATATATATATATATTGTGTGTCTCTTAGGAAAAGGTCTTAAAAAGGCATCTGAAATCTTAAAATTAAACAATGTTGGTACCTGTTGCTTAAATGTATGCATATCATAATATTTTGTCTTTATAGTGTGTGTTTATCTGTAGTATTATACATGTTTTTCTGTTTAACATTTACAATGTATGTGAATTTGCAATTTTAAGATTTAAGATTAGATGTTTGTACACAAATTCGCTTAAAGAATATAACGCTTTTGCTATCAATGAATAAAAACGTTCAAAAACAGCTAAACTACAGTTCATCACAACATCTCTCATGATTATTTACACATTTGGATGAAATTATTCTATTTATTTCATTTTTCACAGTCATTCTGATGTTTGAGCTGATCTTGAGGTATGATGTAACGGATGCTCGTGAACTGCAAGAACATCAATCTAAATTTCATATTTATGAAAAAGGTACTTTTTAGGTACTTGGTTAAAACCAAGTGACACTCCCTAAAGAATTATTAGAATAGGTCCTAGCAACTTGAACATTTTATATGAATAGATACATAAAACTATGAATAAATAGCATGCATTCTAAGTGTATAACAGAGTTCAAATGATATGATACTGTGCCTGTCTAGAACATAATTTCTAAGTATAAATGTACATAAAACACGGATTGTCGCATAACATCATTACAGTTTTGTTAGGTTAAAAAGTAGGTACAAAACAGAACTGCATTTATCCAAGCTGGTCTTCATATTGTTTTCTGAAGCAATCTCCAGCAGGGAAGAAATCCCAGCATCTCTCCTGGTACATCTTCCATACATATGATTCCTGTCAAACACATATCCTATATGTTTAAATCACTTTTCATTATTGTAATTATGATGAGGTATAAACATTGTGACATGTCTCACCTGCCCAGTGTGCTCAGTTTCATCCTTGTTGATTAAATACATCAGGAAGAACCTAGTGAAGAGAGAAACATTAATTCCGTTTGTCTGGAGATGGAGAGATTGTAAAACATCAGAGATGTGCCATAAAACTGAATTGCTCACATGTAATTGGCCAGGTTGTGTTCTTCAAGCGTATGGGTCTCAAAGCCATGTGGAGTTGTATCAAAGTAATCACTCCCAATACCACAAATAAAGCATTTGGTCTGAAGAAGCAATGCAATGTGTAAAATCAGACAGGCGTCTAAGTATTTCAACACTTAATTTTTTTTTTTTTGGACAGTAATGATCTCAGTACCTCCATGTCTTCTTTTACTTGCTCTTGCTGGTCTCTCAGCTCACCAAAAGCATCAATGATCAGACCTGTGCAGACAAACATAAATTGACAGTGAACTGCAATGCAGTGTTTTCAATCTAGTCCAGAAAATGAAATCTAATAGCCTGCCATAAATCTCTAAAATGTAAGGTTTAATATGGTATATTTGCTAGGATGTTACTTGAATAGCAAGACAAGTCTCACCTTGAATGATGGCCAGCAGGATGACAATGACAAAGAAGAAGAAGGTGATGTCGAAGACCACCCGATAGAGTTCATACTCGTCCCCTGCTGGGTCCTCAATCTCGTCTCCTATACCTCCACCTGCCCGCACACCCACGTACATGTGGAATAGATAACACTGCCGAGAGAAAGAGAGAGATATTTGTTGTATTATACAGCAGGTTTTAGTTAGAGGAGAACTGTATAAAAAAAATTAAAAACCCACAACAAATGGTTTTACAACATTTACCCTCTGGTGCTCTTCGCATGTCGGTCAAAAAGGACCTTTTTTATTTCAATGAAATGAATGTACTATATTTCAGCTCGATAATGTTTTTTATTCACTGTTTTGTATTTTTAGGGAATTTTGTGGTACAAAAAAAACATTATGCTGTAGTTATAATCCATTTATTCACTTTTTGAGCATAGACCTGAAAATGAAATTTCCAACTTAAACTCATACATTTTGAATGCTTTAGTTACAGACTTAATTTTGATCTCTTTTCAAAGATGACACTCGGCATGAAGTGAAATGATTGCTGAAGTGAAAAAAGTTAAAAGTTAACTTAAAAGTTACAGAATTTTACATTTATTGTTATGGAAAAATGCACAAAATAGTATTTTAAATGAAATATATATATTCAAAAACATGGTTAACTCTAAAACTGCAAGAAAATCAAAGAATAAATCTAGGTCTAGAACAATAAATCTAAACAAGTTGTGTTTCAAATTTGAGCTCGATATCTTAAAAAATGAGCTTTCAGTAAGATTTTGTTTGGCCGCAGTACCAAAAGTTTTCACTAGATGAAATTCACCTCCCATTCATTTCCATTGCGGTCATTTTTAACCGTGAGGAGCACAAGTGTGACTATATTTTTCAGTACAATTTAACCTTTTCAAATCATGTCCATGATTGTTTTTTTTGTTTGTGTGTGTGTGTGTGTGTTCACCTAGCAAGTGCCAAAACCTTTACCAAGTTTTTTACCATTCCGATGAAGTAAAAAATTCTAAAAAAACAACACGTAAAATCTGACCGAAGAGCACCAGAGGTGGTACAACTCAGAAATACATTATTGGAGAAAGAGAATAAAGGATAATTTAACAATAATGTATCATGAAGTGACCAACCGTCATCATGTCGTCACACTTCATGTCTGGCTCATCCTCGTCCTCGCTCTTATTGTAGAACTTCCTGAAGAAGTTGAAGGCCACCACAGTATAGAGGTACACAACCACAGCCAGCAAACCTACAGTCATCATCAGCTAAAAACAATCCAACAGAGTCAATTGATACATCAGTACTGATTTCCAGAACTGATTTGAGTTTTGTTGTACTGACTGTACCTGTTTTCCATTGTGTGTGACGGAGGACAGAATTGTACGCAGGGTCTTGACACCCATTGCAATGTCCAAAAGGTGACAAGCAAAGAAGAAATTGTTGTAATGTCCAAGAAGTGACATCACTGTGTACCACACCAGGTAGAGGAAAGTCTAAAAATAAAGAACACTTTAGTACATGTGACATGAAGTTTATTTTTTTACAAAAAAATTAGTATTTCAGAAAAAATGACTTGCATTGTCTGTGAACACAACTCCAAACTTCCAGATCTGATACTTGATGTCAATGGCAGTGAGCCTGAAAAATAATATGGATAGAAAATCTAAAATTTGATTTCATATGAAAAAACTGCCTTGACTAATGGTGTAGTTTTAGGACAGGATTATATGTTTGGCTGACCAATAGCAGATAGGGGAAACATACAAAAGAAATTGAAAAATCAGTACTTTTGCAATCCTGTTTGATACCACTAGTGGCAAATAAATAACAAATAACCTAAATGTAATATCTTAAATAAAATGTCACAAAATTATATATCACTAGTTATGTATTTCTAATACCATGCAAGCATGGAGTTGTCTGGCTCTTCATGTTTCTTGTCTGTCTGTTGTTTGCTGACATCCAGCGATTCCAGATCCATACCCAGCAGCTCTGCGATTCGCTCACGTCCATAAATATCTCCATATTTATCCAGAACCTTAACAAAAGATTCAAGAATAATATAGCTTCATAAATGCACTCATTTTAAACCTAAACACCAACTAACAGGAAGAACATTGGTTTACCTTTCGCTTAACAAATTTGTCCCAGTAGTTGGTGGGAAAGGAGCTAAAACAATGATAAAGAGTATTAGTTTTTAAAGGAAAACTATGAGCACAACTGGATAGGTCTGCTAATGAACTCTTATTCTAGAGCAGTATGGAAACTAAATTTAGGGACCACGTACAAGACGTACAAAACAAATTTGATCTCAAAACAAAATCTAGGTCAACATGTCCATTTCCAGATATATCTTATTAAGAAACAGCTCCACACTTACGGCGTGTTTAGCACCAATCTGTCCCACTGGCCTTTGATGTCATCATCCTCTGGCTGTTCAGTGATGTAAAGACCATCAAACTCCAGCTTTCTGGCCAGCTCTTTCTCTCTCTTAAAAATGACCAGTGGAATCTAAAGGACCATGACATCATGATCACTCATTGATAGCACAAATAACTAAGAATCTTCTTGTACATATTCAAGATCCGAATTAAACCAGCCTGAAACAAGACTGATAATCATACAAGTTCAGACCCTAAAATGTGAAACTATTGGTTCAAACCTTGAGGCAGTTGTATCCAATGATTGTTATGAAAGCGATGACAGTGTGGAGAATGGCCAGGCCGGACATAGTGGGCTGCATGTATCCTGTACTCTCTTCCAGGAAAAAATACACAGGACCTTCCTCCTCATCATCATCACCTCCATCCTCTCTGCCAGAGCCATCAAACTCCTCCCCAGAGCCTTCAAACAGGCCAGAGCCTTCAAACATGCCTGAGCCCTCAAACTCTTCATAATTGGGAGGAGTATCAGATACCTGGAGAAATAAAAAGTTAAAACAATCTTAACTGAACATTTTTGTTAAGAACTAGATTTTATTTTTACATCTATTGTATGTGTATTTGAAAGCAAAATTATTGTGAGGCATGCCATTTTGAAATTAATTCAAAATGGTCATGAATATTTGAAAATCTAAACAAAAGGACATATAAAGGAGCCCAGAAATTGTACCAAAATAACCAAAAATTAAAAAGGGAAAACTAAAAATCTAAAATGAGTTTCACGACCTTGTAGAAGAGAAGAATGAAGTTCAAGGCGAAGGCGATGAACAAAGCCAGGAAACGAAGATTGTAGAAGTTACGGGACAAACAGTTCTGTAGATAGAAGTGGAAATTAACAGCAAATCCAAAATGACTAAAATTCACCAACTGAAGATTAAGAAGAAAATAAAAATGTTGTCTTACCATGAACTTGTTTCTTTGAACATCCAGCTCATTCCAGAGCTCAAATCCTGCCCCTTTGGCTGACTTCTTCTCCTTCTTTGCTTTGGTGGCTTTCTCAGGTTTTGGCTCTTCTGGTGTTGTCTCAGGCTTGACCTCTGCTTCTTTCTCTGCCTTCTCTCTATTCTCAGTGCTGTTACAGATGAAAGATTGTCATTAAATGCTAAATACATCTAAAATACCATAAAGATTCAAACACAAACGCTACAATGTCTTGTTTTCCCTTCATTTGGGAGTCACTCACTCTGCTTTCTCAGGTTCAGGAGGAGGTTCTTCGATAGCAGGAGGTTGCTCAGGTCCGGCTTCTTCTGAATGCTGCAGTATAAATAAACAAGGACCAACATCACACATCTTTGTTTAGAACATTGATGAAGAAACATAAAGAAACCAGCTAAATGACAAGCAACATACCACTTTCCTCTTCATTAATGGAGTGCCCTCTGGAGTTGGAGGCTCCACGGGGGTGGTGTCACCCATATCTCCAAGTCCACCAGGTGTATCAATTCCAGGAATCTTCCCACCGTCTTTTTCCTGGATGTCCTCATCCTCCTCTTCTCCCCCTCCTGCTTCCATTGAGTCCGTTATCCCTCCAGTATCTTGCTCCTCTCTGCCCCTTGGTTCTCCAGGTATGTCTCCGTGCACCTCGTCCTGGGTAGGATCCGGCATGCTGGCCAGTAACTCTGTCACGGTGATGTTCTTAGCCCCTTCAACTAAACCGCCTCCAAAAAGTGTATGCCAGATAAGCAGGAAGAAACCTTTACACACACTGTAAATGAAATGGAGGATACCCATGAGGATTGTCCACAGGAAGGTAACAAGTCCTACCACAATTTCCTTGATGGTCATCTTTCTGAGCCTACGGTACTGTCTGCGAATATTCCTAAAGGTGAACATTCCCAGGAAATTCATGATGCTTTGGATGAAATCGGCAAAGGCAGAGCTTGCTTCTGGCTGGCCATCCTCACCACCACCCTCTTCATCACCGCCACCTCCTCCATCTCCTCCTTCAGGTTCTTCTTCCTCATCCTCTTCTCTTTCCTCCTCATCCTGCTCTGAAATCTGTGAAGCAATATTCATCTCGAAGATGGTGTCCTCACAGAAGTTGACAAAAAGCTCCATCTTCTCCGATTCTCCACCCTCGTTGACCACATCAAATATGAACTGCCGCTTGGACTCCTTGACTTGAGGCATCTCCCACTGCTTACGATTCACCTCACTGATCTCAAAGTAGATTCTCTCAATCTTCCTGCTGGCGCCCATTATCTCAATGCGACCCAAGAATGGGCGGAAATAGTTCAGAACGCTCTCAGCTTGTTCGAGGAAGTTCTGCAACCTGGTATCATGAGGAACATGTTCAGAGAGGTTGGTAAGCAGCACCGCTATGTTAAATCCGATATCTTTCGCTGGCTCTTGGAACCGATTGGCGAACTCCTCGTAATGAATCATCTCATTCTCATCTGCCTCAGAGCAGGACAATAGGAATTGGATCTCTGAAGGTGTGTACTGCTTCTGGCTGTCCATGGCTTTCTGGAAGTCCTTTTTGGATATCAAACCTCTGGGGTCTGTCACATAGTCGCGGAATGCGTCAGATGCAACAATGTCCTTAAGCTTGAGGAACATGTCGAAGAATTTAAGGATCATTTCTACGTTACTGGAGGACTCCACTAGCATGTCCACCATTTGCCGAGCAATGGTGCCATTTACAACATTACCTGCCAAATATAGAGCCATTCAGTGTAATCAGGTCTAGACTGAATAATGTGAAATTGATTAACATAAATGCAAGATCGTCTGCATACCCTCCAACAAAGACAATAGCATGACCACCATATCTTTCTGAAGGTCCAACAATTCCTTCAGAAGACCAATCTGACTGGAATCCTGTGAGAAAACAGATTTGACATACTAGCTGCACAATAACATAACATACATACCGATATATAATAAATATAATCTAAATTAACAAAATTAATAAAAATTCAAGATTGTAAAAAATTTTTAAAGGGGGAATAATAATGTCTTCATTATTTATGAGGGTTTAACTTGCTGTTTAAGGGTAAGGGCACAAAAGAAATACATTAGCATCTTTATAAGAAACTTTACCTTATCAGATTGGCTGAGGATAATGTAAAATGCTGCAACATTTAAATGCAGGTTATTGCATGCAGCAACAATAACAGGGGTTAGTTATTAGAAACAGAAACACTCTATACATTCAAATCAAATCATGAAAATCATTAAAAAAAAATCAAACAGCACACCAAAGGAAGAATTATATATAATGGGCAAAACACTTTTTTAATTAAAAAACATATAAAGCTGAAAACACATGTTTCTTCTGGGTTATGTTAACTGCCTTCCATCCATTTTCTCAGGCTGTTTGACCCACTTGTTTGCATACTTTTAAGTAAAAATCATCACGTTAAGTGAACAGTAACAGATTTTGACTAGATTTTGTCTCTAAAATTTTAAATACTTCAGCTAAAATATACAGAAATAAACAAGGGGATCTTTGAATACTTCCAAATTTATATTCTTGGGTTCAAACAACCTGGATTTGGGAATCTGGATGAATGGGGAAAACAATCACTATAATAGATAAATAGAGTGATACATACTCTTCCCTGCATACGGTGTATGAAAAACAGTTTAATTAATCAGTAAAGCATTGAGAGCAAAAACAGTATTACATTCCAACACACTAGTTGTTTAAAATTTACAAAGGAATGTAACATGTTCTTAACATTAGCATGTAATATAATCATTAAGAACAGTTCTACATGAGCAACTACTATAGTTTAATTTTCATGCATTTTCAATTAGCCACTAAAGTAATAAATAAGCCCTTTTAGTAGAAATTAAATATATTTGCTACTGGTGAAATGTGTAGATCCACTGACAAGACAGGGAAACTGTGCACTATGTTTTTTTTGCTCCATACAAGATGCGGAGATAATGCACAAAAACTACTTGTATATCAAGCTGAGAAATTACTCGTACAAAAAACACTACGCCAATTTCATGTTCATGAATGTTTCAGCTGTGTGATCTAATGCTTTCAGAGAGAACAAACACAAAAAAATTTATATAACAGAAGAATCAAGTTTAGATGGGTTACCTGAGCCAGTTTCATCATCATATGGGCAAACACATGCAGGAAGCCTACCACAGCATCCCACAGTCGACTGTGGGCCAGGGACTGCTGGTTGCCTGTGCAGGGACCCTGAAACAGAAGGATAACCTCAATATATGGATGCTATATGTGAATAAGTGTATGATTTTTGGAGAAATGAATGTACTGGGAATCACATCAAGCTATGCAACCAACTATGCAATCACAAAAGGGTTTGTGTAGCTACATGTACTGTAAAGACTGAAATAATTGAATGTAGTAAATAAATGGAATAAGAATGTCAATGATCAAAAAAAATAATTATAACAAGATGTACCTGGATATACTCTGTAAGGCTATTGAACACCTGTTTGGCCACAGTCATAGCTTTTGAGAAGTTTCTCTTGCCTGGCTCATCTATGATGTCTTTTCCGGAGTAATACCAGTAGAAATCACTGATCGACTCCTGGAGAGAGAAAATAAATACCCACAAAGCAATGAGTGTGCAGAAAACAACATTTAAAGCAACATATTACCAGGGTTTTTGAGGGTAAAATGGCCTCACCTGTAGTCTAAGCAGGTAATCCACTGTGCAGATAATGACATTGATGGTGGTGGTGCTGCCTGTCTGTGTTCTGAGGTAATTCTGGAAGTCTAAAGTGAAGTAAACTCACAGACGGTTAAACGCACAATCTACATTACAGACAGACATTGCATTTCCAAAACCCTTGAAACTTGGCTCTTCAAATACACATTGATTTACAGCATAACAGCATACAGGTTTGGAACAATATGATGGTATGTGTGGTTAAATGGTTGTGAGGCACAAATTGCAATAAATCACAGTACAAATTCTCATATTCACTGCATTTTAATTTACGTGGAGATTCAGGACCCACCATTGTTGTGACCCTCACAGAGGAGCTGCAGAAAGCGGAAGAGGTCACAAGTGAACTCATCATCAGCCATCACCTTCTCACCTATGCGAAGACAGGGAATATGTGGGAATACATCACATAAAGGTGAATACGTCTTTGTGACACTCATTATAGGTTTAGTGTAGGGGCAGTCTGATTAGAACTGAGAAGAGAAAGACAGTCAGTGGAAGAAAGAGAGATTAAACAGATTAGAAAATACAAACTGCCTCAAATCTCTCATGTTACAATATTAGTGCAAACTGCAATATTTTTGTCCCTTTCTGCAAGAGATAGGCAGGAAATTTAGTTCTTTTTTGGGAGTCTTTCAATCCACTGCCCAGTTCAGTATTATGTACGCTGAGGTATCCTGCCCAGTGCACTGAACAATCCCAGAAAGCACCAATAAAGCCATTGAGCATGAGTTCCTCACTATTTTCATTGATGTCATGTAAAGTCATCAGAAAATGGAGGACAAACTAATATTTCAGAGTGGTACTGTAATTTTTAACAGGTATAATAACAATGGGTAAAATTTAACTGATTCACTTCATTAGGAACTAGGGAGTGGAATGAGACACATCCTTTTGCATAATCACTAGTTCTTTAACTCAGACTGAACTAAAGCAGCACAAAATGAGACAGAATTACTTTACCCATATAACATGACACATATACATAAACTTTACACATACACAATAATGTGCTTATTAGAAAACAGATATAAGAACACTGATATACAATCACATATACTGTGGCTCAAAAACAGAGGGGGATTAATTACAACATGAAGCCCTAACATAGACGGTATTTTAGCATGCGGGACAGACCTACTGCAATCCTAAACCTCAGCTGTGTTTGTGGAGGGAAGGAGGAAGTCATTACACAAAGCTAAATTCATTAAAATCACATTCAGTAGAAGCTTTCAGCATGGAATGATCTGTTTGCAAATAGCTGCTTTGATCATTTCAGCAAATTTGTTACATATAAAATTCACAAAATGTTAAATTGCAATGCTAAACTGCTGTCCACTAACATAGCCTACCGTTTTGATGTGAGCAATTATGAATGATTGATTATTGGATTAAATATGACCTCATGGCAGGGGTAAATATAGGAGGGCATATGGGGTAATGTTAGGTGCAAATCGTGAAGCCAAGACAGAGTTAGAACAGATTTGGCTCAATTCATAACCAATGGCTGGATTTGGTAAATTTAAGTTATATGTATTTGTTAAGATTAAAAAAAAGAACTTAAGAATTTTAGTGTGGTCATATTAAGGTTAATACCTTTTTCAATGTAAAAACAAAGCTGATGCTTATAAATACATGAAAGGAAAGTTCATTAATGCAAAAACCAACATTATGAATAAATTTTTTTCTTTGTTACACTGAATAACTAAAATGCAGAATATATTTATTATATATTTAAATTATTTCTCATTTTCTATAGATTAGACACAATGCAGAGTTCTAGAGTTACAGTAGATCTGTTTCAACACTCAAGGGGAGAAAGAAAAACACTTCAGTCACATTCTTTCAGTGTGAATGAATAATTCAGATACACCGTTCTGCGATCTGTATGATGTGACTGACAGTTGTTTTTACAAATCCTTGAGTGATAAGATTCATGTATATATATTAATATATATATACTGTATATACACACATATGGTATATATATATTTCAAGACCAAAAATGGAAAGTTTCAAACAAAACTGATTTCAAAGATATAAAGGGACAGAGAGGAGTGACAGGAAGAGAGAAATGAAAAATAGAGGGACAGAGGCATTATTTACCCCGTTCTAGCTTCATGTCTGAGGCCCGTGAAGGAAAGGAGGAATGAAAAGAGATGGAGGACGAAAGTATAGTCATGGAAAAAGAGGGATGGTGAGTTGAGGGCAAACAGACGACATGGAGTGAAAAGGGAATTAATTATGGCCAATTTCATAATTTGTTTACTGACAATATATTAGACTAGATTATTACATCTGGAGACAAATGGAGTGTATGACAATATGATTACAATAAATTTATTCAACTGATAAATTTGGTCAACAAAAATGATGTGCATTTCCATGTTAGAATGACCAAACATGTATGATTACAGATGGATGAATACTCGATGACATATTTAAACTAAGCCTTAAGTTTTGGAGCCGATGAGCAAGATAGTCAAGACGTTTATAGATTGCGTTATATAGTTACTCTAAACTCTCAATAGGACTAAGATCTTCAGAGCTTTCTGTATTGATCTAAAATCTTCCTTTTGTATTAATCTTGATGAAAAAAGATTCTAGATTATTCATATGCTACTTACTTGTTCCCTCCTCTGACACCATACCTAGACCCTCTGCTTTATTCTGCCTCTCAAAGGCATTCAGGTCCAAAACACTGCAAAAGATGCCCAAACACTGATTTAATGAATCCATTAACAAGTGTGAATGTGACATTACAACAGCCTCCAGTCACAATATACCTGCAGGTCTGCATTAGAGCCTGGACACTGAGGAAGAAACCCACATCTTTTTTGTCTTTCAGATAGTCCAGCATTTTCTGCAAGTAAAAGGTCAATCCTGTTACAGCTGGGCACTAGTGCAGGGTCAAATTCACTGTTTGACTCTTAACTAACCTGTTGAACCTCACTGTTTCCACCATTTAGAATAGAAATACCAAGCTTTAAGGTGGAAGATACCATGCACCCTGTCTCACCTGTACAAAAAGTAAAAAAAAGTGTTTTTAGGATGGCATGTAGAACAACAAATGGAAACTTAAGAGTTCAAGCTTCAAAAAAGACTTGGAAAGATCCAATAGTGTTTGGGTGTAAGGGTGAACATGTACCCTTGCAGGCACTAATCATCTGAAGGACCATCTCAGCAGCCCCTCGGTTGTGTAGACGCGACTGCTGGTAGAGGAGTCTTTGTTTTTCCATTTCTTTTTCCTGTAGGATTAAACATGGAACAAATGAACTTTCTGAAAGCCTTTAATGCATCCCCTTTCTCACAAACCATTCATTCTGCTCCATCTCACTGCTTTACTACAGCAATTGAGCTACAGTAACCATAACTAACCATAACAGTAAAATCATCTTTATAAGCGATATTGTTCATTTTTTCTATCTCGATCAGTTGCTACTTGTCTGTGGGCACCAGAAAATTATACTCAATTAAAGTATAATTATAGACAATTAAAGTCACTTGCATTTTCACAAAATTATCGCAGTACATATTTCTAAATTTAGAATCTGGTATTACTGAGAAGATCACAGAGGGCATCAGCGAGGTTGTAAAGTTATTATCATGACAACCCAAAATATGAGGCTGTCATTGTAGGAAAAATGTCAGTGAGCCTAAAGTGCGGACACATTAGTTAAAGTTTGTGTGCTAAAAAGGTTGATTGTGTGTTGTCAATAGTGTAAGATGTATGAGGCACAGATCACACAGAAGTCACTTTCAAACCAAGCAGCTTTTTGTTGGTCAAAGTGACGAATCCAAGTAACTAAGTTTAACCCGAAATCTGTGTGAGGAAATGTTTCACCTTCACGTGAAATTCCTGACTGCATGGATTCATATTGAAATGACTGCATTTCACCAGTGAAAATTCGCCAAACAATAGTAAATGTGACCGAATCCATGGTAGGATGCAATATTTACCCACACAGATTTTAAGATTATTACTTAAATATGCATATACAGTATATTCAAATATTTAAGTATTTTGAGAGCGTAGGGTGACCAACTAGATTACATCATTTGCGGTGCTTCATGGGAGTGGACGGAGCTAACCAGATCTTTTAGTGCGTTTTACTTGTTTCGACTCTGATTGGTGGAATTTTATGTACAGCATCATGGGTAAAGCAATTTTTCACCACAAATTCTGCAGTGAAACATGACTGTTTTAAAACTAAGTTGCAATAATGCGGGCTAACGGCTTCAAAAGAAGCCTCTTAACTCACAGTAAGGCTGTCTTTAAAGGTTTATAACTTAAAAATAAATTTCCCTATAGAGAAATTGAATGCACTTTTTACTTTCGGACCCCAACTGTTGCACTCTATTTCTGTGTGAGCTGTGCTCTACACCATTGATAATAGTGTTCGCAAATTTTTCTAACCTGAACTCACCTTAACAATATAAAACTTGTAAAACCTAGACATCTGGTCTAACAGCTTTCTTGCATGTGTCTCTAAATATTTTATAAAACAAAGTGGATTTATTTTAGTTAAAATGTGATTATAATATTGTTAAGGCAATATTGGGTGATTGTGAGTGCTTGACATTTGTAAAATATTTGGGCCCTGCTGATTATTTTTGTATATTCTAAAACTCTTTCACTCATAATCATTTAGCATGCTGCCAATCAACCCCACCCATCATCATTAGTTATGGGATAGTCATACTAATTTCTCACGTTTGTCTATCAGAGCAAACGTTGGACTACAGTAAACTCTCCTGATGGCTTTGCATCTCACAGAGAAACAAAGAGCCATACAGGTGTTACTCATCTACAGCTCTGTCTCCTATGGGGAAGTGAACAGTAAACTCAGGTAAGTGCTTCTGCAAAATATACATAACCCTTAACCCAACATTACCAAACATCATCATACAACTTATTTTGAAATAAAACTGAATTGTAATTAAATGTAACTATTTTAAATTGTAGAAATTTTAACAAATACAATTCCATGACATAATGTTATCCTTAAAATAATAAAAGCAAGCTTTTTATGACAAAAATAATAATTAAAAAAAAGCAAATGCAAAGGTCGGTCTACTTAAAGAAGCTTGCTTTTCCAAGAATTGAATCATAAAATTTATAATTAAAAAAAAACTGCATGCATAATATACCCCCCTCCCAAACCTCCCACCCACCCATGCCACCCCCCTCCCCGTAAGCCTGGCCTAAACACCCAAAAGTGTGTGCATTTCTCCTTACCATGTCTATACATAAATGCTCAGCCTGAGTGAGTGTGTGTGTGGCACGTAAAATCCACTTCGTCATGGTTGTTCCTCTGTGAGTGTGTGCAGACTAGGAGACTGCTCTGGCTTTAACTGTAGTCTGTGTGTCAGTATACTATGTCAGTATGGGGGAAAACATAAGCTGAATTTCCACCGTCAGCCCAAACCGTTCTCTTTGCTTAACCGTTCCATTCCATGACAATCCAGCCCAGCTGATACAGATATGGTTACATTTTCCACTGTTGGGCTGGTAACGGAGCTCTTTGGAATGTAATTTAAATGCATCAGTGTTTGTCTTGGTAACGCAAGAGTTTACAGATGATATGAGCTGTAAATAGCGACCACATTGAGGAGGATGATCATATATTTCTTTTAATTTTATTATTATTTTGTTTATGTCGTTCAAATAGCGTGCATAACCAGCTATATAGAAACTGGTAGCCAAGAAAACAGACAAGTGACTAATCCTGAGTGGCAACGTCACAACACACATTCTACGGTCAGAGAACGGTTTGTAATCATGCCATGCCGTACCAGGTTCAAGTGGAAATTTCGTAGAAACGTTGGACAGTGGAAAAGCAGCTATTGATAAGTAACTTTTACATAATTATTGTGAATGAGTTAAAGTAAATCAAGGGAAGAAATAGAATAGAAAGCAAACAGAAACATAAATATGACAAATATGCCATCATTAGTGATTACTCAAACTGTGAAACTGCATATATTAGTAAAATGCATGTTCACTCAACACCATGCTCATAAAGTTCAAGGTAGGAAAACAATAAATCTAACAAATCATTAAAAGCAACCATAAGGATATAGTTTCTATTCAACTTTTAAAGCTGCAACAGGTGAAATTTCACACTGAAATCTCTCTGAGGTGTCAAAAATACCTCAACAATCCAGGAAAAGAATAATTATATAATTGAAAATTATAATTTTATATTATAAAATTCCTATTTTTAATTTGGATTTCTTTATGAAATTCACCCTTGTATGTCCATATCTGAACAGTAAAAGAAAAAGAATAAAAAAACATCTCCTTAAGCCCAAACCACTAAACACTTAATAATAATGCTGCTTTGGTGCAAACTGTAAAACAAGTCCAAACACAAGTCTTTTTCATATATAATATATGTCAAGAAAATGTATTTAGCTATTTTTTTATACATCTGTGTTTAGTAGGTGGCTCAAAGCTTTAAAAAAAACTTTTAAAATGTTTTAAAGATGCTGCAATGTGATGATGTTAATAACACATTAGGCAGAGTCAGGTGGAGAAACAAAGAGAGATCAGAGAGCACAGGCCAGACAGAGAAACATAAGATGGGATGTGAGTGAATGGATGGATGATACAGTGGTTGGTTTGGATGTCACTCTACCGCTTCTGTGTCTTCCCCGTCCCCAGCCCCCGGACTCCCCCTACCATCTCTGTCTGTCGCACCTCAAAGGGCATCTCCTCCTCTCCCCCCTCCTCCTCATCCTCTCCCCCCTCATCCTCTTCGTCGAGGTGGCAACTCTAAATTCAACAGAGATGAACAAAGAACATTCCATAGTGTGAGAGCCTATAAATTAATGTCTTTTGGTGTTTACTGTTTAGCATAATATAATAAGGTCTCACCTTAGCCATGATATCAGCATATGCCATGTATAAGTAATCAATGTCCAATTTACTGTGACAGAGCAGAAGTAGAAGGGACAAGGATATAAAAAATAATGAGTCAAAGACATAACCTTAGATGTAAAAAGATGAGTGTGTGTGTATATATATTATATATACACTGTAAACCCGAATAAGTTGGGCTAACTCAAAAAATTTGAGGTAATCAGTTACATCAAATTTTTTGAGTTATGATGTTCCCAATTTGAAGTAAGCAGAACTATCAAGTTTTGAGTTTGCAGTACTCATGCATGATAATTACTCCTAACTTGAAGTACTGAGTTACCCAACTCTTGACAGCAATTAACACAAAAGATTTAGAGTTCTTGCAAATCAAATGAGTTATTTATTACACTGTAAACCCCAAGAAGATTCAGAAAGCACCAACTTGCTAATTTTCTAACATGTTAAATGTCACGATTATAAGCTGGAGTGCCCGTGATAGCCACTAGAGGGCACTCCACCCTGAACTGTTGTTCACTACCGGACTCCATTTCCCATGATTCACCACACAGATTCATTCACCCTCTTTCTGATCACCCCAGCCAACTGTAACATATTACCCGGACTATTTAAGCACACTGCACAGACACATCTTTGCGAGGTCTTGATTTACATATGTTATCATTTCTGAGCGTTTATTCCTGTTTTGCCTGCCTGTTATTGACCCTGTCTGTTTACCATTTTCTGATCGTTCTCTGCCTGTCCTTGGATTTATTGATTTGTGTTACTGGACTGTGTTTACTTGCTGCCTGCCTCGACTTCTCTGCCTGTTTACCTACCACGATTCTGCCATTCCTCTACATACCTGTTTGCTGTTCTTTGACCATTGCCTGTGTGACTACTCGTTTAACTAAAGCCTGCATTTGGATCTCACTCCGCTGACTCCTCATAACAATAACAATAGTGAGGTATAGCACTTACTGAATGAGTGCAACAACTTAAAACTTGTAACTTACCTGCTCTCAAACCAAGCAGCATGCGCCACTTGTCACCATGATGGTAACTCTCCAAAAACCCACATTAAAAAAAACCTCTTCTAAATTATTATAACAAAACATTAATCGCTACTAAATCTCCTTTACCATTAATCTTGCACAAAAAAGAAATTATATAACACTTAATTTTAGCATTTACTCTCCCTTTTCAGTGCCATGGGCAAAGCATGCTGGGAAACAGAAATCCCAGCCCAGTTTCAGTTAAACTTAAATTAGTCTAAATTAAAGGAAATGAGTTCATACAACTCAAAACAATGAAACAGGCCAGTTTACTTGAAATATGTCAGTGCTGTGAACTCAAAAGAAGAAGAAAGTTCTAAATATTCATAACAGTTATTTTGAGTATTAGGGTTTACAGTATAAATATATATTTATGAGCTGTAACCCTAACCCTAACCCTAACACCCACTGGTTATGGCCATATGATCATCTCTTTTTGCACCAGGACGGGATCTCACCTCTTCTCAGTGAGGGCAGTGCGACTAAAGTGAAGGATGAGCTGATGAAGAGGGTCTGGCTTTGTCTCCTTTTCCTCTTCCTCTTCTTCTTCCTCCTCCATTGCTTTCTACATAAGTCAGAACAAAAACTATGTCACGTGGATTACATCACTAAAAATTGCTAAAATGCAAGAGTCATTTTTGCTTAAGTTTGAGCACATACAGACAGGTCATCAATCATTCTGTCCTCAAAGGAATATCCTTCGGTTTGGATCCAGTTCCGCTTGTACCCATCCAGGAACATGTTAGATGCTCTATGCCTGAGAGATTATAAAGATTTATGTATCTTCAAATTCTTTTTTGATCCTGTTACGCCCTTTTCTCATCATTTCATTCTATGAAACAGATCGACTGGCACAGAAACATCTACTCGTATCGTGTCTTGTCTTACCTGGGCAAGTTGTAAAGGGGAGTCATCCTGAAACAGGCCACCACCGCTCTACGTCGTTGCTTCGACAGCAGTTTGTGCCAAACCATCTTTTTGGACTTGAAAGGGTGCTCTGTCTGAAGATGAAACAAAAGATATGCGTTCAAAGAGAGACAAAACAACTATACTTGGGCTGTTTAAACCGCATATGGATTGGCTATTACTATGCTTTGCTGTTCAGGCAACAAACAACTAAAGTAATTTGACTGAGATACTGTGGCAGTGTGGGTGAGTGGTCATCAAAATGTGCATTATTTGAGTTGAACTGGGAGTTTCTGACCTTTGAATACAAACTTACCACTTCAATGTGGTAGAGGACCGCAGAGACCTCCTGAACTCGCTTTACCACTTTCTCTGGGGCATCTGCATCTTCTGCCTTTCCTGCCATTTCCTTATACAGTGCCATTTGCCAGCGCATAGACGGGTTATCAACCTGAGGAGAGAGAGAGATTTCGGATTTCTGCAAAAACACTTTTTAAAAACACTTTAAAACATGCAGACATTCACTTACCTTGCCCTGAAGGTGCAGGTTATTTTGCAAGAACTCTCTCACCTCCTCATCTGTGTCTTTCTATGGGTCAACAACACAACAAACCAGCTCAGTTTACCTTTTTACTGACCAACCTAAAGTGAAACCTTATTACAACATCTAGGCTTATAAGATAGATAGAGAGACAGACAGAAATATGGTGACCACACTACCAAAGAATAGCGTGTCTTGGCCAGGTTAATGAGCTCCTGGTCTGCAGGAGAGCACATGTTAAGTCCAATGGGAAGCATTTTCTTCAGGGCTGCCACAATGAGGGACGTTTGAACAGAGTATCGATCTCCCCGTCTCTTTTTCTTGGTACGCTCCACATCCGAGCCACCAGCCTGAGATGACAGTAACATTCAAAGCATGATAACTGACATAGACATCATGGAACAACTTTCAGTGAAACCTTAAGGCATCTTGTGAGAAGATTTTCATATTGAATGATGACCAAAAAAACGGAAGTCTACCTCAAGACAGTCGTTTTATTGAGCAAAATACAAAGCTTCCTTTTCCCTAACAAGGACATAGACCGCTAAACAGAGCAATCCATCCTTACTTGAAGATATTATTTCAGTCATTAGGTTTTATCTTTAAGTTAGGACTTCTTTAGAGAACAGTCCTTAGAAAGGAGTCATTCTGATTAATAGGGTAATTAAAAGGGAAGGGAGGGTAAATGTTCAGGGTTGCTTTTCATCAGAATAGACAACAACATTGGGGCTTAGTGGGGAAGACAAGGCATAATTGGTCTGAGGCTAAAATCTCAATTCTAATCTTAACAGAGGTGACAACATCAAAAAGGGGAAAATTCATTCAATTGAAACGAACGTCATCTTAGCTTAAACACATAATAAAAGCAGGCACTACAGATAGGCCGGGAATGTAACGTGTCAGTGCAGCTTAATTCACTCCATGCACTGAAAAGGTCTGCAAGGACGTGCACAGTCATAACATGCTCAGACTCAGGGGGAGGAAGAGGAACTACAAACGAACACTGTAAAACTCACTCAGTGGCATTAATTATAAAACAAGGGAAATGATCGCTTTTGACTCATTTTGGGTTGCCAAACTTGAACAAACACAACCCACAGAGGCAATCATTTCAGTAATCTTGGTCACATGTGTCCTGTTTGCACCAGTTTCACCCCTCCAATCCAACACTTTATGAGTTTCAGACATTGGTTCAGAAAACATCAGTGAAATAAATTGTAAATAACTGAACTGAATGCAAAGATTATGTTAAGAATGATTTTAGACAAAAATCGTTCTGCTCATGCTTCATGAATGAGACCCATGGTGGGTGAGAGAATGTAGTATGTCTGAATCTGAGTTGATGCAATGATCCTGTGGTCTTGGTCTTAACCCTGTAATGCTGTTGTGTACATATTTTATGCATTAGACTTTTATGGCTCTATGATATAGTGAGAATATGAGCACATAAGGGGGAGGAAAAGAAACACCTCAATTTTATTTATTTATATGGCCAAAAAGTAAGATGAAATTCTGATTGTAATGTATTAAAGTTTTATAACAGTATAGCATACTACTTATATATAATGCATATAAAAATCAATTTTTACTCTACATAATGTCTTAGTTAGATAATATATAAATGCTTAGTTTAATGATCAAAGCTCTGTACTTCAAATCAAATCATATAATCCAATGCAATACAATGATTATTGAGAAATAAACGTTCCTCAAAACAATGGATAATCAAGTAAACCGAAGTTACTTCAGTCCATTGAGTGTTCATCTTAAGGTATTTTATTCTTACATCTAATTTGTAAAAATCTGTAAAGATTTCCTAGCAAGACACAAGTACATAATGTAAAGGGTTAAAGGCTTATTACTTCACACAATCACACAACAGAGGGCATGTAGTAGATTGTGTACAATTTGTAGATTGTGTAGATTGTTTTTCAGCAAAGTTCTGATCATGTAGATAATTTAGAGCCTCAGAAATTTCTTTATCAAATATGATACAATAGCATTTATAGAGTTAACACCACTCAAAATCAACTAAACATGGCCTTGGTTTGGATCTCATAGCTTGGACAGACACATCTTGGTCTGGGTCTTAATGGCTTCATTACTAGTCTGGATTTGGGTCTTGGGTGTCTGATAATGACTTCAACCCAGGTCTGGATAAATGGATCAGTGTATTCTGTTGTGGTGGCACTCAGGATTTGTTTCAGCTGTAGACCACTGTGTTAATGCATATAAACAATTAAAGCCAAGTTTTACAGGTTACATTAGTCCTAAAGTATGTAAGTGTAATCCCCTTTTCCACAATCCCACCTCAATCATTTGTTTTTGATTGCATCAGGGATTGTGGGCTAAAAAAAGGGGTGGATGGGGAAACAAAATTGGAACAACATGGAGATGTGAGCCACTGAATATAAGACCAGAAACAAGTGGGATTAAGTAGGCACACATTAGAGGATGGACTCTAAATGCCCTCCTTTATCAAGGAGGATGACGAAAAATACATTAATTGAGGTCAAATTCCGTCACATGAATCCAGTTTAGGAAATGAACTGAAATACAGTTTGAATAGTTTAATGTGTGCATTTCTTCAACTGAGTCTCAGTTGACTTCCTGAACAGATTAAAAATTGACCCCAACCTGCAGCCATTATACAAAAAGAAAAGGAAGATAAGAGATGTATGAAGATCCCCATCCGAACTACAGTCCAACAGATGCAAACGGCTGTACAGGGTGATGGCACAGGCCTCCAGGGGCTCGGACCCTCTGCGACGGACATGGAATCAAGTGCCATGAGCCTGACTCTACAAAGAGTTCTTTCATCAAACGCCTCCATTTAGACTCCCCCCCTCACACACTGGCAGGACGACGGGCGCCCTGTGGCCCTTGTGTCCATGAGGATGGGATTTTTCTTGAGACTGAGAGTGCTTATTTTTTCGTCTCCATCATAATATAGCCATTTAACAGATAGTTAATTACATGGTGTTATTATTTTCTCCTAAATTCCCCTTTTCAGCTCTGTATCCCTCAATAATCTGATCCATAAAGAGCACTAAAGACACCATTTTAGGGGAAAAAAACAGACATTGCGCTTTCCTACCCACAAATGAAACATGAAAAAAAGAGTGTGCTATTCCTATAGACACTAGTCTTGTCAAACAGCTGAGAAGTCACAGTTATGAGTGCCAGTGTGTCGGGGGAGTTGATGAAATGCCCCCCCCCCCTGATGTGAGGTGCCATGCGATAGCACAGCAGTCGTGCAGACAGAGAAGCTAACCTCAGAGTCCCCGGTCTAGAAACCCACCAGCATCCAGATGAGAAAAAGAGGAGGGCACAGTCAGAGAGAGAACACCATTAACACTGTCATCTAAATCCTGTAAAACGCATCCGAAAAGCACTTGCACAAGATTCCAGTAATAACTGGCCTTTTGTGGCAGCAAGAATAAACTCAACGTTTTCAGAATAAGCATGAAAGCACAGCACACTGTACCTTTTGAAGTGAGGCTTGATGCCAAATCAACCATTGGCTGTTGGTTTATTAACAATTTTAAGTTTTGTTTTGAGAACAAAAAAATTGAAAGGATTGACAACCAGTGTTGTTATTGTTAACTAAAACTAACTCACAAAGTTGAAATAAAATATAGTATAAAATATAATATTGCCTTGGCAACTGAAATAAAATGTTGCAGTTCTAAAATGACAAAAACTGAAATAAGAATAAATTAAATATAAATATTAAAAAAAAAAAACACTAAGAAAAACTTAGATCTATTTAACCAATAGCACAACAATGCTATTGACAACACAATGGTTAAGTCAGGATTAAAAAAAACTTATTGGAAAAAAAGAAAAAGAAAAACCTAGTCTGCTACGTAAATATAAAAAACACTAATCTATAAATAATACAAATATATGTGAATTTGCACAATATAAAAACTACTCTGGCCACATGATAATCAAATAATAAGAAATAAATTATCAAATATGAAAGTCTGACAGTAGCGCCTCACCTTGCTCATCTTGCTCTTACTGTCAGCAGTGAGGAAGGACATATTGTTAATTTCATTCATCACCACAAAGTTTTGCTCCTCTCGCTTGAAATTCTGCATAGAGATAAAACAGAGAGAATGAGAAGAGAAGTGAGGCGCAAAGAATTGTAGGTTGTTGTGTTGTCATATGCTGTGGCTTCAATTATGACAACTGATACTGTGATTTGTGATGAGTTTGTCTTAGTTTCATTCAAGAAGACATTTGTCTCTTACGTGAGATTTGGACCAGAAGATGAAGACCTCTCCCACCATGCGGAACAGTTCCTCTGCATCTGGGTCGCGACATGTTAGCCATCTTGCTCTAAAATTCATTAGACATTTAGAATGTCAAGACAACTAAAAATAAATCTATTAAAGTAATCTACGTAGGAACCACAAAATACCTGTTGTTATCCACATAGCGGATGAGAAGAGGGTAAAGAGCATACAGGTCTCTACAGAGAACTGCAAATTCATCTCTAATAGTTCCTTCCTCCTCATCCCCCTCAGATTTCCCCTCCAAACGCAGGTGTTCCTCTTCAGCCACTACCTTAGACGTACGCTTCTTCAGCTTCTCCATGGTGGGAATGAAATGGGATTTTAGCATCTCTGGTTTAGCTCGGCTCACAATGGGCTGGGAGAAGACTGGATCGAGACAAGAATATTATGTTGAAGATCAGGTTCGGTGCAAAATACAAGCCCAGACTTGAGAATAACAACTTCTCGTACCCGCAAGCCTCTTCATCCAGGAAGCTTCGTCAATTCCCAAGTTGTTAACCACAATTTTCATGATACTTCCCAGGAGCTGGTTGAGGTGATCGGAGGTGACGTCTGTACACAGCTTACCCTCCAATTCAGGAAAGTTCTCCAGTCCTCTCTCCCACCAGCGGGGTAGGTAGTTACACAGCATGGGAAGGGTGACCTCGATCACATGGGGCATTTCAGTGTAGCGAGCCCCTGATTCAGCCAGGTCTCCGATCTCTTTCAGTAATATGTCTAGCTCAGGAATGTCCAAACACAGCTCATGAACGTTACTTGGAAGGCCCAGGACTGTAGACAAAAAGGGAAAAATGGAATAATAAAATTCAGAAACAAACGCAGAATTTACACTATATACACTACCATTCAAAGTTTGGTGTCGGTAAGATATTTTAATGTTTTTGAGCAAGTTTCTGATACTCACCAAGGCTGCATGATTATAAATAAAAACATAATATTGTGAAATATATATTCAATTTAAAATAACATATATTTTAAATTGTAATTTATTCCTGTGACGGTACTGCACTGAGCTGATTTTTCAGCATCATTACTCTAGTCTTTAGTGTCACTTGATCCTTCAGAAATCATTTTAATATGTGCTCAAGAGACATTTCTTATCATTATCAACGTTGAAAACAGTTGTACTGCTTAATATTTTTGTAGAAACAGGATTTTTTTCAGGATTCTTTAAGGAATAGAAAGAATTTATTTGAAACAGAAAACATTTGCAACATTATAAATGCATTTTATTCTTTTTTGAATGGTGGTGTAACTGAAAAGAGATTACTTACTAGTTCTTTCTCTGGGTGTCTTGGTAGTATACACTGAAAATGCATTATACTCATTAAGATTGGGTTCCAGGTAGGCCACAGGCATGGCTGCAGCGAGATGAGCAAGACATTCTCCAAGGGCAGGCCTATGTCTAATGCAAATAAAAAGGGAAAAAAAATAAAATAAAAACCCCAACCCCACTGTCATATCACACACACTAATACACACACACAAATACAAACCTCTCTGCATGAGGTGTTTTTACAGTACCAAGAGAGTAGATGCTACACATGATTCGGTAGCAGGACATCTGCAAATCGTCCACTAATAGAAACAGGACAGAGAGATGCACAATTTAAATACAACTATTTTAAAACGAACGTATGATAATTTAGTTTTGATAAAAGGTCCTTACGCATAACATCATCTCCAAATTGGTGCTGAGCAACATGGTCAAACAGCGAAGTGAGGACAGGGAGCAGAGCTGTTGTGGTGTAGTTAATATTCTGGGACACGCCTTTCACTGGCTGAGAGACAAAGGCACAGACACACTCGTACCATGCAAAAACAATGCAGTTTATAAACGCATCGCCATATTAGCATTACTAAAGTTGCACCTGATTGCCTTTGGACACTTTGCCAAGTTTGAGGTTTTCCACCATCTTTTCAATGTCATCAGCTGCACTCTCAAAGAACGAACGCAGCCCTGCTTTTACTATCTCAGGCCCGGATTTCATCACAGTTCTGTTAAAGTCAGAGAAATTTCAAAAATGGCACAGGGGTGTCA
Source organism: Zacco platypus (assembly GCA_038088235.1). Lineage (NCBI taxonomy): Eukaryota > Metazoa > Chordata > Actinopteri > Cypriniformes > Xenocyprididae > Zacco > Zacco platypus. The sequence continues at coordinate 12,364,605 of CM076086.1, read as the reverse complement.
AACTCAGTTCCTGGAGAGCGTCTGTCCAGCAGAGTTTAGCTCCTATCCAGCTAATCAAGGGCTGTGTCCGAAATAGCTCTGTATACCCTCACTCACTATTCCTTACATTAGTCCACTAATATAGATCACTTAAGGCAGTGAATGAAAACGAGTGAGTGAATTTGGACACTTTTGCATAGTTTGGGCTTGATGTTTAATAATTATTTGAAACTTAGCAAACTGGCAGCTCCAGAAGTATGATGACAGATTTATCTTGAACTCTGTCATGGGAACTATGTATAAACCTTTAATAAACAATTTAATGATCAATTAAAAAGGAATTTATACCTGTATGATATTACACTGTAGCCACATTGGACCAGTGGTTTGAAAAATACATGGATGGATGATTCAACTGAGGGCGCCATCTTCTGGTCAGACACAGAAATTTATTCAGACTCTCACGGTGCATTATGGGTATTTCGTAAGTGTACATTGGTTGTACACTGGAAGTGGTGCATTATGGAATTGAATGAGTGCACGATAACGTCCACTATTCTTTTGGACACCACTACAAATGGTTGTCCCCTCAAAAAATGCCCTGTTTAAGGGTGTATGGGGTGATTTTGGTCTCAGCCAAGGTCTTCAGGATTACTAGAAACATCCAGGCTGATGTTTTGGAGCTGGTTGAAGAGACACTCTGCAGGACAGTGGTCCCAGAAGTGGAGTTTGACACATGTGAGATACAACTGTTGCACAATAGTTCTCTATAGTAATTGACAATTCATTTCAATGACTTACCTGGCATCAAGTGAGCGTGCAAGGATATGAAGGCAGTTGACTATAGCAGGTGCATCCGTACCTATGTATCACAAACAGATGGTATTACATCAAGAATAGATATTCAGCTTTTTTTGGAACCAGAAACACTGAGGTAAAGCACATTAGATGCTCTACTGATTTAGTTGATGGAGAGAAACACAAAAAGGAAGGTAAAACACTTGAAATAAAAGTAAAACAGAAAGGAAAAATGATGGAGGACAGCAGAGTACATCTTACCAAAGAGAAACACTCTGTGTCGCACCAGGGCAGACATCTTACAGAAGATACTGATACCAAATTAAAGAAAATCAAAGAAACATAAGAATGAATGAAAGAGAGAATAAGAGAAAGAGAGAAAAGAAAGCAGCAAGAGGAACAGGGTGAAATAAAAAATTTAAAAAATGTAATGTGAAAGAATCTTGATTTGCTTTTAACATCATATTGGACTGTTAAAGTCTCTGTCCGTTGTTACCTTGCAATCATCTCTTTTTCCTTATTTGAGGCGTGTCCGCCACTACCCAGGATTTTGGCCGGTGTGGAGAGGAAGTAGAGGCAGTGGTTTTTAAAATACTGATTTATCAAAGGCAAAAGAATCTGAGGATGACAGGAATATTTCAAACACATTATTTACAGTCCTGTGCTAGCGTTAAACGCTGAAAGATTTCTTGGGCGTATAGAGCACCTTGGCAAAGAACTTAATCTCTTGTTCGTGCGGTGACTTTTCCACACGCCCACTGCTCACAACTGCCTCTGTAAACACAAATGTCACAAAAAATTGAGTTCATCTCAGTTCATCCATTAATTCATGCAAAATAAATGAATGCGGCTGTACCAAGATGTGCTATGAACTCCTGGGCAATGTCCATCCACTTTAGCAGCTTCTGTAGGAAGCCATACGCAAAGCGCTTCTCAATAGATGAAATGTCACTTTCCATATCTTTGAGTCCCCTGGAAAGACAGATTTTAGACAATCAGAATTATCACAATTACACAATTCTGGAGTATACATGAGTTTCAATGGCTCCTGTACCTTGTGACAGCATATCCATTGAGCTGCAGAAACTTGAGCAGCTCATATGCTTTCTCCCTATCTCGTGCCTTTTCTTTAGCCGTCAGGGTGTCGTAAGGCACAAGCAAAGGGTGTGTCCCTCCTCCTAAATACAAACACATCAAGAGAGATGTTGAAAAACTAAAATGAGCTGCAACATAAAAATACAAACTATAAGAATAAAACAGGAAAATCATTAAAAAAGCTGTTTATCAGTCGGACATTGGAGAGAGGCCAACCTTTTGCTTGTAAATCCATTTTCTTCTTGCGTCCCCAGGTGTTGTGGTAGTTTTCTGCAAGCTGCTCTGCCATAGACTAGATACAACGTAGTGTGCTGTTAGCCATGATGCTTTGTATTGTATTGAATTGGTGATATTGAACTAAATGGGATTGCACTGTCCTTCTTTCGGTCTAGTGTTTTAGCATTGTGTACCTGTAGCTCTCTGGACAGTGTCATGCCTGAGATGTCAATGGGCTGAGGGCTGTAGCCATGACTGGGGTCATAGGTCGCCTATGAAAAGAAATGGTAAAAACACTGCATTCATGAATTATGATATCATACTCATATTTTACAGCACATTTTCAGTATAATGTAAAATATTTTTAGTAATATATGCAATTTGTTGTTTAACATGAGAAACAAAAGTCACAAAACTAAACTTAGAGTTTTAGATACAGCAGTATGCAGCTAGTTATTTGGTTAGTATCTCAATATATTTTTCCAAACCTGAGCAGTCTGTGAGATCTTGCGAGCTGTCTTCTTCTCTGTTTTCTCGTCATCTCCATCTCTGGCTTTGTCCAAAGTCCACTCCCAGGCAATCATGGCTTTGACGGACTCTTTAATAGGCCAGCGGTAGATTTCTTTGTCCTAATGCAAATATGAATTTGAACATATGATATAAGTCACTTACAATAACCAAAAGCACTATGAAGTCTGAGAGAGGCGATGACGTCCGTTACCTTTTCAGAGAATGTTTTGTAAGGCCTGAGCATGGGATGAGTCTTGGCGTTTTCATCCAACACCTCACCAAAAGTCCAGTTATTCTGGATCTGGTGGATTATAAAGTACTGGTAAACTCTTATGAAAATAACAAACAAACAGACAGACAGACAAATAGATGCAATATGTGAACAAATAATGGTAGCACTTTATTTTACAGTCCTGTTTCGCATGATCATACTATGTACTTATTGTAGTAATGACACTAACTGGGTAATAACCCTGAAACTACCCTTAAACCTTAACTTAACCCATGTCGTTACCTTACAATACTCAGTGCTTCTGTGGGTAAGTACACTGTAAGTACATTGAAAGTGCATATGCTGTAAAATAAAGTGCAACCCAAATAATATAATGTATACCTTTTCAAAAGCCCATTTGTCATGTGTGTATTCTGCATATCTATTAATGAAACCATCCAGCTTCTCAGGAATGATAGTGCTATGAAAAGAGAGAATTACAACAGCATAAGTAATCAAATATTCGACTTTCTGTCAATTTGATTAACCTCACTAAACAGAATAATTCAATAAATAAATGTACTTAGTGGTATCAACAGGTTTGGGGTCAAAGTTGCCCTCAGCATCAACAGAAGCCTTTTTCTCTGTTTTGGAGGAGTAGCTGGCGTCCACATAATCGGGAGGAATTGCTCCAGCAATTGCACATATGCAAGGCATAGCAATTTTGAATAGCTCTGAATCAAATTTCTGTTAGTGGACACAAATTAGAAAAGCTATTTATTATGTTATTCTGTCATTTGAATGCATTTTAGGGGTAGAATAACACTAATACTTTCTCAGACAGCTCAATGATAGAGGGCGTATTCCCACCTTGTGAGCCAGAGATTCAAAAATTCCCCAGAACAGTTTACGAGTGAGATGAAGCTCTTCCTCTGATGATACGCCAAAGTTAGCCCAGCCATTGGGCAAACAATAGTATTTCCAACAACGCTCATAATGATTAGTAAGCAGCTGCAAAATAATGACAGACAGATGAGATGACTGTAGTAACCAGTTTTAATTCATTGTACTGACACGTAATGATATAATCCCATACCTTAAGCGGCATTTTTGCATACTCGTTCAGTATCGGCACATCAAATACCAGTCGCCTAAGGAGGTGCTGGAGCATGGAAGGACGCAAGTACCTGTAAAACAAACATCACACAATAAGCATCCCCGAAAATTAAAGGATATCATGTTGAATCACCAGTAAAATGATGAAAATAATGACTTCGGCTAAGCTAAACATGCTTTGAATGCATACTATTATTGCCGTTTGTTAAAATGCACAATCAGTGTTGGGAAAGCTACTCTAAAAAAGTAATTAATTACTAGCAGATAATTACAATGTGATTAGATTACTCTACTAACTAATTTATGTTTTCAAGGGAAAAGTAATTAAATTACAGTAATAATGTGTTACTTAGTAATGCATTACACCCAACACTGCACACAATACCTGCATAACGACATGAGGCATTCCTCAATAACATCTCTCTGAGCTTTGGTAAGAGAGCGTCCTCGGGACAGCCTGTAGATTGTGTGAAGCATTGAGTCGATCATGATGGCACGGTGGTCCGTCCCAGCGAACAAAGGAGCACACTTAGTGATGAGAGGAAGCACAGCTGAGCACAGGTAGCGGTTCAGAGCCAGGGCCATTTCTGTTGTGCTGAATGCAGCCTTAGAGAAAAAAAAACAGAATAATAATTGTGACAGTACTGCAGATAGTTATGTAAAAAGAACAGGAAATGTTGCAAGCTATACTTGAACCTGCATTTCCCATGTGAGCACCATCATTTGAATGGGGGTCACAGACAGCATTTTTTTTAGTAAAGATTGATACAGCAGGCATCTTACTGTGTCTAAAGAAGCTGCTGCTCTCATGTCAGGCAGGAAGCCCACTTCCAGTACATGCAACAGGAAGTCCTGGTTGTCAATGCCGTAAACTCTGTCCAGGAACAGGACCATTGGTGCTTTATGATCAGGCACGAAACTAGCAGACATCTTTGGCTCAATGACGCTGTTATCTGAAATATAATTAGCGCAATAAGACAGGAACTGTGAGAAAGGTAAGGATTCAAGCTTCCATCTACACACTCTTAACTTATTATTACCTTTTCCAAAAGCAGGTATCTGGACTGGCAAGCTGATCACACCAACCAGATCCTCAATGGGCACAAGAGACCTAAGAATGGCCCTGATTCTTAAAGCCTCACCTTTACCAGCCTGGATCAACTATACAAACAGACAGGAAGTGTGAGATGTTCAATCATGTCAGATCTCACTGGGTTCCACTCAAGCAGTTACATAAAGTACAAACAAACTTACATGCATTTCAGGGGCACAGCGACCCAACAAATCAATAAGAGCTGAATAAAAGGACATGATGGCATTTCCCAGGTGAACTCTGTTCTCTTCATGCTGCTCCTCACCTCCAAACCTGACAAATCACAAACAAGAAACACTCAAAAACCTCCCTACATATCACTATGAAACCAAACAGTGACAACTGGATATTCCAAAGACTTTATCAGGATGAAATGTTCCCAGACGGTAATCTAGTACAGAGATGCTTTGCACATACATCGGGAAGCGTCTGTCTTTTTTAACAGTGGGTCCATCTCTTGCAGGATCCTCTGAGATCTTAATGGCCTCTTCAATGGCAGCAAGCAGACCATTGCCCCCTTCTCCTCTCAGTGCAGGACCAAAACACTCAGGCCTCCTGATCAGCAGCCGGACAACAACGTTAGCATTCTCCTCCACGCTCTCTCCTGAAAGCAAAGCATTGTACAAATTTAATTTAGAAAAAATTTAGAAAAAATGAAAATTCTGTCATTAATTACTCACCCTCATCATCGGAACATAGCTTTTTGTCCCTCCATAGAATAAAGTTACACTACTTTGATGCATCAAAAAGTTCATAAAGAGATCGTAAAACTAATCCATTTGAATTGAGTGATTTAGCCCAAATTTTCTGAAGAGACATGATCACTTTTTTTTTTTTTATGGAGGGACAGAAAGCTCTCAGATTTCATCAAAAAGATCTTCATCTGAAGATGAAAGTCTTGCGGGTTTGGAGCGACATGAGGATGAGTGATTCATAACAGAATTTTCATTTTTGGGTGAACTATCCCTTTAAATCATTATTTTATTGCAACATTCTTTGCACTTCGCACTCGAAAAAAACACACCAGACTATATAGTATTTTATGTATAACACTGTATACTTTCCTTTGTCCAGTTAGACACAATCAAAATCACTTCATAAATACAAACCGTTAACAAATACAGCAAAGCGCAGGAAATCCAGATACTTCTCTCCTCCACATGGATTCCACCCGATATCTGGGTAACCTTTTGATAAGAGCATGGGGCAACTCTGCAGGCCACAACCAGCCAAGTACTTCACCACCTACATAAACAGAGAGACAAAAAGTTTTTTTATGGGAGCCAAAAAAATTGGTCATAAAGATTTCCATATGCACTGTAGGATGACATACCATTTCCAGGTCTTGCTCTTGAAGAGCCAGAGCAAGTTCGTTGTTATCGATACAGGATGCAGCAGCAACATCAAGAGGAGTAGAGCCACGCATTCCTGAAACATTGATCACTGGTTGATTGATACAACACTTATAATATGTATTTATAGCTGAGTTTAAATTAGATTTACTTTAATTTTAACTAAGCTAAAAACATACATACTAGAGATGAAAAGTTATTAAAAAAGTAAAAAATGTTTTTTTAAGAATCAGGCTTTACCCAGTCCAATCCCACTGTTCTGCAGCAGGTAGCCCAGATGATCAAACATTGAACGCTGATTCTGTCTGCTGATACGACAGAAATAACACAGGAAACGACAGCAGTTGGTCACCATTCGAGGGAATCTGATCTCCTGCCAGAGCAAATACGAATCAAATTAAATCTTTCAAAGCAAGCAGTTCCTCAAATGCTTGAATATCGCATTAAAAATGTGTTAAAAATATAAACTGTGTACCTTTGAATCTCCACCTCCAAGTACGTTCACCATAACCTCCATGACTGTCTCGTGCATTCCCAGAGCTCTCATCAGGTTGGGGTGCTGGTAGAATACCCTGTTGCTCATAATATTTCTGAAAGAGAAACAGGGGATGTTTGCAACTCCAGCATGGTGGAAATTTCTGACAGTGACTTGAAGTTGAAGAACTTTTTTAGGGTGCAACCACGCACTCACCCGATACTCTGGATCATCAGCCTCTCCTCTTCTGGTCCCATCTGAACGATGAGCAGGGATCGGATCTGCCCCAGACACTCCAGTAGCTCCATTGTGTCTTGCACAGACACAGCGTTGATAGTGTATGCTTTGGGCAACGCTCGGATCAGCTCACCCAGGGCATCATACTGCCGGTGTAGCAGACTGAACATGAGCCGCACCAGCTCAGGGTTCTGAATGAAAGACTCCTGAGCCCAGTGGATCATGGTGTGGGAAATCAACTCCTGCAGAGTACCTGTGGCACAAGAACAGATGTTAATGAAATTATGCTTGGGAAAACAAGATGGAATACTGAAGTCTAATATTAAGTGAAAAACAATATCTTTTACTGGGTTTTTTGTCTTCTTCAGGTTCAGGCTCGGCCTCCGGCTTCTTTCGTAAGCTCTTAATTTTCTGTACCAGTCTCAAGAGGCGCCCACGGAGAGAGGTGTCTACTGCCTCTTCCTGCTCCTCCTCTTCAATATGCACACCTACGACAGAGAAGGTGAACCCACATGACTCCCTACATTATGTTTAACAGCGACAGTATGTTCTTTAAAAGAGAGTTTAGTTTGCGCGGTTAAACCGACCACAGTGAGCCAAAAGGTCATGGTGAAATGTCATTAGGTCATTCCGGACATCCTCAGGAACGGGGCAGCAATCTTCCTCCTCTGGACAATTCTTAAAGTTCATCAGCATGTTCACCTGCATATACAAAGTATATATAAATTTCACAATAATTTTATATATTAAAACAATTAAAATTTATATTTATTATTACTTTTAGTAAATATTTATTATTATATAATTATTATATAACTCTAGGTCTTAAATACACTACTGTAGAAATGTCAACTTTTTAAGGTTTTTGAAAGAAGTCCAAAAAAAGGCTGCATTTATTTGACAAAAATACAGAAAAAACAGTAGTATTGTGAAATATTATTACAAGTTAAAATAACCATTTTTATTTTCAATTTTAATATATTTTAAAATAGAAGTTATTCCTGTGATGGCAAAGCCTCAATTTTCAGCCTCATTACTCCAGTCTTAAGTGTCACATGATCCTTCAGAAATCATTCTAATATGCTGATCTGGTGCTCAAGAAACATTTTTTATTATTATCAATGTTTGTGCTGCTTAATATTTTGGAAACTGTTTTTTTTTTCAGGATTCTGCAATGTATAGAAAGTTTAAAAGAACAGCATTTATTTTAAATATAAATCTTTTGTAACTTTCACTTTTCATCAATTTAATGATGCTTGCTGAATAAAAGTATTACTTTTAATTAGATTACAGTGAATAAAATATAAGTATTTAATATCCAGAGCGGCTGTACAGTACCTGTTCCTGTGGAGGGGAGCGAAATTCACGGGTCTTACGGGCTGTTTCTGCAGCACTCATCGTAAAGGCCTGCATGAGCTCATTATATCGCTGTCTCTGATTGGTCTGCACGTGGTTGACAAACTTGTCTGAGAAAGCGATAATGGCTTCGACTCTGTGACGCAGCTCACAGTCACAGAAATATTGCAGGAGAGTACACATCTAAGGATGAAGAAGACAAAAAGTGAGACAAAAAGTAAAAAAAACTACTAACACATAGAAAAGTCTAAAATCAGCAGTATTTCACCTGAAGTTTAACGGACTCAGGAAGCTTCATGTGGAGCAGTCCCTCTCCCACATCATCCTCTTCCTTCACTTCTGCCTCAGCTGCACCAGTTTCTTTCTCAACTTCTCCATCTGTTGTTTTCTCTCTGTCCATTTTTTCTGCAGCATGTTCGTCCTCCTTCCTTTCTTTTCCTGCCTGCTCTTCATATTCCTCTTCCTCCTCAGGTTCAAGCTCATCCTCCTCTTCCTCAAGCTCTTCTTCCTCTTCTGCTCCCATTCCTTCATCCAACAGTTCTCCCTCATTTTCACCCTCAACTCGTTCCTCTTTCTCTTTTACCTCTACTCCTTCCTCTTTGCTGACCAGCTGTTGTTCAGCATCTCCAATTTTGGCGGCCTCCAGTTCTTCAGCCTGCCTCTCTCCATTACTGAAGACAGATGGTTCGATCAGCTTCAGGATGTGCTTGACGTCGTTGTCATCAAACACGCCCATTATGAGCAGGGTGCTGATTAGCTTCAGGATGGGCACAAAGTGGAACTCAACACTGCCTCCTACGGGATCCCGCATGGCTTGCCCACCGTCCTGCACGGCTTCGGTAAGCATACTGAGGGCATGGTCTTTAAGCATCTAATGTATAGAAAGAATAGAACAATCAACAACAGAGGAATAAAAATGCCAATTTTGTGGCAGTCTTCACAAACAATCAGTCTTATTTTAGTATCATTGAGATCCTATAATATTTTTTATTATTATTTTGAATTAGTTTTTATTTTTATAATTTTAATTTTCTTTTTTTCAATTTTCAAATTTAATTAAAGTTTTGGTCATTTTGGCATTTTTATTAGTTTTTGTTTTTTCATAAAAAAATTGTCAATAAAATGTATTAATTTCAGTTTTAGAGAACATCAGTTAACTGAAATAAAATAAGTTTTTTATATTTTATTCTATTTCAGTTAACATTTATTTCATTTCACATTCCAAAATTAGTTTTTTATGGTTTTAGTTTTAGTTATAGTTTTAGCTAACTATAATAACCCAGGCCTCAATCTCATTTCCTCCACCCACCTGTAGAGGAAGGATGGGGCTAAGGGTGTAGAGGTCTGCATTAGTGCCCACAAACCCAGTGGGGGCGAAGTGAAGTTTGGGGCGCAGACAGGTGGTGAGCCCGACCCCAGGTAGCGCATGGGCCTTCTCAGCATCAGAATAGAGGGTGATGCTACGTGTCTCGTCCGTCATGGGCACAATGAACTCCTTATTGGTCATGAGACGGTTGCGCTTGGCAGATTCGAGGTGCATGGAGATGAGCAGGTCGTAGTATCCACTACGGATGGGGCCGGGCAGGTAGGTGTTCTCGATGGCGTAAAAGAGCTGCGATTCGTCCACATGGCTGCAGAGGGCATGTGCGACGCGGTTGTTGCCCAGAGCGCAGACAGAACCATACAGTTTCAGAGTGTGGTAATGAAACTTCATCAGGTCGGTACGCTCTGACAGTTCCAGGATGTCAATGCACCTGGAAAAGATGATTTCAAATTCAGCCACTTGTTTGATCAAAGTTATATTTTTCATTGTAAACTGCATTCTATCATTTCAAAGGATCAAGGAAAGTTTTTCTAATTTCTAATAAAATAAGTGGGTAATATTTCCATACTAATGTAATACCTGCTTTCTTCTGGAATGTGCAGGGCCATCATAACAAGAGGTTCCATGCATTGCACCTTCCAGCCCTGCCTCTCACTCACACGGCCAGTTTCAGGAGCCAAAAAGTGATTAGGCATCCGGCTCCATATGACAGGTGTCAACATCTGGACATCTAGCCTGGGAGGACACTGAGGGACTGGGTTCTTATGGTCACTGCGGAACATGGCCGCAGAGATGGGCATAATATTCTGGACAAAGTGTAGAAAAAGTAGAAAATGAATAACGAACATTGTACATTGAGGTAACAGAAATTATTGTACAATGTTTGTACAATACAAACATAGTATATAGCACTGCTATAGTGACCTTTAGTTTGCCGAGTTCCACCTGTAACATGTTCTGGCTTGATGGCAAACAAAACACTGCAGGGAAGAGCTTAGTGTTGGGTTCCACCTGAAACAGAAAAAAAGCTTAATGTCATATTAAACGGACATAAATTATGGTGATTATTTTTTATTTATTTTAGGAAATGAAACATTATGAAAAGGGATGAAAACATTTGACATATGTAAATATTGGCATCAATAATTTTAATAAATAACTTAAAAGACAAACAGAATAGAAACAATTTAATACAGCTATTAAAAACTGGCTTTTTAATATGTAGTAAAATACAAATAAGCTTTACAGAGATTTATCAGAAAAGGTTTAAACATTGTTTTTATGCTTTTTTACAGAACCATTAACAATTATTGCACGTGCACCTTATAAAGTCCTTATAAGACACTAACAGTTTGCAGGTGGTAGACAATTAAGATTACAGTTCCAATAACTTAGGATACTAAAGAGACCTTTCTACTGAACATCTCACAGCAAGAACTGGCAAATCTTGTGCAGTCCATGAGGGTGAGAGTTTGCTATAGTACTTAAAGAAACTGGTGGCCACACAAGATACTGACTGATAACTTTTGATATCAACTCCCCTGTCATGGCAACACCCCGGCAACCACCCACAACACAATATTTTTTATTTTTTCCACTCGTATTTTCAAATCAGAAAATGTAAAAATCTACTGCAAACTTAACTAGTTCCTTATGTACTTTTCAGTTACAGAAAACAAGTGAAACCTAATTCACTTTAGCCACTTTATCTCACCTGGTAGAAAGCATTGATCTCTTTCCCGTTAGCTGTAAAGGTCATCAGTCCTGTGTCAAGGTCCACCAAACAGCCAATAATAAAGTCCTCCTGGCTGATGCGCGTTTGCTGCGAGCTACTAAACTCTCCTCCCCACACCATGTAGCAGTTGCTGCGTTTTACACTGAGGAAAACAGAACAAGAAAAGGAGTGCAGAAACATGTAAAGTAACCTCCAGTATGGCTTATTAGGAATTTCAGGATATAAAATGTCTAAAGTTAAGCCTGCGTCCTTACTCTAATATTCATATTATGAAGGAAAATGCACAAAAATATGTAGCAGTACGAAGTGTTACCTGTCATGAATGTTGCCTTTATCGTCCCCAACTGTAACAGTTACATTTCTGACTTTACCAAGATCAAAGTGTGGGTCGTACAGGTGGTAGTCAGGAGTGACCCAGCCAACCCATACTCCACTGGGCTCCTGTCCGGCAAATACTCGGACTGAATAATAATACTGGTGGGATGAAAAGAAGGATGTTCTTTACAACATTGTCATGCAACAATGCATTATTTCGATGAAATTCTGCAAGTGTAAAACAGATCTTTAGTGAGGGAAAAATTGTAAAATTTCATCCATACAGTTGTTGTGTTTGAGATAATATCAGCATCGTCTCGATCATCTGGGACTACATCCTCCATCAGACGAGGCACTGTAGGAGCCACTGGTGGTGGGGTGAACGCTGCCTTCTTCGCCTTGGAAAAAAACCTGGAAATCAAAGATATTTTGTCATTTCTGAATCAAAAGACAACATTGCAGCTAAAATCTCGCATTTATCTTCTCTCACCCTCTCTTTTTACTCTTCTCTGTGGTTGTGTCCTTCTCATTTTCACCATTGTTGTTGCCAGGAAGCTCTTTAGGGACAGAAGGCTCTTTTTCTTTCTCATCTTGCTCCTTACGAGTGGCTGACTTCTTCAGGAGCTCAAACTCAGATTCGGGATCTATCTCAAGAGTCTCGTCCTCAGGGATAGTGAGGGTTCGGGTGAGGGGTGAAGCTCCCACTGGCACCTTGAAGATTTCGTGAAATTCTATGGGCATGCTGAGTCTAAAGAACAGAAGGTCTGTGTTGGCGTTCTGAGAGCCAAATGTCCTATGAGTCAGTTTCAGACAGGGGGCGCTATCCACTGTTCCATCTACACGGGAAACCTATTAAAGCAATTAAAGTAGAAAGAGGCTTGAGACCTGTTGTTTTAGTACTATCTATATCCTTTTAAAGTAATTTATTGATATTTTGAATTAGCTTTTATTTTTATATTTTCAGTTTTCATTTTAATTTTAGTAAGCTGGTAATGTGCTTTTGTAGTTATTAGCTTTTTAATATTTCTATTAATTTATTTTAGTTTTAGTAATTTTAGTACTAGAACCTATTTATTTATATTAGTTGCAAGGGCAAATTTTCTCATTTTCATGAAACTTTAAAGGTTTTTTTTGTTAAGTTTTCATCTAATATTTTTATTTTATTTTATATTATATGAAAATTATTTCATTCTTTTTAGTAAACACATTTTTAGTTAAGCATGCATTTACAAGGCATTTTCAGTGTGCTTTTACCTCAATATGAGGGTGGTCCGTTGGCACAGGCACAAACTGGGGCAAGCTTTTGCTGAACCACATGGTAATATCTCTCTTCATGTTGATAGCGAAGGGCTCAAAACCTTCCTGCAGGCCACAGATTGTGAAGTAACGCAGGCTGCTCACATTCTGCCCAAGGTTTATACGGCCCACCTGGGACAATCCCAGACTGCATACAGGGATGAAGCCTGGTCAGAAGAACAGACATTATTAAATGTCACAGCAACAGATATCTCAATATCATTCCTCTTTGTGACTCTCACCTTCTCCGATCTCAATGTCTTTGAAGGCCAGCTCAGATCCAGAGTCACTGATGAGCATCTCTCCATTCAGAGTAAACATGATGTTCTGCTCTGTCAGGTCGATCATGCAGCCCACCACGTCACCGGACTGCCACTGCCGGCCAAATGGCTCATTCCCGATGTGCCAACGCTGAGACTATGGGTAAAAATCAGGAAATTATGTATTATTTTTTTGTTTGTTTGTTTAAAGAGAAATTTTACTCTGCATTAAAATGATCAGAAGTGACAAACATATTCTTAATGTTACAAAAGATTTCAAATAAATGCAGTTCTTCTGAAATTTTTTTGTGAAAAAAAAATCAAGAAAAAATACTAATTTGTTAACATTAGTTAAATGTATTAACTAACATGAATTAACAATGAGCAATACATTTGTCTTTCATTTTAAAATATATTAAAATATAAAAGTTATTTTAAATTGTAATATTTCACATTTTTACTGTTTTACTGTATTTTTGATCAAATAAAAGCAAAATAAAAAAATTTCCAACTGACCCCAAATTTTTTAATTGTAGTAAATGACAATATTTCATTTCTTTGGTGTTGTGATACTAAGCAAAACTAATACTTGTCAATCTTCTTATGAATATCTTAAAGACCATTGTCTAAGATTATTTGTGCAACAATGCTTGTGGAAGGTTTCCTAAAAGAAGCCATTAATGCTTATCAAGTTTCAGTACCTTGAACCCATTGAAGACATAGGCTAGATCATCTGATCCCAGCTCTCGGTCTGCTTGGACATTTGGTCTAGCCCATCCAACTCTCATCTCTCCCACTGTCACCGCCTCAAACTCAAAGTACCATTTCCCCTGGGTCATGGCGTAGGATTTCTCCGCCCTGAACACACGGATCTTATCACTTCGACCACCGCCAACCCCATGTCCACCTAAAATAAATGTTTACAGAGGTTTTGGTGAGTAAAAGTTTACAAAAACAAAATTCATTCGATGACTTTTAGTTCCCTCTGTAATAGAATTCTTTCAGAATGATATGAAGAGGTTGACTTGGTGCATGATTAGATGGGCACTCACTGCTTTCCTGGTCAGGTGGCTCAATATTGTAGCCATAACCAATCAGAGTTCGTACAGCGGCACACACACTGTCACGATTGGTCTTTTTCGTCTTTTCATCCAGGAGAATGTATGGCACAAGACGGGGGTTGCGCTTGTTCACAATGTCCTAAAACAAGCAAAATCAGAAGAAAATGGAGCAAACTCTACAGGAAAGAACAGAAGCTGAAATTGTAATCTTCTATAGTATAAATATATATCTTCTATATTTAGATATATTATTTTTATTAATATTGTATATTTTAATATTTTCAAAAGTTTTTGGATGAAGTACTTCTCTCAGAATATGGATGAATCTTAAGGTTGGGACATGCTCTGGGATGCATTTTTGCACTTCCTTATTTTTGTCATTTTTTGTTGTTGTTTTTATTGTGTTGCTACTAAAAAGTGACAAAGTGTAGCTCTACCTGAACAATGCTGTAAGTCCAGCCTTGGCGAACACGGTCTCGAGCCCAGACATTGTGTCCATTTTCAGCCAGCCTTTCCACAAGTGTGTTCTGATTCGGTGTCAGTTTCACATGGTTGAGGTCCAGAGGAGCAGGTTTGTATCCATTACTTTGCATATACCTAAGAATTAAACAGAAACTAGTTTAAGTTCAGACATCATTATTTGTTCTCTATCATCTCACCGGTGTTGGGAGTAATGCATTTATGTAATAAGATTACTTTTTTTTTTTGCTTATTGTAGTTCTAGACTAAATATAAGTATACATTTACTCATCTCACTTGCACAAAAACAGTTCCAGTATTCATATAAATGAATTTGAAAAAAACAAATGCAAATACAGAATATTGCGCAAACCTGCAATAATTAAATGTGTTAAATAAGACAAACTTACTTCATGAATTATTAATCTCAATTACCAAAGTCTTTGCTGCTGACCTTCAATAATCCAATTCAACCATACCAATAAGTAAAAACTTTAGATAAACATTACCTTTGTTTACATTTTTTTTTTTTTTTTTTTGGCTGAAGTAAGAGTGTTGAACTTTCTTCTGTACTATTCTTCTGCGATCCAGAAAGGCAGCAAAACTTCGCCCTCTCTTGTACAGGCGTGAATTTGCATTTTATTTCATTTTAGTTTGGTTTAAAAGGGCCTTTACATTTGTAAAAAAAGAACTTCTGTTTTTTTTCTTATTAAAAAACATACAAGCAACCCCAGCCCAGGTGAGAAAAGTAACACAAAAGTATTTTCCATAAAATGTAACTAAGTAACAGTTACTTTTTAGGGAGTAATGCAATATTGTAAGATTTCTTTCAAAATAAACTTTACCTAATACTGTACACTACCATTCAAAAGTTTAGGGTGGGTAAGATTTTTTAATGTTTTTGAAAGAAGTCTTTTACGCTCAGCAAGGCAGAATTTATTTGATGAAAAAACAGTAAAACATTAATATTGTGAAATAACGTGTAATTTATTTCTTTGATGTCAAAGCTGAATTTTCAGGAACCATTACTCCAGTCTTTAGTGTCAAACGATCCTTCAGAAATCATTCTAATTTGTTGATTTGGTGCTCAAGTAATATTTTTTATTATTATGAAAAGTTATCATCAATGTTGAAACATTTTTGTGGTAACCATGATCATCATCATTTTTTTAGGATACTTTAGGTTCCAAGAACAGCATTTAATTGAAATAGAATTCTTTTGTAACAATGTAAAAGTCTTCACTGTCATTTTGAACAATTCCATGTGTCCTTGCAAAATAAAAGTCTACATTTCTTTAAAAAAATAAAATAATAATAAAAAAATCGTACTGACCCCAAATTTTTGCACGGTGGTGCGAACAAACACTATTGTATCTTTGTAATTGAATACAAAAGCAATTAAAAATTCTTTATTAGTGTTAAATGTTTAGTGGTTATTGAGATATTCTGTAATACTGACGTTTTAGGAAGTTTGATCTTCTTCAAGTTCTCCTCTGCTTTCTCGTCACCCATGCCTACGTGACAACCTAAGGCCAGAAGAGTCCTACAGAGACAATACAGAGAAGCAAGTGTTAATTAACCACACAGCAACAAACATATAAAAGCTCAGTATTTCACTCACTTCAGTGTCTCTCCAGACATTGCCAAGTTGTAGTTCTTCTCAGGCTCCGGAAGGCTCTGGAAGTCCACTAGACAAGGATGCAG
Organism: Zacco platypus; assembly: GCA_038088235.1. Taxonomy (NCBI): domain Eukaryota; kingdom Metazoa; phylum Chordata; class Actinopteri; order Cypriniformes; family Xenocyprididae; genus Zacco; species Zacco platypus. The sequence goes on along the minus strand of CM076086.1, from coordinate 12,348,013 downwards.
CTTCTTGTTGTCATCACGAAACTGAAAGAATGGAGACAGCAGACTGACAGTATTGAGTATGAATTGATACAGAAATAATATCAATAAAAGGACACAATTTATCTATAAAAGATGTTAATTGTGCACTTAGCATTTTAAAACAATCAATATAGCCTTTAATTATATTTTATGTAATTATTCAAAGACTCACTGGTCCATAGGTCCAGCCCTGCTCAATTCGAGTGACAGCCCACAGTTCGTGGCTGTTCTCAGCCAGTTTCTCTCTGATACGCTCTAGGTGTGGAGGAAGAACAATCTGCGGAAATAATTTAGATTACAAAATCAATACAGCAAGTCACTTTATTTACATACACAGCCCTTTAATTGTATTCTATGAAATCCAACCTGCACAGTGTCCACTGGGCAGGGAGTGAAGGCAGTGTGAGAGAGGGACTGAGTTGGCCCCAGAAGGTTCCGAACACCATTGTAGTCATGCTTGTACTCTTTAATGGGCTCAATCCGCAGTCTATCTTTGGGCAGAACTGCCTCATAGCATGGGGCATAACCTGGAGGAGGGAGGAATTTGAAGTCTCCATGCCGCCCGCCAAGGAGAAACCGAACTCTGTAAAGTGGAACGCATTTTTGAATTTGTCCTATCAGATTTAACGTGTCATTTGTTGAAAACTCAGCTCTTACCTGACCCCAGCCGAGAAGCTGACCGCAGGGAAAAAAAGACCATCGAGGTTGAAGTTCTCGAACATGCCTTGAACGGGATGTCCATTAACACGGAAGGAGATGCTAGGCACGCTCAGATCCAAACAGCAGCTCACCACATCCTCTGCTGCGAGAATGTGCTGATTGGGCGACGTCGCCTGACGTGGTACGCGACCTGATGAGAGCATAATGCAATAGATGTGCTCAGTGGGATATCAATGTGCTGGAACAGACAGAGTAAGGTAATCCTCACCTGTCCACAAATGTAGCCCATCAAAGCCGTATGAGAAAAGATCATCTCCAACTCCATTGCTCCCCCATCCCTCTCCTCCTCCGGGGTAGGGGCTGTAGCCCTCCGTCAAAGCCCAGCCTACACGAAGGTGACACGCCTGAGCGGTCAGAAATGACTCCACGTGGTCTACGATCAACTCGTAGTACCACTTCTTATACTGTGTAGAGCCTTCACATGTGCCCAGAAAAATGTTGGGTCGCATACTGCAAAAGATCAAACATGAGTCCAAACAAATGTATCCTTTTATGATATATAATTTGGGTTGTACTGAGTCAGACCTGGTGACATAATTGATGATGTTAGTCTGCAGGAGGAGATCACGGCCTGGAAGCAGATTCTCAGTGATCAGATTCTGATTGGACCTCACGGCAACACCGTTACAAACACATAAAGAGCAGAGGACATCTAGAACCTACAAAGAAAAGCCACAACAGAGCATGTGGTCAGATACAATTGAAGACACAGTAAAGAACCTAGATTGCGAAAAGATATCAACCTTGTGATTGCGTCCATGTTTGTCCAAAAGCGCGATGATGGATTTAATGTGGTTCTCCTGGATGATATTAAGCACCTCAGGGCTTTCAATAAGGATACAATACAACACCTCCAGAATACCTGACAATTAAACATATGCACATATACACTACCGTTCAAAAGCTTGGGGTTAGTAAGATTTTTTTTTTGTAAGAAAGTAATACTTTTATTCAGCAAGGACACATTAAATTGACAGTAAAGACATTTACATTGTTAAAAAGATTTGTATTTAAAAGTTCTTTTGAGCTTTGTATTCAGTTTCCACAAAAATATTTAGCAGCACAACAGTTTTTAACGTTGACAATATGAAGAAATGTTTCTTGAGCAGCAAATCAGTATATTTGAATGAATTTTGAAGAATGTGACACTGAAGTAATGATGCTGAAAATTCAGCTTTGCCACACAAGAATACACCTATACACCTGTATAGTAAAATATAAAACAGTTATTTTAATCAATTGTCTGGTTTTTTTTATATAACAAAGCTTCTTAAATGAATCTAAGAGGCCTCTATGTAGACTCTCAAAGAAATCTTAAAGGGATAGTTCACCCAAAAATAAAAACTATCCCATAATTTACTCACTTTCAAGTCATCCTATGTGTGTATGACTTTCTTCTTTCAGTCAAACACAATATTTTAGTTATATTAAAAAACTGGCTCTTCCAAGCTTTATAATGGGAGTGAATAGAAACGATATTTTGAAGCTCAAAAAAAGCATATCCATCCATCATGAAAGTAATCCATACAGCTCCAGGGGGTTAATAAAAGGTAAGATACATATCCATATTTAAGACTTTATAGACTATAATCACTGCCTTCTGTACACTTGTGGGTGAATAAATTATGGGACAATTTTCATTTTTGGGTGAACTAACGCTTTAAATAAATTATGGCTTCCTACCCGAGGATGCCTCTAAACGATCCAGTTTGCTGACCAGCCAGTCAAGATTATCACAGAACAAAGCACAGTTTGCCCTGTTCCCTCTGATCAGAGATGCTATAGAAGGAAAAAAATTGGGGCATTACATTTTCCAAAAAACATCAACAAAAAAACAATAAATCATTGAGTGCACCAGTGTGGTTAAGACTTGTCTGTATTACATGATTCAATCATAAGAAAACACAGCCATACCAAGCAGCTCATAAAATAAGTTGACTATCTCTTTCCAGGACTCAGCTGCATCTTCCCCAGCAAATTCGGAGAAGTGGGCCGAAGTGTTGTAGACATTCAGCCGATCAACACAATCCAATACGAGAGTGATCATGCCCTATGCAACAAAGCAGATATTGATAATTATGTTTGGATGTTTTAGTAAATGTTATATGCAGTGAACGTAAAAACAATATATTATCATTATTCTAAAAACCAATTTTGATTTATCTGTATTTGCATGTATTTTTCCAAACGTATCTAACCTCCTCTTGAAATAGATTCTGACGGTTCTTTAAAGAGCGCAGTTTGGTCTGCTTCTCCTCATGTTCCAGCTCCTCCTCTGGAGGGCGGAAATAGAAGATGAGATCCTGCAAGGACAGAACCACGGCATCTAGAGGCAGAGATGGCGACGTAGATTTACTCTTCCCACTCAAAGAATCCAGACCCCTGTAAGACAACACCAATCAACAAAAAAGTATTATTTACACTTACCCTGATATTTACCCTTGATAACAAAAACAACAACATTTTTAATTAAACCAGTGTTAATGGTACTGAGTTGACTATATGGCGTCCACGTCTTTTTTTCAGAAATCCTTAAAGATTAAAATTTTTCTGCAATTTTAGACAGCTGTATGTGGACCTACTTAATGAACTGAGTGAAGAGTCCCGCAGTGCTGTAGATCATTCTAGCAGCCTGGGATTCTGCTGTCTGAGAGCGGGCCACTGTCAGAGCATCGTCCATGTGACCCTCCTGATGAAGTATAGCCTAAGAAAAGAAACACGCATATTAGAATTGAAAAATCTGTGAATTGTGCAGCTTTAGGTCTGTGAATTTACACTACTGTTCAAAAGTTTGGGATCAGTAAGATTTAAGTATAAAGTCTCTTATAATAACCAAAATCAAAAATCCAGTAAACAGTAATACTGTGAAATATTTAATATCTATTTAAAATAACCATTTTCTATTTAAAATTTAATTTTTTTCCATGATGACGAACCTGAATTTTCAGAAATTACTTTAACAAGCTGATTTGGAGCTCAAGAAACATTTCTTATTATTATAAATGTTATAAAGTTGTGCTGCTTAATATTTTTTGGAAACTGTGATACATTTTTTTCAGGATTATTTTTATGAATATAAAATTTAAAAGAACAGCATTTCTTTGCAATAGGATTTTTTTCTAACAATTTAAATGTTTTTATTATCATCTTTGTTCAGTTTAATATATACTTGCTAAATAAAAGTATTAATTTCTTTCAAGCAAAATGTACAGACTCCAAAGTTTTGAACGGTGGTGTACATGAGGTTAAACTCATACCTTTCGCTTCAGTGGCCCCAACCGAGCAGATTTAGCATCCACTGCAGCATATGTGAGCCACAGGCTGGTAGAGGCATGCTGCAAAAAGCACATGGACTCTCCATACTTGATCTCTGGGATCCCCATTCCCTCTACATCACGTTTCTGAGCCACCTCGATCTTCTCCTACTCAATCAAATGACATAAGAAGTTTTGACATCAAAGATAGTTAGAAAACATTTTCAAAAGAGCAACCTCCCAGAGAGTGGGTTATAAAGCTGAGAGCAGTATACAAACCTTAGAAGCACGGAAGCAGAATGCAGAGTTCTTCGTATTCGCCTTTTCCGGGTCCACAATCAGGAGTCCCTTCTCTTCATCCAGGCACAGATACCTGCCTGTTGTGATGTGACGCACCCTGAATGACTGACCCCACTTCATATGGCTACCACTCCAACTGTGTACAATGAGATTGAACATCAGCACAAAAGGAGAAAAACTATTTGCCTGTTAAGGTTCCACTGTACAGAAATAGCACCGACCCAATGCGAAGAGGCTCCAATCTCCAGAGAGATCTGGCGTGGCTGCACACGGCTCCACCTTCATAGTGAGCATTTCTGAATAAAAGAAAAGATTGAGTGTGGTGTAGATTAGCTGTTTGTGTGTTTACATACACTAGCATATGGCTTTGTATCTCACCGCCTTTGGTCGTCACCCTGGTCAGCAGCAGGAATTGTTAAACACTCATCCATGTGCCCGTGGAAAAGACGCAGAACATGCCCTCCAGTTAGAAACCCTGACCCAAGGAAACATCAAATAATTTATTCCGTTTGTTGTAAAAAATTTTGTTTTTGTTGTAAAAATTATTGTTAAAATTGGTCTACAATGCATATTAATATTGGTTGCATAATGCATATTGGTTTAACTGCAGAAAATAAAGAAATTAAGGCATAAATATTAGTATTGTAATTTTACAGGTGTAATTTTTATTCTTATTTTGTTTTTCATTTAGTCATTTTTATATTATTCATTGGTACAAAATTTAGTAAAGGTTTTGGCACTTATGTCAACACCAAAAAAATAAATTAAAAAATCATGGGCATGATTCGAAAAGGTTAAATGGTCCTGAAAAAAAACTCTTGTACTGTAAGACATTGGAAAATGAATAGGAAGTGAATTT